>CM042687.1:380226338-380845834 GCA_023614405.1 Avena insularis | reverse complement strand
CACCGGTGCCCACCACCATGAGCAATGCAGAACTCTGTCTTTCCTTCGGCACTCTTGGTGCAGCCTAACTCTTGGCACCGCCTTCCACCTCCATGAGCTTTGCAGTATGCTGTTCGGCTCTCGGCGCCTTTATAGCAACCTGGCTTTTGGCACCGCTGACCGCCACCATGGGAAATGCACAGTCCTGATGCACCCCTTCCACCCTTTGAACACCCATTGAACCTGCACTTCTTAAGATAACGCTGATGACTTCTCTGCTCCCTACTATCAGTACAAGCTATTGTTTCTGAAGTTGCAGCAAAAGAACAATCAGTTGTTGCCGAGGGCTCGGGGCTAAGCTGAACCTCATGCTGATAAAGAGATCTATCATGATCAGCCTCATATCCTGTTCCAAGGTGTTGCTGAACATCAGTCTCTGGCGGTGTTGCCGTTAGACAAATATCATTGGATCTTGGAGCAAACAGAAGTGGCAGCACATAATCACCCGATTTCCTTCTGGCTGAAGTTGACCCCTCATCGGTAAGTGGGAAGAATGTACCATTTTTTCTTTTATGTGAATGTTCCTTGCTGCCAGGCACTATTGTGGGCTGTAAATTTCTTGAGCTGCCTCTGGATATCCCCAAAAGTAATCCAGGATCAGTTGTGGTACAATGGCCAAACAAAGTTGCAGATAATTTAACTTTGTTCCCACTAGATGAGTGACTAGGAGCAGAATACAGATTTGGCATTGGTCCAAGTCCTAGGATCAGCCTGGAGTCATCATCAGAAACAATTTGATTCCTCTGGTTGAATGATTTTCTAGAAGCCTCAACTGTTTCTGAGCTGCCGAGGCAATCACCGTTAACTGCTGCTACATCCAAGTCCTCATTTCTGCAATTTATGGCAGCAGGTTCAGCTTGTGAGAATGGAGCAGCTACATGTTCCTTCCCATGAAGCCGAAGATTTGTCATATTAAGGTCCATCCTGGTCAATACATATATACAGGGGAGGATTTTGATACAAAAAGATGTAAGCACTGCCCGGTGACCAAGAGCTTCGTCAAACCATCAGAACCCCAGTTTTATAACTTCACTGCTGAGAAAGTATATAGTATACACAAAATGGAAATACACGTCAACGTCCGTGGAATGAGAGCCACCACTGACAAAGCCTGAAGTATCAGCTCTGTCCATGAGCATTCAGCTTACTGATCCGCAGATGATAAAGAATGATCTTGCAGGATCACGAGAAAAAATCATGAGCACCGCATCTTCTGCGTACAAAATCCACAGACAGACTTCATATCACAAAATTAAATGCTCTCTGAGATCTGCAAGAAAGTTTGGTAATAGATGAAATTTAGCTACACAAGATTAGAACCCAGCATAATATAGCAACTGACCAAAGCTAATGTTTCTGCAATGTAATGCAAAACTCAGAATATCAAGTATTCCTCCGTCCGGAAATAAGTGACTCATGTATCTACACACTAAAACACGCCTCGATACATGTAAATCTAGACAAATCCGAGTCACTTATTTTCCGGACGGAGGGAGTACTGTCAAACCAACTCATCCATAACCAGCTTAATGTTTCTGCAATATGCACACACCATGGATGCAAACGTGCAATGAAATATAACAAGAACCATTGTTGAAATTAATATGAAGTGATTCAAGATCATGCAAAACAAACAGACAGTCTGAAATTAACAAGTACTATTACATTTTCACATGATTTGGCAGACAAATCTAACAAGGATGAATCAAACATATATCTGACCAACTGGTGAATGTTTTTACAGTTTAGTAGATGGATTTAAATGGGTTAAACACACACACACACACACTATGATGTTTGCTTGTGATGATATGAAATAGCACTTAGTAGGTAAGAATGGTACATTTAACCAATATATAGCTCATTTCAGTACCAACTCTGTAAAGTTAACTTTCAGATACAAACCATCCTTGTCCAGTTGAAAAGGGAGTGAAATCTTCCATATGCCATTTTTTATTTTGAATTTTCTCAGCATCCCGAGCTCCTTATATATGTATATTGGGTTAAATTAAGACAGTAGAATAGAATGTTATATGGTAATTAGTCGATAGTTATGGCCACATGTGTTCTCATACAATGATTTTTTCACCCAAAAATTACTAACAACTGGACTAATTTTTTTTTTGTCAGCCTGCTCTGTAGAAGCAAAAACTGACAGCCATCAGGTAGACAAACATTTGGAGTCACAAGCAAGCTAGCTGATAACGTAAATTCGATCAAACTATCCAAAATCTGCATGCCTAAAAGTATCAAGATGCACCACTATGTTTCAGCTATTCCAAGCAAGGAATAAGAAATTTTATTTCGTTGAGTTGCTTAGTTTTTTCTTAATGTTGGCTTTAAAACTCCGTGCCACCAACCAACATGCAGAGCATGAACTGCTGAAAGAAGATAACTAAACCGTGTCACAGCATGCATCATGGATTCTGGAGAAGAAAAGAACAAGTTTTATTGCCAAGAAACGGATTTGTCATCTGCTCAACTCTACTGCTGCAATTCACAGGTTTTGCAACAAAATGTTTCAGTTCCCCAATTCCCTACTAAATCCCATCCATCAATCCATTTATGCCAACCGCCAGAGCCAGCGAATCATGAAAAAATAACCCTGCAACCAGAACACTCTGTTTCTATGGTTCTTACAGCCTTCAACCAAAAGACTGCAATAAAACTCCATCAACCAAACCGGAAAAAAGGAAGAACCCAAAATTTCGAGCAGAAACTGAAAATACTGTGAAGTTTGGTATTAAAGCAAGAATAAGGGAGAGGCGCAGATCCGTACCGCGGGAGAGAGACCGAAGAACCAGGAGGCGGCGGAGCCAATGAATGAGTGGAGGAGACGAGCGAGGCGATATGAGGGGAGGGGAGGGGAGGTGGGAAATAAAGAGGCGTGGAGATAAAAAGGAGGGAGCTTTACGCCATGGGGGAACTGGGAAGTGGAATTTGGCCCTTGGGGCTTCTGGAGGAGCATCAGAGATGAAATCAACTAATCAATCATGTGATTAGGGAATTCCGCCGCTCGCTCGGCTTCGGCCCCAGCCTAGCCGCAACAAACAGCTTCTTTTTCGCCCGTGTCAACTGTCAAGTAAAGCACAGGCTCTACTCGCCGCGAGGGTCAGCTGCCTCCTGGCTGTCCGATCGGCCACGAGCCCACGACCATGGATATGTCAATAATCTTTTTCCTGAATTTTGTTTTTCGAAAGGTCCGGAACTACAAGTACAAGCCTTTGAAACATAATAGAATATATATTAAGATTATCGGACCACCTAACGATCAGCCAGAACAAGCCGTCAACACACTGCACTCGCTGCTCCCTTAGAGTCAGTCTGATGTTGTGGATGACAGTCCAAAAGTCATCGTGCACGTGCCCCAAAGGAATAACGATCAGCGCTAGAACCGAAGTCGTCGATTTAACCGCCCGATTAATATTACAATTGTGTGTATATGCCTTTTCATTTGTTACATACAGCCGTTCCCTTCAAATTTCACCAAGGTTTATTGTTTTGTCATATGTATGATTGTGATTCACCTGTCTATTTACTAATCATCGACCAATAAAATGATATTTCTAGCATCGTAAGTGAATATAGTAGTATGTTTTTACAGGTAAAAGTGTATATATTAAATGATAGGGTTCACAAGGTCTTGGTCGAACACCTGGGACATGCCCTCAGGTTTTGAACCAATCCAAACTACTATTCGTTCCTCTCTATCCTAGCAAAGTTTGCTAGTGACTTACTCTATTTTGAGAATGGTCCACTTTTACAAAAGTAGTAGGTCTAGAACCCTTACACAAATCTCTAATAACTGAAATCGGGTGGGCACAGGAGAATGGTCTTGATTCTTCTCCTGAACAACATCAATATGAACTTCGCAATCAAGCTCAACTATCACCGGCTTTTCACTCCATTGCATGGTGAGTTGCAAGCCTTCCTCGCATGCCAAAGTTTCAGCTTCAAACAGATCAGAGCAGTTAAGTAACTGTCGACAAGCCGAGAAGACGACAACACCATTTTCATCTCTAAGAACCATGCTTGCACCTGCAGTTCCATTTTCCAGCTTCACTGAACCATCACAATTCAGTTTCACCCATCCATCAGGTGGTTTAGACCAGCACTTGTCAGGTGGTTTCTTCGGCGCTTGTTTGCATGGCCTTTATCTCATGTTTGTCAGGACAGGTTGTTTGCCTTTTATAATTTCCTCAGTTGAGGAGGTCTTCAAGTTCCTCAATATTTTGATATAGCCTGTAAGAAATATCCGAAAACCTTGGATCGAAGGGAGAGGTTTAGAGTGTGTCACCTCATTTCGACAATACCAACCTCGCCAAGAGGTCAGCAAAATATAATCTATCATGTGTCGCAGAGCTCTCTCTAGTACCTCCCGTAGCCAATTAGGCGAATTAACCTGAAGATCCATGTCCAATGGGAGCGGCCATATACTCCTCATACACTCCTAAAGCTGGCGAGCATGTGGACATTTGAAAAGAGCATGGATTGTATCTTCCTGCTCAGTACCACAAATCATGCACATTCCTGTGACCTCAATTCCCTGCAGTCTCTTATTATTTCAGTTGGTAGAGCGTTTGAGGCCGCCCTGAACGCAAACGTTCTGACCTTATGCGGAACAGGTGCAGACCAGATACGTTGCCAGCATGCATCCTTCCCATCAGGAACAGAACTTGACGCAGCCCAGTTACACTAACCCGACGAATTAATAGAAGCCAAATTATATGCACTTTGGACAGTGAACATCCCATTGGCCTCTGGTTGCCAAGCAATGATATCCTCCTCAAGGCGGTGAGAAGGTTTAATCTTCAATATTGCACGCACATCAATCGCAAGAAAGGTGCCGCAGATAAGTGTTGAATTCCATTGGCCATGAGCATCCAGTAGTTCAGAAACCAATCGAAGACGGCAATTTCCACCTTGAGAGCTAATAAAAAATTGGAAGTTAGTAATCCCGCAAAATAAACTGCATATTTATATGAGATACAAAATATTCATGTGTACCATTCATGCTATACGCTAAATATATCACAACACTCGATAAGAGTAGTAGCCATAACTATTCTTCTCAAGGTCTTACACCTTGTCGCCAGGAATAACCAATATCAACCCTCCGACTCATACTTAACTTTTTGAAACTGCTACAAGTAAAAGAACTCAAGAACTATGGATCTTCCATGCGATTCTCCGACCTGCAATTTTTGAAAGAGCACATTAATTAACTTTCCCTGAATTCGAATTTGACCTGACAATGGATTTTCATTTTAATGCCTGTGTGAACTGGTAAATGAGGATTATATGTGCAACAAAAGTCAATAAAAAAATTAGGCGCCATGTATCCTAAGTTTAAACTGGCCTTAAGTGACTTCATGTAAACATGTAGAAAAACATACACCTATATCCTTTGCAGGTTCTAATCGAGGTGAACTATCAATATAAATGCATGGATCCTTATCGAAAAAATATAATGCATGGATCCATAACATGACCCAAGTGAACCTTTGATATTTTGAAAATCAGTATATCGGAAAATATAAAACACTGAAGATAGGGAAATATCTGTATAATGTGAGACATTGACATGATTATACATTCAATTTTGGAAAACTACAAAATGGCATGTCTACTTATCCGGGGCACTGTATATGCAAGGCTCTAAGATTCCAAAGTACTTAGAACATGGGAAAATCTTGTAAAAGTTGAATTTCGATGAGAGTAAAATCAATGTGACCAATAGAACATGAAAACTATATATGATGATAAGAAGTTACCGGGCCTTTAGGTAAGGAAAAACATACAATATAAAAGAGGCAGGTATTGTCTTAAAGCACCCAGGTCTATATTCCTTGTGTGTTGCTTGCCTACCCTCTAGGATCAATATAGAATTTACCATGTAGCAGACCTGATTACCATCAACAATAGCATAATTTTGTCCTACAGACAATCACCAAGTCATGAAGTCGAAGATAACACAATAATAAACAGTAAGAAATATATACCAAAGGTAAGATGCATGAAGATAAAATGTTACACATATATAGAAACATGGCAAACCGTAGTAGTGTGATTTATGTAATCTATTTTTCCACCTAATGTGCAAGTTGCAGCAAGCGGTTGTTGTTCATCTTATTATTTTCAGATGCTCCAGTAAGAACAACAACCTCCCACGGTGGTGATGAACAGTAACAATAACACAAGCATCAATTTTAGTCTTTCTAGTTGCTCTCATTCTGAAAACTGAAATCATGAGATTTTTATCTATTCTCTTAGGATAATAAGGAAGGCTTGAATGACATAGGTAACACATGCTGCAATGGCAAAAGTACCGCCCTCAACTATAGCAGGAGAAGCACTTATCAAGTTAACCACTTAAGATCTTGAACATAGTTTGAGTTTCTTTTATCCATGTTAGTAGCCACCAGATTGTCAAGTCTACATCAGAGGGGAATAGTACATCTGGGTGTAAATTTATTGTTGCATTTGCATGTGAATTACATATCAGTATGAATACAGGTGAGCTTTATTATCTGCTAAGTTAAAGTTTAGAGCACTACAAAAAAAACTATAAAGCATCTAAGAGTTGAGCTGAATATTTAGTATAAATAAGTACGAACAACAAGAACCATTCAAAAGCTAGTAATACATATGATATTTGGTGCCATAGATAAAAATGAAATACACTTGTACAAAATCCCTGATGATTCGATCCTGTAACTGGATTTGTAACTCTTTTATCCTCAAACACGTAACTAATTGCGCGTCATTTGTATTAGAATAAGGCACCAAGATGGTGCGAGTACAACCCCAACAGAAAACAAGAAGCAAAGCCAAAAACCAGAGAGAAAAACAAAGCAAAAAAATTAAAGTAAAGGCTCCGCTAAGCTATGTACAGAAGTGGACGCTGGACAACAAACATTAGGGGGAGAGCATGCAAGTGAACATAAGAGTTTTTTCTGTAGGAGAACAGGACATATATTTGGAAACTGCAATTAAATCTGGAGTTCGATAGATTAAGTTCCTAAGTAAACTGATCTATTGCGTGCATTAGTTTCTTTTGGAAACTCACTGTCTTGAACACATAACTGAACTCATTATGCACTTCACAGGGAAATCCTTTATAGCAGATGAGAAACTATCACACAAAAAGCGGGAGATTGTGTAACTCACGGTAGGTTTCAACAAAAATTAGCACCCTAAAGTAAAATATACACCATTATTCTTGATAAAATAAACCAGCAAAACCACTAATGTTGACACGAAATACATGTGTATAGGTCCAGCAAAGAAGCACTTAAAGATGTTCAAATAACATCTTTGTCTAAGTTGCAGGTTCATGCATACATAACATTGGCATTGACTACGTAAATCCATAAGAATGTAAATTAAGTTCAGACATTCAGAATTCAGTTCCTTAAGCTTCATATTACCCGTGGGTTGCTCGGCGCTGTCTCCGACACTATAGAAGCTTCCTAGTATCAACACCACTCTCCTACACCTCCATCACCAACTCAGCCTCCTTCGCATTCTTTCCAAACTAAAGCATTAATCCTGATAACTGTTAGAAAGACATGCCAATAATTAATTTAGGCTAACTAAGACTGGAATCTGCAAGTATTCAAACAAAACCATCAATGTATAAAAGTAGAATTACAAACGACACAAGGGTAAACTATTGGACATTATCGACGGAGCATGAATGAACCATCTACTAAATTAGAAATAACTAAGTGAAAACAACCATGGACACACAATGAGAACCGAGTTCCGCTTAGATCATATCACTCCCAAAGGAGTTACATGGTCAGAGTAACCATACATATTATTTCAATTTCCATTGACTTCTATACAAGCATCAACTTTTCACCACCAGTGCACACCATCCTCATCAGGTTTCACACATCCTCCCTATGGCAGAGGACGAAAAATATTTGAGATTGGGCGAACCCTAAAGCACAATAAAATTTTGATGCCAAAACAGAAGTAGTTGAGACACATTAATGATTTATATCATCCTAAACATAATCACTTGTTCATCCCCGAATCGCCAACTTCATCAGGTTGCAAAGAATAAATGAGATGATGTAAGTTTAGTAGCCGCCTCATCCCAAATTTCAACCAGACGAATAGAATATAGCAAGAGAGCAGGTATAACAGGATTTATTTTCAGCTACTTATGCAATAGTAGATCAACTTTGGTCTATCAAAAATACAACTCATGTAATAAGCAACAATGGAAAAAACACTTCTAGCCTCATCATTGGGTGCCAATAACTGAACTTCGCAAAATTGCAAGTTCCAAACTAAATGGTTGTGCAATAGACGGAATCAAATAAATTACCGGCTGGTCATGAGAAGACGAGAAATGCCTAGCCATTGCCCATCTATTCGTTGCTGGCCTGCCCACCGCTGTTCAGCGGCTGAACGCTCGAGACCTTTCTGCCAGCTGTAGCCCAGGCTAGCGCCCCTTTGGAGAACAGCAGGAGCGCCCCGCCCGCCACTCGGCCAGTCGCCGTTCACTTGCCCGATGATGTTCATTTGCTGAACGCCTGTGCACCCTGTGCTAGGTTTGGCTGCAGCCTGTATGATGCGTGTCACCACAGTCTCATCGGCTAGTCTCATCGCTTAAACCGGAGCGACTAGAACAGTCGATCTGCAACTCACCCCAGGCCCTAGACGCAAGTTATGCCTCAACTATCTTCCTCCTTTCAATTATCTTTTGCAGGATGAAGCCATGAACAACGGAGGACGCATAGGTAAAAAAGTATTGCCCAGAATTGAGGTATGGCGACCTGACCCTACCGAGAGCTCCGCCAGTCCCCACGGGCCACGGCCCCTCCATGGCTCCGCCCCGCCTGTCGCGCCCCCCTTTTCCCTAAAGAACGCCTCCACAAGCGCATCCAAGGCAGCGGCGAGGGAGGAGGAGATGAAGGTGACGTAGAGCTCCGGGTCGGAGTGGTACCAGGGCTTAGTGCGAGTCTTGGAGCACAAATAGGGCGGGGGGCTCATGGTCCTGGCACTGCTTGCATCTCGGCCATAGCGAGAAGGGGGTTGGCCCTGAGGAGGCGATAGAGGCACGGGGTTGGCTGTGCTGGATGACCTCCACGGAGAGGGAGCGGCCATGGCTATCGCGTGGCGATGATCCCGGCAACCCTGAGCCTAGGCATGGCGACCGCGTGGGGGGAGGAAGAGGATCCACCATGATTGGATAGGGGTGGAGGAGGAGAGGGGCTGAGCGGAGAATACATGGAAGAATAAAAGAAAAGGAGAGATGAGAAAAGAACACGACCGTCCACCGCCCGGTCAAAGCCAGCAACAACACACAGCGCACCGACAGGCTAAACCCGCCAGCCCAGGCAGGGACGGAAAGTAACGGAGGCCCACAGTCATGCGCAAACTACCGGCAAAACGCCCGCAGGTGGTGTCATATTGCTTCCTGTCTTTCACGCTTAAGCTATAGAATAATATATATTAAGATTATCGGACCACCTAACGATTAGCCAGAACAAGCCGTCAACACACTGCACTCGCTGCTCCCTTAGAGTCCGTCTGATGTTGTGGATGACAGTCCAAAAGTCATCGTGCATGTGCCCCAAAGGAATAAAGAGATCAGCGCCAGAACCAAAGTCGTCGATTTAACCACCCGACATAGATTAACAGATACCTATATCAGATGATTAAATAAAATGCATTAGCGGCTAATGCACCTCATGACTTCGAGAAGCAAGAGATATGCAAAGCTAGAGAACTGATGAGAGAGGTGCACGGTGGTGGCCCATCCAAAAAAATCATGTTTCAAGGATAGCATATATGGTGAAAAACCACTTTTTTCAAAAAACAATTACCAGGTGCCATGTTCAACCCCAAGTATGCACTTTGATTTGTCCCTTCTCGCGCGGACGTCGATTTTCATCCTAGATGTCCTGCCCAAACAATCGCCTGGACTTTGATATGTCCCTTCAATTACCAGCTTCACTTGTTGTCGGAGGAGATGTCGATCACCTCCACCTCGGAGTATTCCCACCATGCTTCTAGCACTCTAGCGCGTCGCCTACCAAACAACACCTCCAAGAAGGAAAGCGATGACGTCGATGTTGTTGTCCGGACTGATCCTAAGGTTTTCACGCTACATGTAGTGGGGAAGAGGTACCCTGATGCCCTTTGCAATCTAAAGCGCTCCACCAATCACCAGTACATGCCACCACGTTTTGCAAAATCACCACAATCATCTCACCATGGCAAAGTTATTAGACCGAAAAAACGGATGAGAAGAACATTCAGCTAGGACGACAGAACAGTAGCATGCAGGAGAAAACTATCTCCACCACCATCGGCCATAAGTATAGCTAGGCATGGGCAGCTTGACCCGGCCCGAAAAAAGCCCGACGGGCCAGGCTTTTTAGGCCGAGCCTAGGCATCAGATTTGCGCAGATTTGCCGGGCGAGCTCGCCAAGAGAAGGCTGAAAATAAGAAAGATCGCACTTCACGGGCCGGGCTCGGGCTAGATTTGAGGCCTGACAGCCGAGCCAGGCTGGGAAAATGTGTGGACGGGCTTTTTGCGGCCCGGCCCGGCCCGGCCCGACAAATGCCCAGTATAGCGGTAAGTAACCGGACGCAGTAGCTGGGACATACTTGGCCCACCCAGGCCTGCTTTAAATCGTTCATTTTCTTTAAACAAACGAAAAGGTGCAATGCTTGTACAATGTCAAGTCAATGGCACACGCGGCGAGAAGTGCGTCGACACGTCGGACGGGTCCGGTTCTGTCGCCGGGTGGACGCGCACCCGACCCGGCGCACGTCCCTCTCGCGAGCGATCGATGCCGATGGTGACTGCCGAGCAACAGATTTTTTGCCCCGGAAAAGGAAGGAAGCCGTCCAGGTGCAGCAGACTGCATGCAACGCACGCGGCCAATGGTCTATCTCTCTCTCTCTCCTGGCTGGCTGTGGTGGCTCCTGCTGCTACAGCGATACCGACCCCACCCCTCCATTCACCGCTTCTACTGTTGAGTAGCCGCCTCCCTCCCGGCCCCGATCAGCAAAGTCAAAACGACGCGGCAGAAAACAAAGGCACGAAACTGAAAAAGGCAAAGAAAATCTAGCGAGTCTTCTGTTGGGCGGCCTGAGCCAAGCCGGGAGGCGGGACTCGATCGATCGGCTAGGGGAGTTTTTGCGCCGAGCTGCCCCGCTTCACGCGCTCGTCACGCAGCCTGAACGCGTGGACGGGTCTGAGCTATGAACGCTGGCGTTTACTTACTCGGCCAGTCCAACATCGAGGCGCCACATTTCGGCCTCGATCCAGGCCACCACGTGCCGTTTTGGACTCGGAACCTACCCTTTTCGTCTTCTAGTGGAACCCTCCGTTTCAGGGCTTAAGGTGTTCTCGTTTTGCATGTTTTTTCTTTAACAAAGAATTACCCTAAATACGTAAAGGGTTTTAGTATAAAACTCTTAAAAGTATTTTTCAATACGAATCCAACGGTACTAATTATGTACAATATAATCAAGATTTTGTTGTTCAATTTTTTCGGTCAAACTTTGCTTTGGAAAGCGTGTGCGCCTTAAGACCTGAAACGGAGGTAGTACTACTGTATTAGTATTAGTAGTACTCCAACGGGGTTCTGCTACAGGGTCAAACTACAGGGTCAAACTCGACCCAAAACGATCGGACCTGGTGTCGAACTGCCAACGGCCAATCCCGATCAGAAAATTCACTATATATATACACTAGTTGAGTGCCCGTGCGTTGCTACGGTCGGCAAATGTATGTAAGTGACATGCATATCGTAGGCCTAGCGGCAGCCTGTTAGACATGCTTTATGCATGCAGTTCTACACATTTGTTCTCTAGACATGTATTTTATCTCACATAAGTGCAGACAGCTTCTAAGCTTGCCTCTTGAGCTTGGAGACAATTAAGTTGACAATATTTAGGTGGTGTCCCTTTTGTCCTCCTCAAACCTTAGGCATATGAAGGATGAGATGCAACAAAAAATTTGTATAATAAACAATAAACTGACCAAAAGATCAACAATACATAATTCAATCTATATTACATTGGGGTTCTGCTATTTGATTCAAACATCAATAGGAACTTGAAGCGTTAAATGACATCAATAGGTCTGCTATTTGATTCAAATAGCAATAGAGATATAGAACTCACATAAGTAATTCTGGCATCACAAAAGAGGTAATCATCTACAACAAGGGTTAACTCGTGCATTTGCTTCCATGTTGAGGTCTTCATGTCTGGTGACATCCTTACGGAAGGTTCTCGAGAATATAACGAGAAAAATTCCTGCCAGGAAAAAGATGACTATGAAAGCGTTCATTATAGAGAACCCATGGACCTTGGCGCTAGCCTCCATCTTCATATAAGCATCCAACCTAGATGTGTAGGGGTTCGTAGCATGGAAAACAAAAATTTTCTATCGCATACAAACAAACAAGCCAAGATCTATCTACTAGATTGCAGCAACGAGTCGATGGAATAACTCACCCTCGAAGATTCCAAAGTGTTTAACGAGAGCAGATTCTCGTGGGTGATGTAGTCGTACTCTTTCCGATCTCAAGATCGCGTAGACGATCCTTCCAAATACCACGCCCAAAGCAGCTCCCCAGTAGATGGTCACACGCTCGATTGACGAAGACCTTCCTCTCCCTTGTTCCAAAGAAAATGGAGGTTGTAGCACTCTCTCATGATTCCTAAAGACAACGGGCGTGGTACCTGAGGTAGAGGGAAATCCCAGGCTTCGCCTTAAGCCAAGTAGTATGGTGGAGCTTATGAGAGAGGCTATTAGTGGTCTAGTAATTAGACACACCAATTAGAAGGCTCTAAACCAATTAGAAAGCTCTAAATCAAATAGCTCTAAACCGGGTTTAGATCTAGGGTTTAGTTTAGAGGATAGGAACTTGTGTGTGTAAGGAGGGAGCCCGCCTCCTTATATAGGTGGGAGGCTGGCCGCCAAGGGAGGAGTTCCTCCCCAACTCGGCCTTGGGAGGTGCGCCGCCAAGGGAGGAATTCCCTCCAACTCGGCCTCCACCAATCCTCTTCTTTTCCCACTTCCCAAAATTGTTGCTTGACTTTCAAACTAGCTGTTTGACTTTTCAATTTAGGATTTAAATAAATCCTTTATTTGGGACAGCAAGAACACTTAGTACATGATGCAATCATTCCAATATGTAATGACACATTCATGTACCTCCCCTCCGAGTACCGGACATTCCGGGACCTTCTAGAATGTTCCCGATGAAAACACCTAACCATTCCCCAACTCAAACGGACTTTCCTTATATGAATCTTATTCTCCGGACCATTCCGGATCACCTCGTGATATCCCGGATCCCATCCGAGACTCCAACAACATTCGGTCTCTTTCTCATAATACCATAACTACTCAAACAACGTCAATCCTTATGTGTCTCCCTACGGTTCGTGAATTATGCGACATGATCGAGACATTTCTCCTAACAATAACCAATAGAGGAATCTGAAATTCATATGGCTCCCACATATTTCTACGATTACTTATGATCGAATGAACCACTTACATACGATACCAATTTCCCTTTATCTCACGATATGTTACTTATCCGAGGTTATGATCGCTTGTATCTCGCATACCTAGTTCATCCTCACATCGATAAGTACTCTTTTCTCGCTCCTGATATGTGATCCCTTGTGACCAAGTCACATGCTTGCAAGCTAATTGGATGACATTTCACCGAGAGGGCCCAGAGAATATCTATCCGTCATGTGGATGGACAAATCCCACTCTTGATCCATGTGTTTCAACCAATACTTTCCGAACACTCAATGCCACCTTTATAGCCACCACATTACGGTGGTGTTTGATGACATCAAAGCATCCATCCAAAGAAAGGCAATATGCATGATCTCATGGTCGAAGGAATTAGGTTACTATGTATCAGAAAGCATATAGCAATTGAACTATTGAAATGACTTGATCTTTATGCTACGCTTATCTATAGGAGTATGTCCACCATATCATTCTCCTAACGATATGATCTTGTTGTTGATAACATCTCAATGTTCATGATAGGGAAACCACAATCATCAATCAACCAACAAGCTAGTGAAGTATAGAGGCTATACTAGGGACTTTAAATTAAGTTTACAATTCACACAAGTATTAATGTTTCCTTGTTAATACTATTATAGCATGAATATAAACATTTATCATAAACACAAAGATATAATAATAACTACATTTATTATTGCCTCTAGGGCATATCTCCAACAGCCTCCCACTTGCACTAGAGTCATCTAATCTAGATTACATGGTAATATACCAACACCCATGGCAGTTTGGTGTTGGTCATGTTTTGCCCTCGAGAGGTTTAGTCAACGGATCCGCCACATTCAGATCTGTGTACTTTGCAAATCTTTATATCCCCATCCCGGATATGTTCCCGAATAGCGTGGAAACGCAGCTTGATATGCTTCACTTCTTGTGTGACCTTGGTTCTTGCATTGGCTATGGCGCCCATGTTATCACAAAGAGATAGACATTGGGTCCAGACTAGGAACCACACCCAGCTCGTAATGAACTCTTTCATCCATATCGCTTCTTGTGAAGCCTCCAAGCAGCCATGTATTCCGATTCAGTTGAAGATCTCGCCACAACGCTTTGCTTTGCACTCCTCCAGCTAATCCGCACCATTCAAAATAAATACGTATCCAGATTGTGATTTAGAATCATCCGGATCGGTGTTCCAACTAGCATCGGTGTAACCATTAACAACGAGCTGTTCATCACCTCCATAAGAAAGAACCATATCCTTAGTTCTTCTCAAGTACTTAAGGATGTTTTTGATCATCATCCAATGATCCACTCGATCACTTTGATATCTGCTAGTTAGACTAACAAGATATGCGATGTCGGGTCTAGTACATAGCATGTCATACAATAGAGATCCTATGGATGAGGCATAGGGAGTCTTACTCATCCTTTCTCTATCTTCTGCCGATGTAGGACTTTGAGTTTTACTCAAGGTCGTATTGGGCAACATGGGCAAGAACCCTTTCTTGCTATCTTCCATTCCAAACCTCTTTAGAACTTTGTCCAAATATGTACTTTGTGACAATGATATTTGGTATTTCGATCTATCTCTATAAATCTTTATGCCTAATATGTAAGCTGCTTCGCCAAGATCCTTCATTGAAAAACTATTATTCAAATACTCTTTGACACTATTAAGAAGGTCTACATCATTCCCAATCAACAATATGTCATCCACATACAGTATTAAGAATGCTACAGAGCTCCCACTCACTTTCTTGTAAATACAAGCTTCTCCATAAGTTTGTATAAAACCAAAACTTTTGATTACCTTATCAAAACGTTGATTCCAACTTCGGGATGCTTGCTTCAATCCATAGATGGACCGTTGAAGCTTGCATACCTTGCTAGCATCTTTAGGATCGACAAAACCTTTGGGTTGCATCATATACAACTCTTCATCAATGTCTCCATTGAGGAATGCTGTTTTGACATCCATCTGCCATATCTCATAATCATAATATGCAGCGATTGCTAACATAATCCTCACAGACTTTAGCTTCGCTACCGGTGAGAAAGTCTCATCGTAGTCAACTCCTTGAATTTGTCGAAACCCTTTTGCGACAAGTCGAGCTTTATAGACGATAACATTACCATCAAGATCTGCTTTCTTCTTGAAAATCCATTTGTTCTCGTGACCTTCCTACCATCCTAAGTCCACCAAAGTCCATACTTGGTTTTCGTACATGGATCCAATCTCGGATTTCATGGCTTCTTGCCATTTATTGAATCTGGCTCATCATCGCTTCCTCATATGTCTCGGGGTCATCGGTGTTGTCCACCAACATGACATTCATAATGTAATCATACCAACTGGAGTGGTACGATTTCGTTGACCTCCGAGGTTCCAGAGCAACTTCAACCAAGTTTCATGATCACCATCATTAGCTTCCTCTCTTATTGGTGCAGGCACCACAGAACTTCTTCCGGTCAAGGCTACTCGCAATTTCGAGAGAAGGTTCGACAACCTCGTCGAGTTCTACTTTCCTTCCCCACTTCTTTCGAGAGAAATTCCTTCTCTAGAAAGGATCCATTCTGGCAACGAAGATTTTGCCTTCGGATCTATGATAGAAGGTATACCCAATAGTTTCCTTCTGTATCCTATGAAGACGCATTTTTCCGCTTTGGGTTCAAGCTTGTCCTATGTAACTTCTTTACATAGGCTTCAGATCCCCAAACTTTAAGGAACGACAATTTAGGTTTCTTCCCAAACCATAATTCATACGTTGTCGTTTCAACGGATTTAGACGGTGCCCTATTTAAAGTGAATGCGCTTTCTAATGCATAACCCCAAAATGATAGCGTAAATATGTAAGTGACATCATAGAACTAACCATATCTAAGAGAGTTCGACACGACGCTCAGACACACCATTACTGTTGTGGTGTTCCCGGTGTCAATCGCGAAAGTATTCCACATTTCTTCAAATGCTCGCCAAACTCGTAACTTAGATATTCACCTCCACGATCAGAACGTAGAAATTTAATCTTCTTGTTACGTTGATTCTCTACCTCACTTTGAAACTCCTTAAACTTCTCGAAAGTTTCGGACTTATGTTTCATGAAATAGATATACCCATATCTACTCAAGTCATCCGTGAAGGTAAGAACATAACGATAACCATCACATGATGCTATACTCATTGGACCACACACATCGGTATGTATGATTTCCAATAAGTCTGTAGCTCGCTCCATTATACCAGAAAATGGAGTCTTAGTCATTTTACCCATCAGACATGCCTCGCATCTATCAAGTGATTCAAAATCAAGTGATTGAAGAAGTCCATCGGAATGGAGTTTCTTCATACGCTTCACTCCAATGTGACCAAGACGACAAAGGCCACATATAGGTCGAATTATCGCTGATTTCAAACGTTTAGCCTCAATGTTGTTGATATGTGTATTTCCACTATCGAGATTCAATATGAATAAACCATCTATCAAAGGTGCATGTGCATAAAACGTATTACTCATATAAATCGAACAACCATTATTCTCGGATTTAAACAAGTAACCGTCTCGCAATAAACAAGATCCTGATATAATGTTCATGCTTAACGCAGGCACCAAATAACAATTATTTAAGTATAAAACTAATCCCGATGGTAGATGAAGAGGTAGCGTCGATCGCGATCACATCAACCTTTGATCCGCTTCCTACGCCGCATCGTCACCTCGCTCTTCACTAGCTTCCGTCTATTCTGCAGCCCTGCTTCGAGTTACAAATATGAGCAACCGAACCAAGATCAAATACCTGTGCACTACTACGAATACTAGTGAGATACACATCAATAACATGTATATCGATATACCTTTCTTCTTGATGTTGCCGTTCTTCAAATCCGCCAAGTACTTTGGGCAATTCCGCTCAAAGGACCTTCTCCCTTGCAGAAAAGCACTCGGGCCAGGCTTTGGTCCAGCCTTGGTCTTCTTCGTCGGTATGGTAACTTTCTTACCACCCTTCTTGAAGTGTCCCTTCGCTTAGACTTGCCTTTCTTGAATTTGGTGGTCTTATTGACCATCAACACTTGGTGCTCTTTCTTGATCTCCACTTCGCAGATTTTAACATAGCAAACAGTTCCGCAACTCTTTGTTCATGTTCTGCATGTTGTAGTTCATCACAAAGTTCTTGTAACTTGGTGGTAGTGATTGGAGGATGCGGTAAACCCCCAAAGTATTAGGAATCACTATACCCAAACTTTGAAGTTTATTTGCGTGCCTGCACATCTTAAGCACATGCTCACCGACGAGCTACCCTCTTCCATCTTGCGCTTAAAGAACTTTTCGAAGCTTCATAACTTTCAATTGCCGCATGAGTCTCAAAGATTAATTTGAGATCCTCGACAATATCATATGGATCTGACTCTTCAAACCTTTTCTGAAGCTCCGATTCTAAACCATACAAGATAGCACACTGAACTATGGAGTACTGATTCTTCCGAGCGAGGTAAACATTCTTTACTTCATCGGTAGCATCAGCTGCAGGTGGGTCACCTAGCTGCATCCAGACATAGGTCAAATTACCGTGAGGACAATCCTCAAATTGCGGAACCAATCCAAGTTGCTTCCATTGTTTTTCAACTTTTCTTTCTAGGAACGCATTAAAATTGATGGTAGGGCTGCCATTGATCTACAACATATTTGCAATAGTTTAGACTAAGTTTATGACAAATTGAGTTCAAATTAATTAATGAAATTAAACTAGGTGAACTCCCACTCAAAACAACATCCCTCACATTGTTTTAGTGATCACACGAACCAAATCCACTACATCAACACCGATCATCACGAGAGCTGATATAGTTTTAATGGCGAACAATCATCATGTTCATCATATCTACTATATGATTCATGCTTTACCTTTCGATCCGTGTTCTCGAGGCCATGTCGTACATGCTAGGCTCACAAGATCAAACCTTAGCTACCGCATAAGCAAATCTGGCTTGCTTACGTTGTATTCACCCGTGGAATCAAAGACACCCGATCATCACGTGGTGCTTCGAAGCAGCAAGCTTTGGCAACGGTGCATACTAAGGGCGAACACTTTAGAACTTGAAATTTATGTGCATGAGGGATCATCTTATAATGCTACCGCCTACTAAGCAATACAAGATGCATAAAGGATTAACATCACATGCAATTCATAATATGTGATATGATATGGCCTTTCTTCTTTGTGCTTCCGATCTCCATCTTCAAGCACTAACATGATCTCCATCATCACCGCATAGCATCAAGGTCAATGACGCTTCTTCATGGTTGTCGCCCACCAGCTTCAACTATTACAACTATTTTGAATAGACACGCAGGTCTTAATGTAAATTAAAGACAACCATATATTTCTCGCCGTTGCCAACTTACAATAAGGAACATTGCATACATCAAATATAATCACAATCATGGCCATATCACATCATCAGACACCCCGCAAAACAAAGTTAGACGCCTCTACTTTCTTTGCATATTTTACGTGGTTTGGGGCTTTCAATAAGTGTCGTTCTAACTTACGAACAAGAACCACAACATTGATACTAGCATTGTTGATCACCCGTTGTAAATTGGATCTTTACTATGCTAGGAGAAACAGCACCATAAGCCACTTATGCAATACAAGTTGCATGTTAAGCGGAGCAAGTCTCATGAACGATGTCATGTAAGGTTAGCCCGGCCGCTTCATCCCAACATACCGCAAGATGCAAAGTACACAAAAGCAATCTACAATAAAGCATCAACGCCCACAATGACCATTGTGTTCTACTCAGGCAACAGATCTACATATAGACACGGCTCGATACCATCAGTAGGGGTTCGTAGCATGGAAAACAAAAATTTTCTATCGCATACAAACAAACAAGCCAAGATCTATCTACTAGATTGCAACGAGTCGATGGAATAACTCACCTCAAGATTCCAAAGTGTTTAACGAGAGCAGATTCTCGTGGGTGATGTAGTCGATTTCTTCCGATCTCAAGATCGCGTGAGACGATCCTTCCAAATACCATCGCCCAGCAGCGCTCCGTAGTCGGTCACACGCTCGGTACTCGACGAAGACCTTCCTCTCCCTTGTTCCAAAGAAAATGGAGGTTGTAGCACTCTCTCGCGATTCCTAAAGACAACGGCGTGGTACCGGAGGTAGAGGGAAATCCCGCAGGCTTCGCCTTAAGTCGTGCAGTATGGTGGAGCTTATGAGAGAGGCTATTAGTGGTCTAGTAATTAGACACACCAATTAGAAGGCTCTAAACCAATTAGAAAGCTCTAAATCAAATAGCTCTAAACCGGGGTTTAGATCTAGGGTATAGGTTAGAGGATAGGACCTTGGGTGGGTAAGGAGGGGAGCCCTGCCCCTCCTTATATAGGTGGGAGGGCTGGCCGGCCAAGGGGAGGAGTTCCTCCCCAACTCGGCCTTGGGAGGTGCGCCGGCCAAGGGGAGGAATTCCCCTCCAACTCGGCCTCCACCAATCCTCCTCTTTTCCCACTTCCCAAAATTGCCGTTTGACTTTCAAACTAGCCGTTTGACTTTTCAATTTAGGATTTAAATAAATCCTTTATTTGGGACAGCAAGAACACTTAGTACATGATGCAATCATTCCAATATGTAATGACACATTCATGTACCCTCCCCCCTCCGGAGTACCGGACATTCCGGGACCTTCTAGAATGTTCCCGATGAAAACACCGGAACCATTCCCCAACTCCGAAACGGGACTTTCCTTATATGAATCTTATTCTCCGGACCATTCCGGATCACCTCGTGATATCCCGGATCCCATCCGAGACCAACAACATTCGGTCTCTTTCTCATAATACCATAACTACTCAAACAACGTCGAATCCTTAAGTGTGTCTCCCTACGGTTCGTGAATTATGCGGACATGATCGAGACATTTATCCGAACAATAACCAATAGAGGAATCTGGAAATTCATATGGCTCCCACATATTTCTACGATTACTTTGCGATCGAATGAACCACTTACATACGATACCAATTTCCCTTTATCTCACGATATGTTACTTATCCGAGGTTATGATCGCAGATCTCCGCATACCTAGTTCATCCTCGCATCGATAAGTACTCTTTCTCGCTCCTGATATGTGATCCCTTGTGACCAAGTCACATGCTTGCAAGCTAATTGGATGACATTTCACCGAGAGGGCCCAGAGAATATCTATCCGTCATGTGGATGGACAAATCCCACTCTTGATCCATGTGTTTCAACCAATACTTTCCGAACACTCAATGCCACCTTTATAGCCACCCTGTTACGGTGTGGTGTTTGATGACATCAAAGCATCCATCCAGTAAAGGCAATATGCATGATCTCATGGTCGAAGGAATTAGGTTACTATGTATCAGAAAGCATATAGCAATTGAACTATTGAAATGACTTGATCTTTATGCTACGCTTATCTATAGGAGTATGTCCACCATATCATTCTCCTAACGATATGATCTTGTTGTTGATAACATCTCAATGTTCATGATAGGGAAACCACAATCATCAATCAACCAACAAGCTAGTGAAGTATAGAGGCTATACTAGGGACTTCAAATTAAGTTTACAATTCACACAAGTATTAATGTTTCCTTGTTAATACTATTATAGCATGAATATAAACATTTATCATAAACACAAAGATATAATAATAACTACATTTATTATTGCCTCTAGGGCATATCTCCAACAAGATGGCCATCCGATGTCACTCTTGACAAATTAAATATTGCATGTACATGTGATCCTCTCCTGTCGTGATTTCCAAAGCTCCACTGGGCAGCTCAGAGATTCAATCTTGTCATGTATGTCAAGCTTATAGAAAACCTGGTCATCACGCTTCACACTGCTTACCACAATATCAAAACCAAAAATATTTACCTAGACATCTCCTTCATGTCCATCTCTGATATGATATAGAATAAACATAAGTCAAGAATAATAGTACAACTGTGTTTGGAAATCAACACCCGCATATTAAGAAATATATATCACAATGTATCCTTCTATTTATATTCAAGAGCTTTATACTTTATTCATGTGGTTATAATCATGATAAATTGTGCTAAAGTTGATGACTTAAATCAAAATCAAGTCGTTCATAGGAGTCAAAAAAGTAACTTAAAACAAAAACCATGAACATAAATTTATCACAAAAATTCCATTAGAAAAATAAACATATAATTACAGGGCAGCGTACATGCATTAGCTGAAACAGTGACCAAGCCTAGCAAATTCAAAAATAGGTGGTCGAGACAAACAAATAAAAATAAAGACAAAGATTGCTCCAAGTACAGGGATGAAGTATTAGATTATTGCCAACAACACAAGTCATAAGAAAATATGCAATACATTATTCTCCAATAAACATACCACAGTTACACGACTTCACCAAGTTTTATACTTTCACAATCAATGATAACGACAAAGATTCCTTTATTTGCTATTTATGAAAGAGACGAGATAAAAGAAAAATTCTAAACTATTGCTTTTACTTCTCTAAACTGTTGCATGTATTGTTCACAAAGTCTTAAGATTGCACAAATTCTTTGAAACACTGCAAGTACAATACTATCAGAACTGTTCAACACATATATAATCAGAAAAAGAAGGAAACGTGTCACTTCTACCGTTCCATGCACATGTTTTTCATGCATGAGCACGACAAGTAGCACACATTTTCACACATCAGAAGCTACAATATACCTGACCGTGGAATAGGACGCCCGCACATGACTAAACCGGAGAAAAAAAAGGCAGAGGGAAGTCTCAACATATTGATCAGTTGCAGTTGTTGATCATCTGAATTTGACAGCTTCTATAGTTCACACAAGTTCTACAGATATGGAGTTTTATAGATATTGTCCAAGGAATTAAATTTTTCTCGAGCCCACAATAACTTAGTCAGACAAGATCTTCGCAAAAGACTAAATATAACAGAAGTGTGGGTTTTTATTATTCAATTCAAAATGGACTACAAAACAGTGCTTCAGTTAATAGCATTTGAGTACCTTCATGAGAACCTTCATAACTCGGTTCTTAACTGTAATATGAAGTTACTTATTAGGGATCTTTTCATCCAAATTAGTTCATGAATGAACTTGTGTGCTTAGTGATTTAGATTGAGATATTATGCGCACAATACTCGCTTTATACAACATACACAACTTTAACAAGATTAGTAGGCACATGAGCAAATCGAGCTGTAGAACCAAGATACTATTAAATTGGTGAGGTGAATTCAAAAAGATAGACTAAAAACAGTAGTAGTACATATTCATATGGAGAGGAAACAAAGTGTTGTTTATGCGGTAGATATTACAAAAAGCCTACCTGAAGGTAGTACTTATGTAAGGTAATAATAACCAACGTCTTCCCTGTGATGATAGCAATCTTTTCCCTGTACAGAAAACTTGACTAATGGGCGGAGTAATTTGGAAATGGATGTGAAGGACCATCTTATGCACAGATGTATATAAACCTGCACTAAGGTTTATACTAAATATATACATATAAACCTAAAAATAAAAAGGAGAAGTGAAAAAGGCATATTGTGCCTACCATGCTCGCAGGTGCTAGAAAACTTTCCAAGTAAACTGTAAGCAAGGAACCAAATGAGGACAATTTACAAAGGAAAATGGTGCAAGGAATCACAACTGTAAGCAAAACAAAGATATATAGATGAGCAAACAGCCAACAGACCTGCAAGTATTAATCTAAGTTCTTTAAAGAGGACCATGTTGCCCATGATAGGTTGGGCCATACAAAATAATTAATTAGCTCCATATAGTGCAAAGAACCAGATGGTCGTCTTCACAGTTGATGAAAAACTAAATACCGGACAAATACAATAATTCACTTCTTAGCATCAAGACACTTCGGATAAAAATGTAAAAAAATTACTTAGAAGAATTAACAGCGGAACTGGTTGCTTTGCAATGTGAAGTAGAGATGTATAGAGGAAGAAAAAGAGGGAATATTGGAGATTCAGACTGCGCTTTGCTCACCAAGCTTGAGAATTTATTGGAGGCGATAATATTCCCTCTACGGCTGCATCCTTGCAGTAAAATCATCATCACTTGGACTTTGCGAAAGAACTTGCCGTGGCAATCATAAATCAAGTATATGGACAGTGCAAAAATAACGTAAATAAGGAACCTAACCTATTGTCAGAGGATGCAGCGGCGCACTCCTAGGGGGTACTGGAACATCGGTATCGGAAGTGGTGACGCAGTCCTGGAAGGGTAGACAGCGTCAACGACCTGGACAGGAGACAACCCAGCTATATTAATTTGCTATATAACATTATACCCAGCCTAATCAAGATGACTTAAAATATATAGCATTCTAGTTACCTGGCCAGTAAAGATCACCCAATAGCATCATAAAAAACAAACTCACCACAAGATTAATTTTAGATCTATGAATTTATATAGCCTTTTAACCACCACAAGCAATAGACCCACATATTACAATTATACGCAACCTAAACATTACCCAAGCACCATAGCTCAATGGAAAGCTAATTTCTTTGCAAAGGGTCACAATAATGAGTGGAAGAAGAGAACTCACTTATTGCGTTCAGGTAATCCACGTACTCGTGCACGCGGAAGTCATCCTCGAAGGCGAGCATGGCAGCTCGAGGCACCGCCATACCAGGTCTTGGACCAAAGTACGACGTTTCACTTAAACACAATTTATCTGGCTGGTCCTATGGTGTTTTATCTAAAAGAAGACTTAATCATACCAGGCAAAAGTATTGAACAAGATTCGCTAACCATACAAGCAGTGCCTGACTCTGTTTTGGGTTTCTAACCTAAAAGAAACCCCTCAAATGTATCCAAGTACAGTGATATAGGTGGTCATTGTAGGTGCACGGACGATCTGTGTGCTTGCAAATAAATTCTGGGTAAATTGTTGTTAGTGGCATCCATCTCACTCAGTGACCAGCATAGTTCATAGTTTCTGAATAAACACAAACACCGCTTTATCAGGATTCAGCTAGTGATACGCTTCTAGTGAGGTAGCATCCATCTGTCTGAAATAATTTTCAAAAGAGAACCATGTTGATGCACCAACCATGCTCGCAGGTGCTAGAAAACTTCGCACGTAAACTATAAGCAAGGAAACCAAATAAGGACAAGTTATACAAAGGAAAAAAGGTGCAAGGAAGCATAACTACAAGCAAAACAAAGATATATAGATGAACAAACAGCCAGCAGACCTACAAGTATAATCTAAGTTCTTTAAAGAGCACCATGTAGCATCCATCTGTCTGAGATAGTTTTCTATCTAATCTTGAGAAACCCAGCTAAGGCAGGATTCGACTAAACAACCCATTCTGAGATTATGTTCCTCCTAGCCACAAATCTTGAGTTTAGTACGATAGCTCATTATGACCACCTACTCCCCTATGAAACCTCACATCGATCTGAACACATCGCATGGCAAGCACCGACAGCGTTCTCATATCACGTCCGGCTGGAGGAGAAGTCCACGATCGGGCTGGTGGCGCTCTGGAATAACAAGGTCGTCCGGATTGGAGGTGGTCAATATGTAGTCTGGCGACAGCGAGGTCGATACTGGAAGAGAGCGGAGCTATTGATAGTTTGATACGGGAGAGACGGAGTTGGAGGAGGTCGTACCTCGAGATGGAGGGCGGCTGAGGCTGCGAGCGAGACGGGAGGAGCGGCGGCGACACCCTGTGCTAGGGTTCCATGGGAGTAGGTCGGGGACGATGGATTCCTGCTTCCCTCGGTCGATGGAGATGTTGTCGCTGCTTTCCGCCGTCCGTGAGAGGAGAGGGGCACCGGCGGCCATTGCAGCCCAACAGAGCAAGATCGGGACTTCACTTCGCGTGAAGGTTATGGGAGCAAGGGTGGATGGTCCTAGGGGCGCCGAGGTGTGAGATTGGATCCAGAGGCGTTGGCAAGGAGAGAATCGAATGGTGCTTGCCTTTCCTTTTTATTTTTTTACCTAGTTGCTTTCCTTTCTTTTGGACGGGTACCGGATGTTGCACTTGTCGGTGGCAGAGAAGGGTAATTAGCCTAAGCCAACCAATGAGACGATGTATCAGATACTAGATACTGTTGGTTGTAAATTGGATGATTCAGATTGTTCCAATGTTTTATGTTTGAGGATGACCTACGATCACCAACTTCCTTTTAATAGTAAAGATAAAGATATCTCCACGTCTTGAGCCGTCCAAATTGTCAATTGGTGCAAACTATCCAACTCCGACACGTAGGGAGAGTGGAGATGGGTCGCCAGCTGCATATGCCTAGCATATTCGTACTACTAGCTTGGGAGATTTCTTCAGACGGGAAAAAATGCATGGTAGCGGTTGTCGATCACATTATGCGTATCGCCGGCACGGTTTAAGTATCACTTTCATGGGTGTTGTACTTTAATCAAACTGGTACGGTCTTAAGTTTGTACTTCCTCCGTTTCAAAATATAAAATGTTTTAGCTTTATAAAACAGATGTATCTTAGTGTCTAGACTACTTTTAGTATATAGGTTCACTCATGTTTGGAGAAAATCTACATATTAAAAAAAGTCTAAATATATTTTTATTTATAAACCTAAAATATTTTATATTTTAAAACAGAGAAAGTACTAATTAACATACTAGTACTAGACCTGCAAAAAATATACTAGTATTTTTTTTTCGAAATTCCACCGATCTATTAATAATCATCAACAGTAGTACAAAAAGTTCTAAAAATAATAAAAATTACAAATAGGTCAATGAACCGCTTAGCGACGACTACAAACACTGGCATGAGCCGAAGGCGCGCCGCCGTCCTCGCCCCTCTATCACCGGAGCCGGCAAGCTTGTCATAGTAGAGCTTGTTGTAGTAGACAGACGAAAAGTCGTCGTGCTAAGGTCCCAAAGGACCAGCATACCAGAGCAGCAATCATCGCCGAAGATGACCAACGTAGATCGAAAGAGACTTATTCTGATTTCAGGACGTAGCCGCCGTCTCAATATCCTAAAAAAAGACACTAAAAATAGTCTAAACAAAACAACTAAAACCCCGGGGCGACGAGGGGCCGCGGTCCGCCATAGTATATTGAACTAGTAAACAAAACTAATGTGGAGAAGATTCTGGAGATAGCTATACAGGCATGGGTATCAATAGATAATTGGAACCGACAGGACAAATCTAAGAAAACACCACCCTAGTCTACCCGATCTAGACACAGTCATAGGCAACGTAGATCGCAACGTCCGTGGTAATCGAACGCGTAACACGGCTTCCTGCTGATCGGAAGAGACACTTGAAACAGCAACGCGCGCGGAGTCAAAACGGTGACGTGCTCGCAGTAGAAGGCCTTCTACTTTTCTTTTCTTGAGCATAAACCCTGCTGCTGGTTACGACAAAGATGTGCAAAAATTGTACTACCACAACCCATATTTTAAATAGTAGCTGCCTAAATTTTCTTATTAACCTAACTAGCATAGTGACCGTGTTCTTTAGTGTGTCGAATCTGCTTGATTTTTTTTGGTCTCATACAGTAGATATTAGAAGCAACAATAACCAGCCATGCTCGTCAGAGTTAACCTTCACGCTCACGTGTCACGACCGCACACTATCAGGACCTGCTGCATTGGTGCAGCCGAATTATCCATCGGTCGATCGATACACGTCAACGGCTGACATTATAGGCATCGAGTTATTTATTCGAAATCAAACGCGCGGACCAGATAGTTGCAGGCTTTGCAACTAGAGTGATACCTTGACGCAAGTGCAGCATCGTGTCAGTCAGGTTTTATTCGCCAAACGCCTCGTCTCTCTCTGATAAACCACGACTCGAGAGGCTCCAGCAAGCAAATGGCCACCTCTACCACTACGGGCAAAGAGAACACATTGATCCCCGCCGAAGTAGTACGTGGTGGCGCGGGCCTTGACGTCGTTCATGCAACCTGGAGTGGAGGGCCAGGGGACGCTGCGAGGAGCAGGGTAATGAGCTAAGTAATACTCCTAGAAGCCATGGCAGAAGAGTGATCTGCACCGTGTGCTCAGTGATCTAATAAAAGCGAGGAGGAGAACGCTAATAGTTTTTTTTAGCCGTCCACAGACTTCAGGCCTCTATGTACCACTAGTATATCTGCTTTGACATTCCTGCTATCGCGTTCATTCCTTCAGACTAATTCTTGTTGGTACAGTGACCTGAACCTATTGAAGGAGACACATCGAACAAACTTGATCATGCTTTAGATAGAGCAAAACTAATGGAGAATTTAAACTAGAATACAATTAACTTTTCCACCTTTAATTTTAAAAACAGAGCCCGCTCAATATTGTTAGAACTGAACTTTCTATAATATCAACAGGACATGCCATTTTAGTAGTTTTCTCATGACAAAACGTCACTACCAACTCTTAATAAATAAAAGTTTGGTAATTACTTAGATGGTCTTCTACAAAAATTGACCGAGTACAAGAAGAGAAGAAACAAATAAGATTACAGATAGTTCAACAGCACGGCAATGGTGAAACGATTTTTGGGTATGGTTGGACTAGTTGCTAAACACACTACGCGTTACATGCTTCGTCCTCCTGTATCATTATCTCCTCCTCCACTACTGCCCAGCAGCAATTGGCCAGTTTTCCACCGCAAGACGAAGGACAGCAGTTCTGTGTGCAGAACATTAAGATTAGTAAATTATGATTACTCCAAAACACAACGAAATAAGCAGGCTACAACAAAATAAGCAGGATAACTACCAATGCACAACTTCTCACTACACATCTGAAGCTTCGTGTTTCTATCAATTCCATTCATATGGATCATGGGCTGAATAACAAATTAAAAAATAATAATAATTGGGGAAAAGTGCCAATATATAACTTTTCACTACACATATAAAGCTTCATGTTTCTAGCGATTCTGTTCGTATGAATCATTGGCTGAATAACTAATTAAAAAATAATAATAATTGGGGAAAGTTACCAATACACCACTTCTCACTACAAATCTGAAGCTTCATGTTTCTATTGACTCTGTTCATATGGATCGTGGGATAACTAACAAATTAAATCAAAATCGCTGTTTGCACACTGAACAAGCAGGACAGCCCAAATCTGAAGTAATGAACTGGTGTTTCAAAATAATTGTTGTCCGTCATTGTGCATATTCATCAAGTTATAACTGGTGCTGAGGTATTAGAGTAGTAGCCTAGACAGATCCTTAATTTTTATCATCTCAATAAATTAGAATTAAGATCATACCTTGGAACAGATGTAGACAACAAGTGTCAGCCAACTCCAGGCATTAGGTGCACAATTTGAGGAACCATCACCAGCATGGTCGAGAAAATAAGACAATGGGGACATCAGTTGCAGTTCATAATGGCGTGGTGAACCACAAAGTTTACATGTGCCAACATCTTCTGAGTATTTTGCAGCTAACAGTGGCTTGCCAGCATAAGAATATCTGCAGAGTATCACACAGAAACTCAATTCAGGTTCTGAACGTAAAATAAACGTGCAGTTAGGCAGTAGCATGAATTCGAAAGACACTCTTATAAGAGAACAATGAGTTTTACCTAAAGCATTGTTGAGGATATGCATCCAACCGCTTCTTAAACTTTAAGAAAGTTCTGTCAGCACCAGGAGCGCTATCATATTCATACTTTTCTCCTTCCCATTTTTCTTCTTCATCATTTCCCATGTACATGATCTCTTCTACCAAAACTGCTTCATTGCTAGTTGAACATACATTGCTTTTGCCCCTCGATTGTTCCTTATCATAATAGATGTAGAAACAAGGAAGAACTGCAGAAAGAAAATTGGATGAGATAAAAAAAAAACTTGGACTTTACACTTACAGTAATGGACTAATGGGGTTTTCAGAAATTTTCCTCACCTGGTATACTCAGGTCATTTACTTTCGCCTTCACTGCAGCACATCTTGTAGGGACATTGTTAGCACGCTTTGATTTAGTTTTCTTCTTTGTGCTAGATGCCAATGTTGCAGCCTGCTCAAGTGCTTCAGCTAAGGCATCTAAATCAAAATCATCATCATTGCTATTGTTGCTCTTGTTTTCCTCGTCGTGTCTTCCAACAGAATCTGAAGGAGGAGGCTGACTTGAGCAAACATTTTCTTTCCTTTGGACTAACTCATCCACACTACCATTCGTTCGCATACCACTATTGCACTTCTGCGCTCTCAGGACCTTCCAACTTTAAGAAGGAAAAAAAAATCTAAAGTCAGGCAACATAACCCCAAATGGTACTAATGAAGATTTGAATAAACATTTGGCCATACCGATACCAAGAGAGACATACTTGCCTTTGGGGGTTAGAGCTGCATTTAGACGCAGGGCAAACAAGCACATACAGTGTTCTCTCCTCTATGTTAAGCTTTGCGACAGGAGCATAAACCTGAAATTACTACACTAATATAAGAAAAATAAACCCCGCGACAGAATTCTGAGGTAGAGTTGTTGATTACCATCATAGAAAAAAATGCGTGACAACAACTTAAGGCACTGTAACCTAGGTCCAACGATCATAAATTCATCGCAGTACCCAAATCCGTTAAATGAATGCCTATCAAGACATGCTTGAGAAAATTAGTGCAAAATATTAAGTAACTCGCCTGAGCAACAAGGCAGAGCCTGCTTCCACATAATCTGCACTGGAGCAACTCAGGTTCAATGCCCAAATCCTCGGTTGGCCAATCCTGAAGAAGATTCAACAAGTTACTTAATAAGGAGTATAACAAGCTTATTTCTCACTTCTGAACAGGAGGAGAGCGTAGCTTCATCTCTTGGAGCGATTCTTAAGGCATAAACAAAAAAACTTAAGAAGAGATGAACAGGAAAATAATAATTTGACAGTGATATACAGGGACTCCGCCGATCTTGGTGGTGTAGTGGTCGGCCTTCTCCCGGTAGTCCTCCGCCCAGGGCCCCGGCAGGCCCAGATGAACCTCTTCCGTCATCCCTGTCGCCCTGTCTGCTACCTACTATCCCTCGAAAGATTAAAGCTTCACAGAACTAGCAGACGGCCGCGGGACGGCGCGAGGCAACGACCAGGATACTCGACGGCGGCCGGCGGCCGGCGGCTGGAAGAGAGGAGAGGGGTTAGGCTACGCGGCTACAGCCTACAGGGCTTGTGGTTCTGCGAAACGGTCTGGACTCTGGAGCGCCGCTGGCACGCGGAGGCCAAATGGGTCTCAGTAGAAGGCCCAATGGCCCATGATGTACGCTTGCTTAGTTGCTTGCAAGAACTCATCACTGCTGGTTGCAATGCGGCCGTCGAAGCCCATCTTTTCAAATTTCTTTTTTTGACAAGGAATCAAGGATCTTTTGTATTTTTGATGCTCTTTCTGCTGGTTAACTATATCGTTTTTTTAAACCCAGTACAACGTAGACACTGACAAATATGATTGTACACTCGCCTTTATGAAAATACGGCTATAGGTAATCCGCACATCCGTGGCTCATATGGTTGAAGTGCCCCACGGGTAAAATAGGTGTGACTCACCTATGGATAGTGCCCTACTAGTAACTAGAACAATCGTGGCGCACATGGGGTATGTGCGTCACAGATATGTATGGGCCAGGGCCTGCCAGCCGCATGCCACGTACCCGTAGCGCACATGGGGTAGGTGCGCTACGGTTGTGGCAAGTTAGTAGTAGGGCACGTTGGCCTAGTGCCCTACGCCTAACTATCCTGCACCAACTCCAAATGATAAACACTTCAAAAAATTAAATCCTTTCATATTTAGGTAGGTAATGTGGTATAGCTTCTAGTAAAATTAACAAATATGAGTTTCGACTTTATTTGCAAAAAAAAGTCATGCCACGGTAAAAAGGCCGTAACTTTTGCATACGATATCGAAAAAATCGTATAATATACCAAAATGACGAGAACGAAATTTCGCATCTGCTCGCAAAGAGTAAAAAGTAAAAAGTTACCCGTAGCGCACCACCACCTAGTGCGCCACGGATAAGCTTGGGCGGGATTCAAATTTCCCGAATCCTCACCCCGTCCACCTACCTTTCCCTTCCCCCTTTCCCTCTTCCTTTTCCTTTCCCTTCTCCTTCTTCCTTCTCCCTTCTCCTTCTTCCTTCTCCTTCTCCTTCTCCTTCTTCCTTCTTCCTTCTTCCTTCTCCTCCTTCCCCTTCTCATCTCCTTGCAGTGACGGCGCGATGATGGCCTCCTCCTCTCCTTGCAAAGGATTTGCACGGCGGCTTGTGGCCTCCTCCTCTCCTTGCAAAGTGATTTGGCGTCCGACCTCCCTTCCTCCCTCTCTTCCTCCATATCTTCCTTCCTCCCTCTCTTCCTCCATATCTTCCTTCCTCCCTCTCTTCCTACCTTCCTTTCTCCAACCACACCCTTCCTACCACCTCGACGCCGGCGAGGACTAGAACGGCCACGACCCCTCCCGCACCTCCCTGCCACGGCCATGCTCCGGCGAGGTGACACGATCAAGGCGGGCGAGGCGCGGACCCGATTGCTTTTGCAATTCAAAACGAGGGTGTTTTTTGCATTTTTTTTGTTTTTTGAAAAACACATCTGTGGCGCACCTTGTACCCCTACCCGTGGCGCACCTGGTAGTGCGCCACGCCTATCTCGATATAACTGTACGATTAGTAAAGGCGCCACCGCCTAGGAGATAGCCAGAAGCGCCGTGGATGCGATGCACTAGTGCGCGCCATGATGTTTACAAAGCGCCATGAACAGACGTTTTCCTAGTAGTGTTTGAAGGACCGAGTCTGAGAGGCTGATCCGATGGGTCTGACGAAGTCATCATAGACGTCTTCCTATCTACGGAAACGTCGTTTCTCACTTAAGAATATTATGTCTTTTATAAGACACCAAATTGTCAAACTCTTCTAATCATCCAACCATAGCTTAATTCTCGTTAACTCTTCCCCGGGGAATGGAATCATTTTGTTGACACTTTGGTTGCATCGCTCATGGGGTTTGCTCAACAAGCAGGACGTGACAATGGGTGATACTACGAATGAGGCATTGTCGGCGCTACTAAATGTGGCCTAAAGGTGCTACATACAGTATATTTCTTGGAAGGAAATGCCGAAAACATTTTTGGATAAGAGACAACTCTTATCCATATTGTGCCACATCAGCAGAAACGAGGGCGGTAGGCCTCCAACCGCCTGGACTGAAAAATCGTCCTGACCCACCCGACTCCGTCGCCAGTCACCGCCATTGTCCGCTTGCCAGCGACCTCCCTGCGCGCCGTCACTCCTCCTCCCCGCCACCCTCCTGCCTCCACCGCACCCGAGCGGTCGTCAATTCGGTCGGAGACAAGCCGCAACGGCCGACCACCCGCCGGTCCCTATCGGTGTGCCGCCGGCGTGATTCACGACAGTGAGGGCCTTGTCGGCACGGCCAAGCCCTCCCAAGCCCCAGCCGACCACCCGTCTCCACCTCCCGTGCTCCCTCGACCACCCGCCTCCACCTCCCGTGCCACGCATGGAGGACGCTCCCATGCCTGCGCATGGAAGGCCCAGCCGCTTGGCCATGTGTGGAGGGCGTGCCCGCCTCCGCACCCCCTGGACTTCGCGCGTGGATGGTCGCCGCCTTGCCGGGAGGTTGCTCACCGGAGCTCGCCGGAGCTCCCTTCTTACAGTAATCAATTTGGCAAGGACCCGATTGAGTTTTCTCTTTTACATCCAAGGTGCTTAGTGTAAAAACATGTACTCTGATGTAATTTATTCATTTTTGAGGATCCGGTTATGTTTTGTCTAGACAAAAATAGGTAAGTTGTTGGATCAAACAACATTTGCCTTACCTATACACTCTCCCTCTTCTTACCCATACTCTTTTTGCTTACCCATATATGAGTAAGCTGTTGGAGTTGGTATCGTCCAAGATTTCCTACGTACTTGACCGTGACACTTGAGAGTGCATGACATGTAGGGCTGCGACTAAGAGCATCTCTACTCGCCTACCCAGGAGGTCGATTCGGACTCCGAAATTACGTCCGGACGCCGAAAATCGGCCCAGTCGCGTACCCAGGGACCTCTTTTCGGCCGGATTTGGGCCAACTTTGGTCCGGACTACCCAGGCCGAACCCAGGATCCCGGGTACGCCCTGGGGACGACGGACGAAGCGAATTCGGCGAGTGGACCAGCCTGTCAGCGATAGAAGCCGACTCGCCGCCATCCTTCCCGCTGTTTTCCTTTTCCCGCCCTCGCCGCTACACCCTTTTCGCCATTCTTCCGGCCTATAAAAGCCGTACATCTCGCCGTCTCTCTTCACAGTCCCTCACACCACCGCAACTTCGGCGAACTTCGAACGTTCACAACTTTCTTCCTCCTCAACTCCGGCGAACTATGGTCGCGGGCCGACGCACGTTGTTGCCGTGGGAAGCCCGGCTTCTCCGCAAGGCGAGCTATACGGCCCCGCCGGACACTCGTCTCCCCCTAGGCTGGAAACTCAGCGCCGACGGGATCCCCGTTCCGTCGGTGCCGGACGGAGAGGACCTCGCCAGAGAGATCCAGGCGGCTATCGCTGCCATGCAAGACCCGGATCTCGCCGAGGATCAGGCAACTCGCCTTCGAGGCGTTTTACCGACAGCGCCGAGGAACTCGCCCGACACGACGGACCGCCGGGATCGCCGCCGTCGCCGCGTAACAACATGGCTTACCGCCGCCGCTGGTGGAGCGTTTCAGGGCGGACTCTGACCGAAGTCGTGGCGCACATCGAGGCCGGCAACAACCCCCGCCTCGGCCTGTAGTTGCGGCGTCCGACGTCGACCACGTCGGTGACCTTTTCTAGTTATAAATTCCGATGTACTATGTGCCCCCTTGCCTACTTTAATGAAATTCCGCCTATATTCGCCCATATTTCGCCGAGTTTAAGTGAATTTAGCCGAACTTGGGAACTCGGCCTGGCTACGAGGGAAATCATGCACTCAGCCGAAAACACGATTTGTCCTAAAAATTGGTTGCAGTTTTTAGCCTGGGTACGCCCAACGAGTGGAGATGCTCTAAGAGCCCGCGTAACCTGCGGATAGATGTTCTAAAAGTTAATCCAGTGCAATTTTTATTGAAGATTGATATACGCTTTTTTCGGGTAAAAGTGGTTTTATTAATCTATAAGACTTATAAGAAGGTCATGATCCAAAACCTAAGACAAAACCTTAGGTCCTGATCCAAGCCATACTACAGTTTTGGCATGTGTTCTCGCGAAATTCGCAAGACTATGACTAGTCCTATCTTGTTCATGATCCACTCTTACAACTGATATACTTCTACTACCCTGAATTAAATCCTTAATCTCCTTAGTGAGAAAAGCTAAAGATGATCTATCTTGCGATCTTCCACCAATTGCACCTATCAGGACAGAGCAGTCTATATAGCTCTAATACCACCGGTTTATCACTTCATTCGAGAGCAAGATGGAGGTCTTCTGTGCAAGCCCTCGTTTCAGCTTCTAGATTGATACAAGCTTGATTTTTAATATACCTATATGGGAGTTTGTGGGTTGTCCACTTCGCAACCCTAAATCCTAATGACAGGCGATGCGTAGTTGAAGCAGCATGGTGATGCATCAGACAAGCTAGCGTTGAGTTTATTCCAAGCTAACGAGGCACTAATTACTATCTTGGGATTACCCTACGCCATATATATCACTACCGGGTAGATGATGAAAGTGCATTTCACAAAAACAGAAGTGGTTAACAAAATGCTGTACACTGCTTCAACCTCCACCGGCAATAATAAACTAACTAACTATGCCATCCCAGTGTGGAAATTGCCACCACCACGATTCTGATCCTGCTATCCAGGCAGACCACAGAATTCAGTACGGTAGAAGATCAGGTAAACAAATGTACGTATGAGCGTTCCATGGCAGAGAGGTGTACTGTCGACTCCTGCTGTATCGCGGCGCGCAGTACAGCACTAGGAACGGACGGACGGACATGGGGGCATCCGCGCGCCCGTGACAGGCCGGCCGCGTCGCGACGTACCTATGGCTGGCCTCGTACGCGCACGTACTAGTAGTAGTACGCACCTTCTCGAGTCTACTACGGCGCCCGCGTGCGGGAGTGTCACGGGTTCTCGATACGTGCGTTGCGGCCTTCATCAGGACAGCGCTGCGAGTGGTACTACTGCATGGATGGCCTTCTTGGTTTTTTCCGCTAGCCCGCTCTGCTTTTCTGAATCAGTGGTGGTTCCGAGAAATCGCGGCGCCGAGGACGGCGAGCGGGATTTTTGTTTGAGGGTTCCGGCGATGGGAATATATATGGGAGGTGATTAGTTGTGTGGGCTTTTCTCCCGGTGGGGAGTGATTAGTTGTGTGCCACGCTGAAAAGGCTCAGCATTTCGTTTAGTTGTCCGGCTGATCATTTTCTTGGCACTGGACATACGGAGGGTGTGTTTGGATTGTGCCAAAAGTTTACCCTATCAATATTTTGGTAATGATCAAAATGTTGGCTCTTGTTTAAGCGTCCCCCGTTCCCCGGGGGACCTGGACTTATGATCCTCCGGCTCCAGCACTCGACACGTGTCCCCGGGACTCTCCACATGCATACGGAAACTCCACCCTACGACTACTGAAAAATAAACACGAAATCCTTTTATTCTTGAGACGCACAGGGGCGGGAGGCCAGATTTGCCTTGACCGGCGTCAAGCTACGACGAGGGCGTCTCTCATGTCTAACGAGGCCGGCATCCACGATCCCTCGCAACACGTCAGCTGACTAACTAACACAGTCGTAGCACTCGCCGTCTACCATGGAAGCAAACGCCAAACACCGCGCACCATGGTAGCAACCCGACATCGATCTTCTGCCAACAACACCTCCAGCGCCGGAGCACCACAAGTAGCATCGCTGTCAGTAGCCACACATCAAACATGTAGCAAACCGGCTAGCCATATGTAGCAACAACCTTGGTCGTCAGTAGCAAATCCCCCGACCGTTGGTAGCAAATCCGTAGCCGGGGAAGACAAGCCGCTCGAAGCCGCGCGCACACCGCATGTAGCTGTTGGAATTATGCCTTAGAGGCAATAATAAAGATGTTATTATTATAATTCTTGATCATGATAAAGTTTATATTCCATGCTAGAATTGTATTAAGCGGAAACTTTAATACTTGTGTGGTTTGTGAACAACACCGTGTTCCTAGTATGCCTCTATGGACTAGCTCATTGATTAATAATGGTTAAGGTTTCCTAACCATAGACATGAGTTGTCGATTAATAATGAGATCATATCATTAGGAGAATGATATGGTGGACAAACCCAAACTAAGAGCATGTCTAGCAGACCCCGTAAAAGGCCCAACCCCGTAAAATAAACGCCGAAATACGGGGTTGGGTGCTACCCGGCCGTCCAGCACGCCCCGTAAAAACAGAAGTGACAAAAATCTCTTCGGTCGTAGATGTGTTGTTGCCACTAGGGAGAAATCAACGGTCTCTTTTTCATGGAACATATGGACTGTTTACCTTATACACTTTGCTTAAAGCAGTTGTCTGTTGCTTGCAACTTAATACTGGAGGGGGTTCAGATGATAACCTGAAGGTGGACTTCTAGTCATAGATGCAGTTGGATGGCGGTCTATGTATCTTGTTGTATTGCCCAATCGAATCTCATAGGATCTTTCTGACTAGTAATTGTATTGTTATGCCTTGCTCAATTCCTGTCAATTGCCCTACTGTAATTTGTTTACCCTTCATGCCATGTTGTTTATCTAAGGAGAGCACCTCTAGTGAACTATGGAACCCAGTCCAATCTTTACCATTGATACATCTTCCACTGTTACTTGTTTACTTGCTGCAAACCATTACCTTCCACACCATATGTTTAATCCTTTGTTACAGCAACCGGTGAGATTGACAACCTCACTGTTAGTTGGGGCAAAGTCTTGAGTTTGTGTTGTGCAGGTCTCCGCGTTGCTTGCAACACCTGTGTGACGTTTCCTTCCTCCTACTGGTTCGATAACCTCGGTTTCTTACTGAGGGAAGACTTGCTGTTGTATTGCTTCACACCTTGCTCTTGGGGTTCCCAACAGGCTCCACATAAGCTCTACAAGCCATCACACTTGTTTAGAGTTCTTTGATCCCAACTTTCAATGATTGTAAATGGTTTGATCTTGGTTTTGATGGTGCATGTCACCTCAAAAATTATTGTTTTTATCACTTACCTACTCGACGACGAGCAAGAGTTAAGCTTGGGGATGCTTGATACATCGTAAACGTATCTATAATTTTTGATTTTCCATGCTTGTTTAGTATCTATTTTGCTTTACTTGTCTACACTTTGTTTAGTATCTATTGGTAAAGTCTCTGTCACACCCAAAAGTGTCACAGGTCTTCGAAGGAATTGACTGCAAGTGTTGAGAATAAGAATGGAATTTGGGTGTAAATGGAAGTACTTAAATAAAACCAAAATATAAACTTCAGAATAAAAAGCATAAAAAGTAAAGGACGATTTGTTTGTTGTTTTCTGCAGATGAGAAGGTAGGCGCGGAGAGTTTCAGTTCATGGTAATAGTGAATGTGCTGGGTGAATGAGTGACAGGTGTGGTGGCTAGGAGATCGAAGATCATGGAGCGAGATGAAGAACGTCTTTCCCTTATTGTCTGGATCCCTTCTGTATGGTATGGTGGCTCGTGTGTTCTGTTTTCGACCTTGCCCTCTTCATGAAAGTTGTCCGTTTTAATAAGACGGAGGAGATGGAAACTATATGGCGGAGGCCCGTATAGTTGGTCGTTAAGCTTGCGGTAAATGCCTCTTGATTGCTTCCAAAACGGGACTTGCTTGTTTTCGCCTAAATATTATGTTTTTGCTGTTAAATCCCTCTGGTGATGTTCAGAACCAGAAAAATATATTAAAAACTAAGTTTTCTTTGCTACCGAAGTATTAGCGTTGGGTAAAGCTAGGAAACCATCAAATCCAAACGAAAACCATTGATAGAAGCCATAAAAAATGTGTAGAAACTCACAACTATCACTCGCCTATACCGTGGCGAAGAGCTTTCCCCAGCTGCCCATGTCGTCATGTCTTCACTGACGAAGCTGCACCATGCTAAGCCGAAGTCACGCCTGTAGATAGGTTCGTCGCCGTCCCCGCACCCTTTCCCCTTGGCCTAGGCCACCTTTCGCTGCCCCTCCTTCACCGTAGATCGACTTCATTCCGAGCTCCCACCGCCTCGCCCTCCAAGTGTTCGGTGTTTTGCCCGTTCGGCCATGTGGACTCCGACGAAGTGGAGATGTTCGCCCTGTTGCTGGAGGAAGAGACCGCCACAGCCGCCGAAGATGTAGAGAACATGTAGATCCTCGCCTCTCTAGCTCGGATGTACATGCAGACTGCATCGCCGAAGCGTGGAGGCTCGGCGAAGGGTCGCTGGAAGTGTAAAGTGATATGTCGTAAACGTATCTATAATTTTTGATGTTCCATGCTTGTTTAGTATCTACTTTGCTTTGTTTTTTCTACACTTTGAGGTATTTTTATACACTTTCTGGAACTAACCTATTGAGAAGATGCCACAGTGCCAGTTGCCTGTTTTCTTCTGTTTTTGGTTCTAGAAAGGCAGAAAATCAATATTCTCGGAATTGGACGGGGCAAAAGCCAAAGTCAATATTTTACCGCAAGGGACATTTAATCCAAAAGACTAGGAGAGCCCCTAGGCGCGGCCAAGGGTGGGCCCGCGCCTAGGCAAGGTGTGGGGCCCCTGGTTGCCTCCCAGCCTCAGCTCTTCGCCTATAAGAAGCCCCCGACTTAGAAACCCTAAAGAATCCATCATACTTCCAGAAAAAGTTCCGCTGCACCGCCACCACCGAAGGGGAGATTTGGGGATGAAGTCTGTTCAAGACTCCTGCTCCGGGACAGGGAAGTGCCCCCGGAGCCATCTCCATCGATCTCCATCGCCATCTTCATCACCATTGCTGATTCCCATGATGAGGAGGGAGTAGTTCTTCCTTGAGGCTAAGGGCTCTACCGGTAGCTATGTGTTCATCTCTCTCTCTCTCTCTATGGATGATCTTGTTGTGGTCATGAGCTTTGTAATCAAGTAGATCTACCTTGCTACTCAAGTGCTTCAATAGATCTCCGGCTCTCCCCACATGTATGAAAGTAACATCGTGCATACCGTGGTGGCACTTAGGCTAGAGTCTACATAAATACTCATCGTGCTTTAATAGATCTATGCTTTTCCCCATGTGTGTGAAAGTGATAGCGTGCACGCCGTGTGTGGCACTTAAGCCAGATTACACATATATTCATGAGTTATATTTTGAGTTGGTTGTCTCTATGAAATTGTGGTGTTTGTTGGAACCATCTAGCGCTCAAGGTGACAATGTGGGGTTATCTAGATTGGGGAAGGCCCTACCATGGATTAGAGTGTCCAACCGGAGAGTAGTTAAGAGTAGTATCATGAAGAGAGGATATTTATATGAGAGAGTGTTCACTAGAGAAAGTATGATCCCTAGGCCTTGTTTCTAAACATTGAAACACCGTTTGCTACTAGATCCGTTGCATATTTGCTTGCTTCCTTCTTGTTGCCTTTAGTCTTTACCTCACCGTTAAGCCATTTTCTAGCACCGTTACCACTTGTATTTTACTATCTCTTCACCGAACTAGTGCACCTATACCTGACAGGTGTATTAGGTGTGTTGGGGACACAAGAGACTTCATGTATCTTGATTACAGGGTTGCTTGAGAGGGATACCTTTGACCATTTCCTTCCTGAGTTCGATAAACCTTGGGTAATCCACTTAAGGGAAACTTGTTGCTGTTCTATAAACCTCTGCACTTAGAGGCCCAACAACTGTCTACAAGAATAGATGTTCGCCCTGTTGCTGGTGGAAGAAACCGCCACAGCCGCCGAAGATGTAGAGCACATGTAGATCTTCGCCTCTCTGGCTCGGCTGTACATGCAGACTGCATCGCCGAAGTGTGGAGGCTCGGCAAAGGGTCACCGGAAGTGTAAAGCAAGGCAGAGGATGGACGGCTACTGCATGCTGTACGCCGTCTACTTCGCCGACAATGAAGAGGCCGTGATTTGACGTTGTTTCAGGATGATCCGAAAGCTCTTCCTTGAGATCGAGCATTCCATCCGGTTGTTCGACCCCTATTTCGTATGCAAGAAGGACTGCACCAACATGGTTGGGTTTTCGTCACTTCATAAATGCATAGTGGCAATGAGGTTGCTTGCATACAGAGCGTCGGGTGGCAGTGCCGATGACTATCTCCGGATGACTGAGTCCACTGCCATCGATTTCTTGTACAGGTTCTGCATGGCAGTGATTGCAGTGTTTGGGACACAGTACTTGAGAACATCCCTGCTGAAGACACTGATCAGATCCTCGCAGTCAATGAAAGTAGACAATTTCTTGGGATGTTTGAAAGCATAGAATGCATGCATTGGCACTAGAAGAACTATCCATTTGCATGGCAGAGAATGCACAAAGGCCCTAAAGGAGATTGCAGTGTGATACTCGAGTCAGTTACTACACATTCTTTGGAACTTGGCGAACTAGGCCGAAATATATTGTATTTTTAGTCTATGTTGAACTATATTTAATTTTATGCCAAACTATGTTTAAATTCATGCAATACTATGCCAAACATTGCTCTGTATTCATATTATGTCGAACTATGCCGAAAATTGGTTGAATTTGAGCCGAATTTGGTCCGAGTTTGGGTCGCCTGGGAACTCGGCCTGGGTACACGAGTGAGAAACAGTGTCGATGACTATCTCCACATGGCTTAGACCATCGCCATCGATTGCTTGTATAGGTTCTGCAGACAGTGATTGCAGTGTTTGGGACACGGTACTTGAGAACACCCACTGCTGAAGACACAACTCGGATCCTAGCAGTCAATGAAAGTAGAGAATTTCCTGGGATGCTTGAAAGCATAGATAGCATGCATTGACACTGGAAGAAATGTTCATTTAATGGCAAAGAATGTACAAAGGATATAAAGGAGGTTACAGTATGATACTCGAGATAGTTACTACATATGATCTTTGGAATTGGCCGAACTAGGCCGAAATATATTGTATTTTTAGTCTATGTCAAACTATATTTAATTTAATGCCGAACTATGTTTAAATTCATGCAAAACTATGCCAAACATTGTTTTGTATTCATATTATGCCGAAAACTTGTTGAATTTGAGCCGTTGGGTTGTCTAGGAACTCGGCTCGGGAATGTGAATGAAAAACTGACAATTTCTAGGCCGAAAGTTATATCCGTTCGACACTAATTATTTTTTGAGAAACACAGTACAAACGCATACGCTCACAATGCATACATACACTCACCCATATGAACACACGTACGCACATCCTACCCCTATGAGCACCTCCGAGAGACTGAGTCGGCGGGTCTTGAGATTGACGAAGTCACCGCAGACGCCTCGTTATCGACCGAAACGGTCGCCTATTTAGCTATGGATTTTGGTCTAAGAACGTCCAACGTGTGAAGGCGCACTAAGGGATACAGTTGTTCAAGTCGATCGATGTGGTCTTTAGTGATCGAACAAAAGAGAACGGATTTCCAACCCACTTTCAATTGACTTTTTTTTTCATCATGTCAGCCTCGCACGTCTCCAGAGGTCCAATTGAAAGTTCAACCAAATCGACCCTTTCTAAACTAATTCGAATTATCGACCGATTGGTCGGCGCTTAAAACGGGCGCCGACGCTTATCTGGTCGCACACACAAAACAGAAAACCGACTTGAAGGAGGTCGGTTCATGACGCTTAAAACGGCGCCGACCTCCCTAGTTTGCCTCCCAGCTGCTTCATCTTGGCGCCGACCCGTACAACTTCGACGCCATTTTAAATGGCGCCGACCCTAGGGGTCAGATTCCAAATTAGTTTCGGTGAAGGATCACCTTGGTTGAACTTTTCAAATTTGGACAGATTTGGCAAAAAATACGCAGTCCCGACAAGCGCAACGATCCCAATCCCATCAACCCTGCCGCGCCTGCACTCCAACTGCGAGCACCCTGACTGACACCTTTCCTACTAGTACGTGCTAGTATACGGCATGTCGGCATCGTACGCGATCCCCGGAGCCTGAAACTCCGTCACGCATTCCCGCTAGTGGAAAGCCACTGGCGCGGTCAGCCTTCGTGCTTCCGACGGAAGCGATCCATAATCCGCAAACCGAGCGTGCAGGTAAAACTACCTAAAAGGCTAGACTAGAAAGAAAGCCCACCAAACGTAGCGCCACGGTACTGGCATATTGACCGGCCGGGGCGATCGAGAAACGGTCGATCGAGTTGGCGATCGTTTGCTGAAGAAGGCAAAGCATCGCCCTCTTCCTCTTCATCTGGTATAGTTTGACCCGACGTGTAGTACGCCGTGGTTGACAGGGGACGAAATCCGTTTGATGTTTATACTAATACATATTTCATACGATTAGGACATGTAGTAATACAGATTTCATACGAAATCTGTTGACAGGAGTACTGTACGTACGTACGCTAGGGGTTCAGAGGAACCATATGCGCCCCCATTGCCATTCCCAAGATGTGGTGGCTGGCAGCAGGCACACGTCCTGAAGCTAGCTCTGTGCATGCATGATCTGTTCTCCTGTTTCTGCGAACGAGCGTCGCGTGTTGGTGGCGTGGGTTCGTGTGAAGGGATATGGCATGATCTGATCAAGCTCGTGGGTGCGGACGAAAAACGCATTGAACCGATGAAGCATATGTGTTTTCCGAGCATATACGGATGAGTGACTGATGAAAACAGTGTGCGTAACCACCGATGGTCCTCGCGCCCATCACGCGTGAGGCGACACGAGCATTGGAACGTAGCCCCTCCCCAGAGACGCTTCAACAACCAAACTCCGAGCCTCTCATTGCATGTGTGATGGTATGAGAGTTCTCATCGGGAGGATTAGGGCAGCAGAGGATACGGATCAGATATCAGATCCATCCAACCCCAAGTAAGGTGTGGTGTGGTGACCCAACCACCGAACGTACGCCTTACGTGTCGGTGATCCCGTACGCACAAATAGCCTCTCTTGCCTAATCATCGTCTTCATCTTCATCTTGTAGTCGACCGATCATCTGTCTTTTCGATCGTTTCCATGGTAACCACCACGCATTTTTGTCCAATCTACTCTAGATCGAATCTCCCGTCGCCCCCTTGAGCTCACGTAGAACAACTGAACAAGTTTCCCATACATACATGCACTCTGTATTTCTCTAACTCTAGTCTAGTATTCGTTCCTTTCGCCGGAGAAATTAACAACCCCCGTGGTAAACCAGATCGCATCTGCGCGCGTTCACGGCAAAGCAGCTTTCCACCCTCGCTAGCTTTTGGGTTTGGGTAACCACCGGCACCCCATCATCGACCAAACTACTACCACGTCCAGGATTCGCTCATTCTGATGCCGCTTTATGCTTTAGTTTACATCTGAGTTAAGCCACATTGTCTTGAGAAGAATAACTGTAAAGTGTTCGTACTAGTCCTCTGAATTGGTAGTAGTGCACACCCCTTCCAAACTCGTTCCAAAGTAAAAAATAAAGGAAAGATATTCAGGTCACATCTTTGAAACGCAGGGATTGCGGCCGGGCTTGGCACATCGATCACACGGCGACACATTCGTGGCAGGAAGATTAGTCAGTGTGACACAACTCGACAGCACCGACTCTTGGTAGACTGGTACGTATGCAAGAGGAGAAATTGGTGTCGAGGGGATGGATGGGTCCAAGAAGGGGGCATCACGGACACGGTAGAGTACAAACCGCGAACAACAGTGGATTGAAGCGAAGCGAGGAAGGGACGGCAAAAACAGAGCCGAGCCGGCCGAGAGCCTGGTCACACCGCCGTCCCCGTCACGGGCCGCTCCCTCCCTCACCGGCCCACGCTCGCAACCACCACTCTATATATCGCCACTGCTAGCTAGCGCTGCCAGTACTCCATTCGTACGCTCCAGGCAGAGGACGGCGAGCAGCACCAATCAGAGTGGCCATGGCGGCGCCTCCGTTCCTGGCCGCCGTCGCCCTGGCGCTGTGCATCGGCAATGCCGCGGTGCGCGCGCAGACGCCGGTGTTCGCGTGCGACGCGTCGAACGCGACGCTGGCCGGGTACGGGTTCTGCGACCGGAAGGCGTCGGCGTCGGCGCGCGCCAAGGACCTGACGTCGCGGCTGACGCTGGCGGAGAAGGTGGGGTTCCTGGTGAACAAGCAGGCGGCGCTGCCGCGGCTGGGCATCCCGGCCTACGAGTGGTGGTCCGAGGCGCTGCACGGGGTGTCCTACGTGGGGCCGGGGACACACTTCTCGCCGCTGGTCCCGGGCGCCACCAGCTTCCCGCAGCCCATCCTCACCGCCGCCTCCTTCAACGCCTCCCTCTTCCGCGCCATCGGCGAGGTCAGTCAGTAACCTCCTCCCCCCTGTTCGTGAGTTTGGATCCCGACGGGGCAGAGATGCCATCTTTCTTCCTCCGTCCGTTGCACTTGCACCACCACGCCGCATTTGCGGTTGCTTTCCCCGGTGGGCTTTCTCGTGGGAGAATGTTGTGCCTTGCCTTTCCTCGCTTCTTTCCGTCAGTTCGTGGCTAAAGCGCGTCGTGGTACTATAGTACTACATTGGATTCGCGAGATAGGCTCTGGATTTCACTGTTCCGATCCGCCCGTCCGGCCGGATGGTTAACTTTCCGGCGGCGGCGTATTCCCATTGGGGACGCGCGGCATGCATTCAACCGCTGCTGTTAACCTACCTACCCTGTTAAAAGAAGCGCCGCCGCCGTAACATGCATTTTTTTTACGTATTATAATCTAGTAGCTAGCGTAGATACTAGCAGGCTTGGAACAACTCACTCACTCAGGAGTCTGCGTGCGTTTTCGCTTCTTAGTTGCCATGGTGGTATGCTCATGCTACAGTATGACTGTATGAGTACACTTTTCTCATATAGTGAAAAGTTTCACAATTTTGCGACTCCAAATCAATGGCCGCATGTGGAGAGCAGAAGCCAGTCGCAGCGATAGATATATTTTTTCAGAGTAGCAGTACTCGTAGTTTACACGTCACTCATCATTCCACCCAACTTATAAAGAAGGGATCTGAACATAATTAGCATGGCACATTGCCCCAACAACAGTATAAGTAGATCATGGGGAGCAGGTTAATTTTGATGTGTTAAAAATGGCAACCGTACTACGTGCGTGCGAGGGTCTCCGGCGCCCACGAATTACGACGTGATATGGTTCACGGGATTCTGTACGTACTACTCTTAGCAAGCAGGCGCCGCAGACGATACACTGATCCTGTCTGGCTGTCTTCCCTTGGACCCTGCACTGCATTCATTGGCCGCTAGCGGTAACCACGAACAAATCCCCTCTTTTTTTCTCTGTTTGGGGCCCCATCATCCGTTGCCGTGGTTGAGGCGTCGCTGTCCCATGGGGATTGATTCAGAGCTGGGCGCCCAAAAGCTGCTCCATGATCAAGTTCTTGATCAGCGGTACCATCCCCGCCTTTTGCCCAAGTGCGCATCACCGTCGAGCGTCGACCACCACCTAGCCATTGTCCTCGTCCAGTTTGGAAAAGTGGCATTCCAACAACTTGTAGCAGCAGGAAACAATGCCGTTTTTTTTTTTGCTTCTAGGAGTTCGGTTGCATTTGGGAAAGGGATTAAGAGGTTGAGTTAGCTAAGCGAGATTTGTCGGAAGAAGTAGGCTAACCTGAGCTAAAATGGGCTAACTAATCGCTAAGATTTGAACGACCTGTATTTTGGGAGATTGGGAAGTTTAGTAAGCTAGATTTAGGACTAATCGCTAGATTTTTCTTGGAGAAGTAGGGGCAGCTGGAATCGAACGGCCTGCCTACCTACCATATTAAGGCTCTCGATCATTAGTCGTGCAAGAGAATTCAGCAGGCACTGACCACTTCAGAGACTCCTGTCTGTCTGCCATCCTGTTTTTTCTTCGATCGGTTGCACCTACCATATCGTGCCTGACCAGTGCACAGCTACCACTTCACACTTCACAGTACTGTCGTGCATGCGCGTGTCACACGCAGAGAAGCTAACATTGCCCAAATTAATTCTGATGATTAAACGAAATTTCTCAAGTTTCCTTTTCATGTGTGGCTCTGAGCTGAACTTTGGTGCAATGCAACAGGTGGTGTCGACGGAGGCCCGGGCGATGCACAACGTGGGGCTGGCGGGGCTGACGTTCTGGAGCCCCAACATCAACATCTTCCGCGACCCTCGCTGGGGCCGCGGGCAGGAGACCCCCGGCGAGGACCCGCTGCTGGCCAGCAAGTACGCCGTCGGCTACGTCAGGGGCCTCCAGGACGCCGGCGCCGGCAACGCCACCGACGGCGCGCTCAAGGTCGCCGCATGCTGCAAGCACTACACCGCCTACGACGTCGACAACTGGAAGGGCGTCGAGCGGTACACATTCGACGCAAAGGTAGGTTAACTGAACTCCGCTTCTTCTTCTGCTGCTGCTGCTGCAAAGAGCAAAGTGGTGTGGCTTTGGTAGGTTAATTTTTGCTTGCATTGGTAGGCTGTCATGATTGGGTTGATGGCGATGTGAGAGGTGAGGTGTTGTGTGGCGTGAGCGCTTTGTTGTGCTTTCTTTGCTTGCCGCTCTGCCTGCCTGCACCGGAGGATTGAATGGACTCTGCGTCCCTGCCTGAGTAAATGAGTGTGCTAGCTTGCTGCAGCTTGCAAGCTGTACCTGTACCCGTGCACAAGCAGTTACTGACGGAAGCAACCCACCTTTCCCTTTCGCTAATTCAATCGATCCATCACCATTCTGTATAGCTACTAGATAGATAGGTCGAATCAATGTCAGCCAGGAGCAGTATTAAATTAGCTGATCCGTTGCTTGCGACGCCGCACGACACCGACAACAGCATCGCAAATTTCTCCCGCTTGGTTCCGTGGAAGTAAAACTATGCTTCCCGTGAAAAAAAGGAGCTTCTTCTTTGGATCGACAGCAACTTGTTACTGCTTTCTACCTATACTACTACTGTAGTAGTTTGCACCCTGATCCACTCCGCTGCAAACTTAAATCAGACAGAAATGTTAGAGTGCTAGTTAGGCAAGGATTATGAAATGTCTTGACAAGTGTCGACCTGTTAATTAATCACCACAGAGTTGGTTGCAGCTCCCTGGAAATGGCAGATCCTGGCCATGGCCATTGCCTGAAACGCATATGCTCCTCCTCGCTGGCAGCGTCTGGGAGCCCTTGTTTGTCCCGGAATCTCTGCATTTTTCTACGCATCAAGGGTACAGAGAGTAGTGCGGTGTTCTATAATCCTACTTCCAGAAAAGACAGAAACATGAATACTAGCACTATGTGCTATTCTATTTTTACGTTTTGGTTTGTGAATGCTAAGCAGATAAGCTAAAACAATAATGTTGCCGCCTAATCATGGGTGTATACGCACTAAATTAGCAGATCCGTTTCTTTCTAATTTCTTGTGCTTTGTTCCGTGGAAGTAAAACTATTGCTACTTATTGGTTCGACAGCAACGTGTTGGTTTCTACTAGTTTGCACGCTGGTCCACTCAACGGCATACTTAAATTAGAATGAATAAATCCTTATTTAGTTGGAGTACTTAACTAAGGGCTATGGAATGTCTGGACACGTGTAGATGGATAGAAACAGGTTAGCTGTTTGTTAATTAATCAATCACCTCAGATCCTGGTGGTTGCAGTGCCCGGAAACGGCAGATCACGGTCATGCCCATCTCTTAAAAACAATCCTGCCAATGCACCTTGCTGGCAGCGTCCGAGAGCCCTTGTCCCAGATTCTCTCCCTTTTCCTATATGCATCGAGGGTGGTACGGTAGTGCGGTGTTCTATATATAATCCTATTTCGAGCAAGGACAGAAGCAGGAACAGTATACTATACCATCTTAGTATTTTTAGCCCGTGGATGCTAAATTTGAATAATGGTGCGCCTAATCATGGATGTCGTATTCGATATCGTGCATCGGGGCATGCTTCGGCACTCGAAAGATTGTCACTAAGTGCGTGTCACTCCTGCATTATTGCGAGAGAAGCAACATGCCAAAACTTTCTGAGGATCCATGCCCGAGTGCACTGAACACTTTGCATTGTGCAAGAAAGTGAAAGAACAAGAAAACAATTAGTAGCAGAAAAGAGCAGGCCTGTAACTTTTTTTTCGTTATGTGAATTCAGGTGTCGCAGCAGGATCTGGACGACACGTTCCAGCCGCCATTCAAGAGCTGCGTGCTCGACGGCAATGTCGCCAGCGTCATGTGCTCCTACAACAAGGTGAACGGGAAGCCCACCTGCGCCGACAAGGACCTCCTGTCCGGGGTCATCAGAGGGGACTGGAACCTCAACGGGTATCTCATCTCTTCCTCCTCCCTTGTGCACGTTTCTGAACATGTGGCACATTTCTGAATTTCTGATTGTATCCATGTGTGCTTCTTGTCGCAGGTACATCGTGTCGGACTGCGATTCCGTCGATGTTCTGTACACTCAGCAGCACTACACCAAGACGCCCGAGGAGGCCGCCGCCATCACCATCAAATCAGGTTCGTTCATCTGTCACAAAACACGTCTGAAACTATATATCCATCCCACAGTGAGCACAGATATACATAGTGTGCAGTTGTTCAGTCAGACTGTTCGAATTTTCCTTCATCTAGGAACCGTCAGAGGATGGATGATGAATTACTAGGGTAACGGCCAACACCTAGGCAATTATTTTGAACCAATATTAGCTTCGCTAGCTGTAGCTGTCGAGTTCTTATTAGGGCGTTCGGTGTAATTGATGAGGTATTGGGGACGCCTTTTTAAGCATTGGGGACCTTGACAACTGCAACCTGACCTGACAAAAATTACTCCCGGTTAGCGTCTTTGTGCCCACACAATTATCAGATACTGTTCTAGCAGATCTACCTTTTTAGTTGTTCAAGTCGTCATCCATGGTCCATGCAATTCAATCTTGTTAGTGCTCATGTCGTAGTATCAGTACTATCTTGTATTGATTGTCAAATGTTGGTGAAGCAGAAATGAAGAAAACAAAAAACTATGAAATTGTTGAGGACCAAATCAGTTGCTTCATATAACGTTGCAGAGGCCGGGCTATGATCCCCATTTCGAAAAAAAAGTTGCTTCATATAACGTGAAAAGTTTTTGTGCCGTACACAATTCTGAATTCAGATGTTTTCATACCTGACATTACCAAATGGAATTGCTGCAGGGCTGGACCTGAACTGCGGCACCTTCCTGGCGGAGCACACGGTGGCGGCGGTGCAGGCCGGCGAGCTGTCGGAGGAGGACGTCGACCGTGCCATCACCAACAACTTCATCATGCTGATGCGGGTGGGCTTCTTTGACGGTGACCCGAGGGAGCTCGCCTTCGGCGGCCTCGGCCCCAGTGACGTCTGCACGGCTGCCAACCAGGAGCTGGCCCGGGAGACGGCGCGCCAGGGCATCGTGCTGCTCAAGAACAGCGGCGCGCTCCCGCTCACCGCCAAGTCCATCAAGTCCATGGCCGTCATTGGGCCCAACGCCAATGCCAGCGTCACCATGATCGGCAACTACGAAGGTATCGATCAAAGTTCTTACTGCTGTTCATGAAATTCGAATTGTTCAGTTAAGCAGAGGAGCTGTGGACTGAGTGTTTGTGTACTGATAATGCCCGTCAGGCACGCCGTGCAAGTACACGACGCCGCTCCACGGCCTGGGCGCCAACGTGGACACCGTGTACCAGCCGGGGTGCAGCGACGTCGGGTGCAGCGGTAACAGCCTCCAGCTCAGCACCGCCGTGGCGGCCGCAGCCAGCGCCGACGTGACCGTGCTCGTCGTTGGCGCCGACCAGAGCATTGAGCGCGAGAGCTTGGACAGGACGAGCCTCCTGTTGCCAGGCCAGCAGACGCAGCTCATCTCCGCGGTCGCCAACGCCTCAAGTGGCCCTGTCATCCTCGTCGTCATGTCGGGCGGACCGTTCGACATCTCCTTCTCCAAGGCCAGCGACAAGATCTCCGCCATTCTTTGGGTCGGGTACCCCGGCGAAGCCGGTGGCGCCGCACTCGCGGATATCCTCTTCGGAAAGCACAACCCAAGTACTATGTGCATTGCATCTCTCAAGTACTTGCCGCCGCATTATGTCGATCATTGTCTGACATGTCTGTTTGATCATGGTTGCAGGCGGGAGGTTGCCGGTGACGTGGTACCCGGCGTCGTTCGCGGACACGGTGGCGATGACTGACATGCGGATGCGGCCGGACACGTCGACGGGGTACCCGGGCCGGACGTACCGGTTCTACACGGGCGAGACGGTGTTCGCCTTCGGGGACGGGCTGAGCTACACCACGATGTCGCACAGCCTCGTGTCGGCGCCGCCGTCAGAGGTGTCCGTGCAGCTGGCCGAAGACCACCCGTGCCGCTCGGAGGAGTGCGCGTCGGTGGAGGCCGCGGGCGACCACTGCGAGGGCCTGGCGTACGACGTGCACCTCCGGGTGATCAACGAGGGGGCGATGGCCGGCGCGCACACGGTGCTCCTGTTCTCGTCGCCACCGTCGTTGCACGGCGCACCGGCGAAGCACCTGCTCGGTTTCGAGAAGGTGTCGCTAGCGCCAGGGGAGGCCGGCACGGTGGCGTTCAGGGTGGACGTGTGCAGGGACCTGAGCGTGGTGGACGAGCTGGGCCAACGCAAGGTGGCGCTTGGCGGCCACACGCTGCACGTCGGGGACCTCAAGCACACCATGAACTTACGGTTCTGATCCAAGGCCAACGGGATAGAAGAAGATGCTAGTCAGGATTTCATTTGATGGAAAAATGGGTCGTGGGAATTGGTTCAATGGAGGTGAAAATAATTTAGGGGGCTCCCCGTTGGAACAGAATTGGATCCACGGGGAGCGTTGGGAAAGGGGAGAAGGATTTATTTTGCTACACCGTTGTTGGATTTGATTCGATTCGATTCGTTTGGAATTGGAGGGACGATGTGCAACTGTAATCAAGTGTTGATTGATTGGGAGGAAGAAATAACTCGTTTCATCCAATCGATTCAATTCTATTCGTCTCCGGTTCTTGTCTCTCCCGTGTCTATCTCTATTTTTGTAAAATACACGAATGGTACTGGTACTTATCGGCGGGATTCAGATACATCACCGTACAACCGTTCAAAGACGAGACACTCACCGCAGTCAGGTCCCATAGAATTATTTTTCAGTGTTGAGCGCGTGTATCGGCGACATGGTAATATTTACTTTGTTTCATCACAATAACCACTAGTTTATATGATTATTTGCATTGATATATCACTATTTATATATTTTTAGATGATTTATGAGTTTTCTACAAAGTCTCTTGTTTTGGTATTTAATTTCTGGGAGACAGTAAACATTCTTTCTCGTATTTTGACGTTTCAAGGATTTTCTAGATACCAATTAATTCGAGAGAAAATACCATGAAAATTTTCATCGGAAGGACAATGGGCATTGGAAACACGTGAGGGGGTCCACGAGGGCCAAGACCTATTGGCACGGTCCACCCCTAGGCCGCGTCACATAGGCCCATTTCCTCCTCGAGCATCGTCTCGGTCCTCCTTTTTATGTACGACTCTGTTTTGACAGAAAACATACGCCCTATTTTTTCCACGATTTACAGAGACGCGGCGGAGATGAAAGTCTTCTCCTACGTCGGGAATCCTGAAATATTGTTTAAGTGATATGTGCATGATTGTGCTTGATAACTTATCATTATTTTACGGTGAAGCAGTTATACTTTCATATTGTGTTGTAATCCATATGCCACTGTTCAGTGCCATGTTTCACCGTTCTGAGTAGTTCCCCATGTTCTGAGGGCATAGGATGAATTCATTATAATTTTCATATAGTATGCAATGAGTATTTGGTTAAGTTTTAGTCTTTTATGTGGTTCTATAATGATAATATGTGAACGCCGACTGCATGTTACTTCACCTTTGTGGGCTCATAGGGCTGCATCTTAGTGTAATAAAGAGAGTAGGGAGGGACGAAATAACATAAACTATGTCCTAAGACTTTGAGCTGCATTAGAGGGTTCTTGATCAGGAACCTTAGAACTTTAAGCGATGGTTGGAATTTTATGTATTAATGAATCCTTTGCTTGAACATGAAAATTTTCTCAGGATTAATCATTAGGGGTGAACTTGCATATGTACATTGATGCACCTATTTAGGCTCTGTCCAACGAGAGTAAAACTTGAAAAGATACTTACCTTGCTATTTAAATAATCTTTAAGCTATATAAATCCATGCCGCACTCATAAGGGGTTTGTAACATATAAGAACATACACTTGAGCTTGTCCTCTTGCTGCATAGAGGATTGGGCTTTATCTGAAAAGAGCATTTACTTTCTTGCAATTTACTTTTCTACAACCATAAACCCCAAAACACAAAACTCTTGCATTTTTTACTGTTTTACTTATTGAACTTGCTAACAATACCTTCATATCCTCGTGGGTTTGACAACCTTTTCTATATTGAAAGGTACTATAATAGATCTCCTGCACTCGGAAGACATCACATGGCCACATGTGGGTCCCAATTGTAGGTTGCATAGGGGATTTTTGGCGGAATGTGAGTTAGCGTATGTGGCGAAGGGGCTTCTCTGCAAATGTACGCTATTGTATCTTCCTTCTTGTCAGTTCACAAAAACGTCCAGCTCGCTCCATCTCGTGAGTTCACAGAAAAACAGAGAGAAGGGACCTACTGGTGGAAGAACCCTATGTTGCTCGTGGCGGTGCAACACTAGCGATGGAGAGCGGATTCAAATGAATCAATTGAGAACATTGGCAGGTCGCCGCCCCCGGCACATGCTCGCGGAGGAGGGCCACGGTGGATGGGCAGGCCAGTGCCCTTTGCTTCTTGTTGTCAACCTTAGTAGTGCGAGATGCGACAAAGGCTGTTGTCGGGGCGACAGACACGGAGGCGATGTGGCGGCAAGAAAAGCTCTACAACCATCTTCATCACCATTGCTGATTCTCATGATGAGGAGGGAGTAGTTATTCCTCAAGGCTAAGGGCTCTACCGGTAGCTATGTGTTCATCTCTCTCTCTCTCTCTGTAGCACCCCGGTAAAACCGCAACTAGAAAATCGCTAGTATTTTTATTATGTGCATCATCATGACATCATCACAAGATCTATTTGCTCTAAACTATTTTTTGAAAAGCCCCATTTTTGTTTTCTACAAATACCCTCCCTATTTCAAATGCGTAACCCTGGGCTTATATGAAATATTTTGGTTATCTAAAAACCTATTTAAAAATGTTTTACCTTAAAATAAAATAAATAAAACAAAACATATTTTTAACCCCGGGGAGGCAGCCGCCGGCCAGGCCCAGCCAGAAGCCGACCTACTACCCGAAGAAAACCTAAACCTTAGTCCGACCCCAAACCAAACCCTAGACCACCTCTACTCTAACCCCAACCCGCACTTCCCCTCCCTGCCGCCGCCAGGCGCCAACCACCCCCGCGCACTAGCACCCCTGGCCCCAACGCGTGACCCACGCGAGCCCAACCACCTCCCACGACCAGCCGCCACAATCCCCTGTCAGACACATCCACTTTGAGGTCGCGACCGACCTCCTTGTCGATCTCGATCCGAACCCCCACGCCCGCCCTCTCCTCGATCCCCCCACCCCCTGACACCGAATCCCTCTTTCCTCTCCTTCCCTCGACTCCCTCTCGCTCTAATCCTCACGGCAGGCCGCTGCATCGCCTCAGCCTTTCTCTCCTCCGCCACCCTCGCCACCACCACTGCCGATGCTGGCCCTTCCTCGACCCCACGAGTCCCCGCGGGTCCTCCTCTCGTCCTCCTATGCGTGGCCATGTCACAGCGCCCTTTCATGCCCCGAGCCTCCCGCCTTTCTCCTCGCGACCGCCTTCGTCCCTCCTCTATAGCTTCGGGCCACCGGAGGGGCCTCGCCCACGACGCTTCTTCTCCCTCAGGCCGTCGGTCCCTCGTCAGCTCGCACAACATCGTCCGGCCACCGCTGCCCCTCAGAGGCATCACAGATCCCGCCGCTCCGCCGGCGCCGACCGAGCCCTCCGCGCTCTCTCGAGCTCCTCCTGTTTACCTTCCTGCGTCTGTTCGCCTGCTGTCTTCTACAAGCGGTGCCTTCTCCGTTATCGCCGCCTCAGCCTCTTGGTCGGAACCACATCCCCGCAGTAACTGTGGACTTACTCCAGCTTCGCCTGTTCGTTGGCCAGGCCGCTGGGCTTTCACGATCATGACATGCTTCGCCTTAAATTCTGCGTTGGTGTTGTTGCAGGCATATGTGTTACCACGCCACATCCTTACACGCCTTCTCGTCGGTGATCTATTCATGTCTCGCCGAATGTCCGGCGGTACCGATGTCCTCGACACAACATGTTCTGGACAAGAAAGTCATTCGGACCCTTTGCTCCACCAGGATCGCCGCCTCGATGGCCGCTTGACGCCGAAGTTCTACTTCTGGTTCCACCAAGATTCATCAAGACTTTCGAGGCACGAACCTCAAGATCGCCGCCACGGACGCCAAGACCGAACCAACCTCGCACCCCTAAGATCGCCAAACCTCCACGTGTGACCTCTTTTCTGAGCTCTATTTTATAAATGATATATCTTGTTGCATATAAATTGTTCATGATCGCATACATATTCATCTATTTGGGGGTAATTTGTCGACTCATCTAATAATTCAATATGGAGGCGATATGCGGGCTAATCTAGTCTTATACTGACCCCATTTAAATTTGTGTAACGAACCGATGATATAATTTTGCCTTGTTAATACAACATTAAATTGAGGGCATCTAAACAACATGAACTTAATAATTAATTGTCGACCGGTTCCGCTTAATATTGCATAATTGCATCGCATTTTTGCCATGCCATACATCATGCATGCATCATGCCCGATCTTCTACCGTAGTATTAAATAATGCATCCGGTGTTTCTTCTAGTGCTTTGCTTCTTCACGGATTAGACCGATAAGTTGATGCGAGAGTCGACCCGATCTTCTGATGAACCTTCGACAATGTTTTCAGGCGAGCATCCCCCCTTTTCTACCTATCTTATTTTTATAGTCTTTATTTCCTCCTGTTGATCTATTGTCGATCGGGTTATGATGCTTTAGTTTCCGTGATCCGTGATATCCCTTGCAGCCATTATATTGCCTTGGACATCTCCTATTACCTGTTGTTTGGTAGATAGTTGACTTATGGTCGAGTCGCTTGCTCAAGTGTTGTTGCGGTCGTCAAGTACCACGGTTGTTGGAAGACCGCCATATGCTTTATGTTGAGATGATCATGACTTTAATTACCGTTTAATAACTAAAACTGAAGTAGGTAAATAATGCAGAGGCACAGGTGGGCAATAGATGTTATTTGGTTTTTAACCGTCCACTTGTGTCCCGTAGGACCCCGAGTACTTGATACCTGTTCTTTGAATATTCGCACTATCCGCATGTGGGACCATGAATCCCCCTAGCCAGAGCTTGAGTCATATTTATTTCTTGGGGCCACAAAGTAGTTTGGGGCTTTATTACTATTCTGTACTTATGCCATGCTTTACTGTTTATTTACGATAGCGCGTGGAGCGCCTGTACTATTTAGGAACAAATGTGGAATGTTTTCGCGGTATCGACAAGCCCAGTCACACTTTCGGGTTCCCGGTCGTTTACAGCCATTGGCACAAACCTCTGGGTCCGTTTCGGAGCCGGCCAACTTCGTCGCGGGTAGCTTGGTGGGGTGGCCCCCTGAAATTTATATGAATCTTGCAATTGCTCTATTGTGATGCCTCGTTGGGTTTTCATTTGGTTTTTTCTCGAGGTTGATTGTGCGTGTGTTGCTATTTGTGCCCCCCTGCAGGGTAAAACTTTCTGAAAGCCGTGTCCGCGGTTATGGACGACTTGGAGCACAGTATCTCGATCATAGACAACCATAACTAAAGTAGTGCTATAAATTTGACTTTATAATGACTAGTAATCAGCTTCACTATAATGGAATGGCTAAATAAAAGTGCCAACAATTGTTTGTTTGGGTTGTCACCTGTTACCATTGTATCTGACTAGTAAGTATTGCAACTACAACGGAATGGCTAAATAAAAGTACCAACAACTGCTGGGTTTTGGGATGCCTCATGCTATATGTATCTGACTAGTAAGTATTGACACTATAACGGAATGGATAACTAAAACTGTCCACTGCTTATTATATCAGGATGACTCATGCTATCTATATCTGACTAGTAATTGCCGCAACTATAACGGAATGAATAAAACTACCAACTATGTGAGTTCCTCGGTTGACTTCCTCGTTTGGTCTCGAGGGGGAAATACCAGGATGGGTATGCTTGGTGATAGTTCCAGGTTGGATCCTAATAGGCCTTTCTTATCCCTATCTGATAGCCTCCAGTTGTATTGAGTCTCTATAGGTTGTTTAGTGCATGTACCGCCGCTTCACCACCATACCTATGTAGGCGAGGACCGCCAATTCTAGTCTCGCTGCATCGCCTCAAGATCGACCGCTCTCTTTTTCCTTTGCCCTTTGTCGGCACCCCTTTTTATTTAAACAGGTTTTGAGATCATCGTCGTTAGCAGGGTTACCCTTCCGGCTTGGCCTGGGCAGGGTTATGGACGCCATTGGTTACTCTTCAGGGCTCTTAGCTCAATTTGCATCTTGTCCGTACTCGAACACTGTGTCGTTTTCAAGGTGATTTGGATCTTTGTACTGTATATCTGTATTCTTGACTCTTTGAGTCGCGGTTGTATATATCTGTTCTGTGGGTTCCATCGTGGACTATTGTGTAATGGTATTACTTCGTTTTCCACCCGCACGCAAGTGCCTGGTGGGCACCTTTGAATCGTTTCTATGCGGGTTTGGCGGGAATCGCTGAAACTTGCATAGGGTCGATTCCGAGGGTGTTACAGAGTGGTATCAGAGCTCAGCAGTTACGATACCCCACTAGTCCAGCCTGTAGGATAACCTAGCTAACGGTCGTCGTAGAGTGTCAGAACTATTTTGAAAAATCGCTTGGATAGATCTGATTAGGTCTGCTTTTACTTCTTACCCTTCTGCTATTCTCCTATTATCTCGACGTGATTTAAATCTGCTCTCTTATCTTTTCTTCGAGTCCAGGAATTCTCACGGTTGGGTTTCCGTCGTACCTTCAGGGTTTCGCTTCTTCCTCTTATGACAGTGCTTTGACATTCGGACTTCATGCTATCAGATGAATCTTTCATCTGTTGTACCTTTCAATGGACCGAAAATCCACTAAAAATTTTCTTTCTATCCTCCGGTGTTTTCCGATACGACGAAGTCAGCTACATTAGATTTGATGAGAATCTCCATCCCTCCTTAGTGTCCGAACCTCGCTTGTCGAGATCTTCAGTCTGAATTCTAAGAGTTGGTTGCATAATTCACCGTTCTTGTGCAGAGTAATGCTTTGGGTGCGCGATGGACTGATCACCATCCGACTACTCTTATCATTCGCTCTTGTGCATTGAATTGGTGGATCAAGCAATTTTACTCCTTCCATGGAAGTTAGAGGTCGCCTTATCTTTTGATACTTCTACCTTCGTGTTTCTCCGGAGTGTTCTCTCTATGGACGTGAGCCCAGATCCATTGTTGGTGGTGTCGCCAATTTCAAGATGAAGAAGGAACCCTCGTTAGTGGTGTCGCAAGGATCTACACGAAGCGAGAAGATTCAGGTCATCGGCTTTCTTCCCCGTACTAGGAGGCGGATCTCGAGGGTGAGATCCATTGTTAGTGGTGTCGAATTGTAGCACCCCGGTAAAACCGCAACTAGAAAATCGCTAGTATTTTTATTATGTGCATCATCATGACATCATCGCGCATCTATTTGCCTGAAACTATTTTTGAAAAGCCCCATTTTTTGTTTTCTATAAATACCCCTCCCTATTTCAAATGCAGAACCCTGGGCTTATATGAAATATTTTGGTTATCTAAAAACCTATTTAAAAATGTTTTACCTTAAAATAAAATAAATAAAACAAAACATATTTTAACCCCGGGGAGGCAGCCGCCGGCCAGGCCCAAAAGGCCCAGCCAGAAGCCGACCTACTACCCGAAGAAAACCTAAACCTTAGTCCGACCCCAAACCAAACCCTAGACCACCTCTACTCTAACCCCAACCCGCACTTCCCCTCCTCGCCAGCGCCAGCGCAACCACCCTCACAAGACTAGCACCCCTGGCCCTAACGTGTGACCCACGCGAGCCCTACCACGTCCCGCTGACCCGGTCGCCACAATCCCCGTCGCACACATCCACTTTGAGGTCGCGACCGACCCTCCTTGTCGATCTCGATCCCAAGAACCCCCACGCCCGCCTGGCCTCGATCCCCGCCCCACCTCGACACCGCAATCCCTCTTTCCTCTCCTTCCCTCGACTCCCTCTCGTCTAATCCTCACGCTGCATCGCCTCAGCCTTTCTCTCTCCTCCGCCACCTCGCCACCACCACTGCCGATGCCAGCGTCCTTCCTCGACCCCACGAGTCCTCGCCGCCGGTCCTCCTCTCGTCCTCCTATGCGTGGCCATGTCACCAGCGCCTTCAGCGCCCCGAGCCTCCCCCTGGGCTCTCCCGCGACCTCCTTCTCCTTCTCCTTCGCCCTTATAATCTCGGAGGGGCCTCGCCCACGACGCTTTTCTCCTCCGGCTGTCGGGTCCCTCGTTGCTCGGCCCTGCACAACATCGTCTCGGCCACCTGCGTCCCCTGAGGCATCACAGATCCCGCCGCCTTCGCCGGGTGCGCCGACCGAGCCCCCTCCAGGCCTCTCGAGCTCCTCCTTGCCACCTTTCCTCGCCGTCCGCCTGGCCATCTTCGCAAGCCGGTGCCTTCCTCGCCCGTTGTCGCCGCCCTCAAGCCTCCTGGTCGGAACCACATCCCCGCAGAACTGTGGAGTTACTCCAGCTTCGCCTGTTCGTTGGCCAGGCCGTTGTGGGCTTTCACGATCATGACATGCTTCTGTCTTAAATTCCTGCGTTGGTGTTGTTGCAGGCATATGTGTTACCACGGCCACATCCTTACACGTCTTCTCGTCGGTGATCAATTCATGTCTCGCCAGAATGTCCGGTGCGTGTACCCGATGTCCTCGACACAACATGTTCTGTGGACAAGAAAGTCATTCCGGACCCTTGCTCCACCAGGATCGTCGCCCTGATGGCCGTTTGACGTCGAGTTCTACTTCTGGTTCCACCAAGATCTACCGAAGACTTTCGGAGGCACGGACCCTGAAGATCGTCGCCACGGACGCCAAGACCGAACCCGAACCCTCGGCACCCCTAAGATCGCCAAACCTCCACGTGTGACCTCTTTTCTGAGCCCTATTTTATAAATGATATATCTTGTTGCATATAAATTGTTCATGATCGCATACATATTCATCTATTTGGGGGTAATTTGTCGACTCATCTAATAATTAAATATGGAGGCGATATGCGGGCTAATCTAGTCTTATACTGGCCCCATTTAAATTTGTGTAGAGAACCGATGATATAATTTTGCCTTGTTAATACAACATTAAATTGAGGGCATCTAAACAACATGAACTTAATAATTAATTGTCGGGACCCTGGTTTCGCTTAATATTGCATAATTGCATCGCATTTTTGCCATGCCATACATCATGCATGCATCATGCCCGATCTTCTACCGTAGTATTAAATAATGCATCCGGTGTTTCTTCTAGTGCTTTGCTTCTTCACGGATTAGGCCGATAAGTTGATGCGAGAGTCGACCCGATCTTCGGATGAACCTTCGACAATGTTTTCAGGCGAGCATCCCCCTTTTCTACCTATCTTATTTTTATAGTCTTTATTTCCTCCTGTTGATCTATTGCTGACTGGGTTGCGATGCTTTAGTTTCCGTACCCGTGATATCCCTTGCAGCCATTATATTGCCTTGGACACCTCCTATTACCTGTTGTTTGGTAGATAGTTGGACTTGCGTGTCGTAGTCGCTTGCTCAAGTGTTGTTGCGTGTCGTCAAGTACCACAGTTGTTGGAAGACTGCCATATGCTTTATGTTGGAGATGATCATGACTTTAATTACCGTTTAATAACTAAAACTGAAGTAGGTAAATAATGCAGAGACACAGGTGGGCAATAGATGTTATTTGGTTTTTAACCGTCTACTTGTGTCCCGTAGGACCCCGAGTACTTGATACCTGTTCTTTGAATATTCGCACTATCCGCATGTGGGACCATGAATCCCCCTAGCCAGAGCTTGAGTCATATTTATTTCTTGGGGCCACAAAGCAGTTTGGAGCTTTATTACTATCCTGTACTTATGCCATGCTTTACTTCTTATTTATGATTGCGCGTGGAGCGCCTGTACTGTTTAGGAACAAATGTGGAATGTTTTCGCGGTATCGACAAGCCCAGTCACACTTTCGGGTTCCCTCGTTATGTACCATTGGCACAAACCTCTGGTCCGTTGAGCCGCCAACTTCGTCATGGTAGCTTGGTGGGTGGCCCCTAAATTTATATGAATCTTGTAATTGCTCCGTGATGCCTCGTTGGGTTTTTTTTTTCTCGAGGTTGATCGTATGGTGTTGCTATTTGTGCCCCGCAGGTAAAACTTTCTGAAAGCCGTGTCCGCGGTTATGGACGACTTGGAGCACAGTATCTCGATCATAGACAACCATAACTAAAGTAGTGCTATAAATTTGACTTTATAATGACTAGTAATCAGCTTCACTATAATGGAATTGCTAAATAAAAGTGCCAACAATTGTTTGTTTGGGTTGTCACCTGTTACCATTGTATCTGACTAGTAAGTATTGCAACTACAACAGAATGGCTAAATAAAAGTACCAACAACTGCTGGGTTTTGGGATGCCTCATGCTATATGTATCTGACTAGTAAGTATTGACACTATAACGGAATGGATAACTAAAACTGCCCACTGCTTATTATATCAGGATGACTCATGCTATCTATATCTGACTAGTAATTGCCGCAACTATAACGGAATGAATAAAACTACCAACTGTGTGAGTTCCTCGGTTGACTTCCTCGTTTGGTCTCGAGGGGGAAATACCAGGATGGGTATGCTTGGTGATAGTTCAAGGTTGGATCCTAATAGGCCTTTCTTATCCCTATCTGATAGCCTCCAGTTGTATTGAGTCTCTATAGGTTGTTTAGTGCATGCTGCGCTGCCGCTTCAGTCCATCATACCTATGTAGGCGAGGACCGCCGAATTCTAGTCTCGCTGCATCGGCCTCAAGATCGACCGCTCTCTTTTCCTTTGCCCTTTGTGGCACCCTTTTATTTAAGCAGGTTTTGAGATCGCTGTCGTTAGCGTGGTTACCCTTCCGCTTGGCTCGCAGGGTTATGGACGCCATTGGTTACTCTTCAGGGCTCTTAGCTCAATTTGCATCTTGTCCGTACTCGGACGCTGTATCGTTTTCAAGGTGATTTGGATCTTTGTACTGTATATCTGTATTCTTGACTCTTTGAGTCGCAGTTGTATATATCTGTTCTGTGGGTTCCATCGTGGACTATTGTGTAATGGTATTACTTCGTTTTCCACCCGCACGCAAGTGCCTGGTGGGCACCTTTGAATCGTTTCTATGCGGGTTTGGCGGGAATCGCTGAAACTTGCATAGGGTCGATTCCGAGGGTGTTACACTCTCTATGTGTGATCTTATTGTGATCATGAGCTTGTAATCAAGTAGATCTACTCTGCTACTCAAGTGCTTACATCAATCTCTGCTTATCCCCACGTGTGTGAAGGTGACAGTGTGCACACCGTGTGGCACTTAGGCTAGAGATTACATAAATACTTATCATGAGTTATAATTTGAGTTGGATGTCTCTATGAAATTGTGGTGTTTGTTGGAACCATCTAGCGCTCAAGGCGAACTTTAAGAAGTGCTTTTGTAGCCCTACCATGGATTAGAGTTGTCCAACCAGAGAGTAGTTCAAAGTAGAATAATAAAGAGAAGATATTTATATGAGAGTGTCCACTAGTGAAAGTATGATCCCTAGGCCTTGTTTCTAAGCATTGAAACACCATTTACAACTAGTCCTACTACATGTTTGCTTGCTTCCATCTTTATTTCAGATTGCCTTTAGTCTCTTCCTACCCGTCAAGCTCTTTTCTGGCACCGTTGTCTTATAATCATCCGTACTACTTGTATTTTACTATCTCTTCGCCGAACTATTGCACCTATACACCTGACAAGTGTATTGGGTGTGTTGGGGACACATGAGACTTCTTGTATCTCGATTGCAGGGTTGCTTGAGAGGGATACCTTTGACCACTTCCTCCCTGAGTTCGACAAACCTTGGGTGATCCACTTAAGGGAAACTTGTTGCTGTTCTACCAACCTCTGCACTTAGAGGCCCAACAATGTCTACAAGAATAGAAGCGTGTGTAGACATCAATCTATTTTATGGCGCCGTTGCTGGGGAGGTAAGGTAAAAGGTACTCACATCCTCTGGCTACTAAGCTATCTTCTAGTATTGTTGCTGGTGTGTGAGTGCTTGGAGTTATTTCCTTTAGATTTTGCAATCTTATCTTTTTGTTTCTTCTTTTCACTAGTTAGGCTTAATGGAAAACAACAACAAAATTAGAGAGCTTTTTAGCATTTTTCCTAAGTTAGAACATGAATGGTCTGGAGAGAAAATTAAAAAACCTATGGAACTTTCTTTGCATGCTAATAGAAATGTTATTAGTATGAATTTTTTGAACACCATTGTTACTAATGCTATGGAAATGTCTAAGCTTGGGGAAGCTAGTTTTTATAAAAAATATCTTTTTAGTTCCCCAGCTTTAGGGAATAAAATTTGCTCTGATGATACTTTATCTCCCATATGTGGTAATTCTAATAATGTTTGTGATATTTTAAAGCAACATACTGAAAGTTTCCCTTTTAAAATACCTACAAAAATTGTTGATCGTGTTATGATAACTATTATTTTGGGGATGGAACTGTCCATCCTAGTGATCACTTGCTTTTTATCCATGAATTATGCGAGTTGTTCAAGTGTGCAGGTATTTCAATGGACCAAGTTAAGAGGAAGCTATTCTCTTTATCACTTAGGGACAAAGCAAGGGAGTGGTATAAGTCACTAGATGACCCTAATCATTTGAAATGGAAGGAACTTGAATCTCTCTTTTACTCTAAACTTTATCCTCCTCATGAAATCCATAAAGATAGGAATTATATTTATAATTTTTACCCTTATGATGGAGAAAGTATTGCCCAAGCTTGGGGGAGATTGAAGTCACTAATGCTCAAATGTCCCATTCATGAGCTCCCCAGTAGTACTATTATTAATAATTTTTATGCAAGGCTTTCAGGACATTACAAAAACTATCTAGATACCTGTTTAGACATAGTTTAAAAACCCGGACCGGGGATCGAACCGGTGAGACTGTTGGTTCAGGTTTTTACTGGTCGGACTACCGGTTCACTGGTTCACTGTCTGGTTTTTAAGCTATAAAATGATATATATTTATTTATTTATTAATAAATACTGTAATAAATAGATAAATATACATGCAAAGATATTGAGTGTGTCTAGACTTGGAATCTACACGTAATGAGTTAAAATTAGGCTCAAATGCCAATTTCAAACCATTTCCAAATTCTAAGTTCTAACATGGTGTGTCTCGCACGAATTGATACTTTGAGAAAATAATTTTATAACCTTTTACAAGTTCTCACACGTATCATAACAAAAGGTTGACTATAAAATATATAGGTCTCTCTATCAAGAGCAAAACTTGTGTGGAAGATGTCTGTCTCTCACACGAATTGAAATTGAGTGTAACTATTAGTGCTGCTAGCGTGCAGAGTAAGTACAAAAGATGTATGTCTCTCATATCAACAGCAAACTCGTGTGGAGGATATGGTCATCAGCTCGTAGCCTTGTGCACTACACACTCAAGCAAGCGCGGGGTGCAAGGTTCGAGTCTTGCATGCGCTAATAAACTATTAAAGTGAGCATACAATTTAGCCTGTCAGACCGGTGTCCGGTTTTACGACTAAAACCGCTGGTTCAATCGTGGTTCAGGCGGTTTTTTCTGGCTCGCTTGCGTGTCCGGTCTAGTGTGCTAAAACAACCGGCAGGGCGCCTGGTTCCGGTTTTTTCCGGTTTAACCGGCGGTCCGGTCCGGTTTTTAAAACTATTGTTAGAGGGATCCTTTACAAGTAAGAAGGTCAAAGCTAAGTGGGATATTCTTGAAAAAATTTAAAGCAATACCGAAGATTAGGATAATGACAAAGGTAAAGAACCATGTATAAACTATGAGCATGATTGCATTAAGTCTTTTGCTGAAACTGCTAAATTTCAAGAGCTTAGTGCTAAATATGGTCTTGATCCTCAAATTATTGTTGATTGTTGTAGAACCTTTGCTTCTCATATTAATGCTCCTAAATAAAAATGGGACATGTATCATGAACCTTTTAAAGACACTTGCATGGAAAATGAAAATGTTATTAATGATTGCAATAAACATGCTCAAACTTCTGAAAGTACTATTTCTTATAAGCATGTTAATTTTTGTGGAATGCATAGACCTTGTGAAAAGAATCAAATCGAATAGGAATATTGTATCACCCAGTGGAATGAAAAAACTAGAACGTGGTATAAGGCTTTAAATGATCTTGGTAAAAAAGTTTGTGCCCTCTATCCTTTTATTTGTAAACTCTGCTATGAAGTGGGCCATTTCAATTTTCAGTGCTCATGCCATAATAATGACCTTTCTAATCCAATGAGTACTGTAAGTTTGTATTGTGATAATGTGATCATTGATAATCAACATGATGAACTTACATTATTTTTGGGGTATGAAGAGTTATCAAGAAAAACTTCTTTGGTAGACATGAGTGCTTTTGATATGAATAGTGTCCTGCATGGTTGTCATCTTTATTGTGTTGATAACTTTCATGCAAATAATTACATACAAAATCTTATAAAAGATGATATTTTACCAAAATATGACAGGACTTATATGAGTTTTGTTCTTATTAATGAAAAGGAGGAATCCTCCAAAGTTTATTCTATTGTCTCTAACAATAAACCAGGGTATGTGGAGAATCTTCCTTTCAAGCCTCTCCCTCCTAAAGAGAAGAAGAAGAAGAAGAAGAAGAAGAAGAAGAAGAAAAAGAAGAAGAAGAAAAGAAGAAGAAAAAGAAAAAAAAAAGAAGAAGAAGAAGAAGAAGAAGAAGAAAAAGAAGAAGAGGAGGAGGAGTAAAAAGATAGAGGAAACGATATCTTCCCCTAAGCATGTTGCTCCTATTATAGTTTTTGCTGATGAGTCTGAACTAGATGATGTTTCTATGCCTGTTACCTATAGTAGTGATCATGATTGGGAAAAGCACACTACTTTTGATATTGAAAATCTCTCTTGGTACCAATTCTGAAAATGATGATATTAATAATTGTTGTGCTATTAGTGCTATCCATGCTCCTTCCAATGATGATATGTTTACAAATGAACACACTTGAGAAGATAGCTATTCTATTGCTTATGATGATACTGTACCTCCAATGTATGATGATTGCAATGATAAATATGATATTTTCAGTCCACCTACTATTGAGGAGAAAATTAATTATAATTACAATATGCCTCCTATATTTGATGACTATGGTGACGAGAATAATAATGATAGCTATTTTGTTGAATTTTCTCTCACTATAATTAATAAGAATGACTATGCTTATGTGGAGAGTAATAATTATTTTATGCATGTGGCTCATGATAAGAATGTTTTATGTGATAGTTATATTGTTAATTTTATTCATGTTGCTACTGAAAGTTATTATGAGAGAGGGAAACATGGTTTTAAGTATCTCAACAATATTAAGTTTCCCCTTTTTATGTTGAAAATTTTGAACTCTTGTTTTATCTTCCTATGCTTGTCACTTTGTTCTTTGTGAATTTATTTGCGTACAAGATTCCTATGCATAGGAAGTGGTTTAAACTTAAATGTGTTTTGAATTTGCTTCTTGATGCTCTCTTTTACTACAATTCATATTTTTCTTATGTGAGCATCTTCTTGCTTCTTGTGCCTAACTTAAAGGCGTTAAAGAAAAGTGCTTCTTGAGAGATAACCCAATAGTTTTCTTGAGTCTTGGAAGTTATTACTTCTGTAAAAACCTCTCCTTATCCTTTTTATTTGATTTTTGTGCCAAAAATAACCTCTAAGAGAGAGAAGTAAGATTTGGGGAAGTGCTATCGTGAAACAGATTTTTGTGCTTCACTGTAAAAATTCGTGAAAAATCTTTGTATGTCGGATTGAGCTATAAATTTCTGAATAAATTACCCAGGTTGTTAGCTAACTTTCATTAGTTCAACACTTTTCGATTTGAGCAACAAAAGGTCTTCGAAAAAATTGTTTTTCACCTGCTTGTCTGTTTTGACAGATTTCTGCCATTATTTGTATTTGCCTCTTTATCGATTTATTTTTGGATTCTCTTTGGTAAATTGAGCTTTTTGAAGGAATTGCTACAGTAGATTTCGTTTTTAATGAAAGTTTTTCTGTTTTGAAACTAAACCCAAAGGTTTATTACTTTTGAATGCACTAATATTGCTAATGAAGATTATGTGAAGTTTTGTATGGAGGAAATTTCCAAGTGTAGGGAAAGAATGATGTAATAAGATGAAGAATGGAAAAAAGCTCAAGCTTGGGGATGCCACCCCGTGTCACCCCAATAAATATCCAAGAGTTACAAGCGTTAAAGCTTCGATATGCCCAAGGCATCCTCTTCTTCATCAATAAAAATCTCAGGTCTCTTTCTAGACACTTCGTTTTTATTGTTTCATGCACAATTGTGTTGTTCTTGGAGCGTCTTAGTTTTCGTTTTTGGTTTTTGTTTGCTTAGTTTTCTTTAATAAAGTAGTTGGACCCCCGCTTTCGTTGTGTTGTTTCAAATAAGTTGATTGGTGTTGGAAAGGAGTAGAAAGTTCCATGCTTATAGTGGTACAAAGGGAGCTTGTTTAGACTATGGATTAGAATTTATCATATCATGCTAGATGTTGCTTTGACCTTATGCTTAGTGATTATTGATGTAGCATGACTTGTCCCAAACAATTGAGATTGCTTAATGTGCCTTAAAAGAATCATGCGTTGTTTTAACATACAATAGCATAGTATTATGGTATTCTCCTTTGATGCTTTATTTGGGTTAACTTGGCACATGCTTACACCATGTTAAGGCTATTAACTAGTCACCTTAGCCTCTATGATCATTTAGTTTTTGACTTGTGGTACCACTTTATGCTTTGATTGATATGTGTCATTGTGCATGATTATGGCCTTTATTGCTCTCTTAGTTGGTCGCTCCTAGACTTTTGCTAGCCTCCACTTGTATTGAGTAAGCTCTACTAATGCATCCAACTCCCAAGAAACCAAGTTATTCCAAAGAGTCCACTATAAGTTCCTATGCATGGCGTGTTACACCATTCCAAGTATATTCTTGTTTTATCTATCTTCCAAATTAAACTTGTTATGTGAAAATTAGTGATTAAAGCTCTCACAAACTTGATGGCACACTTTATTTTTCTTGCCCCTAATAAACTTGAACCACTATGTCATCTATGTTGTATATGATTGCACTTATAAGTTGGGAATTAGTAGAACCGTGATGTCACGGGGAACGCTTTCAACACCTGTAAATATCTATCCAGTTGATATCATGCTCTTTTGTTTATGAATGTCGGCGGTGTGAAATAAAAGGGGAGCTTGTAAGTCCATGGAGTTATGTATATGTGTTAGAGAAACGCCTGGGCCGCTAGCCTAAACCATGCCTAATCATGGTGGAAACTTACAGCATCACCATAGTGACCAATCTATGAAGCATTCTTCTTATAAAAAAGAGAGATAGAAAAAATAGAAAAAAGAAAACAAAGAGAGGAAAGAAGAGAAAACAAGCACCATTTTCCCATGGTAAATAAGAAGATTGCTGAGATCCTCAATGTCTGTTGCCTTGTCATTTTGATATGGGATAGTTCTAGGGCAAGGGGCAAGGGGTACCCGGTTGGCGGTTCTCTAGGATACACATATACTTACAATGACAAGAACTTACTGGTAACTAAAGTTGAGTAGCATGAGGAACGACCCTCGTACTCAAGGGACATGAGATTGTCAACTTATACTTTGTCAAGCATATACTCCATATTTTGTTCACTTTAACCTTAATCACTTCAAGATTCTTATGATAGGGGCAATGAAAGCTGAAAGCTAACAAGTACGATAATTTTTGGAAGCTCCTTTTGAAACTTGAAATCCCTGCTTCCCTTTGAAGGGCCTTTCTTCCACTTTTATATTGAGTCTCCACCTTCTATCTTTAGGCACCAATTAAGAGAGCATAGTTGTCATTCTTAGTTCTATGTGCATTGTCCCAAAACTTATTGATTGATTCATAATGTTGATATTGATTGCTCTTGAACTATTTGTATCTAGTCACCCTTATGAACTTTGAAGGTGTCCTATGCATTTATGTTTGCTACTCCATGAGGAACAAGCTGAATGCCACTATGCTATGTTTTATATATGTGAAACAAACAAACGTCTCTCAATGCATTGTTATTCATGATCTTTGTTTGTATCCTCTCATGTTGCAACATAGTTACTATGTCTTATTGTTGAACTTCATCTTTCATGCTCATGTTTAGAGTACCTTGATCCCAGCTTTCAACGCTTGCAAATATTTTGATCAAGATTGTGATGGTGCATGTCACCTTAAAAATTATTCTTTTTATCACTTACCTACTTGAGGACGAGCAGGAGTTAATTTTTTGTATCAACTTTGTTATGTTTTGTCTACACTTTGAGGTATTTTTATACATTTTCTGGAACTAACCTATTGACAATATGCCGCAGTGCTAGTTGCCTGTTTTCTGCTGTTTTTGGTTTCAGAAAAGCCAGAAAAGAAATATTCTCGGAATTGGACAGGACAATAGCCAAAGTTAATATTTTATCGGAGCAGACACGGAGTCCAGAGGAGAGACGAGGAGGCGCAACGAGGCAGCCACACCTAGGGGTGGCGCGGGTCCCCGTGGCCACACCAGCCCCTGGTGTGGGGCCCTCGAGGCTCCACCAACCTTGCCCTTTCGCCTATATATACGTCTCCTCGAGACGTAAACCCTAACGCGGGCGGAAATCCACGAAAAGTCCCACATCGCTGCTGCCACCGAAGAGGAGATTTGGGGGATAGAAGTCTTTGTTCCGGCACCCTGCCGGGACGGGGAATTGCCCCCAGAGCCATCTCCATCGATCTCCACCACCATCTCCATCACAAGTTTCCCTTAAGTGGATCACCCAAGAATAATGAAGAGTTTCCACTAGTGAAAGTATGATCCCTAGGCCTGTAGGGGTTCGTAGCATGGAAAACAAAAAAATTCTATCGCATGCACACAAACAATCCAAGATCTATCTACTAGATTGTAGCAACGAGTCGATTAGAGTACTCACTCTCGAAGATTCCAAAGCGGTTAACGAGAGCAGATTCTCGTGGGTGATGTAGTCGTACACTTGTCGATCTCAAGATCGCGTAGACGATCCTTCCAAAGGTTGCATTCGTAGCGCCTTCGCAATGGTCACATCGCTCTTAGATTTTCGATGAAGACCTTCCTCTCCCTTGTTCCAGCAGGCAGCGGAGGTTGAAGTTCTCCCCTCGCAATTCTGGTAGCACGACGACGTGGTGTCGGAAATAGAGGGATGATCCTACAGGGCTTCGCCTAAGTCGGAGCAGGTTATGGTGGATCTAGGGTTTTCGGCGATCTAGGTTTTAGAGGGCCGGAGAGGAGGCCAGGGCTGGGCGGCAGTGGGGGCCAAGGCCAAGCGAGGCGGCTCGGTGGGGAGGGGCTAGTCTTGTGTCTTCTTGGGGCACCCCTCCCCTCTATTTATGAGAGGGAGGGCAGCTTGGGAGAGGGGAGTTTGAATCCTTCCCCAACCCCCTCTCCTAGTTGGCTTGTGGTGGAGGGAAAGAAGGATTCTTTCCTTCCTCCACTAGGATACATTGTCCCAGTTTGACTTTTCAAACTTATCGTTTGACTTTCATTTTGAAGCTTAATTTATTTCTTGCAAATGCCCAACCAAGTGACCTAGGACATGATTCAATCATTCTACTTATCCATGACACATTCATGTACCCTTCCCATTCTGGTCCGGTGAATCTTCTAGACCCTTCTAGAACCTCTCCGATGAAAACATCGAAATCATTCCCGAACTCCGGAATTGGACTTTCCTTATATGAATCTTATTCTCCGGATCATTCCGGATCTCCTTGTGATATCTCGGATCCCATCCGAGACCTCGAACAACATTTGGTATCCCTACTTACATTCCATATCTACTAAACAACATCAAATCCTTAAGTGTGTCTCCCTACGGTTCGTTAATTACGCGGACATGACCGAGACACTTCTTCGATCAATAACCAATAGAGGAATCTGGAAATTAATATGGCTCACACATATTTTAACGATTACTTTGCGATCGAATGAACCATTTACATACGATACCAATTTCCCTTTGTCTCGCGATAGTTTACTTATCCGAGGTCTGATCGTCGGTATCTCTGCATACCTAGTTCAACCTCATTACCGATAAGTACTCTTTTCTCGTTCCCGTGATATGTGATCCCTTGTGAGCCAGTCACATGCCTGCAAGCTAATTGGATGGCATTCCACCGAGAGGGCCTAGAGTATATCTATTCGTCATATGGATGGATAAATCCCACTCTTGATCCATGTGCCTCAACACATACTTTCCGAATACTCAATGCCATCTTTATAGCCACCCAGTTATGGTGTGGTGTTTGATATCATCAAAACATCCTTCCAGTGATGGTGATTAACATGATCTCATGGTCGAAGGAATTAGGTTACTATGTATCAGAAAGCTTATAGCAAATGAACTATTGAAATGACTTGATCTTTATGCTATGCTTATCTATGGAGTATGTCCATCACACCATTCTCCTAATGATATGATCTTGTTGTTAATAACATCTCAATGCTCATGATCGGGAAACCACAATCATCTATCAACCAACAAGCTAGTATTATAAAGAGGCTTTACTAGGGACTCTAATTAGTTTACAAATCACATTACTAATGTTTCCGATTAATACTATTATATCATGAATGTAAACATTTATCATAAACACAAAGATATAATAATAACTACTTTTATTATTGCCTCTAGGGCATATCTCCAACAAGGCCTTGTTTATAAGCATTGAAACACCGTTTACAACTTGTCCTGCTACATGTTTTCTTGCTTCCATCTTTATTTAAGATTGCCTTTAGCCTCTTCCTCCCCGTCAAGCTCTTTTCAGACACCGTTGTCTTATAATCATCCGTACTACTTGTATTTTACTATCTCTTCGCCGAACTAGTGCACCTATACACCTGACAAGTGTATTGGGTGTGTTGGGGACATAAGAGACTTCGTGTATATTGATTGCAGGGTTGCTTGAGAGGGATACCTTTGACCACTTCCTCCCCGAGTTCGATAAATCTTGGGTGATCCACTTAAGGGTAACTTGCTGCTGTTCTACAAACCACTGCACTTGGAGGCCCAACACTGTCTACAAGAATAGAAGCGTGCGTAGACATCAAGGGGCGACAATTGAGCGATGGTGACATGAAAGTACTACTAGAAGGATGGCTATGGATGGGCAGTGCCGATGGAGACGACAGCAAGAAGATCTTCTACTCCTCCAAAGGTAGGTGTCCTCCCCTGCCTCGATTCAGTTAACTCTCAACTAGGTTGTGCATTTGTGTGTGTGTGTTCAAAATTCAGTTAACTAAACATTCTTTTTTGTTTCTCAATTCCCATAATAATAGTAGATCATAAGGGGGAATTCCATGATGACAATGGCATGGTCCTGAGGAAGATTGGTGAACTGGAGCAAGAGCTAAAGGAATTGAAGGCTGAGAAAAAGAAAATGGCGAAGAAGCATTTGGTGGAAATGAGAAATAGGAATATTAAGGAAATAAGGGCAGTGATTGTGGTTTCTGCTTGTGTATTGGTGTATGCATGTGTTCGATGATCATTAGGGTCTTTTTGTGATGCTCGTATTTTTTGTTATCTACTCAGTGTAAGGATTGGATGTTGTTATCTGAATATCTATAAATATTTTGTCTTTTATCAAATATTTCACTGAAATTGTATCCCTAGTTCTAGCATCTACCCATCTAAGATTTAGCAATTGTATTTGTGAAATAAAGTTGTGTTTTATATTGAACCGAGACTAGAACCAAATTTAGTGCATATTCCTGTAACATAACACACTAGTCTAAAAAGTCACAAATACTAGCTAGAAGTTTCAACATTATTGCTAGCTCAAACATATGAGCATTACATTTATTAATGGAAAAAAACATCATGTCCTCCTAGGAGACTTGAACTCATCAGACATGTTCTCTTCTTGGATTTTTGTGGCACATGGATTTTTCTGTGCTTCTTGTACAATTTGCTGACCATCCTCTTTGTTTAGATTATGTATGTAATGTAGATATCTTTGCAGCTCTCTCTACCTGCTTTCTCTAAACTTCTTCTTAGCATTTTTCTCCAAAGCTTCTTGCCTTTTATTCTTAGCAACTTCCTTTCTCACCTCTGCTATAATAATTGTAGTTTATGCTCTTGCTTTCTTAGTTATCTCAGCCTCAACCTTATTATTCTACCTCTTTGCTGCAAGATCTGCTGCTTGGGCTTGCTCCACCTTATTTTGTTCTTTATCAACTCTTTTTCTTGCAGCATCTTGTGCTTTCTTCAATTCTACTGACAATCTTACTTCTAAGATTGCTAACTTCTTTTCTCTAGATGCCTTGTTCTTCTCCCTCTTCAAGGCTACCAATTTTTGTTGTAGCTCTCCTTGTCTGAGAGTAGATGTTGATGGATGCTACTCAGGGATCATGCTTTGGGTAGTACTAATGAATGCTTACTAAGGAATTTGTTGTGCTTCAACATTTCTCACAATTGGTGTCTACATAAGTAATTTAAGTGTGATCAAGATTAAGTTATCTTCATGTATGTTGACAAGATTACATGAACACGTACATGAACACTTACCTCCCGAGCCATGTTCCCAACAACTGTATCTTGGTAAAATGTTTTCTCCCTATTACCTTCTTAAATGTCCCGTTTTACCAACAAATGATAGTGAGAAAACATAAGTTACAAAATGATGATGACATAATGATAGTGAGGTAATGAGAGGGATCACCTGAGTTAGGTCTGGTTCAGGGTTTGCTACAGTTGTTTGTGGCACATCCATTTCAGGTGGCTCTAGTCCATTTTTAACCACTAGCATCCATTTATATTATGACCAGGCCATCCAAATTTACTACAATGCATTATCACCCCATGCCTTAACATTCTCTTGCCTCCACCTCTACAATCTACCTTCCCTGGTGCTTTCCTTCTTTTCTTTGTAGGTCTTCCAACATGTTTCTTGTAAGCCAGAGGTAGAATAGTAGGACCATTCATTTTCTCCCATTCAGTTCCGTCTTTGCATGGAATCACAATGTTGGCGTAGGATTTCTTGTGCATATCAAGTGAATAACTTTTGTCCACTAGAATTATAGGATCACCTTCCTCTTTCCTTACACAAGCTATGACATGTGGGCAAGGTAAGACTGATTGCTGCCACCTTCTACAAGTGTGATCACCATTAATCCTCTTAAACCTAAAGAATTTCTTCCTGCTATCAAGTGATGCCCACAAATACCAAGAGCACTCATCAGTGCATTTTCATTTGACCCTTTTTCTATCATTTATTGGCAATCTGATGTATGTTCTATTCTTGCATTTGTAGGCTTGGATAGCTTGTCTCAACAGCTCTAGTGACCCAAATAGTAGCCCTACATAAAACTTGGGATCAACCAAATCAACTTATGTGAATGTCTTCTCTCTCATTGGTAATACTTCTTCCTAAATCTAGTGTCAAAAGATCATCCTCCTCTATGTACTCTTCTTTGCAAACTATCTCTTTCCCATTTCATTGTGAGGTGTGAGCATTCTGGTTTTTGCTATTATCTTCAACATCATCTACATTGTCCTCAAAAAGTTCATCATCATATTCATTGATGTCAAGGTTAGAATCATCCAGGTCATTTTGATCAAAGTCTGAATCTTTATCACTCTTGTTTGTCTCTGCATCCTTCTTTGCCACTACACCACCCACTTCAACTACATTGTCTTTCCTCTCCCTCTCCCTTGTTCTAGCAACAACATATTCTTCCTCGACCAAAGCTACATCTGCACACATAATTTGCAATGGGACATGGGCTTATTCTTCATCAACAATGAGAATGATAGAGATACTAGGTACTTTGCAAGGACCGATGACTACTGGAAGTTTATTAACATGAAAATCCACAACATTATGTTAGTACATAGCCCTCAAACTCTCATCATGATCCAGGAACACACTAATTAAAAACTTCCCAATTGACACAAATGTCACCATAAATTGAGTGTCTCCTTCATCCTTGATCCGCTTGAGGCCATTATTGCTAATTGAGAGTATTGGAATATAGTAAAGACCTTGATTCTCCCTGACATATCATATCCAATCTCCTCTATTATGTTTTCAAGCACCAAAGGAGACCGTGTCGGCTATCAACATGATCATACCACATTATATGACCATTAACATAGCTCCTATTTTTTCCAATGCCAAGAAAGTACCTTCCATAATTGATTTAAAGTGAGAAAAAAATCATTACTTCTACATGTAGAACAATACATGTATATGATTGTTATGATCCTGTCCCAGTATAGATTTGGATCGAGTTAATTTGATTGTAAAACCTTAATACCAAAAACTCTGACCAAAACAACACCAAAATCGGTCCACTTTGATTCTTCTCTGGTATCGCTCAAACAACAAGAAATCGTCAAGGAAATCCCAATTTACTCATCTAGAATAAGAAAGGCTACGAAAATCCATAATTTTTAGGGGCGGATGGAGTAAACATGGAGCCTCACAGTAGTTTGGAGGTGCCTCTCCTTCCGGATGCCAATGATGAGACATCATCGCCAACTAGTGCCACGAACACATGGCAAGACCTCCTCCTGCACGATGGTGGTGGTGGTGGTCGTCGACACCTCTCTCCACGACCCTTGACTCTTGCCTCCCCTCCTTCCTTCTTTCCTGCCTCCTCCTCGTCGAGTTGATTGCGGGAATTTACTGGATGAACTAAAGGAAGGAGGAGGCCGGTCTTATTCTGTTTGTCCATGCTTCGGGGGGTGGGGGGTCTTGCAAATTGTCGTTGGAGCGCTCGATCCAAGAGACATACGACCAGCTACTGGGAGCCACACATGGCCACTTCGCCCAATATGCGCGCACTTGACGCTGTGGTGACCGTATCTGTGCCTCCAACGTGTTTTTGGTGACTGTAAGTGCGTACAAATGATGTATAATGATGTATCTGAACCCCATCGATAAGTATCGATATTGTTCATGCATTTAAACTCTTTTTATCTGACATAGACTCCAACTCCGCCTCTGGCCATCGTCCTATCGCGTCATCATGTCATCTTATATATTATTAGTAAACCCCACGGACCGTCCTAGTTCTTTTTCTATAACTTTAGTTAGGTCCTAGTTTTTTTAAAATGTAGATCCGGGTCCTAATATTTTCATATTCTATTTTACTTTTGCTAGGACACATCGATAGTAGGGCCCACAAGGGGTACTGTCTAGACATATATTTTTCTTCAATGGAGGCTTACCTAGAAAAATTCGTATGTCCACCTAGTGGTGGCTGGAAGGGAGGTTTCTCCTCTTCGTTCCCTCATGTGAATGACCAAAATGATCCTTGGTCATAACCCTAATGGGTAGTGGGCTCTTGCACCTATTTGGCATGTCTAACATGCTTCATTAGGACATCTCATAACCCACATGAGGAGGATACTATTAGGAAATCAATGTTGTATCTCACAAGCATGCAAAATCACAACATGGAATTCTTTGTATTGTTGGAATACATAAAAATGATAAAATATGATAAAGTTTGTGGATTTGAAAAATGCATGCACATATCCCCACTTTTGTCATTTTAGTTTAGCTCAAAGTACAAAGTTTTTGAAATTGATATTTTGCATGTTTGTGAAAAAAATCATTGGCTACATCAGGATTTTTGTAAAAACTCACAAATATAATTCTTGAATTTTTAAATAGAAAGAACATCGGTGGTTTGGGAGGCAAAAATCTCTACCTGTATGGATAATTCAATCTTCTCTATTTACTAAATAAATCATTTGATAGTCCAACTGCTTATAAGTGTCGAATACAAAGTTGTTCCTTAAATTTGTTTTCGAATTAGCTTAAATGCTAAATTCAGGTTCCAAGAGACAAAGGGAACTAGGGTCCCTTTGGAAATTAATCTAAATTAAGCATTTCACCTATGGCAACATACTTTCCCTTTTCTTTCTTATCACCATATAGGCAATGCAAATGACTAAATGAGTGCGAATTAAACATTTTTTTAGTTATGAGTTGTCGTTGGTGGAAGATCCATGGAGTTGCTAATATTTTTTGGTTTTTTTATTATTGGAGCCGGAGAATGTACCTAGGTCCAAATCCTCTGCATTAAGTTGCCCAGATCAAAAGCAAATGTTGATGAACTTCCCTTGAAGCTCTGCAATCCAACAAGTTGCAACCATCGATTTTTATAGTAGTCGAACAAGTCTATTGTGTGGTCATCATAAGTTAGCTGGTTTGACATCACTAGTTATTTTACTTTGACCAAGTAACATGCCATTTTTTATCACTCGAACAATTCTAATGTGTGGTGTTCACAAGGAAGTTGGTTCGGCATCATTAGTTATCTATTTACCTTGACCAAGTAGCTAGCATGCCGGATTAACTCGGTATGTTACTTGCTACACTTTATTTTGGAAATTTGCTTGATGTGTACTGCCTTTTCTATGATGCCTTATGAGGTTCAAAGTGCAAAAAATGGCCTGCTTCGCGGGTGCAAGGAAAACGTAAATGGAATTTGCGCAAGTGAGGACCGTGATGTAATGATCGGACCATTCAGTCAGACCTCGGTTGAGGTTCATCAGTAGACGGCCGACCCAGACCAACCTCCGCCCGGAAACCGCATAGTTGGCAACAAAGTCGCGCTGGAAACCGCCAAATGCTTTGCGTGGCACGATTGAATCTCAGCTAGTCTGAACTTAAGAACCATGTGACGGTCACGCTCCATTGCTCCACGCCAAAATAGGCAGCACCCCAAGTCCCAGTCCAAGTACAGGAGGAGAGTGGGAGAGGAAACAGGGAGCACGAAACCTTGGACGTCTCAACCTTGGGCCTCTTCTCGCGAACGCAGGCATGCGACGTCGCCATCGGCCACCAACCCTCCCTCGGTCGCGTCCGACGTGGCGTGGGCGTGGCTTGACGGGGGCGCGCGGTGGTAGTTGGATCCACCCGGAGCGAGAGCGGGGTGCCCCACCCAACTAAAACCCCCAGGCCCCCTCACCGGATCGGTCTTTTCTCCGAAGCTGGAACTACGCCCTCCCCGCGACCTGAAAGGACAACGACAAGGAGCATCGCCCTCGTTGTTCGGTGGAGAAGAGCTCCTGCACGGCAGATCGGTGGCCTTTTTCCCGAAAGAACCCGCCAAGTTTCATGGAAAATTGCTGTCAGAAGTCTTACACATGGTTTTCTTTAGTTTGATCCAGGTCTTCTAACGATATTTCCATCGTGCACCGCGCAAGAGATCTCTTGGAAAATCACGCTCATGGAAATTTTCAAAAAGCTGTAGTATTAAAATATCATATTAAACAAAATGGTCGATACTCGATACTCCTTGATGATGCGAACTTCATCCACCCACGAAATAGCCAAAAGGTAGTGGACTTCACAACAAGAAGCCCGTCACTTGGGAAAAAGGAACTTACGTCTGCCTCGTGTATAAAAGCCTCGCAACACAACAAATCTCCACCTCTCTTCACAACAAATTCCCACCTCCTTTCCCACCCCTCTCGTCTCTTCCTTGTCCCTCGCCGCTGGCCTCCGTTCCGGCAATGGTCGGCACATCCGGCCCCGTCGTCAAGGATCACTAATGATACACGGCCACAGTACATAGCGCTCTCGCCGGGCCTGTGGCGCCAAGAGATGGACGCCGGTACGTGTCTCCGGGCGGCGACGCCCCGTGCCGGGGCCGGACACCGAACGCCGCAAGGATTTCCACCGGCGAGAGTGCCGGCGGCGAGGCTCGCGGCGGCGCAGCGGCCGCTCGCTTTGGGCCTGGATTCGCGGAGGAGCACCGGTCCGATCCGTGGTGCCGGAGGACTGAAGGGTCTGCGTTGCAGGAAATCCTCAGGTAAAAACTGGCTCTTGTTTTGCTGTCCAACTGTTCATCTAGTATTACTTTGCTAGAACACGTGATATGATTTGCGCGTCACATGTTTTTTTTTTGTTTTTGCGAAATCTGCACGCCACATGTTAACTACTGTTTGCCGCCAACTCGGTACAGGAAAGATTTTTTTTTAGCAATCAGGAATGATTAATTAATCCAGCGGATAAGATTATCTGTACGTGTCAATGATAATTGCAACGCTTTGTTTAGCATTCAAGTGGATTCTGGTGATCATTACATACATGTAGGGTCACCTTTTGGTTCCTTTGTTTGTTCTTTAATCAAGGTGAGAACAAGTATGTCATGCTATTGGGTTCGATAAAAGATACGGGTTGAAAATCGAGAGGCGCGGCTTTGGATGACAAAATTTATCTAACTTTATTCTGGTTTTAAAAACAGACTAATTCATAGACTTCTCACGGGCATGCTTTCACAATAAGCACATGAGCTTACTACTTTTTTCTTCTTCGTATAGAAACACCTGAATTAGTCGAATGGCACTTGTTGCATGTCACGCCGCGTAGGAAATAAGAAAGTTAGAAAGTAATGGGTATGGCGATCCTGTGAGAATCTGTACAGGACAATGGCGCAATCAGTATTAGTTGGGAACCTTGGGACCTTTCAATTTCTCCTGTCATCAGTCACCAGCTGCAACTAGCCATTGAAATGGACATGAACCTAATCAGAGTAACATCACACGTATACAGTGATGTGCTAACGAGCGGTCTCAGAGCTTTATTGATCAAGCAACGGCATTACAATCATTAAGCAGGAACTAACGAGATTTATGTGTCCACACATTCCTGCAAACTAAAAGATATACTCCCTCCGTTTGAAAATATAAGATGTTTTAGGTTTGTGAAGAGAACCTACACACTAAAAGATGTCTAGATACATTTCCTTCACAAACCTAAAACATCTTATATTTCTAAACGGAGGGAGTACAATACACTATACTGGATTCCGGAGGATTCTTGCCTCGCTAACTGTTCCTATATCGATTCAGGAACAGTCCATAATATTGTCCTCAAATATTGATTACGGAACAGTCCATAATAATTTTGTACAAGTATCATGCTAGACTAAATTATAGGACTCGAGGGGAGCACATAACTGATTTCTGGTATTATACCAAGGAATATTTTTTTCTGAGAAGATATGGCATGCATGCATGATTGCAGGTACTGAAAAAGTCCATTATTCTGCTGATGAAGCTCTCATACTAAAGGTTAGGAGATAATATAAAGGTGTTTTCCTCTAGAAGTTTACATGGAGAAAGTCATACAACTACAATTCTGTGTTAACATGACTGGCCTCCATGTTAACTGCAGCAAAAAGCAGAGGATGTGCTCCCTTACTTGAATGACAGATGTGTCTATCTAGTTGGTTAGTTCTTACCCCGCATGAGCTCCATACTTGAGTGAATCCTGTCATACTGTATTGCCAATCTAATATTTTTATACATTTATATATAGGAATGATGGGTTCCGGCAAAACCACGGTTGGGAAGATCATAGCTGAAGTACTAGGCTATTCATTCTTTGACAGGTCTGGCTTTCGCTCTGATTACTGCACCAACTGCTAATAAACTCTAACCTTCTTAGGACTAACTTTTGCTAATCATTACTGATGTTAGCGGTGCTTTACTTTCACAGTGATAAGCTTGTTGAGCACACTGTTGGTATACCGTCGGTTGCAGAGATTTTTCAGGTCCACAGTGAAGCATTCTTCAGAGATAACGAGGTGTGTACTTATTTCTCTCGGAGACAATAGGATATATCTCTGTGTCTTTTCTATTAAGGATTGGGAAACTACTCAAGGAGTCAAGGTCATACAACCTTTACCTTTTTTCTCTCGCCTGATGTAATTTGCCATTCTCCACTTAAAATACAGTGGCGATCTACAGTGCTTAGCTCCTCTTCAAGTGCCTGATAAGCAACTTTTCTGATATCATCTTATTTCATTCGACTTCTCAAGAGTGAGGTACTAAGGGATTTGTCGTCAATGCATCGATTAATTGTTGCAACTGGAGGTGGTGCGGTGATACGACCAATCAATTGGTACTATAAGTGATAAACTAGCCCGAGTTGATTTTCAAGGCAATGCTTACTAAGTTTACTGTGTGAAATGTGCAGGAATTATATGAAGAAAGGGCTCACTATCTGGTTAGATGTTCCATTGGATGCACTTGCAAGAAGGATTGCTGCAGTGGGTACAGCTTCACGGCCCCTCTTGCATCAGGAATCTGGTGATCCTTACACAAAGGTAGGTAGCTACTGATGCATTTTTTTTCTACTACAGAGTACAATTTATGTTTAGCATGCAGAAACAGCTAATAACTTGCTTTCAAATACAGGCCTATGCGAAGCTTACAGCACTTATGGAAAAAAGAATGGACTCGTATGCTAATGCAGATGCCAGAGTTTCCCTTGAAGGTACGTTTTCTACAGAGTTCAAAACACCATTATACATAATTTTGGTTTTCATTTGGATGCTTTATACTACTGCTAAAGCCTAAATGGCTCAACAGTATCATGCTTTTAGCTCATGTTCAGTTTTTACTCCATCGCGGACTATGAATACAATGCAGATATCGCATTCAGACAAGGACATAATGATGTGAATGTACTTACACCAAGTGCCATCGCTATTGAGGTACTTCTTACTTGGTTGAAACAATCTTTCGAACTGTTCCTGACTAGATTTCTTGCCTTCCATTCTTACAGGCATTGCTAAAGATGGAGAGCTTTCTTACTGAGAAGGCCATGGTCAGAAACTGACCGCTTCTCTGTGGTTATACAGAACAACGATAACCAATGGTCCTTGTTCATTGTGCTACCTTTGCATAAGACAATCTTCTTAATATAGCCAGAGCTTGTTTGTTCACCCGATATGACAGTGGATAACTTCAGTTTCTACATACTGTAACATCTGTTGTGTAAATGAAAATGTAAATACCTCCCAACAGAGACAATGTTTGTCTTGTTGAAGTATAATACTTAATCCGTTGGGAATAAGTGTCACAGATCTGCGACACTTATTTCCGAACGGAGGGAGTAGATGGGATTTGGCAGCAAATTGCAATATCACTGTTTAGTCACATCTCTTGTACTCCTATATTGCAACAACCAGAATTTACATGTGTCTATTCTTCTGAAGCGAACTGCAAATCTGTAGTATTTTTATTATATGTAACATATTTCATAAGTTACAGGATGCAGACATTATGGTGCCTCTTTTTCTTTCGAGATATGTGCATGTTCTCTCAACAAAAATTCACATGGCAAAGTAATATCTCCAAAGGCTAAGCAAATAATTAGATGGTTGCCTATAGCCCTATACAATAATGCTATGGTATGGGAAACAAATCTCCTTATACATGTAGCCGCGTTTCAAAGGACAGCTAAAGAGTAAAAAACACCTTGTAGGAAGCAGAGATTGAAAACCTGTACCTGTAGGCTTTAACTTCACATGAACATTCTTCTGATGGTTCTTGCAACAGCACGAGATAAAACACGATTAGTTAAATCCAAAGGCAGGAGGAGAAGTTGCTGCTGGGATTCTGGTGGAAGCTGCATTGGAGAAGGGTGTGTACAAAAATGAGAGGTGGCATGGAGCCAAGAATTTACAAACTATATGCCACATGGACTGATATATAATCTACCTCACGTATGACAGAAAGAACTGGCAAAAACTCTGGAAGAGACCTCATTTCAGATAACACAAGAGAAACATCATCGGCGCTATCATCCTCTTCCCTAGTGTTCTCATATCCAGAAGCCTGCAAAACTCGAGTGAGAAATAGTACAAACAAAGGATACACAAAAGTGGTATATTCTTCCAATGTTGATATATCAGCTGAGTTATTTTACTTGCATCAGAGATGACGTATCGACAGTTTATAAGTGTATACTTTAGATCAGTCCTGTGAAATCTGATGCAATTACTCACCCAGTACATGTGATCTTAGTTGCTAACTCCATAATATAATGTTCGTACAATCAAACAATGTGAAACCCTTAAAGCATCCCTCAAATATTGGTTCCAGGATGGGGTGTCCATGCCAGTTTTAAGCATACTCAATACTAGTGAATGCACTGGTGTTGCTGCAATTTTTAAGCTTTGCTAGATTGCTTGGTTACATTACATACTCTGCTATAACCTGGGGGCATTTCATACATTCCATCCACACATAGTGAGAAGTGTTGTTCTGTTGAAAATTATACTTACCAAAAATGTGTTCTCCTTTCGAGGAGTCTTCGATAAAAGTAGAAGGCGATATAGATTTCTTAAGTTGGTGACCTCCTCATTGTTCAGTGACGTTACAGAACTTAATGTGGCCACCCCAAGTGCATCTAGTCCCTGAAAACGCTAAATGCTTGAGAACGCATAGCAAGAATATAGTAGTATATGTGTATAAAAGGTGTCTGATTTCATTTTAAGCAAACATGCATTGTACCAGAGAAAATTCCTACTGTACCAAATAAATCAGAATTAACCATGGATAGGCAGAAGATGAACCACACAGAGTACATTTTTGGAATTTTATATTATTTGGAACAGAATAGCATTTTTTGCATTTTTGCAGTAACTCATGACAATATGCAAAACATTCCTACACAAATATTCTAATTCAAAAGCAAAGAATATATGACCCGACAGCTCCCTTGCCACTTGTCACTTTGCAAGTACTAATGGCATGGGAAGTTTGAAGGTGAATCTGAAGAAGTTAGGTCTGACCTATGTTGAATAAGAAACTCAATGAACCATGAAGCCAATGGGCACATGCAACGACATAACTGACCTTAGATATCTCCTGAAGAAGTAAATCCTTCACAAAGGAACCCTGGAAAGAGAGTTCAGTATTGGCTGTTTATCTGATGAGTAAGATGTCAAATAACTACCAATCTAGTTCAGTACCTGTTCAGTTAGTGTAAATGACAGGACTTGTTTAATTGCATATCTTGAACTATCACTGTCTTCATCTTGATTCCTGACCAAGGACTGCTCTGATCTCGCTCGCAGCGACTGTAACAAGAAAACAAAAATAATCATGTGGCAAGAAGGTCGGAATAGAGTTCATAAAACTGGAAAGGACATGTTTTCCAGGACCAAAGATTTGCCAAAAACTGTCTGGCTTCCACCCAATTTATACCGGAAAAAAAACAGCTAAAATTCGCCATAAGTGGGTGTGAGTATGCTAAATCATCATCAGCTCAGTGGAAATACTCCAAAATTTGAAAACCAACTGTTTGAGCAGAAACGAGCATGAACTGGCTGGTTCCCAATATAAAATTGGCTAGAGAAGATGGGTTGCTTACACATATCTCAAGAAAAGCCTTACATCATATTTCAAATAGTGAAATGTTATTCATGTCAGGACAAGTAAGTCAGCACTTAAGCAGCATCTGCATATACATGCGAGGAAACAAACAAACCTCGGTTAATAAAGATTCCAAACGGTCAATCTGGAAAGTGCCACCCTGTGACACATTTCAATTAAAGAGAATGTCAGTTGTTTGTTATATAACTGGCAGATGTCGCAGTAGACAGTCTAAAAATGAAACTGAAAGAAAGTGGCTTGCTAGCATGATAACATGATATCATCACAATTTAGAATTTCTGAAGACAGCAAGATCTAAGGAAAATCAAACCTTATAAAGTAGTGTGTTCAATGTTGATCGAAGATTTGGTGAGCTATCAGTGAGAACTTTTCTTGCAATCCATGGGTATGAGCTGCTCAAGACTTTGTAGTTGGGATTAAAGCTAATTGCAATGCCTTCCAGGACAGCAAGGCTGAAAAAAAATGCAAAGCCCCTCATATGTAGCAAATATAGACCACTTATAAAGTATAAACTAAGCAAATATGAAAAAGACAGTCTGCCTTCTGTCTTGGGAAGCAGTCTGTTAGTTTGTTATCCACTGTAAAATATAGTGACTGGTGACAATACCTAAGCTATGAGACAGATTTACTACCTTCGGATTACAAGAGAGAAGTATGAAGGTATCTGGAACTTGAATTTATACCTGAACAGCAAAGTATGAAGGTTAGGCTCTAGTTAATTAAACAAACTTATTGAGTGTTTGCACTAAATTACTTTTCACATTAGTAGGGCCTTGTGAACTAAGATCAGTACATTGTTTGCCCAAGATTCCCAGACAGATCTCCAAAGCTTATATTTTGTACTCCTTTGTTAACAGCACTTTCAAATACACCTGAGAGAAAATGGCAAACACAGCGTAGTGAGTGATATGTCAAATAGAGACGTGCTATTATGCCACAATTACTATAAACTAATTATTCTCTTATTTCTTAATATTACTGGCATTCATCTGGAACCGGAATACCTGTCAATGCCTTTGTCACTTCATCTTTCTGAGCAGTTGGAGGAAGCAAACTGCAAGATATATTAAAGACATGTCACATCAACTTAGTTATGCTGATATCCAGCAGATAAAAGAAAGTTATTTCTGACAACTAGCATCCAACTGAATGTACTGTACATAGTTTTTCATAAGATTAAGGATCTCAATGTTTTTTCTCACCCAAGAGTAATGAAATCTTTTGCTAAACCATCAAAATCTCGGTTAACCAGATGTAGACAAGCTTCAATAAATCCATCCCTAAGTTCTTGTCGGAATTCTCCCATCATTCCAAAATCTACATAACAAATAGAGTGTTTCATTTAGCTAGACATGGAACTCCACGTACTTTCTAGTAAATTGTAAAGCAGTAAAATATGGAAGCAAAAGTTATTAAGATTTTAATGTGAGTAACCTATGTAAAACAAAACAGTACCACAATTACCTAAGTATGCTAGCTTCCCATCAACTGTACGCAGAAGATTTCCAGGATGTGGGTCTGCATGATAAAATCCATATTCCAAAAGCTGGGAAAGTGAACAGTATACTCCAACCTACAAGGTAGAAAACGCCAGCAAATGTAACTGATCAAGAGTATTTAGAGTGATCCAGTATTTACTTGATTTATTTAAGTACTGACATGCACTGCTTTACCTCAACCAAATATTGATCTCTGACTTCTGATAACCTTTCCCCCTAAAAGATCATACTACATTGAGTCAATAACTAGTTATCCACGCAAAGTCTTCAGACTTGCTTGCTAACAAGTAAATATGATCATAGACTGAACCTCAACCCATTCCATGATAAGGACTCGCCGTCTCGTCTGTTCAAGATACATTTCTGGAACCAGCACGTCTCTAAGCTTGCCATATAATTCCCTGATGCAGAAAGGAACGTACATGATTGATATTGCCATATTGGCGCTATACGACAAAGATAATACTTCTGTATTGTTCTCGCGACAAATACATATAACTTGCTGAACCTTTAAATCGTCAGTTCTTAACTACCCACATTTGGAATATATTTTCATATTCTTAAATATATTTTCACATGCTTAGTTGCAAGAGATATTCTACAATCAGTTGTGATTCACAATTCTGGATGTAATAGGTAAACATACAAATATGGTTCAAGGTGTTATGAAAAGTTATATGTTGATTTTTTTCCTGAAAACATTTGACTGACATAGTGCTCAACTGTTCATATTACACGAAGTAATTGAACTGGACTTTGGTTTGTAAATAAAGAATCCAACCTGAACTTAAGTCCATTTCTCGCTTCTTCTCTATAATCCATCTCCTGCATCAAATGCGATTTACCTGTATTCAATGAGAAGCTCTAAGAATATGTACATGCTTTAAAAAAACAAATAGCTAACATAGTCTTGCAAATGACAGAAGCAAGCACTTGGCAAAATCTCACAATGATAACACTGTGGCGAATGCTTTGAACTTTAACCACAATGTTTTATTGGCTTCTCCTGACCCCCACCCAGTTTGAACGGTACTTGGGTAATAATCTTCTAGCTAACTGATATCTTCTACTCCCTCAACCCGGGAAAAGGATGCCGCAGATTTGTCTAGATTCATTATATATAGACGCGTTTTAGTTTATAGATACATGCGAATCTAGACAAACCTGCGACATCTTTTTCTGGATGGAGGGATTACATAGTCTACTGGAACCATGCTTAAAGAGTACTTTTAAAGGCCCTAATTGATGGTTATTTCCATACCTCTGTCTTTATCTTTATTTTTAATAAAATTGGCAATTGGTAGTGGTGGGCCGCCTATCTTTGACAGCACCACATGCTAAGATTTAGCACAAATATTCAGGATGGAAATGGATATGGATACTTTGATTTTGCATGAACGACAGAAAGATCTTAAACCTACAATATAGTTTTTAATCTGCACCCATGCATGGGTATTGTGTAGTACTTTTAAAGGCCTTAATTGATGGATTTTTCATACCTCTACCTAACCATGTCTTATGCCAACACCTTCATGCACAGTATGGCCAAATCGAGTGCTTTGTATATGACATGAGTAGAAGAGAGCAAAAACTCATATATAAATTCACCCAGAGATGCTATGTCAGGATGCATTTAGAAGTTACCCGAAATAAGCTTGATGCCCATTCATCAAGCACAGCCTGCATGTAAGGAAATGAATACATATGATTACGAACTAAGAAAATATAAATATGACATAAGAAAAGGCTACAAAAAAGACAGTAGAGATTTGATATTAACATGAGAATTTCCTGTTCCATTTGCTTTGTTTTCTACCTATCTTACGAAGACAGAAACTCGAGAACTCATAAGACTCTGGCCTTACCTGAAGGTCTGTGTTCAGCTTGCGAGCCTTCCTGGAAACACCAGCAAGGAACCTCAAGATATAGATATCCAAAGAAATTGCGGCTTGGACCCCAGGCCTTTGGACTTTGACAGCAACAACCTTCCCACTGGAACGTAGCCTAGCTTGGTAAACCTACAACAGTAAGAATATGACATGTCATCTTACCAAACAAGAACTACCAAATGGCCATACATTCTAGGAAGTAGGAAGTGTCATTTAATCAATAGTTCAAAATTATCATGGTTAATTAGCACGATTCTGAAACATAATGAAAGTTTTGAGATTCTCACTGTCCTTATCCTACTAGGATGTTCCTTTTTTTCGTTTAGCTGCTTCCAACCTCTTAACATATTAATGTAGTTCTTTTAAATTTCTTTAGGGAAGTGTGGTATGCATAAAGTTCACTGAGTTGCATATCTTTTGGTCTTTGAAGATCAAACATGAACAAGGTGGGCAGGTACCATACAATTGGAATCTGACTCTGTAAACACAAATAATTGGAACACCATGGGACATTACACTGCTTTTGTAGTTAAAAGTTATGAAGTTTTGATTAAGAGAACGTAACTGAATCCTCAACGCATTTGTACAAAATGATAGAAAACAAACCTGCCCAAGAGATGCAGCAGCTACAGGCTCTGGTGATATTTCGGAGAAAATCATGTCCAGTGGCATCGCAAGCTCCTTTTCTATAATATCAAAAGCAACCTCGGTTGAAAATGGTGCTATACGGTCTTGAAGTAGCGAAAGTTGATCAAGGTATGCAGGAGGAATCACATCCTGCAGAGAATGAAAAAAAGGTAGTCACATCCATGGCCCATTAGCCAAAAATGATTTGCAAGAGAATAGCCTGTGCCTTTCGCTAAGATCATAGTCAAATAAGTGCTATCATTTCAAAATGACGTATGGACACATTCGAAAGTTCACGACATGCCATTCACCAAACATCTAAAACTTTGAGGTCCAACCACAGCTGATGAAGATACACAGACTACTTGAGTAGGTGGCAAAGCTCACCGGCCGTGACGAAACTGCTTGCGCAATCTTCACAAACGCCTGCAATCAAAAGAGCAAGCATGGCATATCCGTTAATCACCATCGTCTACACATGGATGAGGGCATGCACAATCACGCATTGACAGAGGAAGCATACCGGGCCTAGTTCCAACAGTATCCTCCTGAGCTGAGCAGCCCTGATCTGCAACAGCAAACAATGGCTAGGTATTTAATCAAACAGTAACCGTGCGTCCTGCGCCCGTGCTCGAGACCAGCAGCGATCGTAACGTGAGGTGGAGGACCTACCTCGAACATGTCGTCGGTGCGCTCGTTGACGCGGTCGAGGTACCGCAGCGCGAACCATCGGCCGAAGGAGGACCCTATCTGCAGCGAGCGACGGAGCACGAGGAGCGGCCTGCGGCGGTAGACGGCCGCGATACCGTTGATGTCGTACGCGGTGGGGAGGTCCCCCTCCGCTGCCATCCCCTCCTCGAACAGGTACCCTGAGCACCTGGTGAAGGCGTCCTCCTCGGAGGTGCCAACGCCGTAGGCGGACGCGGTGGCGCGAGGTCGCGGCGGTCGCCGCCGAGGCGGTGGTCTCCGGGCCGTCGGCCTGACCCGCTGGGCGGGAGCAGGGAACGGGAGCGGGAGCGGGCGGAGGAGAAGCATCTCGGGACGTGGAGGGTTCGAACTGGGATTGGTGAGTCGGAGCGGGGGAGGGAGACGAAGTGGGGATTGGGCGCCAAGGGAGTGGTTTCTAACGGCGTGATTTATTGCGGCGCAGGATTTTCCATGGAAGAAATTAGCCATTTCCAAAAAGTGCGGCCGAGATCTTACGCTTAGCGCAGAGCGGAGAACATCGGACGGCAGACAGCGCGACACGTCGGCGTGATGAGCCAGCAGATGAGGGGGAAAAAACAGCGAACTGAAACTCTGAAACGTGTCCGCGTGACGGACTCTGAATTCTGAAGAACTGTTTTGTTTGTTATCCCCTTCACTTGGCGGTCGGCTGTTGCAGCAGCAGCCGAAGAAGAAGAAGAAGAAGAAGAAGAAGAAGAAGAAGAAGAAGAAGAAGGGTATGGCGATCGTAGCAGCCCTCGTCGCGCCCACCGCGAGTACTCTCGGGATCTCCGGCAGGAGGCAGCAGCGGCGCTACTGGCGCGTGGCCGCGGCGTCCTCTTCGGCGGCGGCGTCCGCGGTGGACCTCAAGGCGCTCGGGTCCGCCATCGATAAGGTGAAACAAGGCCCCGCTTGACGGTTCCGACTTCCGAGTCTCGAGATTGATCAGAGCTGATGGTGAGTTAGTTGCGTGGTGTTGCAGAAGAACAGCGAGGAGGCCAAGCAGGCGCTGGACCAGCTGAAGGAGCTGGGCTGGGCCAAGCGGTGGAGCTCGCAGCCCTACATGTCGCGCCGCACGGTCAGTGACTGCTTGCTACGCCGCATATGGTGTTCGATCGATGAATGTGGTTGCTTGACCTGATTGGATTAACCTGCCTCGTTTCTGAACTTTTGAGCAGACATCTCTGAGAGAGCTCACCACACTTGGGATAAAGAACGCCGAGAACCTCGCCATCCCAAGCGTCAGAAACGATGTAAGCCCTGCTCTATACGACTGAAAAGTCATCCTCCGGTTTGCTGAGGTGTAAGAGAGCATGATAGATTCTTGGTGGAAACTTGTGACTTGTGAGAGTGGTGCTTCAGATGCAGACTACTAGCATCATCACAGCTAGATTATCTTGCATTGTTCAGGATGTAAGTTGTCCATTTAATCTGGTCTTACTGTGCAGGCAGCGTTTCTGTTCACGGTTGTCGGCACCACCGGTTTCTTGGCCGTCCTTGCAGGCCAGCTCCCTGGGGTATTTCTTCCTTGTCTCTACCTATGTGCTTAAACATTACTCTGAGCCTGATAAACATCCAAGAAATGGTTTTAATCCCCCCCAAAAAAATTCGTCTGTCTCAGGATTGGGGCTTCTTTGTTCCCTACTTGACCGGAAGCATTTCACTCATAGTATTGGCTATCGGTAGCATTTCTCCAGGGTATGTTGCTTCTGACATAACAAAAGTCTATATCAGAGTACTAGTTTGCATGCTCAGAGAAAATATTGACTTCTTTGAATATCCAAAAACACATAGTGCTAATCTTGCATCCATCATCACAGCCTTCTGCAGGTCGCAATCGGCTCTTTCTCTGCAGTTTTCCCTGACTACCAAGAGAGGATTGCGAGGCATGAAGCCGCACATTTTTTGAGTATGTACCTTCTCTTTTGCTGCAACAAGAGTGCATCACTGTATAATCTGCAGCTAGGAACTTGCTGACTGTAACGCCCTCTCCGTGGATTAGTTTCCTATTTGACTGGCCTGCCGATTCTGGGGTATTCTTTGGACATTGGGAAGGAGCATGTTAATTTGGTCGACAAGAAATTAGAGAAGTTGATATACAGTGGCCAGCTTGATCAAAAGGAACTTGACAGGTAGTTCTTGCGTTTAAACCTCTCCAACTATGCTCAGTTTTTGCACGCCCTTTTATATTCTGCATTCGATTCAGTTGCTGCATCAAACTGTGGACTAGTACAATTTAACCTGACCATTACACTGCCCTTGCCTAAAAAACATTGCTAAAATCCCAAACATAAGAAGCTACTGACTGACATGTATAAATGTTTGTATAATTGTCACCAGGTTAGCTGTAATCTCAATGGCCGGACTTGCTGCTGAAGGTCTAGAGTACGACAAGGTTGTCGGCCAATCAGCTGACCTCTTCAGCCTTCAGGTGATCAACTAATTCCTCAGCTCATTTTAGGTTTTATATTTCATTGTTCCTTTCTGAAGTCTACTGAAAAGAAAAAAACACCTGAAGAAATCTTATCTGCCTGTTCACAGAGATTCTTGAATAGGACTAAGCCACCGCTAAGCAAAGATCAGCAACAGAACCTCACCAGATGGGCAGTGAGTCACCAATCATCTCATGTTGAACTAGGAGAAGGAAATAAAAAACATGTTGCCTACATATTGGCTTGATGCAACCGATTGTATTTGGCTTTTGCAGGTCCTGATTGCTGCGTCACTTCTGAAGAACAACAAAGCAGCTCATGATGCTCTCGTGTCGGCGATGTCGCAGAAGGCCACCGTGCTGGGTTGCATAGAAGCAATAGAGAATGCCTCTTGATTACAGTGTAAATGAACTTCGAGTATCCTAACATGTTTGAGGTAGTTTTTATTGTGAAAAATGGAGAGAGATATATAATCAAGCACTGAAAGAAATGTTGTTCTTTTTTCTTTGTATATATCACTCAGAATTACAAGCCTACAACCTTCAGTTCCTCAATGTTCACGGGTAGTATCCTGAGGACCGTCCCTCGACATGTTGGCTGCTCAACGCTGACTGAAGTTTGTACAGATACAGAGAACTGTAAGCAGAAGACAGCAACTAAATGCAGTGGAAGTCAAGGGCACAATTTTACCGTTCAAACCTTTGATCGCAATTTCGTCCATTGCACTCTTAGCAAGAAAGATCTTCTTTTGATCATTTCTCAGCAAAGAAGGACCTTGGTAATGAAAAGATTGAAGGATCCCGATCCGTGGCATGGTAGCACGTTTGTTTTGGATACAAAATGCCACATGTTCAAATCCTGTCATCCATACGTATTACTCCCTCCGTTTCAAAATATAAGATGTTTTAGGTTTATGAAGAAAATGAATCTAGACTTCTTTTAGTGTGTAGATTCATTCCAAAGTTGAGTGAACCTACATACTAAAATAAGTCTAGATTCATCTTCTTCACAAACCTAAAACATCTTATATTTGAAATGGAGGGAGTACATTTTTCTTCTTTATGGACAGTAGCAAAGACTTTCTTGAAACAAACAAAAGGCTTACGGCGGCGAGAATTGCTTCCTGGCAACGGCGCCAGAAAAAGGTTGATACCTTCGATCTGAATTACGGATTGTGATATATCTTTTTTTTTCCTTTTTAAACCTAGGTTTATTGAATCCTTGAGAAGCCTTCGATTGGTATAAGATTACTTTAAACAAGACCATGAAAACTTGTACTCCCTCTGACCCATATTAGTTGACGTCAATTTCTCTAAATCTGGATGAATCTAGACACTATTTAGTATATAAGTTCATCCAAATTTTGACAAATCCAAGTCAATTAATATGGGTCGGAGGGAGTAGTATTTTTGCTTACCCGACTCTTCATGTTTACATTTTATGATTTGTATCGATAGATGGAGATAGACCAGGACCAAGGATTCGCCTGTAATTGTGCACATATATTAGGTATAAAGATAAACAAAAGTATCTCATTCGTGGGTTGTGATCTAATACTGATAAAGATTGTGGACAGTACGTCCATAACTATTATAGTAATTGTCAACAACGATTATTATAGACTTTTGTCCAACCGCTAGACCAAAAATACAGAAAGAATAGACCTAACATTCAATCACACCACAATATCTTATGGGGTTAGAAATTGCACATAATTGCTGCGAGGCTATGCTTCAGCCCGTGAGGACTACTCACACATGATCAGATCAACAATCATAAATATTGTATTGAAATTTTTTGAGACAAATGAAAAATAACATTACAATGCTGCCAATCATGATGAGATCAAGATTACAAGTAGATGACTATGGCTATGGAGGGGAGATTGGAGAGGGAGAGGAATTGTGGCTATAGTGATAAAGACGGTCCTGAATTGCAAATGGCTTCAGATATGTTCTGTAGACCGGTGTTAGGGTTTTTGGCGGCTACGAGTTGATTGTTATATAGCTCCATTCACAAAAGTTGTTTGGTTTGACTTGTCGACGCCTTTGAAAGGTTGTACGGGGGTGGCGTACGGGAGGGACCTGCCCATAAGGATCTCATAAAGCTTCCAGAGGTCCTCTCCACACTACCATTGACTTGGGTATATTGGAAACTCGTTAACATTCATTAATCACTCCAGATTTCTTCATAAAAGTATCCAATTCTGCAAGAAGAAAGATAAAAAAAAGATGTGCACATCTATGAAATAATTAGTCATTAGTGGCAATATTAGAGTTATTTTATCAAATTATTAACAAATATGAGGTTTTAACATGGAGAGATATGGCTGTATTTTACAATCATCACCTGGTTCTAAGCTAGACCCTTCGAACTGATGCATTCATCGCAACATAGCTTCTACCATGGAACTTGTTGTCTCAAAGGTAGTTGATAACCTCAATCAGTAAATGCGGCATCATTAGACATGCTCGTTACTCACATTCTTAACCTCGAAGATCATCTTCATCTGCTTGTAGTTGGGAATAGGTTTGCTGATCAAATCTTGGTGCTTCGGGTAATGCTACAATTCAAAAAACATGGTGTCAGTTCAACACACTAAGAACAGAATGAGCAAGTAAAAAACTAAAGCAAAGCAGTGATATGCATTCTAACCATGAGGTGTTTCATCAACTTGTCCTCATCCATCATGAAGGTCGTGCTCTCCTTGCAAATTGCCACTCCTTCAAATGACCTAACTTGGCCCAACAGCCTCCACTTCTGTTTCCAAATGCCCTAGACTTGGTGTGCACATGATTTTATCAACAAGCAATACGAGCACAAAGGTTCTTATAGGCTCAGGATCAGGATTTAGTATAGAAGTCGGCGAAGAGGGGGACGACGACATGACCATCGTGTCTGTCCTCGATGGGCACGAACAAAGGATCACCGTCCCTGTGCTCGACATGGAAGAGGCATGAGCAGCGTCACTGTGTTGGACGACGAAGACGGCATGACGACCTACAAAAGATTCCACACCTAAACCATGGAGCTCAAAATCTACAACGACCATCACGAATATGTCCTATTCTAAGCATTGAACTTCCAAGTTGTGTCAATCAACACAGATCTACAAACCTCCATAGCAATCTTACAGATCTAATCGATCACATCAATGGTTAAAGCTTTCTTACCAAGAGTGGAAAAGGATTCAACATTACACGGGTCGGGGAAGATGGAGAAGGTATGTCGGTGATGACCGGATCCGATCTCTTGGTCCAAGCAGATGAACAAGCTCCCTCCATCGCCATGGATCTCGGGAGAGGGAAGAGTTTGATTAGGAGGAGGGAGAATGATGGATTTGGAATTCGGCGATGAGAGAGCTGCACTAAATAGGAGGTCGAGTTTCGGCAGACGGTGGTAGAATTTCTCCCTCCGGAATTTCGATGCAGCGCCAGAGCTCGTGCCATCTCCCACGGTTGCATATAGGGGGTCGAGTTTCGGTGGGCGGTGATAGAATTTTCCTACGGAATTTCGATGCAACGCCAGATCACTCCCACAGTTGCAGCTGCTCGTACGTCGCGTACCCAAAAATATCACGACAAGGGTGGATGTGGTGAAACGGTCGATTCCGCCATTCCCCCGGGCTTGGCTCGTTGCTGCTTTGGTGGAAGGAGGGAAGACATCCAATCGGCTCGATTTTGCATCTCCTACCAATCATGGCATGTTTCCACTTCTTGCGAGCTACCAGTCACGCCCTGAGTGCAAGACTCACCCAAGCTACCAATGATGCCCTTGAGTGCAAGACTCCTCCTTGAAATAGGCTTTCACTCCGCTTTACAAATAAAGCAACACATGACCGAATCGATATAAGGTGATGAGGCAAACCTCTTACACAACAGATCACAGATAAACAAGAGAGTACAAGAAAGAACAAGACTTGCCAGTGGCGACACTAGAGTGAGACCTAGAAGAATAGAGCTCCACGACGATGCTGCCAAGAGGGTTATGACACGCCACACCGCCGTCGCCGAGACCGATGGTAAAGGGTTTTCGGGTTTTCACCCGGAGCCCCGGCGTTGGTAAAGTACCCACAATGGCGCTCCCAAGAGAGTAATGGCACCCGAAGGTGTCACCGCCATGACATCAAAACACAGAGCTTTCGCTCGGAAAAACCTTCACCCAAGCCTGCCATCGGACCACCCTCCGTCCCCGAGCCCTGCCTTCACAACACGATCTGGGAGATGTCAACACCGAAGCCGCACCTCCAGGGATCCCCGGTGTTTGCTCCTTGCCACGCAAATGACCAAGGAGCAGGACCACCACCATCACCACGTCGCCCGCGCGATCCACCTTTCGGGGCCGCCACCCTGATGTCCGTGAGCTCAAGACCAAGGAGCGAGATGCAACACCGCAGGGATCGACTCGGGCGAAGTAGGTCGGCGACGGCGGGCAGGGACGCGCAGCAACCCATCGGAACACCAAGCCCTGTTGAAATAACATGTGGGCCCCCATGTGTGGTTTTGGTAATTAATGACAATCTCATGGACTAATGCTTGTATCAAGTTTTACTTGTAGGAATTGTCCATAGGCAATGCTTGAACCATATGTTGGCTTCAAGGTTTGGAGAAGAAGAAAGTGAAGAGGATCAAGTGGTGTATGTCTTGAAGAATAAGATGGAGTAATATCTCTGGTGCACCTTCAAGGCATCAACATAATGAAGAAAAGAAGAAATGATGTGCAAGCTAAAGATGTGCAATATCTACAAGAACTCATGCTTGAAGCTTGCCATCCTCGGTGATCATGGATCGATGAAGACAATGTCTAAGTAAATGTTTCCCCATGTTGTATGGGGGAGCAACTTGCAAGTCTTCATCAAGCGAGTGCGTGCAAGAGCAATCAAGAAAGGTGTTCCATCTTGAGAAGAACAAGATCGTATACATCAAGATCAAGTGGGATATGTGCAAGGCAAAGGTATGATCTTGATAGGGTTTCTTTCTTACCGGTCTCGTGGTGTTAGTTGGGGAGACCGGTTTATAGGATAGATAACCGTACTATCAAGAGGGGCTCTCAAGTGAGTAACTCGATCATATCGTTCAGAGAGAGATCAAACCTTTGCATACTTAGCATCATCCTTTCTTGGTTGTTATTTGGATCTTATCCATGTGAGGTTCTAGAGCTTGTGGTAATATTCATAACAAGCTCTAGTTCATCAAAAACGGATTTCCCCTTTATATCATATTGTGTTTTTGATCTTTGAGGTTTTCCGGTTTCTCACCAAGAGAGGTATATCACATTATAATACATGAAATGTTCTCTCCTGGTGGTATCCAATATTTTCACTTTTTGTTGGCTATCTATTGTTGTCCTCTTTCCAACAAAATTGGTTTCGGGTCTCGGAGTTTCCAAACTCTAGATATCGTCATTTGAAGTTTGCCTCTTATTTGGTCCAGACCGGAGTCTCCGGTCTGCGTGGACTAGAGTTTTCGGAGGAGTCCCCAGTGGAGGCATCAGGAACATGGTTGGGTCATATTATATGGGGGTGCGGAGCAAGGTCCGGAGGCTCCTCCGGAATCTCCGGTGTATAGACCAGAGTCTCCGATCTGACTTTTCCCCAACGGGCAAAAAACGGTCAAAATCTGTGGGCCTATAAAAAGGGGCCCTTCTTCCCCAATGTTCTTGCTCGAGTTTTACAGGCTTTCTCCTCCATTCTTGACCCTCTTGAGCTTGCCGCCCCTTCAATCCCTCCATTGATTCTTGCATATACTTTAGGGATTTGAAAGAGGAGATCTAGATCTACAATCCCACCAATCCATCTATCCTCTAAGTGAGGGGTGTTGGAGATATGCCCTAGAGGCAATAATAAAGGTAGTTATTATTATATCTTTGTGTTTATGATAAATGTTTGCATTCATGCTATAACAGTATTAACCAGGAAACATTAATACTTGTGTGATTTGTAAACTAAATTAGAGTCCCTAGTAAAGCCTCTTCATAATACTAGCTTGTTGGTTAATAGATGATTGTGGTTTCCCTATCATGAACATTGAGATGTTATTAACAACAAAATCATATCATTAGGAGAATGGTATGATGGATATACTCCTACAGATAAGCGTAGCATAAAGATCAAGTCATTTTAATAGTTCAATTGCTATATGCTTTCTGATACATAGTAACCTAATTCCTTCGACCATGAGATCATGTTTATCACCATCACCGGAAGGATGCTTTGATGACATCAAACACCACACCATAACTGGGTGGCTATAAAGGTGGCATTGAGTGTTTGTAAAGTATGGGTTGAGACACATGAATCAAGAGTGGGATTTGTCCATCCATATGACGGATAGATATACTCTGGGCCCTCTCGGTGGAATGTCATCCAATTAGCTTGCAAGCATGTGACTGGGTCACAAGGGATCACATATCACGAGAACGAGAAAAGAGTACTTATCGGTAACGAGGTTGAACTAGGTATGCAGAGATACCGACGATCAAAACCTCGGATAAGTAAACTATCGTGAGACAAAGGGAAATTGGTATCGTATGTAAGTGGTTCATTCGATCGCAAAGTAATCATAGAAATATGTGGGAGCCATATGAATTTCCAGATTCCTCTATTGGTTATTGATCGGAGAAGTTTCTCGATCATGTCTGCATAATTCACGAACCGTAGGGACACACACTTAAGGATTCGATGTTGTTGAGTAGTTATGGAATGATGAGTAAGAGACCGAATGTTGTTTGGAGTCTCGGATGGGATCCGGGATATCACGAGGAGGTTCCGGAAGGTCCGGCACTCCGGAGGGGAAGGGTACATGAATGTGTCATAACAAGTTGGAATGGTTGCATCATGTACTAGGTGTCATCGCTGAGCAAAATAAAGGGATAAATCCAATCCTAGTTTGAAAAGTCAAACACCAATTTGAAAAGTCAAACGGCAAGTTTGCTTGGTGGAGGGAGAGTAGGAAACCTACTTGGGGAGGAGTTCCTCTCCCTCCACCGCCGGCCAAGGAGGCCGAGTTGGGGGAGGACTCCCTCCCCCTTGGCCGCGCCCTCCCACCTATAAAAGGAGGGGCAAGGGTGCCCCTCTAGACCTACACCTCCACCACCCAAAACCCTAGCCCTAGCCGCCGGCCCTCCTGCAGTCGCCGCCGCCCTAGGGCAAACCCTAGCCGCTGACTTGGGGCTTTCCACAAGCCCTAGCCGCCGGCCTAGCTCTCTCTCCTTGGTTCCTCTAAACCCTAGATCGCCAAGGCCTCTCTCATAGTCCACCATACTGCCCGGCCAAGGCTGAAGCCTCATGAGATCTCCTCTACTTCCGGTACCACGCCGTGTCAGGCCGAATCGCGAGGAGAGTGCTACAACCTCCGATGCCTGTTGGAACAAGGAGAGGATGGTCTTCATCGAAAAATCAACGGTGACCGATCATGAGCGCTGCCGAACGCGCGGAAGGATCGTCTACACGATCTTGAGATCGGCAAGAGTACGACTACATCACCCACGAGAATCCGCTCTCGTTAACCGCTTTGGAATCTTCGAGGGTGAGTTTCACTATCGACTCGTTGCTACAATCTAGTAGATAGATCTTGGCTTGTTTGTTTGCATGCGGTAGAAAATTTTTGTTTTCCATTCTACGAACCCCTATAGTGGTATCAGAGCCGTGTCTATATGTAGATCTGTTGCACGAGTAGAACACAATGGTCATTGTGGGCGGTGGTGCTTTTATTATCAATTGCTTCTTGTGTACTTTGCATCTTGCGGTATGATGGGATGAAGCGGCCCGGGCTAACCTTACATGACATCGTTCATGAGACTTGCTCCACGCTGAACATGCAACTTGTATTGCATAAGTGGCTTTACGGGTGTCTGTCTCTCCCATTATAGTATAGATCCAATTTACAATGGGCACTTGATAGTTCTAGCATCAATGTTGTGGTTCTTGTTCGTAAGTTAGAGCGACACTTTTTGAAAGCTCCAAACCACGTAAAATATGCAAAGAAAATTAGAGGCGTCTAACTTTGTTTTGCAGGGGTGTGCTGTGATGTGATATGGCCATGATTGTGATTATAATTGATGTATGCAATGTTCCTTATTGTAAGTTGGCAACCGGCAGGAGCCATATGGTTGTCTTTAAATTCTGTTAAGACCCGCATGTCTATTCAAAGTAGTTGTAATAGTTGAAGCTGGTGCACGACAACCATGGAGCGGCGTCATTGACCTTGATGCAATGCCGATGATGATGGAGATCATGTTCGTGCTTGAAGATGGAGATCGGAAGCACAAAGAAGAAAGGCCATATCATATCACATATTATGAATTGCATGTGATGTTAATCCTTTATGCATCTTGTATTGCTTAGTTAACGACGGTAGCATTATAAGATGATCCCTCAAGCACACAAATTTCAAGTTTTAAAGTGTTCATCCTTAGTTAGCACCGTTGCTAAAGCTTGTTGTTTCGAAGCACCACGTGATGATCGGGTGTGTTAGATTCTGCAAGTGTATACAACGTGAGCAAGCCAGTTTTGCTCATGCAGAAGCTAAGGTTTGATCTTGACGATCCTAACATGTACAAACATGGTCTCGGAACACGGATCACCGAAAGGTAAAGCATGAATCATATAGTAGATATGATGAACATGTCGATTGTTCGCCATTGAAGCTACATCAACTCTCGTGATGATCGGTTTTGATGTGGTGGATTTGGTTCGTGTGATCACTAAAACAATGTGAGGGATATTGTTTTGAGTGGGAGTTCATCTAGATTAATTTAACTATTAATTAGAACTCAATTTGTCATAAACTTAGTGTAAAATATTGCAAATATGTTGTAGATCAATGGCGGCCCCTACCATCAATTTTAATGCGTTCCTAGAGAAAGAAAAGTTGAAAAACAATGGAAGAAACTTCACGGATTGGTTCCGCAATTTGAGGATTGTCCTCAATGCTGGTAATTTGACCTATGTGCTGGATGCACCGCCTGACTACGGTGATGCTACCGATGAAGTAAAGAATGTTTACCTCACTAAGAATCAAGACTCCACGCTCAAAGGTGTGCTATCTTGTATGGTTTGGAATCGGAGCTTCAGAAAAGGTTTGAGAATTCAGACCCACATGATATTGTCCGTGAACTCAAAATGATATTTGAGGCTCACGCGGTAGTTGAGAGTTATGAGGCTTCTGAAAAGTTCTTTAACTGCAAGATGGAAGAGGGCAGCTCCGTCAGTGAGCATTGCTTAAGATGTCTGGGCATGCAAACAAACTCCAAAGTTTGGGTATAGTGATTCCTAATTCTTTGGGGATACATCGTGTCCTCCAATCACTACCACCAAGTTACAAGAACTTTGTGATGAACTACAATATGCAAAACATGGACAAGACGTTGCCAGAACTCTTCTCCATGTTGAAATCTGCAGAAGTGGAAATCAAGAAAGAGCACCAAGTGTTGTTGGTCAATAAGACCACCAAATTCAAGAAAGGCAAGTCTAAGCAAAAGGGAAACTTCAAGAAGGGTGGTAAGAAAGTTGCCGCACCGGCGAAGAAGACCAGGGCTGGACCTAAGCCTGATACTGAGTGCTTTTACTGCAAGCAAGAGGGTCACTGGAAGCGGAATTGCCCAAACTACTTGGCGGATTTGAAGAACGGCAACATCAAGAAGAAAGGTATATTCGATATACATGTTATTGATGTGTATCTCACTAGTACTCGTAGTAGTGCTTGGGTATTTGATACTAGTTCGGTTGCTCATATTTGTAACTCAAACAAAATGCGGAATAAACGGAAGCTAGCGAAGAACGAGGTGACGATGCGCGTTGGAAATGGATCAAAGGTTGATGTGATCACGGTCGGCACACTACCTCTTCATCTACCATCGGGATTAGTTTTATACTTAAATAATTGTTATTTGGTGCCTACGTTGAGCATGAACATTATATCGGGATCTTGTTTATTGCGAGACGGTTACTTGTTTAAGTCCGAGAATAATGGTTGTTCGATTTATATGAGTAATATGTTTTATGCACATGCACCTTTGATAGATGGTCTATTCTTATTGAATCTCGATTGTAGTAATACTCACATAAATAACATTGAGGCTAAACGTTTGAAATTGAGCGATAACTCGACCTATATGTGGCACTGTCGTCTTGGTCATATCGGAGTGAAGCGTATGAAGAAACTCCATTCCGATGGACTTCTTGAATCACTTGATTTCGAATCACTTGAAAGATGCGAAGCATGTCTGATGGGTAAAATGACTAAGACTCCATTTTCTGGTATGATGGAGCGAGCTATAGACTTATTGGAAATCATACATACCGATGTGTGTGGACCAATGAGTGTAGCATCGCACGGTGGTTATCGTTATGTTCTTACCTTCACGAATGACTTGAGTAGATATGGGTATATCTATTTCATGAAACATAAGTCCGAAACTTTCGAGAAGTTTAAGGAATTTCAAAGTGAGGTAGAGAATCAACGTAACAAGAAGATTAAATTTCTACGTTCTGATCGTGGAGGTGAATATCTAAGTTACGAGTTTGGCGAGCATTTGAAGAAATGCGGAATACTTTCACAATTGACACCGCCGGGAACACCACAGCGTAATGGTGTGTCCGAACGTCATAATCGAACTCTCTTAGATATGGTTCGTTCTATGATGTCACTTACAGATTTACCGCTATCGTTTTGGGGTTATGCATTAGAAACAGCCGCATTCACTTTAAATAGGGCACCATCTAAATCCGTAGAAACGACACCATATGAACTATGGTTTGGGAAGAAACCTAAATTGTCGTTCCTTAAAGTTTGGGGTTGTGAAGCCTATGTAAAGAAGTTACAGCCGGACAAGCTTGAACCCAAAGCGGAAAAATGCGTCTTCATAGGATACCCGAAGGAAACTATCGGGTATACCTTCTATCATAGATCCGAGGGCAAAATCTTTGTTGCCAAGAATGGATCCTTTCTGGAGAAGGAATTTCTCTCGAAAGAAGTGACTGGAAGGAAAGTAGAACTCGACGAGGTTGTTGAACCTTCTCTCTAACTTGCGAGTAGCGCAGCACCGGAAGAAGTTCCTGTGGCGCCTACACCAATAAGAGAGGAAGCTAATGACGACGATCATGAAACTTCGGTTGAAGTTGCTACAGAGCCTCGCAGGTCAACGAGAACTCGTACCACTCCTGATTGGTATGATCCCGTTATGAGTGTCATGTTGGTGGACAACACCGATGACCCTGAGACATACGAGGAAGCGATGATGAGCCCAGATTCCAATAAATGGCAAGAAGCCATGAAATCCGAAATTGGATCCATGTACAAAAACCAAGTATGGACTTTGGTGGACTTACCGGATGACCGGAAGGCTGTCGAGAACAAATGGATTTTCAAGAAGAAAACAGATGCTGATGGTAATGTTACTGTCTATAAAGCTCGACTTGTCGCAAAAGGGTTTCGACAAATTCAAGGAGTTGACTACGATGAGACTTTCTCACCAGTAGCGAAGCTAAAGTCTGTGAGGATTATGTTAGCAATCGCTGCATATTATGATTATGAAATATGGCAGATGGATGTCAAAACAGCGTTCCTCAATGGAGACATTGATGAAGAGTTGTATATGATGCAACCCAAAGGTTTTGTCGATCCTAAAGATGCTAACAAGGTATGCAAACTTCAACGGTCCATATATGGATTGAAGCAAGCATCCCGAAGTTGGAATCAACGTTTTGATAAAGTAATCAAAAGTTTTGGTTTTATACAAACTTATGGAGAAGCTTGTATTTACAAGAAAGTGAGTGGGAGCTCTGTAGAATTCTTAATACTATATGTAGATGACATATTGTTGATTGGGAATGATGTAGACCTTCTTAATAGTGTCAAGGAATATTTGAATAATAGTTTTTCAATGAAAGATCTTGGCGAAGCAGCTTACATATTAGGCATAAAGATTTATAGAGATAGATCAAGACGCCTAATATCATTGTCACAAAGTAAATATTTGGACAAAGTTCTAAAGAGGTTTGGAATGGAAGATAGCAAGAAAGGATTCTTGCCCATGTTGCCCAATACGACCTTGAGTAAAACTCAAAGTCCAAAGAACGACGTAAGATAGAGAAAGGATGAGTAAGACTCCTATGCCTCAGCCATAGGATCTCTAATGTATGCCATGCTATGTACTAGACCCGACATTGCATATGCTGTTAGTTTAACTAGCAGATATCAAAGTGATCCAGAGTGGATCATTGACAAGTCAAAACATCCTTAAGTACTTGAGAAGAACTAAGGATATGGTTCTTTCTTATGGAGGTGATGAACAGCTCGTTGTTAATGGTTACACCGATGCTAGTTGGAACACCGATCCGGATGATTCTAAATCACAATATGGATACGTATTTATTTTGAATGGTGCAATAGTTAGCTGGAGGAGTGCAAAGCAAAGCGTTGTGGCGAGATCTTCAACTGAATCGGAATACATAGCTGCTTCAGAGGCTTCACAAGAAGCGATATGGATGAAGGAGTTCATTACAGAGCTCGGTGTGGTTCCAAGTGCACTAGACCCAATGTCTATCTACTATGATAACATGGGCGCCATAGACAATGCGCAAGAACCAAGGTCACACAAGAAGCTGAAGCACATCAAGCTACATTTTCACGCTATTCGAGAACATGTCCAAGATGGAGACATAAAATTTGCAAAGTACACACAGATCTAAATGTGGCGGATCTGTTGACTAAACCTCTCCCGAGGGCAAAACATGACCAATACCAAACTGCCATGGGTGTTCGGTATATTACCATGTAATCTAGATTAGTTGACTCTAGTGCAAGTGGGAGACTGTTGGAGATATGCCCTAGAGGCAATAATAAATGTAGTTATTATTATATCTTTGTGTTTATGATAAATGTTTACATTCATGCTATAACAGTATTAACCAGGAAACATTAATACTTGTGTGATTTGTAAACTAAATTAGAGTCCCTAGTAAAGCCTCTTCATAATACTAGCTTGTTGGTTAATAGATGATTGTGGTTTCCCTATCATGAACATTGAGATGTTATTAACAACAAGATCATATCATTAGGAGAATGGTATGATGGATATACTCCTATAGATAAGCGTAGCATAAAGATCAAGTCATTTTAATAGTTCAATTGCTATATGCTTTCTGATACATAGTAACCTAATTCCTTCGACCATGAGATCATGTTTATCACCATCACCAGAAGGATGCTTTGATGACATCAAACACCACACCGTAACTGGGTGGCTATAAAGGTGGCATTGAGTGTTTGGAAAGTATGGGTTGAGACACATGAATCAAGAGTGGGATTTGTCCATCCATATGATGGATAGATATACTCTGGGCCCTCTAGGTGGAATGTCATCCAATTAGCTTGCAAGCATGTGACTGGGTCACAAGGGATCACATATCACGGGAACGAGAAAAGAGTACTTATCGGTAACGAGGTTGAACTAGGTATGCAGAGATACCGATGATCAAAACCTCGAATAAGTAAACTATCATGAGACAAAGGGAAATCGGTATCGTATGTAAGTGGTTCATTCGATTTCAAAGTAATCGTAAAAATATGTGGGAGCCATATGAATTTCCAGATTCCTCTATTGGTTATTGATCGGAGAAGTGTCTCGATCATGACCGCATAATTCACGAACCGTAGGGAGACACACTTAAGGATCCGATGTTGTTGAGTAGTTATGGAATGATGAGTAAGAGACCGAATGTTGTTCAGAGTCTCGGATGGGATCCGGGATATCACGAGGAGGTTCCGGAAGGTCCGGCACTCCGGAGGGGAAGGGTACATGAATGTGTCATAACAAGTTGGAATTGTTTATCATGTACTAGGTTTCATCGCTGAGCAAAATAAAGGGATACATCAAATCCTAGTTTGAAAAGTCAAACGCCAATTTGAAAAGTCAAACGACAAGTTTGCTTGGTGGAGGGAGAGTAGGAAACCTACTTGGGGAGGAGTTCCTCTCCCTCCACCGCCGGCCAAGGAGGCCGAGTTGGGGGAGGACTCCCTCCCCCTTGGACGCGCCCTCCCACCTATAAAAGGAGGGGCAAGGGTGCCCCTCTAGACCTACACCTCCACCACCCAAAACCCTAGCCCTAGCCGCCGGCCCTCCTGCAGCCGCCGCCCTAGGGCAAACCCTAGCCACCGACTTGGGGCTTTCCCCAAGCCCTATCCGCCGGCCTAGCTCTCTCTCCTTGGTGCCTCCAAACCCTAGATCGCCAAGGCCTCTCTCATAGTCCACCATACACGCTCCAACTTAAGGAAGCTCATGAGATCTCCCTCTACTTCCTGCACCACGCCGTCAGGCTGGAATCGCGAGGAGAGTGCTACAACCTCCGCTGCCTCTGCTGGAACAAGGGAGAGGAAGGTCTTCATCGAAATTCGAACGTGTGACCGATCAAGGGAGCGCTGCCAAATGCGCCGAAGGATCGTCTACACGATCTTGAGATCGGCAAGAGTACGACTACATCACCCACGAGAATCCGCTCTCGTTAACCGCTTTGGAATCTTCGAGGGTGAGTTTCACTATCGACTCGTTGCTACAATCTAGTAGATAGATCTTGGCTTGTTTGTTTGCATGCGAGGAGGTTGTAGCACTCTCCTCGCGATTCCGGCAGCACGACGACGTGGTACCGAAAGTAGAGGGGAGATCTCGCAGGGCTTCGCCTTAAGCCGGAGCGAGTATGGTGGAGTATGAGAGAGGCCTTGGTGATCTAGGGTTTAGAGGGCACCAAGGGGAGGGATTGGCCGGCGGCTAGGGCTTGGGGAAGCCCCAAGTAGCCGAGTTGGAGGGGAAACCCTAGGCGGCGGCTGCACTTGGAGGTGGAGGCGCCAGAGCTAGGGTTTGAGGTGTGAGAGGTGTAGGTAGAGGGGCACCCCTGCCCCTTCTTTTATAGGTGGGAGGGTGCCGGTTGGGAGGAGAGAGTCCTCTCCCAACTCAGCCTCCTTGGCCGGCTGGTGGAGGGAGGAGGACTTCCTCCCCAAGTAGGTTTCCTACTCTCCCTCCACCAAGCAAACTTGTCGTTTGACTTTTCAAATTGGCGTTTGACTTTTCAAACTAGGATTTGATTTCGTCCTTTATTTTGCCCAGCCATGATACCTAGTACATGATGCAACCATTCCACATTGTCATGACACATTCATGTACCCTTCCCCTCCGGAGTGCCGGACCTTCCGGACCCTTCTAGAACATTCCCGATGAAAACACCAGAATCATTCCCCAACTCCGAAACAAGACTTTCCTTATATGAATCTTATTCTCTGGACCATTTCGGATCTCCTCGTGATATCCTGGATCCCATCCGAGACTCTGAACAACATTCGGTCTCTTACTCATCATTCCATAACTACTCAACAACATCGAATCCTTAAGTGTGTCTCCCTACGGTTCGTGAATTATGCGGACATGACCGAGACACTTCTCCGATCAATAACCAATAGAGGAATCTATAAATTCATATGGCTCCCACATATTTCTACGATTACTTTGCGATCGAATGAACCACTTACGTATGATACCAATTTCCCTTTGTTTCGCGATAGTTTACTTATCCGAGGTTTTGATCACGATCTCCGCATACCTAGTTCAACCTCACATCGATAAGTACTCTTTTCTCGTTCCCGTGGTATGTGATCCCTTGTGAACCAGTCACATGCTTGCAAGCTAATTGGATGACATTCCACCGAGAGGGCCCAGAGTATATCTATCCGTCATATGGATGGACAAATCCCACTCTTGATCCATGTGCCTCAACCCATACTTTCCAAACACTCAATGCCACCTTTATAGCCACCCGCCACGGTGTGGTGTTTGATGTCATCAAAGCATCCTTCCGGTGATGGTGATTAACATGATCTCATGGTCGAAGGAATTAGGTTACTATGTATCAGAAAGCTTATAGCAAATGAACTATATTAAATGACTTGATCTTTATGCTATGCTTAACTATAGGAGTATGTCCATCACATCATTATCCTAATGATATGACCCTGTTGTTAATAATATCTCTATGTTCATGATCAGGAAACCATGATCATATATTAACCAACAAGCTAGTTTAACAAGAGGCTTTACTAGGGACACTTTTATGTTTACAAATCACACAAGTATTAATGTTTCCGGTTAATACAATTATAGCATGGTATGTAAACATTTATCATAAGTATGAAGATATGATAATAACCTACTTTATTATTGCCTCTTGGTCATATCTCCAACAGTCTCCCACTTGCACTAGAGTCAATAATCTAGTTTCAAACCTTTGTGTATTCAACACCTATGGCTTTCTGGTGTCGTATGTACACGATTGCTAGTGGTCAACTGATCTCCGGATCTGACACTTCCAGGTCCGTGTGTAATTGCATGTTTTTGCGTCTCTACGCATCACTCATTCTCTAATGAGATGGCTTTGTACAAATTTGGTCCTTTGGTGTGACCTTTAGTTCTTTGGGGTTAAAACATGTTGATAATATTGTCGTATAATATATCTTCATAGTATTATCCCTGCTGTGAACTACACCTAGTTTGATAACAAACTACTTGACACAAATGCCCTCTTTTGCTGCTATAATAGCAGTTATATACTTAGCCCTTTGTTGTAGTATCTGTCACAATGTCTTAACTTTGGAACTCATCCAAATTCATTATGGAACTTACTTTCCATTATATTGTGCCACCCTTAGTTTAGATTGAGATAAACTTAATTTGTACTTTGTGACAAAACTAGTATCAATGTAATTCATTTACAATGAACTAACCATCTATTTGTCACTTCTACAAAATAATATATTCTTAGTTCTTTTACAAGATCATAAGAATATCTTTACTATCGTCCAATGATTATCTTATGAATCATTCTGGTATATGCTCATAACATTTAGAGCATAGGACATATCTGGATTTGTACATATCACGGTATGATTGATATAAATACTCTTTGTGATTTCATACATCAAGTATCAATCTATACTTGAATCTTTGTTTCACTTACCAAGTGTCAATACACTTGAATATATCATCAATATTGAACTCATTCAATCCTTTCTGTGCGACAAGAACCTTTCTTGTAGTTTCTATATTGAACTCATTCAATACATCATCTATGTACTTTTGGCACAACCATATTAGCGTCTATTGATGCCAAATATTTGGGTTTTGCCTAAGTCTTTCATCAGGATGAAATTCTTAATATGTGTTAATAAAAGATACATCATTTCCAATCAACAATATGTCTTCCACATAATGTATTAGAAACATGCCTTAGCGCTCCCACTTAATTTCTTGCAAATGCAAGCATCTTCATCGTCTCTGATGAAATTAAACTATTTTAACAGTTTCATCATAGTGAAGATTCCAACTCCGCGATGCTTACTTCAACCATTGAAGTTTGCATATGCTTTTAGCATCCTTTGAATTAACAAAACCCTTTGGACTGTGTCATGCACACGTCCTAGGTAACCATTCTATTAGAAGGACTTGTTTTGTTTATTCAACACATAACAAAATTATATGTCGTGGTTGCTATATTAATCCGTCTAGACTAAATATCGCTTAATGAAAGATCAGATCTTGTCAAAGTCAATTCTTTGAACATTGTTGTGAACTCTTTCCCGATATGTCGATAATTTCATAGATGTGAAACATCCATGTCTATTTCTTTATAGATCCAAATATGACTGTAAGGTCTTGTACCTTTCTAGAGGGTCTTTCAAGTTCAAAGCTTGATCTCTTGTATATGGAACTATCACGGATTTTATGGCTTCAAGCCATTTTGACGGAGTCAGGGCCCATCATCGCTTCTTTGCATGTAGTCGGTTCATTATTCTCAAATAATGATTCAACCCTCAAATCTTGGTATTTGATTGTTTACCCGACCTCCTTGTTTCAATAGGAACTTAGACCTCTATGACCACAACCTTTGAGGCACGTGAGCCATGAGCATTGTTGCTACCTCCGGAATACTTTTCGGTGTTGCGCAACTTTGCACATATAGCTAAGGTTCTTTTAACCTTATCAAAGTTCTATTGTCCTCCCACTTAAGTTTTCACAAAAAATCCTTCTCAAAGAAACTTGACGTTCTAAGCGACAAACATTTTTGTCTTTGGTGTTTATGGAGGAACATTTATTCGAAATAACATACAAAGACAGGTTCATCCGACTTTGGTTGCAAACATCTTTCTTATGCATAGCATACCAATATTTAAGAAAGGCAACTTGGGTTTTATCCCAAACCATAACTTTATATGGTGTCAATTCAACGGATTATGATGGAGCTCTTTTCAGTGGAAAAACGGTAGTCTCTAGAGCTTTTAATCTTTAAAATATAATGACAGTTATATAAATTACACCTTTGATCTTACCATGTCAAACAAGGTTTAATTACATATCTCGAACGCTCCATACTCTTATGGTGTTTCGGAAAATGCAAATCCATGGAACGATTCCTTAAATCTTAGGTATTATGCTAAACTTGTAACTCAAATATCTTCCTTTATGATCTTATCATAAACTATTTATATTCTTGTTACAATGATTTTGCACTTCATCTTGAAAATCTTTGAACTTTTCAAATGTTTCATACTTCATCCTTATTAAGTGAATATTCATATATTCACTCAAATTCGGAGAAAACATATGAAGTTGAAATCCATCGCTCTTGACTACACATAATGGACTTCATACAACAATATGTACAAGTTCCAATAAGCTAGTCATTTGTTCCCTTTTGGCCTATGAACGAAGTTTTAATTATCTCTAAGAAAGTTTCACAAGCGTCATTTGATCAAAAATCAAAAGACTCCATTCCATCCATATGGAGTTTCTTCATGTTTTCTTTCCAATATAATTTAAACGGCGATGTCACTTCCTAAGTGATCTTTTAATTTGTCTTTCGACATTTTTAGCACTAGTTTTATGGATGTGATTTCTCCAACGATATTTGTAAATCATCCATCTTTTATGGATTACGACAATTAATTGAACAACCCTTTTGTTCTCATAATACCTGATAAAACAAATCTTGAAGGCAAGCTTTGATGTTTAACGAGCAACATAATAACCCTTTATTTGTTCTCGATGAACATCATCACATATTCTTTTTCTAGTTACTTAGGCCATTGTAGTTCATGAATTGTGTTGTTTCGTATGACGATTCACACCAACAAATTCAGTATCAAATACTTAAGAACCACATTGTTTAATAAGCAAAGAATATAGCCATAACATGTATATCATCTATATACTTAAACTGAACAATTCTAGTCTTTTCTTTTCTGCCATATATTTCTGAGATTCTCTTTCATTATTTCCTTTTCTGTTTGAAAGAATCTATCAACATCAATAGTGGGGCCATATACATGACACATAGTCCAAAGCATGTATAGTAAAATACCAATGTCTTTGGACTTGCACTTTGAAGTAGATCACCATCATCAAATGTTTGGTGTTCTTTCAAATTCCTTTCTTTAGTAATCTCTTGGTGTAGTAAACATTTTACCTACATCAAATATTCACCCTTATCATGGAATTTATCCATGATCAAGCTACTTTCAGCTTGTAACGGTGAATCGCGAGTATAATGTTGCTCTCCAAAACCTTTTGGAGGATTAGGACAACTAGTGTCTCCAACCTTTTGCAAATTCTCATCAAATATGAGAACATGACTTTTGCCATATTATACTCTATCATGTTGCAACCAAAACTTCGTTTCAGATATCACTATATCTTCCACACATCATGGTTTTTGAAACAACTCTTTCAGATCCTAGATAACCTTGATATTAAGATAATCCTTTGAATATCAAGAATCATGGAGACAAACATGATACTCATACACTAACACTTGGAGTTGTCACTCTTGAGTTAATACCAATTATTAAACTTCATGGAGTAACCGGAACTTACTGAAAGTTTGCAATAGGACTTTTAAACTTTAGATTAACACTTCAAAACAATACGATACCAGTTCGTAAAGTAACTAACCAGAATTCTATAGTTCTATCATCTCAATTATAACTAAGCGCAAGGTGGTAAACGGATGCCAATGACTACAACAACTATGCAAATTCACTTTGATTTAATTTATGATAAATAGTGTTCAACTTTTAATCATATTGCTGTTGAACTCCCACTCAAAACAATATCCCTCACATTGTTTTAGTGATCACACGAACCAAATCCACCACATCAAAACCGATCATCACGAGAGTTGATGTAGCTTCAATGGCGAACAATCAACATGTTCATCATATCTACTATATGACTCATGCTTTACCTTTCGGTGATCCGTGTTCCGAGACCATGTCTGTACATGCTAGGCTCGTCAAGATCAAACCTTAGCTTCCGCATGAGCAAATCTGGCTTGCTCACGTTGTATACACTCGCAGAATCTAACACACCCGATCATCACGTGGTGCTTCGAAACAACGAGCTTTAGCAACGATGCTTACTAAGGATGAACACTTAAAAACTTGAAATTGTGTGCTTGAGGGATCATCTTATAATGCTACCGTCGTTAACTAAGCAATACAAGATGCATAAAAGGATTAACATCACATGCAATTCATAATATGTGATATGATATGGCCTTTCTTCTTTGTGCTTCCGATCTCCATCTTCAAGCACGAACATGATCTCCACCATCACCAGCATGGCGTCAAGGTCAATGGCGCCGTTTCATGGTTGTCGTCCACCAGCTTGAACTATTACAACTACTTTGAATAGACACGCGGATCTTAACAGAATTTAAAAACAACCATATGGCTCCTGCCAGTTGCCAACTTACAATAAGGAACATTGCATACATCAAATATAATCACAATCATGGCCATATCACATCACAGCACACCCCTGCAAAACAAAGTTAGACGCCTCTAATTTTCTTTGCATGTTTTACGTGGTTTGGGGCTTTCAATAATTGTCGTTCTAACTTACGAACAAGAACCACAACATTGATACTAGTATTGTCAATCACCCGTTGTAAATTGAATCTTAACTATGTTGGGAGAAACAGGCACCCGCGAAGCCACTTATGCAATACAAGTTGCATGTCAAGCGTGGAGCAAGTCTCATGAACGATGTCATGTAAGGTTAGCCCGGGCTGCTTCATCCCACCATCCCGCAAGATGCAAAGTACACAAGAAGCAATCGACAACAAAAGCATCAACGCCCACAATGACCATTGTGTTCTACTCGTGTAACAGATCTACATATAGACACGACTCTGATACCACTGTAGGGGTTCGTAGCATGGAAAACAAAAAAATTCTACCGCATGAACACACAATCAAGATCTCATCTATGATCAAGCCAAGATCTATCTACTAGATTGTAGCAACGAGTCGATAGAATACTAACCCTCGAAGATCCAAAGCGGTTAACGAGAGCAGATTCTCGTGGGTGATGTAGTCGTACACTTCTGATCTCAAGATCGCGTAGACGATCCTTCCAAGGCCATGCGTTCCGGCAGCGCTCCCGCAGTCGGTCACACGTTTGGTACTCGATGAAGACCTTCCTCTCCCTTGTTCCAGCAGGCAGCGGAGGTTGTAGAACTCTCCTCGCGATTCCGGCAGCACGACGGCGTGGTACCGGAAGTAGAGGGGAGATCTAGCAGGGCTTCGCCTTAAGCCGGAGCGAGTATGGTGGAGTATGAGAGAGGCCTTGGTGATCTAGGGTTTAGAGGGCACCAAGGGGAGGGCTTGGCCAGCGGCTAGGGATTGGGGAATCCCCAAGTCGCCGAGTTGGAGGGGAAACCGTAGGCGGCGGCTGCACTTGGAGGTGGAGGCGCCAGAGCTAGGGTTTGAGGTGTAGGTAGAGGGGCACCCCTGCCCCTTCTTTTATAGGTGGGAGGGCATCGGTTGGGAGGAGGGAGTCCTCCCCCAACTCAGCCTCCTTAGCCGACGGGTGGAGGGAGGAGGACTTCCTCCCCAAGTAGGTTTCCTACTCTCCCTCCACCAAGCAAACTTGCCGTTTGACTTTTCAAATTGGCGTTTGACTTTTCAAACTAGGATTTGATTTCTTCCTTTATTTTTCTCAACCATGATACCTAGTACATGATGCAACCATTCCACATTGTCATGACACATTCATGTACCCTTCCCCTCCGGAGTGTCGGACCTTCCGGACCCTTCTAGAACATTCCCGATGAAAACACCAGAATCATTCCCCAACTCTGAAACAGGACTTTCCTTATATGAATCTTATTCTCTGGACCATTCCGGATCTCCTCGTGATATCCCGGATCCCATCCGAGACTCCGAACAACATTCGGTCTCTTACTCATCATTCCATAACTACTCAACAACATCGAATCCTTAAGTGTGTCTCCCTACAGTTCGTGAATTATGCGGACATGACCGAGACACTTCTCCGATCAATAACCAATAGAGGAATCTGGAAATTCATATGGCTCCCACATATTTCTACGATTACTTTGCGATCGAATGAACCACTTACATACGATACCAATTTCCCTTTGTCTCACGATAGTTTACTTATCGGAGGTTTTGATCGTCGGTATCTCTGCATACCTAGTTCAACCTCGTTACTGATAAGTACACTTTTCTTGTTCCCATGGTATGTGATCCCTTGTGAACCAGTCACATGCTTGCAAGCTAATTGGATGACATTCCACCGAGAGGGCCCAGAGTATATCTATCCGTCATATGGATGGACAAATCCCACTCTTGATCCATGTGCCTCAACCCATACTTTCCGAACACTCAATGCCACCTTTATAGCCACCCAGTTACGGTGTGGTGTTTGATCTCATCAAAGCATCCTTCCGGTGATGGTGATTAACATGATCTCATGGTCGAAGGAATTAGGTTACTATATATTAGAAAGCTTATAGCAAATGAACTATATTAAACTATAGGAGTATGTCCATCACATCATTCTCCTAATGATATGACCCTGTTGTTAATAACATCTCTATGTTCATGATCAGGAAACCATGATCATATATTAACCAACAAGCTAGTTTAACAAGAGGCTTTACTAGGGACTCTTTTATGTTTACAAATCACACAAGTATTAATGTTTCCGGTTAATACAATTATAGCATGGTATGTAAACATTTATCATAAGTATGATGATATGATAATAACCTACTTAATTATTGCCTCTTGGGCATATCTCCAACAGTAGGGGTTCGTAGCATTGAAAGAGGAGATCTAGATCTACAATCCCACCAATCCATCTCTCCTCTAAGTGAGGGGAACATCTTGGGATCTAGATCTTGGAGTCTTTTGTGGATTTCCTCCATTGTTCTTTCTCTCTTATTCTCCCACAAGCTTTTGTAGCTTTGGTGGAATTTGGGAGAGAAGGATTTGAGCACTATTTGTGTTTTTGCCATTGCATTTGGTGCATCGGTTTGAGTTCTCCCCAGAGGATTTGGTGAGTAAAAGTTGAGAAGCTTTTTACTCTTGGGTTCTTGGAACCCTAGACGGTTTGTTGTGTTGCAGGTTGAGGCCTTGGTGGTATTTGTTGGGAGCCTCCAATTAAGTTGTGGAGAAGTGCCCCAACCTTATGAGAGGTTACGGTTTCCATCGACAAGTGCAACGATAGTGGAAGCGTGAATCGATCCCGTTGGGGTGAGATCCACCGAAGAATAAGGGAGACCTTTTGTGGCGTAGGTGGTTAGATACCACCGCCTCTCCAAACGAGACGTACTCCATGTTGGGAGGAACTCGGTAAAATATCGTCGTCCCCGCGTGTCTCGGTTATCTCTATACCCGAGCTCTTACTTATGCACTTTACATTGTGATAGCCTTCGTGCTTGAAGTATATATCTTGCTATCACATATCTTGCTTAGCATAAGTTGTTGGTGCACATATGTGAACCCTAGTTTGTTCTAGATTTTGTGCTTGACAAAGTAAACTCTAATTTAGTTCCGCCTTTGTCGAGCCACTCTCGAAAAAGTTTAAATCGCCTATTCATTCCCTCTCTAGGCGACATCTGTATCCTTTCACCTGTTCAGGCATGTAAAGGTCCTGCCGCCGCGCTACTGTATAGGGTCGCTGCGCCTGCCCACCTACCGTCGCCGCCATGCGTGCCCGCCGAGCCGCCAGGCACGCACCACCTGTTGATCATAGAAATACTTCTGACTTCTTCCTAGATACATCATCTCAAAAGATACCCCAAATAAAACGAGTGAATAAAAATGATGAGACTGTTAAAAATATCCTAGGAAAATAGGGGATAAAATCCCCGCTTAACTGGGAGGGTGCGGTTCCTACCTGGAACCGACGTCCCGCTCCCCGACGGTTCCTTCCGGAGAAACTCCGATAGCCATCGATCTAGGAACTGCCTAATCGATGCCGTCTTTCAGAGAACCGACATATTTCCAATTGTATAAAAAGCTCTATCAATCATCAATAAAGGATACAGATTTCACTTGTCTCTAGTTTCTATTCTTTACACGTTATCAGCACTTTCGCTCTCCCAGCGAACGATTCTGGAGAGATTGACAAGAAAAACTCTCTACGGGGACAATCCGATGGAAGAGGAATTATGCCTTGTGGATACTGCTACCACAAACTCCATATTGAGGGAGTTGAAATATTTTCAGACTCTAAAAAAGATGAATGGAGATATTTTGACTATCGCTGGACGCGATACGGTAATTGTTGGCACTGGACGTGCCATATTTACCCTCCCAAACAGTACACAAGTGACAATTGAGGATGCCTTGTTGTATCCCGATTCGTCGCGTACCTTAATCAGTTATCGAGATATCCGTAAGAATGGCTTTCACATTGAAACTCATGAAGACAACAAAGAAGAGTATCTGCTCTTCACAAAAGATAACTGATATGGCAAGCAAGTACTTGAAAAAATTCCTTCTCTGTCATCCGGACTGTACTATACGTACATCAAGCCCGTAGAACATGTTGCTTACAAGGTAATCTTCCAGAATGTTAACGCATTTCAAACTTGGCATGATTGCCTAGGCCATCCCGGTATCGGGATGATGCGGAAGATTACTAGCAATTTCATTGGTCATAATTTGCATGAGTCAAAATTTCCTCAGTCATCAGACTTTGTGTGTACATCATGTGCCACAGGGGAGCTAATTTTGAGGCCTTCGCACCTCAAAATACAAGTTGAACCACTTCAGTTCCTTGAGCGAATTCAAGGTGATATTTATGGTCCTATCCAACCATTATCTGGACCATTCAAGTATTTCATGGTTTTGATTGATGCATCTACATGATGGTCACATGTGTGTCTTCTTTCCACACGAAACCATGCATTTGCCAAGATAATGAGGGAAGTAATTAAGTTACAGGCCCATTATCCAGAAAGTCGAATTAAATCAATTCACATGGACAATGCTGCAGAATTCTCTTCACGTGCCTTCAATGACTATTGCATGGCCTTGGGGATTGAAGTTTAGCACTTTGTTCCATATGTCCACACTCAAAATGGTTTGGCTGAGTCCCTAATAAAGAGGATCAAACTCATTGCAAGACCTTTGTTAATGAATTGCAGCTTGCCAACTTCGTGTTGGGGTCATGCGGTTTTACACGCTGCTGACCTAATCCAAACTGCATATCACAGTACTTCCCCTCTGCAATTGGTACGTGGAAATCCTCCCAGCATTTCCCATCTGCGTAAGTTCGGATGTGCTACATACATCCCGATCTCACCACCACAGCGGACATCCATGGGCCCACACATAAAACTAGGGATCTATGTGGGGTACAAATCGCCGTCGATTATTAAGTACCTGGAACCCTTATCGGGATCTATTCACAATACACGCTGATTGCATATTTTATGAGGAACATTTTCCAGCATTAGGGGGAGATTTCAAGTACCAGAAAGAATGCCTGGAAATTGATTGGAATGCTATCGCCATTTCAACCTCTGATCCACGTACCCAAGAGACCGAACTCCAAGTTCGGAAAATTATCAATTTGCAACATCTTGCAAATAATCTGTCAGATTCATTTACTGATCTAAAAGGTGTTACTAAATCCTGGAAACCGGCCAGAAATGCATCCGAAAGAGTGGAGGTACCAACAAAAACCACTCAACTCCCTGATCCTAAAAAGAGGGGGAGTAGTACGGCTTCTGACCCGGAACCTGCTTCTCGCAAGCAACAAAGGAGAGAGAGGAGAAAATCCTCCAAATCGGTAAATGCAAGTCAGCTCAATGTTGATGAACACCTTATGGGTAGTATACACCCAGTGGAAGGAAACCTCCACAACCCATCTCCAGCTTGCACACATTGGCTGGGACATCGGGACACCTAGACTCACGCGTATTGGGAAATCACGAAGAGTCATCAAGGGTGCATGAGATATCCACCAACTATATCGATTCTGGAGAATCATTCAACCGTAAGTCTACGATTGTCGACACTTATTTTCTGCTACAATTGCCGATACCCTTATCAATGATCATGATCCAAGGACTATTGTTGAGTGTGAGAAACGCTCCCACTGGCCTAATTGGAAGGAAGCAATACAAGCAGAACTTGCTTCGCTCAATAAAAGGAAGGTATTCACAGAAGCAATACCAACATCTCCCAATGTTTTCCCTGTGGGATTAAAATGGGTTTTCCTCCGGAAACGGAATGAGAACAATGAGGTGGTGAGATAAAAAGCGAGGCTCGTAGCACAAGGTTTCACGCAGAGACCTGGCATTGATTTCAATGAGACATATTCTCTAGTAATGAGTGGTATCACTTTCCGATATCTTATATCTTTGGCAGTGCAAAATCATCTATCTATGCAGTTGATGGATGTCGTGACCGCATATCTTTACGAGTCACTAGATTCGGACATATACATGAAGGTTCCTGATGGAGTCTCTGTCCCGAATGCAAGCGCTAAACGCAACATGTACTGTGTAAAACTGAACAAGTCTTTATACGGCTTGAAACAGTCGGGACGGATGTGGTACAACCGACTTAGTGAGTTCCTTCTTCAGAAGGGTTACTCCAACAATGATGACTGTCCATGTGTCTTCATCAAGAAGTCCTCTTCAGGATTTTGCATCATTTCAGTGTATGTCGATGATCTCAACATTATTGGCAACACACAAGATATTGATGAAGCACACAATCATCTAAAGACAGAATTTGAGATGAAGGATTTGGGTTAAACCAAATTTTGCTTGGGTCTCCAACTCGAGCACCTTTCCTCAGGAATAATGGTACACCAAGCTGCCTATATCTAGAAAATATTAGAGAAATTCAATATGGACAAATCCTATCCATCTAAAACTCCCATGGTGGTTCGTTCTCTAGACGTAGAGAAAGATCCGTTCAGGCCAAGGGATGATGGAGAAGAGATGTTGGGACCCGAGGTTCCATATCTCAGTGCTATTGGAGCGCTTATGTATCTTGCAAATTGTACGAGACCTGACCTCGCATTTGTAGTGAATCTACTTGCTAGACACAGCGCAGCTCCCACCAAACGCCATTGGTCGGGAGTCAAGAATGTCTTTCGATATCTCCAAGGCATAAAGGATCTTGGCCTATACTTTCAGTTTCAGAGAAATCTGGACTCCGGTATGATTGGATACACTGATGCTGGCTACTTATCTGATCCCCATAATGCCAGATCGCACACCGGCTTTGTGTTCCTACATGGTGGAACTGCTATATCATGGAAGTCTTCGAAACAGACTCTGGTTGCCACTTCTACCAATCATTCTGAAATAATTGCATTATATGAGGCATCACGCGAATGTGTATGGCTTCGCATAATGATAAACCATATACAACAGTCATGTGGAATTGGTTCTATCGAATCACCTACCATTATCTATGAGGATAACGCGGCTTGTGTTGCACAGATGCAAACAGGATACATCAAGAGCAATATCACTAAGCATATTGCCCCAAAGTTGTTTTATCCTCATGAACTCCAAAAGAGTGGGGAAATAAACATCTTGCAAGTCAAATCATGCGATAATCTCGCCGACTTGTTTACGAAGTCTCTACCAACTTCAACATTCCAGAAATATATTCATGGAATCGGTATGCGACGGCTTCGAGATTTGCAAGAATCCGGGGGAGTATCTTCCTGAACTATTCCTGTTCAAATCATCATATTACACTCTTTTTCCCTTAAATGAGTTTACTTTACAGGTTCTCATTAAGGTTTTTAATGAGGTAATATCAACATAAGATCATATGTCATACTATCCGTTTTCCCCATTGGGGTTTTTAAGATGGTATAAACGACATATTTATTGACCTTTAGATTCTATGGATTTATTTCATATTGAGTTAACATAGGCGATAATCATTGTATGCTGTGCCATTTTCTCCTTATTTTCCCACAGGGTTTTTTAAGGAGTTTTAACAGCATATCCTATCATACTTCTCACATTTTTTCCATAGGGTTTTTGGAGGAGATTTAATCGTGATGATGAGTTGCTATACAGTCAAGCGGTGATTAGGGGGAGTGTTAAAAATATCCCAGGAAAATAGGGGATAAAATCCTCGCTTAACTGGGAGGGTGCGGTTCCTATCTGGAACCGACGTCCCGCTCCCCGACGGTTCCTTCCGGAGAAACTCCGATAGCCATCGATCTAGGAACTGCCTAATCGATGCCGTCTTTCAGAGAACCGACATATTTCTAATTGTATAAAAAGCTCTATCAATCATCAATAAAGGATACAGATTTCACTTGTCTCTAGTTTCTATTCTTTACAGAGACGTGGCATAGCACTTTATCATACTCCCAAATCAAGATTCTTGCATATTTCATTCCTGAGAGAGTACATGATTCTAGCTACACGGCAACTTAAGGGCGTATCCAAGGGGATAGAACTACAGTTAATAACTTAAGGGAGCAATCCACATCAGTACACACTGTATCGTTGTAGAGATCGCGAGATCTATACATCTCACGGACTTACAGAACGGCCCGTCTAAACGAGCGTATACGGTATACATCATCCGAGAAGGTTCAGAAAGAACTCTGAACTCAAGAGATTTCAGTTGATTGGAGCCCTGTACCATCTCTGAAGAACCACTTCCTTTCCCTGCTTGTGCGCATCGATGAATCCGAAGATTTCTCGTAACAGCGCTATAAGATCTCTAGCATATTAATTAGTTCTACAATACTACTCGAACATAGCTATTGTCGTATGGAGTAGCATATTTCTAGTAAGTCGTATCTACACGTGTACGCGGTAGAGTTGATGTGTGCACTCTCAGTTCAGGCGTCGTCGGACCAGTCCTGCAGCTGGCCGTCGGCGAAGAGCGCGTCGACGACGTTGTCGATGAGCGTGTCGACGAAGGAGTTGCAGCCGAGGGTGAGCATCTGCCCGATCCTGCCGCGCGCGCTGGACACCCACGCGAACGTCGCCGCCGACGCCACCACGGCCAGGCACACCCCGGTCGCCTCCTCGATCTGCACCGTGTCCATCTTCTTGAACAGCGAGTCGCCAGTCGTCGCCTCCACCGCCACCGCCGTCGCGAACGCGACCTGCACGTCGACAACCAAAACTCATTATTTACCGCCGGTCTACAAACAAACAAACAAAGCGCGAGCAGAGGAGAGCGCGCAGACCATGGCGAGGCGGCCGGAGATGGTCTCGAAGTCCTGGCTCTTGCGGGAGCTCTCGATGTAGTCCGCAAGCGACGCGAAGAACGGCGTGCCCCGGGCCGCGTCCCCGACGCCGCCCTCCACGGCCTCCCCAGGCAGCCGCTTCCGGGTCACCGCGTCGATGCCGCCGGCGCCGTACGACCGGAGCGTGCAGAGGCGCGGCTGGAGCACGATCTTCCCACCGCCCTCCCGCCTCGGCTGCTGCGACGGAGGTGGCGGCGCCACCGCCTCGCAGACGATTGCTCTCGCCGCGGCCGCCATGGTGGACTCCCTCGATGAAATGGATATCACCGGAGACTTTGACGTTGCTGCTGGCTTAGTCCGCTCTCTCGAGTAGAGTGCCGGCGAATGCTGAACGCTAGTACGCTACTCTTCCTCCTCTCATCGCCTCGTCGTCCTTTTGAAAAGCTCGGCAGCGACAGCGAGCGGTGTACGACGTGGCCGTTCACCGTCCCGGTGAATCGGCGGACCAGACGGTAAGGATTCACGGGCCTGTGCATTGTCGCGTTCCGGCGTGTTCCGGGAATCCACGTAACCTCGTGCTTAGCCGACACGCAAGCGGGCGTGGGAGGCTGTGGGCCACGCGGACGTGGCGGGGTTCCTGGACACAGCTGTCGCTCTCTCGCGATAGGATCATGGCCACCTCCTACGCCCTCGGATTCTTATCGGACGGTAGGTATTTTCTACACCTTTGGTTGTAAAAAACACTCTTTCTGTACCTTTGACCTCTCTTTCCTACCTTTTACACCACACTAACACAAAATGCATATACTAAGTGCATAAAAGCAATGTCACGTTTTATTTTGCAACTTGTGTATTTGCCATTTTATATGTCATTAACGTGTTTTCGGCCTGGATACGCTCAGTCGCGTACCCAGGCCGCGTCCCCAAGTTCGGCTAAGTTCACTTAAACTCGGCGAAATATGGGCGAATATAGGCGGAATTTTATTAAAGCAGGCGAGGGGGTACATAGTACATCGGTTTTAACTAGGAAAGGACGCCGTCGTGGTCGACGCCGGACGCCGCAACTACAAACCGAGACGGGGGTTGTTGTTTTGTTGCGCGCCTCGATGTAGCGCGAGTCCGCCTGAACGCTTCTCAGCGGGCGGCGGTAAGCCATATTATTCTGGCGGCGTAGCGAGCCCGCGTCCGTCGTGTCGGCGAGTTCCTCGAGGCGCTGCCGTAAAATCGCCTCGAAGACCGGGTTGTCTGATCCTCGGCGAGTGTCGGGCCTTGCATGGCGGCGATAGCGCTGGATCTCTCGGCGAAGTTCTTCCATGGCGGCAATAGCCGCTGGATCTCCGGCGAGGTCATGCCCGTCCGCACCGGCGAACGGGATCCGCCGCGAAGTTCGAGCCTAGGGGAGACGTGTCCGACGGGGTCAGTATAAGCGCGCTCGGAGCAGCCGGGCTTCCCACGGCGACAACGTGCGTCGGCCGGCCATGGCTTCTCGGCGGAGTTGAGGAAGAAAGGTGTGGGCGTCTGAAGTTCGCCGGAGTTGTGGTGGTGTGAGGGGCTGTGAAGAGAGATGGCGAGATGTACGTCTTTTATAGACCGGAAGAATGGTGGGAGAGGTGTAGCGGCGAGGGCGGGAAAAGTGGAAACGACGGGAAGTTAGCGACCGGTCGTCATGGAGCCGGGCGACGGTGGCGCCAGAATCGGCGACGCGGCCAACGCGACGTGGTTTCGAGGATGACGACTTCGGCTCACATCGACTCGGCGGGTCCACGCGCCGCTTTGATTTTTTTCGCCGATTTCGCTGAGTCCGGCGTCCCCAGGGCGTACCCGGAAACCTGGGTTCGACCTGGGTAGTCCGGACCAAAAATGACCCAAATCTGGCCGAAAACAGGTCCTTGGATACGCGACTGGGCCAGTTTTCGGCGTCTGGATCGGCCTCCTGGGTAGACGAGTGGAGATGCTCTAAGGCTGACATGTTAGGACGATATGCCGCAACAAAATATGTCAAGATCGGAGGACGTCATTGTCGATCATATTTATCCTTCTCTGTACCAAATGTTCCATTCTTTGTTGCCATCTTAATAATTTTAAAATTTAATCGTCACCTCACACCTTGTTCAATAGATATGTATCAAAAAATAAGGGTTTAAACTTTCCAAACATAGTAATTTAGATAATTTTTCACTATATAGAGTAATTAGTGTCATAAATGCACAAGTAGAGAATAAAAAGTGGAATTCACTCTATTACTAATTATGGTTTTGTTAAATCTAAACCGTTTGCGATGATTCTTAAGCTATGTCGACCCTTTGAGTCATGCAACTTCTCTATGTCGATATTTGCGTTAGGTGCAGGAAATCAAGATTCGATCATTGTCCACGCCATTGTTCTTCTCGAGGAAGGGTTCACGTGTTGTCACCCCGTCCAAATTGCCCTGTGTGCCACGCTTCTCGGCCAGGATTGTGAGTTTTCCAGCAATCGTGTAAAAGAGGTACACATTTCTGATTTGTTGATTTATGTGATGTTTGCTTCTGATCCAGACGTAAGAGCCACTTGCGGCTCCCACCTTCCAATCGGACATTCCACAAATTCTGGCAACCAAAAAAAATACAAGGCTATCCCCATCTAAAAAGGACAAATGGAGAAAAGGACTAGTACAAGGGTCATCGCTAGCATATGTACGATCTGATCACGGCCTCCTCACAGGTCCATTCGATCCAACCAACTTTTCTATATTGCTTCACCGCGTAAAATAAAGAACATTTTCATGCTTATAAACTTCAGTTGTTAAAAGCACGCCTGCCGCAGGAGAAACAAAAAAGAGTGTAATCCAATTTTTACCTCTTGTATGTGATTTTATAAAAAAGTTTATCCATTCAGGCTTGAGTGGCATACTTTACTCAGAACTTATGATAGTTTGGCCCCGCATGGAAGATCAACATAGACGCAGAGCTTAGGGTACCTCCAGTAAGCTGGTGCATCTGGTTTACTCTTTTATTGTAAATTTTCTCGTTCTATATGATCATTCATTCAAATAGCATCTGGTTTATCTCTTTCACGATCAGTGTCCAATGTTTTTGGTAACTGGTTGCATGATATAGATGATAAATATATGACTGTGTTTAGGGTGGGAGCGGTTGCCATTATTTGATATATCTGGTCACGGCTATCTTTCAATCATAGACTATTCTCCAATGTATGGAGTTTCGCGACTTGTTTATGGAGGGGTGTACACGTTTAGAGGACATGACGAGGAATATTTTCTTCCGACATGGATGGCCGCGTGATTTGCGGATCGATCTGCCATAGCTGGACGCCGTTTATTTTGAGTGCAATTTTTGTAATTTTAGTTTACTTTTTTTTATTCTATAGTTGTGTGATTTATATGGATGTATACATCCTAATTATACAGAGACCGGATGTAAATATTACTCAAAATGATAAAAACACCAATATGTTTTAAAAAGGAACAGCCCGCGGGTCTTTTCCAGCAATCGGTAAATACACGTTTCTGAACTTCTGTGACATTTGCTCCCACCTTCCAGTCTGACAGTCTACACAACATTTGGCAACGAAGAAAAATACAAGGCTATCCCTATCTACATGCGCCGGGTCGTTATCTGTGTTAGGAGACGCCATGAGCTCTTCGCTCCTTTGCCCATGCCATGAGAGTGCGGCCTGACGTGAAGGTTTTTTCTATGGCTATGGACGACCTTCATCCACCTTTGGATTTTCTTGGTATTTCATTGTCGCGATTATCAAGGTGTTGATGAGGGGATCGTGATGGTCATGTCTGAAGAAGACCGGATGGCAAATTTAGAAGTTCATTTTTGCATGCTCGTGTCGAGTCAAGAAGATCTCATAGAGTACCCACAGCGGTTTGGTAGATCAAAGTATTCGGACGGTTGGTGTTTTGCAATTGCTGTTGCGAGTTCATGATTGTTTTGGCACTGGTTTTTTTTTTCTCTCAGACTGTTTGCATTCTTGATGTCTAGGCTTTCTTTAGTCATTATATTGTTGCAGAGGCCGAGTGCAGTTGATATCATCTTGTATTAATAATTTCATTTATTAAAAAAAATCCCTAATTAAAAAACAAATACTTCCTCTGACCCATATTAGTTGACTTGGATTTGTCTAGATTTAAACGAATCTAGACACTATTTAGTATATAGGTTTATTTAAATTTTGAAAAATCCAAATCAATTAATATGGATCGGAGGGAGTAGAAAAAATGAGTAATAGGATCTGATCATCACGGCCTCCTCTCACACGTCTATTTTTTTTAGGTTGTTCACCACATATACCATGTGGTCTCTCACACGTCCATTTTGATCCAACACTTTCCTATATCGCCTCACCTCATCGCCTCCCATTTTGATCGGAGGGAGTGAGAAAAGCACGCATGCTCATCAATTTCTTCTTTATTATCAGCCTTAGGAGCACAACGGAACAGCACACATCGACAGACACGGACTCGGTCTGGAAGGTAAGAAAATAAGAGGGTGCTACTGAGTCTGAGTACGCAACAAACTGAAAGATTACAGCGACACACCCCTCTCAATGCTTAGTAGTAAAACACAGTGGGAGCGAAGCACCCGTAGGCTCGGCAAATCAACTCTCTAGAAACCAGCCATGTTGACCTGGGCGCCGGAGCCTCCTGACTCCGGGAGATTCCGGGACCTGATCTCCACAACATCTTCGGTCCGGAAAGCCTCTCCAAATGCCAGCTTGCTGGGCTCATCTTGCGCACCTGCAGGAAACACATTCAGACGTACAGTACATTGTTAGCGAGCTCCATTGCAACTAGTGGTTTGAGCTGGGACCGAGGGAGTGCCATGACATTACCTTTGGCGCCATAGCCGGTGACGCGCTCCAGGAGTCCGTAGAGCATGTCCACGAGCTGAGTAGCGAAGCTGGCCATGGGAGCTGGAGAAGCTAAAATTAAGAAGCTGTGCTAGCTACTACTGCTGCCTCTGACCCAACAGTGGCTGCAGTGCACTTACTGCTAGCTGCTTGCTCTGCTTTCCTACTGCTAGATGTGGCTGCTGTGGCGTGGTGAGGTGATCGGCGGGGCAGGCCATTTATACACGGCCAGGGTCACCAACCGACCGCGAGTATCACCGATTTGCTTTGAGTTTTCCTTTGAGTTTTCGGATCAGACGTGGGCCGAGGAGGGAATCGGAATTTCTCGATGGCCCCGCGCGCATGTGCATCACACCATTCACGATGACATTCTGATATTACTATTTCCTCTGTTTTAAAATATAAAATGTTTTAGGTTTGTGAAAAAAATATATCTAGACTTTTTTAGTGTGTAGATTCACTGAAAACCTGAATGAATCTACATACTAAAAGTAGTCTAGATACATTTGCTTTATAAAGCTAAAACATCTTATATTTTAAAACAGAGGGAGTGGTAGCTATAGATAGACGACGCCAAGTTGTTATACCTGTCCACGCGATTACTAAATGAGCTACTACTTGCATCGTCAACTTGGTGAATTATTCGACGTGATGCATGGTATGCACGCTTACGTACATGATGTGTGTTCGATCTCCCAAATTCGTTGGGTCACATGCATGACTCGTCTTACTCTCGAGCAATCTTGCTGCATGTAAAGCTGAGAATGGTTTGGAAACTGCACCAAACCTCAACTAGACCCATGCGATTAAACGTGGCAGCCCAAACTAAACTAAACTCGTTTAATATTTCTATCGGCCCAACCATAACCAAACCAACTTGGTTTCTCATCCAAACCGAACCAAAACTGAATGCCAAACTTTGGGTTGAAACCATTCGCTGAAATGGTTTTAGAACCGTTCGAAGTCAAATCGTACTAACCCATCCTAACAGATCACATCCTGACAAAGAGGAGTGGACACGACATCTCTTGTCTTTCACCAAAGCTCACCGCCGTTTTTCCACGACATCTATCGTCATTCACCAAACGGCTCGCCGGCCCCACACCTCGCTGCCGTTTGGCTCGCCGGCTGTAGCCATCGCAGCCATGGTCGACGCGTGAAGATGACAACGTATATCGGGAACACGAACCAAAGCCACGAACCGAGTCTAAACTTTGGGTTGGAACTGTTTGGAACCGGACCCGTTCAGACCCATACCTGACCATACCCAACCATTTACCATTGAAAACCAAACTAAATCCAATTCTTGTCACAGTCAGCCCATTAACAGCTGAACCGAACGTGACCACAAGCAGAAACCGACCGAACCCACGCGGTTAATTCAGAACCAATCTCAGATTTAGCTGCATGCCCACCTCCTGTCATTCCACATGCGTGTATGGGTGCATGATGGTGGTGAGCTGGTGTCTACTCCCTCCGTTTTAAAATATAAGATGTTTTAGGTTTGTGAAGAAAATGAATCTAAACTTGTTTTAGTATATACGTTCACTCAACTTTGGGATAAATCTACGTACTAAAAGAAGTCTAGATTCATCTTCTCACAAACCTAAAACAATTTATATTTTAAAACGGAGAAAGTACGAGGCAATTGCATCCCGCCCCATACTATCAGTACAATATCAGTATGAGCGAGCATCATGACGAGCGATCGATCGAGTATGCGCGTGCTTTATTATCATTATATAATCAGTCCACTGGCTGATACATGGACGCTGGAGGTAGTACTCACTCAGTTTTAAAATATAAAATATTTTACTCTCTTCTTCAGAAATAAGTGCTATCATATCTAGATAAATGCGAGCCACTTAAATCTAAACGGAAGAAGTACTTTCCTTGTTCAGAAATAACTTACTTAGTTTTGTCTAGATTCAAACATATCTATATGCATTTTAGTATATAAATATATTCGAATCTAGATAAACTCACGTCAGGTATTTATAGATGGAGGGAGTAGTATTTTTAAACACAGATATCCTTAGTCACAAAATAAATGAATACCATTTAGCCATTAATTACCAAACATATTATAATATTAATTGGTGGATAAATAAAATATGTAAAATGAATGATGCGCCTAACAAAACTAGCAACAGGACATGATAGAAATAAATGTTTAATAGTTTTCTCTCAGTCTTAAGCTCAAAATGCATCATTTTTTTACTCACATTTTAACCTTTGTTTTGGCAGAAATGTTTAATAGTATTTTTTTTCGGGTACAAGTTATCTTTAATAAGCAAGACTTTACAACAAAGGAATCACATAATCTTTTTTTTACCTCCAGTGGAATATTTAGCTAGTACTTGGATGGTCTCACTAGATCATTATGCATAGCGCAGCGGTTGAGATTCCCTTTCCATTATCGGATCAAGGGAATCAGAGTTTGTCGGGTGCGCGCGCCATCAGGATCAGCATGTGAATCATGCATGCATACAAGGCACACTGGTTGGTGAGCTTCTCTCCACCAAAACATTCCCAAATCGCGGCGTTGTTTTGTTTATTCATCCATCATCCAGTTATATATACAAAATGTGCAGCCGGAGAGACGTTGTTGTTTGTCCGGTGTTAACGACATGACTGCAGACTGGGGAAGCTGATACAACAAGCAAAGACGACTACTCTACCAGCAAATTGCATCGTCAACTTGGACGCTAGAGGTAGTACTCACTCAGTTTTAAAATATAAAATATTTTGCTCCCTTCATTTAGAAATAAATGACTTGTATTTATCTAGACATGCATGTATCTAAACATATTTACTATAGATACATCCAAATTCATACAATGTTAAGATAGGTACATGCAAATTTAGACAAATACAAGTCATTTATTTCTGAACGGAAGGAGTAGTATTTTTAAACACAAATATCCCAAGTCACAAAATGAATGAATACCATTTAGCCAATTATCAAACATATTATAATATTAATCGGTGGAGGAATACAATATGTAAAATGAATGATGCGCCAAGCAAAACTAGCAACAGGACATGATAGAAATAAAAGTTTAACATTCTTCTCTGAGTTAAAACTCAAAATACGTTGCTTTTTACTCACGTTTTAATTTCATTTTGCTAGATTATCTCTAGTAGTATATTTTTGCATGTACAGGTTATGTTTAGTAAGCAAGACTTTACAACAAAGGAATCACATAAATATTTTTATGTCCAATGGAATATTTAGTTTTTATAGGTAAAGTACTTATTACGTATGAGGAAAATTTATCTTGGGGGACTGAGCCTAGCTCAACTGGTTGGGAGAGTGGATTTACAAACCCAACATATGAGTTCAAATCCTCACGGATGCGAATTTAGGTTTCTATTTCTACTTGAGGATCAAGCTATCCTGGTACTCATGCAATTTATCTTGAGGACCAGGCTTGGTGTTTAACCAATTTTAAAAATCTCGATACTCATGCTTAATGGCTATGTGCATCCCTAGTTGGCGCAGAGGCCGAGGAAGTGAAATCCTGCCTCCATTTTACTCCTCCTCTCCCGCACCCTAGCCCTCCTCCTCCTCCCACACCCGTGTGGCGGTGTCGCGCCACACCGGGCGGCCCCCTCCCCTCCCTCGTCCCTCCTCCTGCAACCCCTCCCGTCCGTCGCCGCCGCCCGGATCGTCGCTGGGCAAAGCCCTGGTGGCGTGGCGGCGGCGGTTAGCTCGGCCGCCTTTTAGCGGGGATTGGCGACGACGTCTGCTCTAGGCCGATCGACGACTGTGTCGCGGCTGGTGGCAGCCGAAGGACCTCCGGTAGATGGGTGCAAGCGGCGGAGGGGTCGGGTATGCTGTCCGTTCGTCACCCTAGGTCGGCTCCCATGTTCTCCGGGCCATGTTCGTGACGTGAGGAAGCTTGGGGCACTTGTCCCCGTCATGGTGGTGGTGACCTTCTTCTCCGTCGGAGTGGTCGTCCGGGTGGTCTCGTCGTCGTGCCGCGGATCCTGCTAGTTGCCGGTGGGTGGCGTGAGGGCTACGGACTCGGTTTTAATAAAGATGGCGGTCCTTGATCCCTCTCAAGCCAAGACAAAGATTCGCCTGATGTTTCTCTACATTGATCTGGTTCCTGTGTCATGTTCCGAAAGGCTCCGCCGGCGTACTCCATAAGTGCGATCATGCCGAGAGATTGCTGGATCGAATGGGATTCGCTCGTCCACACCCATGTTTTACTCTGACCGTTTGGTTTTAGAGGATGCACTTCAAAGCTTTGTTGGTTGTTAAGATCATGGGACATGTTCTCGTTCCATGGTGCTACCGAAGAATGTCACGGAGACCAAGATCTGTGGACTAACAATGGTTGTTCGAGTCTGGGTGGTGATGATGAATTGACTTGGTGATTAGTGACTTGGAGCAGTGGCATGCAAGTGGGGGCGGTTGCACAAGAGAGGTTCACGGTTCTACCTTTCAGGATGAAAACTTAGAGTCTGGTCTTAATTGGTTGTGTCTGCCAATGGTCTTTTGAAGGCATTGTTTTGAGCGTTTGAACTTTCTTCAGGGTGAAAACCTAAAATCTTTGATTGGGCAATGGCGGTATTTAGTGCATTGTTCCCTTCTTGGAGGCGTCGTTTTTGGATAAGCTGGACTTCTGGTGCTATCTTGGTAGTGGTGGTACTGCTGTTTCAATGAATGAGTCACTATAGCAGGACTTTTTTTGCAATTCTTTTTTTTGCTGTGTGCATCTGTATGACGGCTAGGGAAGTACGTTGTTGCAGAGGTTGGATATAATTGGTGTCTTCTGATATTAATATATGCTACTTTAAAAAAATGTATGAGGTTGGATATAATTGGTACTGTTTCCTTTTTGGAGGTGTCGTTTTTAGAGAAGATGGGCTTCTAGTGCTGTCTTGGAGGTGGTAATACTGTTGTTTCAATGAATGAGTCACTGTAGCGGGATTTTTTTTAATTATTCTTTTTTTTTGCTGTGTGCATCCGTGTGGCCGCTAAGGCAATGCGTTATTGCAGAGACTGAGTATAATTATATATCTTTTAATATTAATATATGCTCGTTAAAAGAAATCGTATGAAGAAAATTTGAATAGGGTCACTAGATCAATATGCATAGCTCAACGGTTGAGATTCCCTTTCCATTATCGGATATCGAGGGAATCAGAATTTGTCGGGTGCGCGCGCCCAAGGCGGCAGTATGGACAAAAATAACCTAAAATCAAAAGGATTTCACAAAATAACCCATCTAGAAAACTATTTTTTCTAGACTAACCCTTTGGGTAACTCCTAACAGCTAGGCGCTACACTCTACAGTGTAGCGCCTTTCAGCTAGGCGCTATGCCCCTGCCTTTCAGCTAGGCGGTGCCAGGGAGGGGGCATAGCGCCTAGCTGAAAGGAGTTACCCAAAGGGTTAGTGCCAGTGAAATAGTTTTTCAGATGGGTCATTTTATGAAATCCTTTTGATTTTAGGTTATTTTTGTCCATACTGCCGCCCAAGGCATGTGAATACACGGCACTTGTTGGTGAGCTTCTCTCCACCAAAACATTCCCAAATCACGGCGTTGTTTTGTTTATTCATCCATCATATATCCAGTTACATACAAAAGGTGCAGGGTGCCGGAGAGACGTTGTTGTTTTGTTTGTCTGGTGTTAACGACATGACTGCAGACTGGGGCATGCAGCTGATACAACAAGCAAGATGACTACTCTACGAGCAAATTGCATCGTCAACTTGGTACTAATATACTCCTGAGCTTTACAGTATATATATCGGCCTGCTGTCCTCTTCCTGTGCTTTCGAGCCCCACGGAAAAAACGAGCCACCAGCCATATCCGGATATGCATGAAAATGTGTTTGCCATTCCAATACATTCATCACGAAGCGTACGTGATCGTGTTGGCGTGCTCTGTCGTCATGATCGGGTCACTCATCGCAATCGTACGTTGATACCGCCGCGTCAGTGGATGCATCTTTCATTCTTTTTCTTGTTGGTGGTTGGCTGAATCTCGTGTGCGTGTGTGTATGGATAAAGGTGGAATGCATTCTTTTTAATGAAAATATAATGTATCGATGCGATTTTCAGCATCGGTTCATTTGCTCGTGCTCCAAAGATTCGTGCCGTACATATATATAACATCTACGAATCTCACATGCATTTCCAAGAGGTTAATTAGAAGCATGAATAAATAAGAAAAAATCGCCCGGCAGGTAATAATCTCCCCGGTAAATTATCTAGGTTGCTGAATGAAGGAGGTGGACGCGTATGTAGTACTCTATCTGTTCACAAATATAAGATATTTTTGCTTTGTGAATGAAATGTATCTAGACGTTTTTTAATGTATAGGTTTATAGAGATTCCAAGTAAACCTATACAACCCTAGATAATTTTATTTTACAAAGCTAAAATGTCTTACAATTTTAAAGAAGGGACTACTTGGTACACAGGACGGTGGACGCGGGAAGGATGCATGGAAGTACGACCGTGCATTGGCGCCCAAGTGTGTGTTGGGTAGGTTGAATTAGTTAATCCTTCTCGTCAAATTGGCCTTGTCATGGGTTTAATCAAAATATATGCCTGCAATTGCATATTAAATTACTACAAATCCTTGTGGGCCAAAACCGGTACGGGAGAATAGAGAACAGAGAGAGGCGGTGGCTAAAACCCATCTAGGGTTCTATTCCTCCTCCGGCGACGCCAGCGGTCCGTCCCATCTCCGATAGCCTTAGGGCCTTGGAGGCGTGGCGGACCATGACCTCTCGCCGGCGAAAGATCTTTGTTTTTTTTGTTTAGACTGTTTTCAGTATTTCTTTCGGATGTTGAGGCAACGGCTACGTCCTGAGGTCAGAATAAAGTCCTCCCCGTCCTATCCTCGCCCTGGTGGTATGTCTAGCATCAGTGGAGGGCGCGCAGATTCCTTGGAATTCGGTCGTTCTTCGTATTGGTTGGTGTCGTTTGAGGTCAGTCTCTTTCGATCTACGTTTGTCATCTTCGGCGATAGTTGCTGCTCTAGTGCGCTGGTCCTTTGGAGCCTTATCACGACGATTTCCTGTCAGTCTACTACAACAAGCTCTACTACGTCAAGCTTTGCCTGCCTCCGATGATGGAGGGGCGAGGACGGCGGCGCGCCTTCGGCTCGTGCCAGTGTTTGTAGTTGTCGCTAGGTGGTCCAATAACATATTTGTAATTTTTATTACTTTTAGGACCCTTTGTACTGCTGTTTATGATTATTAATAGATCGGTGAAACTTCGTAAAAAAAACTACAAATCCCTACTTATAATTTGTGGAGAAATTCGGCCTCGGGATTATCTACATGGACAAATATGGAAGGACTGGCTTAAGCTTGTGGATCTCAACCCTCAAAGTTGAAACGTTGTGAAGCAAGTCGAGTCTTGGTGGAGTCACATTGTCCTTACCCACCTGACTAGGAGGCGGGCAATGACTTTTCTTCTTATCTTAAACTCGTGGAAGCTTTGGAATGAGCGACTTTCAAGAATATAGGCACCATGCCTACCATCATGTTCTCGAAGATCAAGATAGAAACATGAACGTGTATTATTTTCAAGAATATGGGCACCATGCCTACCATCACTTTTAAGAATATGCGGGCTGGACCACCTATGCGGTGTCTGGTCCAACCCAAAATTTCGTCGAAACCCGCATATCAACGCTATATTGCCTTTGTCGGCCGAGATGCGGGATATGCTAGAGTTGCTCTTATACTGGTAGATTAGTACATTTGGTGTGCTTTCTTCGGAGCGTTCTATAATTTGTGAAACGTGTGAATTTGTTTCTTAAACACTTCTCTATTAATAAATTTAGGTAAATCTTTTCCTTTCTTTCAAAAATTATATGTACTCAGCATAGTCCAGGTATACAAGGCATGAAATAATCTTGAACACTAGAAAAATCGGAAAACAGAACACACACATGCCCGTGCGCGCGCAAGAGCATACACTCCATACACAGCAAACAAATCATTGTTTAAACTCCAAAAAAAGGGGAATCCACACGAATCTTGAGCGATGAACACTCCAAACGTCTGCAGACGACAGTAACGAGCACCCAGGTTTCTAATTGACTCCGGCCCCTGATCCTCCTGACACATTGGGACCTCTTGGCCGAATATCAACGTGCTGCAAGAGTAAGGAGTAGAGCTAGAACTGTAAGCGATATTGTAACTGCAGAAAACAGTCGAAAAAAACTTGGACACAGAATGAATATAGACCTCTTGCACGACCGGCGCCGGATTGGTGGTGCCGGTGGCCTCCTTGGCTCCGGCGCGGCCACAGCCAGCGACGCGGTCGATGAGGCCGAGGAACCTGTCCTTGAGCTGGGTAGCGAAGTTGGCCATGAGCGAGACGATCGAGCTAGTGGTGAAATGGGGCAATGGGGATGATGCTTGAGCGGTGAGTTCTCCCTGGGACGCGGAGATCTCATTTATACACGACGCGGGAGCACCAAACGCGTCAGCTTTAAGTGCACCTCCTTTGGACAATGATGCACGGGAGGCCCACGACAGGGTACGCTCCATGATATTCAGACAAAAGGAACCCCTGGCAATGCATCGTTTACCACGCAGATCTTGTGCAGAGTTGTTAAGTGACAACTTTGCCGTTGTATATATAGTTGTGTATCCATTGCGTGATATGATCACTGGTGCCGCTAGCTGCAAATTTCATGGTCGACATGATTCAACGGGGCCGGCCGGCCGGGGCATCATCTAACCCATGTCCTGGGCACTTTTCACCAGATCCTGAACCATTGCAAGTGGGGAATTTCAAAATATAAGATGTTTTAAGTTTGTGAAGCAAATGTATCTAAACTTGTTTTAGTTACGTACTAAAAAAAACCTAGATACATTTCTTTTTTTAGATCGAAAGGGACTCTGTCCCTGTTCCATTACGATGATAATGAAACAACCAGTTCCAAAGTAACATGAAAGATAAAAACGACAGTAAGAGCTTAGCGCTCAGAAACTAAAACTAGAGAAGTCTCGGCTCAGCACAAAACCACTGCCCTACAACTCCTAGGGAGCGCACAGACCAAAGACAGACTAAAACACCACATGAACATTCTCCTCCTCATCAGGGTGATCTTGGAGATATTCCAGCGATGCCCTCCCCCCATAGCTCGATGATGCAGTAGTCTTCCATGTGGAGATCCACTCGAAGCCAGCATAGATCATCTTGTCGTGAGCGTCAGAGGATTTTTCAGTCTGTCGATCATCTTCTCCATGAAGAGGGCGATCTTTCCCCCCTCCAGGTCCTTGAATGGTTTCTGCCATATCTTTAGGAAGGAAAGGACCAGACGCCAGACCTGTTTCATATTAATCCAAGATGTCTTATTAAAGACAATGCTATTTCTATTATTCCAAATGCTCCAAAGATCAGCAGAAGAAACAACGTTCAAATGAAGATGTTTCTTATTAGCAAGCCATTTGGAAGCAAGAGATTCATAATCTACAATACTAACACCAAAAACATCTTGAACATCTTTCCAGAGTAAACTAGAAACCAAGCATTCAAAAAATAAATGATGAACAGATTCTATTTCTTTGCAGAGATTACACTCCAAGGGTTTTGGGATCCCTCTGGCTCTAAGATTATCTCTAGTCAGAATTTTATTTTGAGAAAATAACCATAGGAAAATTTGGACCCTGGGTGGAATAAGTAGTTTCCACACAGCAGGGAGATAAACCTGGGTGATACCTCGAAAATTAACCAGAGAGTACATAGAGCTTGAAGAATATCTACCCTTAGATTCATACTGCCAAATTAACTGATCCTCCTCCCTAGAGAATCTAATTGATTGGACAATACCTAAAAGCTCATGCCATTGCAACATTAAATCCTCAGTAAAAGTTCTTCTAAAGTCATATCTAAGATGTGTACCATCCCACAGCTCAGCTATCGTCTTAGTCTGTTGGTTAGAAATCAGATAAATTTCCCAGAATTGGGTAGCTAAAGTAGAATTGCCAAACCAAATATCTTCCCAAAATCTAATGGATTTACCATTCCCTACATGCCATTTATATCCAATCTCAACCGCCCTAGAGGCCCACATGATCCCTTTCCAAAAAGTAGATGGGTGAACATCATGACAGCAGAGGATATTAGGTGAGTTAGTCTTATATTTAGCATCTATCACTTTTTTCCATAAAGCCCCCTCTCTTTGAATATACCTTTTCACCCAGGAGCCAAGAAGGCATAAATTCAAATCATGCAGGTTTGGGATACCCAAGCCTCCAAAATCTTTCTTCATGCAAACTGAAGACCAATTAGCTAGATGCAACTTATGATTACCCTCTTCATCATTCCAGAAGAAGTTAGCTAAATGAGAATCTAGAAGTTTCAAAGCCCATTTAGGAAACTTAAAGAAAGATAGCAAATAGATAGGGATACTAGAAAGGCAGGCTTGAATAAGCACCTTCTTAGCAGCATAAGACAGAAGTTTACCCCTCCAACCTGTAATTCTATTCAACAGGTTTTCTATCAGAGGCTGCAACTCTTCTCTCTTCAGCTTTTCAAAGTAAAGTGGAATCCCTAGGTATTTGACAGGGAATTTACCCATGATGCATTCAAAAATGTCTAAAAAAGGTCTAGTATCTGTCTCAGTCATGTTAATGGGAATAAGCTCACTCTTATGATAATTAATGCGCATCCCAGAAATCTGCTCAAAACAGGTGAGAATTCATTTTAGATTAACAGCTATTGAATCATTAGGTTCTAGGAAGAGAAGTGTGTCATCTGCATATTGCAAACAAACAAACCCACCTGGAATGAAATTAGGACAGAGACCTCTAATGGCTCCACAGATAGTCCCCTTAATTAACATCCTAGAAAAAACATCAATCATAAGATTGAATAACAGGGGACAATGGGATCCCCCTGTCTCAGACCTTTACCAGTCAAGAAAAAATCACTCTCAAAATCATTGATTTTAACCCCTACAGAACCTCCCAAAGTAATCTGCTTAATAAATGTAATAAAGATAGGACAAAACCCTCTATTTTCTAAAATCTCAAACAGAAAGTCTAAATTAACTCTATCATATGCTTTCTCATAATCTATTTTAAGAACTAAACCCTGTTTCTTACTCCTATGGACCTCATGCACAACCTCAGGGCAGTGACCACACTCTCCAGAATAAATCTACCCCTAATAAATGCAGACTGATTAGGAGAAATTAATCTACCAATAACAGTAGCAAGCCTGTTAGCCAGGACCTTAGTAAAGACTTTAAATGAACAATTCAAAAGACTAATTGGCCTAAACTTTTTCATTGTACTGGCATCATTCTCTTTAGGAATCAGAGTGATCATAGCAAAATTAAGCCTAAAAGTACTTAAATGATCTTCATGCCAAGAGTGGAACATAGCAACAAGATAATGCTTAATGAGATCCCAGAAAGATTGGTAAAACATAAAAGAAAGACCATCAGGACCAGGGGCCCCATCAGCATAAGAAGTGAAAACAGCTACTCTAATTTCTTCTTTAGAAAAAACTGCACCTAAATTCAAATTCTCAGCCTCACTCACCTTTTCCTCCTCAGAGAAAAAATCTTGTTTCAACTGAATATTAGGCCTAGGTTACCAAGCAAAAAGTTCTCTATAATAATCAGTTGCCACTTTAAGCATATCTTTAATATCAGTAACAGGACCATCAGGACCATCTAAAACATTGATTAATTTCTTTCTCCTACGCTGGTTGGCCACTGCATGAAAATAAGCAGTGTTCCTATCCCCTTCCAGAACATTCCTATCTCTAGATCTTTGTCTTGCTTTAGTCTCCTCTAAAATCCAGTATTTATGGAGCTCAGCATATACAAATTCTAGCCTACCTCTTTCCTCATCAGACAAAGGTTGAGTCTCAGACTTAATATCTAAAATATCATATTCCTCCATCAATTCTCTCCTATTTTTTCTAACAGCTGCCTCTATATTGATGTTCCAACCTTTAGCCAGTTTCCTAAAGAATCTAACTTTGTTTTGCTAAACCTCTACTGGATCATCACTTTCTACTTTCAGAGACCAAGCTTTAATGACAATCTGTCTAAAATCAGGTCTACTAAGCCACCACTTCTCAAATTTAAATCTATTAGGCTTCAGCAAGGTTTTTTCACCTGAATCCCAAACAATTGGAGTATGATCACTCCCAATTCTAGTCAAAGCTCTAGCACTAGCTAAAGGAAAATGATTATCAAAACCAGTAGTACAAAAAATCCTATCTAGTTTACACATAATGGGTTCAACTTGATTATTACCCCCAAGTATAAGATCTACCAGATAAGCCAATCTCCATAAGGTCCCACAAATCAACCCAAACATTAAACTTATCCACCCATTTATAATCTACATTTCTAGAGGACTTATCATCAGGGGATCTAATAAGGTTGAAATCACCCCCAATCATAGCAGGGCCATCCCAACCTATAAAAAGATCATGGAGCTCAGAAAAAAACTCTTGTTTTTTTTCCTCATAAGCAGACCCATAAACAGTAGTAATTCTACAAATGAAAGCAGTAACTTTATTCTTAAGTACAACACTAACAGAAAAGGATCTAATATCCCAAGACACAACATCAAAAAGATCTAAATTGACACCAACTAATATAAGATGTTTTAAGTTTGTGAAGTAAATGTATCTAAACTTGTTTTAGCTACGTACTAAAAAAACCTAGATACATTTTTTATAAAGTTAAAACATCTTATATTTTAAAACGGAGGAAGTATGCCCCTTTTTCGCTTTATTCCGCTTACAATCGATCAATGACATGAGAAACGTAAACATGGTCTTAGGAAGTCTGAGCCACCTCAACAGACACAAGGTTCTAATCGATGTGCGTCTGCGAATCATCAACATACGAAGGGATCTCCGACTCCCCAACTGTGACCTGGGCCTTGCCAAATTCGTCGCACAAAGTCTTACATTTACCAAGTCATGCGCATGCTCAACATAACAAGCTACTCCCTCCGTCTCAAAATAGATATCTTAGATTTGTCAAAATTTGGATGAATCTATATACTAAATAGTGTCTAGATTCATCCAAATTTTGGCAAATCTGAGACATCTATTATGGGACGGAGGGAGTAGAAGCAATGTAAGTAATCAGAGAAACTAGTGGAATACCATAGGTGTGACTAATCTACCATGCTATAGATCATACTACAAGCATTCCTATAAAAAAATCAAAGATTTAACATTGTAGCTCACGGATCTACAAGTAGTGCCAGAGAATAGTGACTGATAAAAAAAATCTAACTCACATATCATACATGGAGGTGATGGTACATATAGTCATCGCAGGAGGTGGAGGACGAGCGGAGAGGGATCCGAGTAGATGTCATGGGTAGGCTAAAGTATGTGGCCAATGGATGCTAGAGGGATTCGGGGAGGAAAGATGTAGTGATTTCTACACTCAACTGTCCTATAAGTAGATCTTTATTCCTCTTCTCAAGAACTACAAGTGCTTCTAGAGCTGTCTCATGCTTTCGGCGAGAGGTGACTGAAATACTCATGCCCCCTTTTTGGCTGCAGCGCGAAAGCTCGCACCATCTCCATGGTCGTAGCAACTCGTGCAGGCAGTGAAGAAATTTGGCCCAGGGGAAGCAGCAACGAGGGTGGCTCTATAAAAATGGCCGAATTAGTCGTTATCGTTGGGCCTGGATGGGAACTGCTTTAACGCACGTTGGCTACAATATGGAGGTGGCCCAACCAACCAATTAGCCCAAATTTGAATCCCTAAAGTGTGCTTCCAAATCATGCGAGCTACCAATCACACCCTTGGCGCATCACAATGCATCCCTCAATTTTGCTAGACCAAGTCGTCGGCTCCCTCTTATTGTCGCCTCCAAATCGCTAACACTATTTAGGCCGAGCAAGAGAGAAAATATGGAGGACTGCAATTAAATAGATGGCTTTTTTACTAACTCGTTGCAGCTAAGCGAGGACCGGACATATGCGGATCGACGATGCATGTGGGGCGTGTTATTAAACCAAGTCAAGGGAGTCTAGAGAAAACGCAAAACTATAGAGTGTGAGTCCAACCTCGAGCATCTCTTCGGATCCCCAAAAATAGCCAGACCCGCAAAATAACCGTTTTTGCGGTTTTGCGATGAAAACCTGGCAAGGCCAGATTCCGTAAAAAATCCTGGCCCACAATGTTTTTCCGGTTTTCTACAAACCCACCTCTCAATCCCACATTTACGCGGGTAGCGGTGCTACATGTGCCGTTTATCCCATCCGGTTCATTCAGTTGCCACGAGGAACATTTCCGAGGTTTAGGGTTGCCGCCCACATGTCGCCACCGTCGACCTTCTCGCCCCACACCATCAATTGTTTCCCAGCCACCATCGTTGCCATGGGATTTCCTGTCGTGCACCACTTGAGTTCCAAGGTTGTAGGCCCTACTCCCGCGGCTGTCGGCTCCAATTCCGATGTATCGGCCGCGACTGCATGGCGCTCCACTTCGTGAAAGTGAAGGCTGACAGGTATAAGAACCCACGACCCATCGGGGTTTGCAGACTTGACCGGTGTACGCGAGTCTCGACCGTCAAGCCCCCACTGTACGAGTGTCAGTTGGCTGACTCATACCTTTCTCATCTTCTCCCGTGGATTATCGTCGTGGCGTTCGTTGTGTCATGGGTGGGAAATCTTGGATGTGGAGGCGGCGGCCTTGGAAGGTGGACTGCGCGGGCGACTCTATGGCGAGAGAGGTGGCGATGATGATGGTTTCTCTCTTGGTCATGCGGGTGGATAGGAGCGGATATGGGGGTTCTTGGTGTTGCCAGCGCTTCGGCTTTGGCAGCTCCCAGATAGCGTGTCAAAAGCCTAACTTGTAGTCAGTGGGGGCTTGAGTTTGGGAGCGATGCGTAGGGCTTTCTGGGCGAAAGCTCGGCGCTTCGGTGCAAACAACGGTGATGCTTGCGGGTGTCGTAACTCCATTGGGTACGTCGTTGTGGTTTACCTTCTCCGTGCTAGGGCTATGGATGAAAATCTTTGGCCATTGCGGTCTCGGCGGCGATGACGTGGAGCTCTGGTTCCACTCGATTCGGCTGTTGTGTCTTTATTTATTGAGTGAATTTCATTTTTTACCCCCTAGTTTGTTATATGAGACACCATTTACCCCATTTAGTATAAATTCCTCCTACTTACCCCATTTAGTAAAATTTGTGCCATATTTTACCTATTTTAAGAGTTGAAAGCTTTCTATCAGTTGTAACCGCTCACTCCTGGCATCTCTACATAAAAACAATCTATCACATTAACTTGTGTGTGATGGAAGACGAATGAGGGCGCTCGGGGCTATTGGAAAGCCAAGGGAAAATATAGCTGGCAGTGGCCGCCAACCAAAATCCTCCTATTGCTATGAATACGTATGAAATACAATCTCGCCGCTATCGGCCGAGCACAGAATGGTCTGCTAGAATGGTTGCAAGTTATTCTAGTAGAAGTACCGGCTCAAGTCATCGGATCATCGCCGAGCGCTCACTGCGCTTGCATCCTTGAGCTGGCGCGTAAAGTGGCATAGACCCCTCAGGTGCATGTGCGCCTCGTGCACAACTGCCTAAGCTGTTCCTGGAGCTTACACACAACCATTAGGATGTTGTACGGGCACTGAGCCTGCACACACATAGCATGGTTACTCCATCTATGTAGGCATTCTTATCTCTGAAATATTCAATCAAATGCACAAATAAAATCCAAGCTTGTACAAGTACCACCATACACCTTTAGATTAAGGTACCCTTTCTTCTAGACGTGTGGAGGAGAGAAGATATGTCTAGACCTAACGACTGGGTGAGGGAAAATGATTCTAAATCTTAGAAGGGGTAAAATCTGGCAAAAAATTCACTAAATGGGGTAACCAGAAAGAATTCTTGTTAAATTGGGTAATTGTTGTCAAAAATGACAAACTAGGGGTAAAAAATGGAATTCACTTTTATTTATTTAAAATAGGGGAGGATGGTTGTCACCCGGCCTGTGCAAATTGGTTCTGATCTTTTCCAACAATCTGTAAAATAGGTACACGTTTCTGAACTTTTTTGACGTTTGATTCGGATCGAGGCGTAAGAGCCATTACGGCTCCCACCTTCCAGTCTGAGAATGTACACAACATTTGGCAACGAATACAAGGTTATCCGCATCTGAAAACAACAAATGGTGAAAATAAGTACTCCCTCCGATCCATATTAATTGACTTTGATTGTCAAAATTTGGATAAACCTATATACTAAATAGTGTCTAAATTTATTTAAATTTAGACAAATTTGAGTCAATTAGTATGGGTCGGAGGAAGTAGTAAGATCTGATCACGGCCTCCTCTCACACGTCCATTTCGACGCAGCCAACTTTTCTATATATCGCCTGACCGCACCGCGTAAAATAGAGAAATTTGAAGAAGCACGCATGCTCAGCAGGAACTAGAAACTTGCATGGCTCATCAAATTTCTGCTTTATTATTATTAGCCATCCTCAGACACGGATTAATCTGAAGATAAGAAATCAAGACAGTGCTCCACTCGATTTGCTGAGTACGCGACGAACTGAAAGATTACGGTGACACACCCCTCACCCCTGCATGCTTATTGCTTAGGAAAACACAGTTGGAACTTGGAACTAAGCACCCGTATGCTTGGCAAATCAACTCTCTAGAAACCAGCCATGTTGACCTGGGCACCAGAGCCTCCTGACTCCGGGAGATTCCTGGACCTGATCACAACTTCTTCAGTCCGGAAAACCTCTCCAAACGCCAGCTTGCCGGGCTCGTCTTGAGCACCTGCAGGAAAAAACATTCAGACGTACACAGTCAGCAAACTCCATAATTGCAACTAGTGGTTTGAGTTAGGATTGAGGGAGTGCCACGAGCCGGAGCAGGATCCTCTAACGTTGAGGAGGAAAGTCAGCACAAACTAAGAAGGAAAGTCAGGCTACTCTAGGTTAAATATCCCATTATGTGCTGTAATTAAACACTGTAGGTAATTACTGTAGATATACAAAAATTAAACTAAATTTTATTACACCATAATTTTGCTTGTATGTAATTAATCTAAATCCATGACATGATTTTGTGTTAGACAAATTAATTTAGACCATTTTGCTCTTAATCATACCGGTTTGAAGAAGGAAAGTTAGGGAAATGTAGCTTCTCTAACTTTGCTTGTGTAAGTTAGAGGATCGGCCTCCGAGAGCCACGAGCCCAGGACATGCAAGCTTCATTACCTCTGGCACCCTTGTCTTCTTGGGCGCCATAGCCGGTGACGCGCTCGAGGAGGCCGTAGAGCATGTCCACGAGCTGAGCGGCAAAGCTGGCCATGGGCGGAGCTGGAGCAGTTAAAATTAAGAAGCTGTGCTAGGTACTACTGCTGCTGCCTCTGACCTAACAATGGCTTCAGTGCACTACTACTGCTAGCTGCTTCCTCTGCTTTGCTACTGCTCAGATGCTTTCCGATGTGGCTCAGTGTGGCTGGTGTGGTGACCGGTGAGCTGAGTCCTATCGCCATTTATAGACGGCCCGGGTCACCAACCGGCCGCGCGTGTGAGAGCATCTCCACTCGCCCCCTAATACGGGGTCCGGTGTTTGGCTTGTGTGTGTGGTGGTGGTGGTGGGGGGGGGGGGGGGGGGGAAGGGGTGGACTCAAAGCTCGGACTCGAATGCTCGGTTCGGGCTTGACAAGGCTCGGTTCGGGCTTGGCTTGGCTCGGAGGTTGGACAAGCCAAGCCTCAACCCTAGAAATCAGGCTCAAGGCTCGACAAGCCCGCTCGGTGAAGCTCGCAAGCCGGCTCGAATGCTCGATAAAATTTTAAAAAATTGTCATCACCTATGAAAAAATGTAACAATTCAAATTATGAACAACAATTTACTATGCATACATTCATAACATAGTCTAACAAGATTTATAACATAGTGTTACAAGGCATGAATAGTTCCAAAACATCTTGTTACAAGGCATGATTTGAGCCATAACATATACTCTGATGCCTTACAAAGATGCATGAGAAGTACAGTAACTTTTTGCCTACCAATATATTTAGATATGTGTGTAAAAATAGGATTCGATCTGGAAGCAAAGAAGCAGCGGTGCCGAGCTGGGCGCGCGCAGTTCACCAATGACGAGGCAGGAGCCCGACGGCAGAGACTAGGGAGGCCCTAGACGGCTGTGAGGGACGCATCTGAAGGCAGGGTGTATCAAATCCAGGATCTGGAGGAGCTCGTCCCAACTTCCCAAGCCCCATGCTACTCAGCACCGATGCAGCAGTTCACCAGGATCGTAGATGGACTGCACCGCACGAGATCTAGGGGAAGGAGATCCATGGGTGGGGACATGCGGAGGCCGGAGAGCGGCGGGCGTAGGGCTGCCGCCGCTAACCCTAGCCTTGAGCGGATCCTCCTCCACGCCAGACCAAGGGGAGGGGAACGGGTTTAGGAGGGGTAGAGTCAAGGGAGGAGATCCATGGAGGAGCACCTGGGGCCTGGGGTTGTCGGCGGTGGCGGGCGACGGGCGGAGCGGTGGTGGGAAGTGGCGGCGGCGCGTGGAGATGGGGAAGAGAGGGTCTGAGGTCGGGCTCAGGAGGAAGCAGCTACACGGGAAAGATGGGCGGGGCGTCGGGATCGTGGGGTGGAGTGGAGGGCTGGAGGCACAGGGGTAATCGGCTCAACGTGTCAAGGCTTCGGCTCGACGAGCCGTTCGAGCGAGCCGCGAGCCCTCTTTTCAGCAGATTTTCAACATCAAGCCGAGCTTGGGCTCGGCTCGAATTTTAACGATCCTGGTCGAGCCGAGCCACGAGCCGGCTCGGCTCGGCTCGATTCCACCCCTATGTGGGGGGGGGGGCATCGCCTCCCAGCCCTCATCCTTAAACAGCCCCAAATTGCAATTGTAAATTCAAAGTTTTAAAAGATCGCCGGAAATTAAAACATAGTGTGCCGCCACCGGACACTGCATAGTTCAGGCGCTGCAATCACCGCAAATCACCGGAATACAAGTCCGTCGGTAATCAAAATAAACATGAGGGAACACGCAAATCAAACGGGAAGGGGATCATCCGCCACAGTAGAAAGGACCTCCGGGGTCGCCGGCGGCGGAACGGTGGTGTTGGCGTGGGTGAGGATCAGGGTCGGGGTCGGGATCGCAAACGCCAGTGTCGGGCTGCTATTCTGGTTGGCGGAGGCTCGGTTCTAGGAGAGGATCAGGGCGCGCTGCTCAGCACACAACGCCTCCGTCTCGTCGTCCATGTCCTTCGTGTCGACCATCAAGATCGCCAAGTCCTCCCTCCTCTTCTTTGCCACCACGTTGGCCTTGATGAGACCGAGCTTGATGTCCTGCCGCTCAATGACTGATACCCACCTCGCCGTGGCGATCTCCTCCAACCTGGTGGCCTGCTCCGCCCTCATGGCAGCGTGCGTGGAGGCGTCGGCCATACAAACTAGGATGTACGAGTGTAGTTTCTCGATAGCCGGCGCCACATCTCTCATGGCCTTCGCCTTCCTTTGGCCGATGGGACGACCCTCCGATGCCACAGATGGCGCCGCCCTCGGGTCGTACGTGCTGGACTTGTCCTTGGCGAGAGAGGTCCGCGTCTCTGTCCACTTGTCGCACCCCTCGATTTGATCAAAGACGTGGATGAACGTGGACTCAGTTGTAATCGTTGTCCTCGCGGTAGGCGGAGATCATGGCACACATCTACAAAAACACAAGTCGTACACACAAGTCTGAAATGGGCGGGAGCGGGCAGCGACGGGGGTGTTTACCTGATCGTCGTAGTTGGTGCCGGTGACATGGACGCGATGCACCTCCTCCATGATTCCGTGCCACTTGTTGCAGGCGTGCTGGATCATGGACCAACCGTGAGACATATCGGAGTCGTTGCGGTCGTAGTGGAAGTCCTTGAAGTAGGGATCCAACAAGCGCTGCTCATCGTACGCCGCCATCACCCTCTTCCAATAGAAGTCCACGTTTTGGTTGACGTCGGTGAAGGCCTCTATGCTGAAGGTCTTCCAAGCCTCGGTGAGGCACTCATCCTCCCTCGAGCTCCACTTGGGGCCGCGTCCGCAACCTCCTTTCTTATTCTTCTCCCCCTCCGTTTCCACGGCATTCTTCTTCCCTTTTAGGTCGACCGTGATGGTCATCGGTACCTCCTCCTCCTCGGCTGCCTCCGTGTTCACGTAGACCTCATCCTCCCATGCACCGCCGTCATCCTCCTCGTATGAAGCGGCTTCCTCTTGTGTGAAAGCCAGGGCAAATCTGCAGTTGATCATGTCGGCCATGATGGATGTGAGATCCAAGCACATGACTTAATATGATTGATAGGATACTCATACCAACAAGTTGCAACTTCTTTTCCAGAAGCTCATTCGAAAAGAACTCTAAGGTTAAGCGTGCTTGGCCTAGAGCAATTTTATGATGGATGACCAACCGGGAAGTGGGTACCGGGTGCGTATGAGCGAGGACAAAGATTGCAGAAAAGACTAGGTATGGTTTGTGGGGCCAGTCTAGATATCTTATTAAGCTACCAGGAGTGACACCCTCGGGGCCTAGTGGACGGGATGTTACAAGTGGTATCAGAGCCGATCCTCGTGGTTAAACGGGTGTGTGCGGGTCAATGGCGGGACATGTGGAACATGACACGTGTGGCCCGGAGTGGACACGGCATGACACATGTGCCGACACTGGACGGGCATACGCGTGCCGGGTGTGTGGGTTAGTGGTGGGACATGTGGAGCATGTCGCGTGTGGCCCGGAGTGGACACGGCATGGCACATGTGCCGGCACTGTACGCACATACGCGTGCCAAGTGGGAACGTTGCTGGGGCATGCTTGATCGATGAGGGCATCGATCTTCTAAAGGGTGGGTGTCTGCGAGATCCAAGTACATGACTTAATAGGATTGATAGAATACTCATATCAACAAGTTGCAACTTCTTTTCCGGAAGCTCATTCGAAAAGAACTCTAAGGTTAAGCGTACTTGGTCTAGAGAAATTTTAGGATGGGTGACCGACCAGAAAGTGGATACCGGGTGCGTATGAGTGAGGACAAAGTGCGCAGAAAAGACTAGTGTTGGTCTGTGGGGTCAGTCTAGATATTCTATTAAGCTACCAGGAGTGACACTCCCGGGGCCCAGTGGACGGGATATTACAATGGATTCGCCGTAGTGTGATCCGCCGAACAGGTTGGCTGCGCCCTAGCAGCTGCTGCTGGCGCTAACAAATTGAGGGCGCTCTGGATGCTTCCCGAGGCAAACTGAGCAAAGGCAGGCCTCTGCGTGAAAGCAGGGGCCAAGGAGGCGGCGATGGTTCGGTGAGGTGTCGTTGGCAAGGGAGTTGGGGTCGAAGTCGTCGAGCGGGTAGAACTCATCGTTGCCCGGCGAGAAACAAGGAAGGTGTGGCGCTGATGGAAACAAAGGCTGCCACCTTTCGTTGGGACTCCAAATACAGAGTGCTGCAGCAAGCGTTTTTTCCCCATAAAGGTAACTCATGGGTTTATATCAAACTCTCGAGAAATTATGTGGATATTTGTCTTCTCCTCTTCAAACAACCTATAAAGTAAAATAATTTGTCTTGTGTACCTAAGTTAACCAAGTGGTTGTCACCAACCGACCGCACGTGTCTTAACATCAGCGATTGCTTTGAGTTTTCGGATCAGGAGGGAATCGGTCGGAATTTCTCGATGGCCCCGGTGCCCATGTGCATCACACCATTCACGATGACATTCTGATATTCCTACACAGCTACTAGTATAGATAGACGACGCCAAGTTGTTATACCTGTCCACGCGATTACTAAATTACTACGGAGAAAAATGTTGCTGTCGTGTAGACACGTCTTTGCCGTGTGCCAAACGTACCGGAACACGGCAAAGACAGTTTTTGTCGTGTGTGTAACTCAGAAAATACACGGCAAAGTACGTGAACACGGCAAATTTCTGAAAAAGAACACGGCAAAGAAATATACACGGCAAAGACCCATAAAGGAACACGGCAAAGAAAATACACTCGGCAAAGTTGACAACGGCACACGGCATAGGTGTTATCACGGCAACGAGGTGAGACCCGTGACCCCACAAGTCCATTTAACGGGAGGAGCTAACGGCCGTAGACGGTGGTCTCTTTGCCGTGTGCCCTCGCCGGTCCTTTGCCGTGTGTATTCTGCAGCCCTTTGCCGTGTGTAGTCCATACTACACACGGCAAAGGGCCTTTGCCGTGTGTATTTCGCAGTACACACGACAAAGTCTTTTTTTTCTTTTTTTTTGCCTTTTATCACATTACTCTTAGGAAAATCATAAAAAAATCATTCTAATTCAGAAAAATACAAATAATATATCAAAATTTGCAAAAAAATAAGATCTATCTATGTACACTCGAAAATTAGATATTTATATTGAATAAAAATCTTCATGCTCGCCGTTTTGACCATAGTTTTAAACATGCATAAAAAATTCAAAAACGATCGAAACAATGCGAAACCTTCATGTGGTGTCATATTATGAGACATGGTTGCAAGGAAAAATATCAAACTTGTTATATTGAATATGTCTCAAAAAACCTTCACAAAATGACCTATCTCATTCGAGGTTTTCTGGCTTTCGGGTCAAATGACCAATGTTATGGCTAGAATCAAGGCATAGTTTGTGATAATCTGTCCATATTGTGCATGCATGTGCATTATAGAATGGCGAATAATGTTGCATGAGGAAGTTTTCCTTTTCGTCGTACCAAAAAGCCATTTTTTATTTTACGAGCATAAAAAACGAGGAATTTTATGAAGCAACCACCAAATGGCTAATTCAAAATTCTATCACCCCATTTTTCAAAAATACTAGACCACCTTAAATGTACAATGTCTCAGCGGGGGATCTCAAACCTTTCCGTCTACTCTAGGTGAAAAAGACAAATTCCTGTCGAATCGGCAGGAAGTGGGTCAGATATGAACTACAGGTACATGATCAGATGGGCATAATTTTTTACAAAAATCATATTTAGATTCACAATATGCTATTTCATCAGAGATCCAGTGAAAGTTTAGAGAGGCTCAGCTCCGAGCTAAGAATCATCATACCCGTCGTTCGACAAAGTTTGTCAATAGTTTTAAAGATTCATAAAAAATTCAAAAACGATCGAAACAATGCGAAACCTTCGCGTGGTGTCATATTATGTGACATGATTGTAAGGAAAAATATCAAACTTGTTATATTGAATATGTCTCAAAAAAACCTTCATAAAATGACCTATCTCATTCGAGGTTTCCTGGCTTTCGGGTCAAATGACAAATGTTATGGCTAGAATCATGGCATAGTTTGTGATAATCTGCCCATATTGTGCATGCATGTGCCTCATGGAATGGTGAATAATGTTGCAGGAGGAAGTTTTTATTTTTGTCGCACCAAAAAGCCATTTTCCATTTTCTTAGCGACAAAAACGAGAGATTTTATGAAGCAACCACCAAATGGATAATTTAAAATGCTACCACCATATTTTTCAAAAATACTAGACCACCTTAAATTAACAATGTCCCAACAGGGGGATCTCAAACCTTTCTGCCCACTCCAGACGAAAAAGACAAATTCCTGCCGAAACGGTAGGAAGTGGGTCAGATATGAACTACAGGTACATGATCTGATGGGCATGACTTTTTACAAAAATCATTTTTTGTTCACAATATGCTATTTTATCAGAGATCCAGTGAAAGTTTAGAGAGGCTCAGCTCCGAGCTAAGAATCTTCATACCCGTCGTTCGACAAAGTTTGCCGATAGTTTTAAAGAGTCATAAAAAATTCAAAAATGAACGAAACAATGCAAAACCTTCGCGTGGTGTCATATTATGTGACATGGTTGCAAGGAAAAATATCAAACTTGTTATATTGAATATGTCTAAAAAAACCTTCATAAAATGACCTATCCCATTCGAGGTTTCCTGGCTTTCGGGTCAAATAACCAATGTTATGGCTAGAATCAAGGCATAGTTTGTGATAATCTGCCCATATTGTGCATGCATGTGTATTATGAAATGGCGAATAATGTTGCAGGAGAAAGTTTTCCTTTTCGTCGCACCAAAAAGCCATTTTCCATTTTACGAGCGTAAAAAACAGGGAATTTTATGAAGCAACCACCCAATGGCTAATTCAAAATTCTACCATCCCATTTTTCAAAAATACTAGACCACCTTAAATGTATAATGTCCCAATGGGAGGATCTCAAACCTTTCCGTCCACTCCAGGTGAAAAAGACAAATTCCTGCCGAATCGGTAGGAAGTGGGTTAGATATGAACTACAGGTACATGACCGGATGGGTATGATTTTTTTTAAAAATCATTTTTAGATTCACAATATGCTATTTTATCAGAGATCCAGTGAAAGTTTAGAGAGGCTCAGCTCCGAGCTAAGAATCTTCATACCCGTCGTTCGACAAAGTTTGTCGATAGTTTTAAAGAGTCATAAAAAATTCAAAAACGATCAAAACATTGCGGAACCTTCGCGTGGTGTCATATTATGTGACATGGTTGCAAGAAAAAATATCAAACTTGTTATATTGAATATGTCTAAAAAAAACCTTCACAAAATGACCTATCTCATTCGAGGTTTCCTGGCTTTCGGGTCAAATGACCAATGTTATGGCTAGAATTAAGACATAGTTTATGATAATCTGCCCATATTGGGCATGCATGTGCCTCATGGAATGGTGAACAATGTTACAGGAGGAAGTTTTTTCTTTGTCGCACCAAAAAGCCATTTTCCATTTTCTGAGAGAAAAAAACGAGAGATTTTATGAAGCAACTACCAAATGGCTAATTTAAAATGCTACCACCCTATTTTTCAAAAATACTAGACCACCTTAAATGGACAATGTCCCAACGGGGGGATCTCAAACCTTTCTGTCCACTCCAGGTGAAAAGGACAAATTCCTACCGAAACGATAGGAAGTGGGTCAGATATGAACTACAGGTATATGATCTGATGGGCATGATTTTTCACAAAAATCATTTTTAGGTTCACAATATGCTATTTCATCAGAGATCCAATGAAAGTTTAGAGAGGCTCAGCTCCGAGCAAAGAATCTTCATACCCGTCGTTCGACAAAGTTTGTCGATAGTTTAAAAGAGTCATAAAAAATTTAAAAACGATCGAAACAATACGAAACCTTCGCGTGGTGTCATATTATGTGACATGGTTGGAAGTAACAATATCAAACTTGTTATATTGAATATGTCTCAAAAAAACCTTCACAAAATGACCTATCTCATTCGAGGTTTCCTGGCTTTCGGGTCAAATGACCAATATTATGGCTAGAATCAAGGCATAGTTTGTGATAATATGCCCATATCGTGCATACATGTGCATTATAGAATGGCGAATAATGTTGCTGGAGGAAGTTTTCCTTTTCGTCGCACCAAAAAGCCATTTTCTATTTTTCGGGCACAAAAAAGGGGGGTTTTATGAAGCAACCACCAAATGGATAATTCAAAATGATACCACCCCATTTTCACAAGATTATATGGATGTAATATTTGGATTCCTCACATTTTTCTGACCGATTTAGACATTTTATTTGTCGAATTCCGAATTTAAATATATGAATTATTCCATATTAAATAGAAAAAGGAAATAAAATAAAATCATTTTATTTTTTATTTGGATTCAATATTATTATTACTTTTTATTATTGTTTACTTAAATAATTGTTTGGAATCTAAAACTAAGATGTGTGACATCATGGTCCAAGAGTTAATAGCATTGATATGGAAGTATTAGCAACAAGGTATGATTTCTTTCTTGGTAGCTCATTTGGAAGGAATGAAGAAGTTAAGCGTGCTAGGCCTAGAGTAGTGTTAGGATGGGTGACCACAGGGGAAGTTTGATTATGAGTGTAATTTGACCTAATATTTAACATACAAAGGATTAAAATATTCTATATGAGATTATCAAGTAAATAATATTCAAAAAAGTTTGAAACAAAATTAATCTTTTTTTTTAAAAAAGGCAGTTTCTTTGCCGTGTACTTTTTCCACGAGACACACGGCAAAGACAGCTTCTTTGCCGTGTACTTTTCAAAGAATAGACACCGTCATCTCCGCGGAAACCGTTATCTTACTTTACTTTGCTGTGTCTACGCATGAGACACACGGCAAAGCCTTTGCCGTATCATATTTAAAAAACACACGGCAAATGGCATTTGCCGTGGCGAACGTTGCCATGTGGCATTTGCCGTGTGTATACACACGGCAAAGACTTTGCCGTGTTCCGAAAAGTCTTTGCTGTGTCTTTTGCCTACACGGCAAGTGTGCCGTAGTGAATGAGCTAGTTGCATCGTCAACTTGGTGAACTATTTGACGTGATGCATGGTATGCACGCTTACGTACATGATGTGTGTTCGATCTCCCAAATGGTTGGGTCACATGCATGACTCGTCCTATACAGTGACTTACTCTTGAGCAATCTAGCTGCATGCCCGCCTGTCATTCCACATATGTGACACGCGTGTATGCGTGCATGATGGTGGTGCTGGTGCCTACGAGGCAATTGCATGCCGCCCCATACTAGTAGTATCAGAACAATATCAGTATGACACGCGTGTATGCGTGCTTTATTATCCTTATAATTAATCAGTCCACTGGGAGATACATGGGAGTTAGAGGTAGTACTCCCTCGGTTTTAAAATATAAAATATTTTTATATTTCTTTAAATACATATATCTAGACGTTTTTAGTGGTATGAGTTCGGAAAAAAAGAATGAAACTACACACTAAAGGATGTCGAATACAATTCCCTAAGTGGCGGCAGGTGAGACGTCCTGTCATTGCCGTGGCTTCCCCATCCATCGTCGTCGCGCGTCCTGTGTCATTGCTGTGGCTGCCCCATCCATTGTCGTCGCGCCTACCACAACAGGGTGGCGTTAATGTGCACCACCGTTCGTTCCCTCCATTTCTCGCCGCTTGTGCCTCCATTTCCTGCCCAGAAGCTGGAGCACTCGGCTCCCCATGCTTTACACTCATTTCTCACCGTTCTCATACTCGAGCCCTCGAGGAAACATACACGACCCTCTTGGCCCGCGTCATGGAGATCTCCCGCAAGGGGCCGATGAAGGAGTCTGCCTGGCTTCTCATGGAGGCCAGCACTGGAGCCTCACTAAAATCACGGCCTGCGAGGTATAGCAGGTTGCTATGAACAAAGAGACCCGCCAAGCACGTGATGTAGTGAAGGCTCGGCAGTGCAGGAAAGCACCGCGCACACCAGCGGAGGCGTTGCACCTGTGGGCAATGGAAATCAGTGCACATATGAGCGGAGATAGGACCAAGAGGCGGGCACGGGTGAATGCCAAGAAGGCAAGGAGCGACAACGAGGCCAGTGCCCTTTCGCACCCTGACCGACTACGAGTAGATTTAGGTTTTAGTTTAAGATTTAATCGAATTTCATTCAGCTTCATAATATATAATAAAATTTGAATGAAATTTTAATTTCTGGCAGAATTCTTGAATTCCTTGGAGTGTCGCGAGACGCTCCCATATACGATAACTCATCCCGGTGCCCCCCATAGCACCCGTCTAGCTGTTGCCGAATGGCTTATGGTGGACGCAGCTGGGGATGCTGTCACATTGTCTTGAGCTCGGACACCGTAAGCCGACGCTCGATGAGGCCCCTGAGCGGCAAAGCTGGAGGGTTGGAGCTCACGTACTCCCTTTGTTTTTTATTACTTCGCGTTCTACCATTTTTCAAAGTCAAACTTTATCAACTTTGACCAAAAATATAAGAAAATATATAAACATTCATTATTCCAAATACATATATTATGAAAACATAACTTATGAAGATTCCAATACTATAAGTTTTATATTATAGATACTTCTATTTTTTGCTAAATATTTGATCAAACTTTAAAAAGTTTGACTTTGACTAAACTCAGAATGCGATCTAATTGTGAACGGAGGGAGTACTAGTCAAACATTGCTTGTACTCCTTACACCAACTACTGAGTTGCCAGTCTGATGGCTGTTGATGGCTGATGATATCCTAAGTCACAAAAGGAATGAACACCATTTAGCCGATTATCAAACATATTATAATATTAATCGGTGGAGGAATACAATATGTAAAGTGAATGATTCGCCAAACAAAACTAGCAACATGACATGATAGAAATAAATGTTTAATAGCCTGATTCGCAAAAAGAATGTTTAAAAGTCTTCTCCGAGTCAAAACAGAAAATACATCATTTTTTACTCACATTTTAATTTCTTGCCAGATTATCTCTAGTAATATTTTTTGTGGGTATAGGTTATCTTTAGTAAGCAAGACTTTACAACAAAGGAATCACATAAATATTTTTACCTCCAATGGAATATTTACCTCCGCAGTACTTATTATATGTGGGAAATTCGGATGGTTTCACTGTATCAGTATGCATAGCGCAGCGGTTGAGATTCCCTTTCCATTATCAGATTGAGGGAATCAGAACTTGTCGGGTGCGCGCGCCCACGTACGGGATCAGCATGTGAATACACGGCACTGGTTGGTGAGCCAAAACATTCCCAAATCGCGGCGTTGTTTTGTTTATTCATCCATCATATATCCAGTGTCATACAAAAGGTGCAGGGTGCCGGAGAGACGTTGTTGTTTTGTTTGTCTGGTGTTAACGACATGACTGCAGACTGGGGCATGCAGCTGATACAACAAGCAAGATGACTACTCTACGAGCAAATTGCATCGTCAACTTGGTACTAATATACTCCTGAGCTTTACAGTATATATATCGGCCTGCTGTCCTCTTCCTGTGCTTTCGAGCCCCACGGAAAAAACGATCCAGGCAGCTGCCATATCCGGATCAAGAGATGCAGGAGAACGATCGTCATTCCGATACATTCATCATGAAACTTACGTGATCATGTTGGCGTGCTCTGTCGTCATGATACCGCCGCGTCAGTGGATGCATCTTTCATTCTTTCTCTTGTTGGTGGTTGGCTGAATCTCGGGTAGTGCGTGTGTGTGGATAATGAAAAGATAATGTATCGACGCGATTTTCAGCATCGGTTCATTTGTTCAAGCTAAAATGTCTTATATTTTAAAATCGAAGGGAATACTTGGTACACAGGGACGGTAGATGCAGGAAGGATGCATAGAAGTACGACCGTGCATTGGTGTCCAAGTGTGTGTTGGGTGGGTTGAATTAGTTAATCCATCTCTCGTCAAATTGGCCTTGTCATGGGTTTAATCAAAATATATGCCTGAAATTGTATATTAAATTAGTACTACAAATCCCTACTTATATGCCTGAAATTGTATATTAAATTAGTACTACAAATCTCTACTTATAATTTATCGAGTTCCACGTCATCCGCATAATGCTCTTCATATACATCAAGGACCTCCTTCATCATAAATCCCGCCAGCTCCTCTTGAATTGCTCTTATGCACTGGTCTAGCTCTAGTTTCTCTCGCAAACCATACATATAATGTGAGTCAACTTTCCGCTCACTGGTCAACTCGCGGATGTACTCGCAGACGTAGTATCCACATAAATGAGTTCCTGGTGGCTGCTGTAAACTCTTCACCATTTTATAAGTTAGCTCCTCTTTGAATAGACCTGATATTTTCTGTCTGAACCGTGTCCAACACCTGCTCGGCAAAAAAAATAAACAAAGTAGTTATTAGTTACTTGATATCAGGAAATGAATGAAAGAGGCCGATATAATGTGATAATGATTGATACTTATGGAGCATTGCTTTCATGTCCCTCCACTGCTCTTGGTCCCAACTTAATGAGTCGTGAACTTCAACTAGGGACTTGCCATTTTTAATGTTTAGCAAGATCCAGTGGAATCTGCCGAAGTTTACAAAGCATACATGCATAGCTCATCGAGTAAGCAAAAATAAAATATGTATAAGATATAAACACTCACTTGAAGTTGTAAGGAAATAGTATTTTCTTAACAAAATTATTCTTGGTTAAGAACCTGCACAGGTCTTCCTCCACGTCCTTGGGGTGATTCTTTAACGTATATTTATTAACGATATATGGGTCCATGAACCCAACGTCATATTTTCTAGCTCTTTTGTATTCAAGCATCTTCATTCTGCAGAATATAATATCATATAAAAGGATATATAGTTAGGATTATATATTAAATGCAATGAACGAGCTGAGCTACAAACTTAATTATAAAAATAAATCACTTATAGACAGTAGCAACCAATGATAGATTTGTCGAGGGCGCGCTGGTTATATAATTAAAACAGTTCGGTCATTTGAACCTGTATCGAGTATGGTTTAAAGTGATGCTCCTTTCTAACGTCCACCGGAAATCAATCTTTCTTATGCTTTTTTCTGCTTGCGACATGTACCATTCATGCAGATTTCGCATATATGTGGATAGACGCGCGAGCTCCTTATTACTGACTAGAGGCTCCCCTTGGACATACTTTCATACTATCTGACCCACTGGCGTATCTTCATAGCGTAAATATTGACCAAGAGACATATTTGCTTCGGTAGCAAGTGCTTTGGCCTGCGATACAGTGATGCCCATTATTGCAGCATTATTACGGGCTCTGGGGTCCATTATTTGCATGTCCATCTCCATTTCAGCTCTGAAGGCCTTGTCGAGGTCTGAAATGACTTTGAGCGGGGCGACCGATTGATTCTTCTGTGCTTCGAGCTGGGCAACTTGCTTCCCGCTTTTTGCACTTGTGATTTTTTTCTTCTGTACTTGCTTAATAATCTCCCGGTCATAGTCTGATTCCAGATTCATCGATATCTAGGATGGTTGCTCAAGAAAGGACTTAGCCCACTTTTTGGTTTTTTCATCATATACTGTCTTTGGCTCACGCTTTTTAGGTGCAAAATGCGCCTTAACTTGGGCAGCCACATCCGCGTTAGTTTCCTCATTGGTCTTGTCATAAGGTCTCTTTGGAAGAGCCGGCGGGATGTCGACTATCTTCGCCGTTTGACCTTTCTTCAATGTGGGGCGCGGGGGAGCGTCGACGTTTCGTTTCTTCGATGAGGTAGTAGTACTACACGGAGGCGGAGGCGGAGATCGAGTATTGCGCGGAGGCGGAGATCGAGTTGATGTACTCCTGCTGCGGCGATCGTCAGCGGGGCGGGTGGACTTGGAGGTTGACGATAATCGGGTTGGGGTGGAATTGGAGGTTGACGATATTCGATGCGGGGTGGACTTGGATTCCTCAGAGTCGGTGGCCTTGGCACCGAGCCTGGAAACTTGATGTACTTCTTCTTCCATAGAATGATGTTGCGCTTGACATCTCCTAGTTTCGTAAGGCCTTCAGGCGTAGCGATGTCAATGTCTAGGTCCGCAAAATCCTCCACTATGTCATCCACCGTGACACGAGCATAGCCAGGTGGAATCGGAAGTGAATGATGGAGTTCTCCAGGTAGACAAGGTAAAGCAGTGCCGATCGCCACCTTGAAGGACAGGTTGTTCATTGGCTGATGTAGCTCACATTGTGCCATCTCTATGACATCATCCATGGGGTAGCGAGGAGCCGGTGCATAATCTAGCAGTGCTTGATTATCAGCCCGGACCTCCGTGGAATCCACACTGCTTCTCCGCTGGCTAAGAACCAATGCAGGATCATCAGCCTGCGGGTGAGTTGATGACGGCGGCCTTTGTCTAATTTCTTGCATGAGGTTCTTCAGATCAGCTAGGTCCTGCTCTACCCTGGAGATCCGGTCTGCCTCCCGGTCCTTCTTTCTCTGACAGCATCGTACTGAGGAAACCCTTTCTTCCACGAGACACCGGCGCCTTTGCCTCGTGTTCGTCCTCCCTTTTCAGGATTCCCTAGGGCGCGTGTCAGCTCGTCGTTCTCTCTCTTGGTATGGAACAATCCCAATTGAGCATCGTTCATTGCTTTAATAAGGTCTTGAGAGGGTTTTAGAATTTTTTCATGAAATAATGTCTTCCATGTTTCTGGGTCCAACGATCGCCCATGCCCGTACCACCAATGCTTTGACCTCTCAAGCCATCCATCTGTACCAGGAGTGACGCCTCTAGCCCTCATTTCATTCTCCATAGTTTCCCACCTAGGGACGACACTCTTGTAGCCACCTGTCCCCATTTTATGATGGTATTTCTTTTGGGCAGCATTTAACGCGTTCTTTGCCGACTTTGCCTTTGCTTTATTAGATTGCTTGTAGTGTACAAAATCGGGCCACTGTTCTTTCAACTTCTCGTTTACTCCTTTGAAGTCTGGAGTTTTATTTTTCGCGACATATTTCGCGTATAAACTTTTCTTGTGGTTCCGGTACAGTTCAACCATCTTGCTTAGAGCCCACTCCTTGACTTTCGCTCTATTTTCAAGCCCACCCGGCCTTGGGGTAATACCATCTACCTCAAATTCTTCATACTCTGGAGGTAGTATGAAATGCGCTATGAGCTTCTGCCAAAGGTCATCTTTGGCATCATCGGTGACATAGCTGTTGGATTCTTCACCGGGTTTCTTTGACTGATTCCATTCTTGGATAGTGATCGGCAGGTTGTCCCTAACAAGCACCCCACATTTATTTATAAACATCCTTCAGTGCTTCTCTGGAGCAATCGGTTCACCATCATCATCTATTTCTTTGATGGTGAACCTCTGATTACCATCCAACTTTTTGTTCGGCCCTCATTTCGTTTGAGCTATCAATTGCTTCGATCCGGTAGGCTAAAAGAAGAAGAGAGAGTGATTAATATATATCTAGATCAGTTAATGAATAGAGGTAACACGAGGCTTTATATATATATTTATATATATATGTGTGTGTGTGTGTATGTGTGTGTACCTCGTCGGATCCTGTCGAGGGGCCATCATTATTGGTGTTATTTGTTTGCCCTTCGTCCATCCGGTCTTCCCCTTGGTACATTAGGTTTTCCTCTAGTCCATCACCGGATGGATTCAGATATGAGGATATCTCTTCCTCGAGCAAAATATTTTCACCGGTAGTAATATTAAGAGGAATTTCACCTCTTATCATGCCCTGAAGAAAACCTTCACCAATGCGACCAGGATCTTCGGATGGATCCATGACTTAATTATCTATAACAGAAAGAGAGTTAAACAGGTTAGAAAAAACAATAACCCTAATAACTAAAACAAAAAAACAATAACCCTAATTAATAACCCTAATATTATTTGTGGTAAAACAATAATCTTAATAACTAAAACATAAAAAACAATAACCCTAATATTATTTGTGGTAAAACAATAATCCTAATAACTAAAACAAAAAACCCTAATATTATTTGTGATAAAACAATAATCCTAATATTATTTGTGGTAAAACAATATAATCCTAATAACTAAAACAAAAAAAACTAAAACGAAAATCCTAATCCTAATAACTAAACCCTAGCTAATATTTTGTGGTAAAAAACAATATTTCTAATCATAATAACCCTAGCTAATATTTTGTGGTAAAAAAATATATTTCTAATTATAATAATCCTAGCTAATTATAAAAACCCTAATATTGTTTGTGATAAAACAATAATCCTAATATTATTTGTGGTAATTTAATCCTAATTATAAAAAACACTCGACCTCTCGAGCTCACCGACGAGGCGGCGCGAGGCAAGACAAACATTTACACGAGGCGACGCAAGACGGCGAGGCACGCGCTGCTGCGCGGCGCAGGCGTAAAATGCGCTTACGGCGACACGCCACGACACCTACGGAGTGGCCGTGCCGGGTGAGAGGCATGGCTATGGCATGAGCTACCACCAAATGGACAACACCTTCCCTGCGTCTTCGATGCGTCTATGAGTGCTTCGTCTTCGTCTTCGTCGAGGAATGCCAAGTGCTGGTGGGCAGCACCTCCCCTGGCGCGGAATATATAGGGACCCCCCCCTTTAGTCCCGGGTCCAGCCACCGCCCGAGACTAGAGGGTCTCTATTCCCGGGCCGTGGCTTAACCCACGACCCGGGACTAGTGTTTTTTTTTCGACCGCTTCGTTTTTGCGTGCGCAGGCACCCTCTAGTCCCGGGTCGAGCCACAACCCGCGACTAGTTTGTTATTTGTGAATTTTCTTTTTTAATTCAAATCAAATATAAAACTTTGGAAAATCATATCTTTTATTGTAAAAATCCAAATAAAACAAATAATATGTCTATTATTATCAGAAAAATATAAAGAATCTTAATATAATATCCATACATCTGTTTGCATCATTTATAAAGTATTTCATATATAAATTTTCTTTTTTAATTCATATCAAGTATAAAACTTTGGAAAATCATTTCTATTGTAAAAATCCAAATAAAACAAATAATATGTCTATTATTATCAGAAAAATATAAAGAATCTTAATATAATATCCATAGATCTGTTTGCATCATTTAAAATTATTTCATTTGTAAATTTTCTTTTTTTAATTCAAATCAAATATAAAACTTTGGAAAATCATATCTTTTATTGTAAAAATCCAAATAAAACAAATAATATGTCTATTATTACCCAAAAAATATAAATAATCTTAGTATAATATCCATACATCTGTTTGCATCATTTATAAATTATTTCATTTGTAAATTTTCTTTTTTTAATTCAAATCAAATATAAAACTTTGGAAAATCATATCTTCTATTATAAAAATCCAAATAAAACAAATAATATGTCTATTATTATCAAGAAAAATATAAATAATCTTAATATAATATCCATACATCTATTTGCATCATTTATAAATTATTTCATTTGTAAATTTTCTTTTTTAATTAAAATCAAATATAAAACTTTGGAAAATCATATCTTCTATTGTAAAAATCCAAATAAAACAAATAATATGTCTATTATTATCAAAAAAATATAAAGAATCTTAATATAGTATCCATACATCTGTTTGCATAATTTATAAATTATTTCATTTGTAAATTTTCTTTTTTAATTCAAATCAAATATAAAACTTTGGAAAATCATATCTTCTATTGTAAAAATCCAAATAAAACAAATAATATGTCTATTATTATCAGAAAAATATAAAGAATCTTAATATAATATCCATTTAGTCCCGGTTGTAGTCACTAACCAGGACTAAAGATATTTCCCGTCATTCCCCACCGCTTCCCGCCAAGTTTTCCCGCCCTTTCCTTTTTACGAGAGCTTTTAGTCCCGGTTGTCGTCACTAACCGGGACTAAAGATATTTCCCGCCATTTCCCAAAGCTTCCCGCCAATTTCCCCGCCCTTTCCCTCTATATCTAGGGTGATCGCACCATGGCTATCCATACATCCACACCTTTCTCTCTTCGAACAATGGACAATGCCCATCGGGCCATTCTCGACCTCGAGAGAGAGAGGCTACAGCGTCAGGCGCCCTACCCTTGTCCGCGGGCATCGTTGGCCATCGGATGTCGAGCGGAGGGGTTCCCTCCTCCTCCCTCCGCCCTCAAGGTTCCGCATGCTAGGGCGGCACGAACCACTTCTACCACGAGCTCACGCCACGCCGAGAAGCGGATGGATCCCCAATGGGATCCCGGCTACTAATACACCGACACCGGAATGCCTTCTTCGCTAATAGGCAGGAAGGGAGATCGCGAGGCGAGGGTGATGGCTTCGGTGAACCACAACGGCCATCCGGTGGGCAAACCGTACTATCATCGGAGTGATGTGCTACATCACCGGGGGAGACCATCCTCGCCTGCGGTGCCCACAAGTCCACCCGCCACAGAGCCACAAGAAGGCCCCTCCCCCGCCCGGTGGTAGCGGTATCGTCTTCCAGGAGACCCATCCCCCTCCCGCCGTGTATCCGAGGCCGGAGTGGCAGGTGCCCCCGGTATATGCCATGGCTGGGCTGAGGATCCCCGGAGTGGCAGGTGACGATGACGATGACAATGACAAAGTAGACCCTGAAGCTACGTACTATAGGTCTAGGCTGTAGGGGTTCGTAGCATGGAAAACAAAAAATTTCTACCGCATACAGACAAACAAGCCAAGATCTATCTACTAGATTGTAGCAACGAGTCGATAGAATAACTCACCCTCGAAGATTCCAAAGTGTTTAACGAGAGCGGATTCTCATGGGTGATGTAGTCGTACTCTTCCCGATCTCAAGATCGCGTAGACGATCCTTCCGGTGCTGCGTTCCAAGAGCGCTTCAAGATGGTCACACGCTCGATACTGACGAAGACCTTCCTCTCCTTGTTCCAAGCGGAGGTTGTAGCACTCTCTCACGATTCCCAAAGACGACGGGCGTGGCCCAAGTAGAGGGAGATCTCGCAGGGCTTCGCCTTAAGCCGGAGCGAGTATGGTGGACTATGAGAGAGCCTCGGTGATCTAGGGTTTATACACACCAAGTAGAGGGAGCTAGGCCGGTGTCTAGGGAAAGTAGAAGCCCCAACTCGGCGGCTTGGGAGAAACCCTAGGGCGGCGGCGGCTATGGTGGGCGGCGGCTAGGGTTAGGGTTTAGAGGGGCAAGGTGTAGGTCTAGAAGGGGCAGCCCTGCCCCTCCTTATATAGGTGGGAGGGCGCGACCAAGGGGAGGGAGTCCCTCCCCAACTCGGCCTCCTTGGCCGGCGGTGGAGGGAGAGGGACTTCCTCCCCAAGTAGGTTTCCTACTCTCCCTCCACCAAACAAAATAGCCGTTTGACTTTTCAAATTGGCGTTTGACTTTTTAAACTAGGATTTGATTTAACCCTTTATTTTGTTCAGCGATAACACCTAGTACATGATGCAACCATTCCAACTTGTTAAGACACATTCATGTACCCTTCCCCTCCGGAGTGCCGGACATTCCGGAACCTTCTAGAACATTCCCGATGAAAACACCGGAACCATTCTCCAACCCCGAAACAGGACTTTCCTTATATGAATCTTATTCTCCGGACCATTCCGAATCTCCTCGTGATATCCCAGATCCCATCCGAGACTCCGAACAACATTCGGTCTCTTACTCATCATTCCGTAACTACTAAATAACGTCGAATCCTTAAGTGTGTCTCCATGCGGTTCGTGAATTATGCGGACATGATCGAGACACTTCTCCGAACAATAACGAATAGAGGAATCTGGAATTTCATATGGCTCCCACATATTTCTATGATTACTTTGCGATTGAATGAACCACTTACATACGATACCAATTTCACTTTGTCTCACGATAGTTTACTTATCCGAGGTTTTGATCGTCGGTATCTCTACATACCTAGTTCAACCTTGTTACTGATAAGTACTCTTTTATCGTTCCCGTGGTATGTGATCCCTTGTGAGCCAGTCACATGCTTGCAAGCTAATTGGATGACATTCCACCGAGAGGGCCCAGAGTATATCTATCCGTCATATGGATGGACAAATCCCACTCTTGATCCATGTGTCTCAACCAATACTTTCCGAACACTCAATGCCACCTTTATAGCCACCCAGTTATGGTGTGGTGTTTGATGTCATCAAAGCATCCTTCCGGTGATGGTGATAAGCATGATCTCATGGTCGAAGGAATTAGGTTACTATGTATCAGAAAGCATATAGCAATTGAACTATTAAATGACTTGATCTTTATGCTACGCTTATCTATAGGAGTATGTCCATCATATCATTCTCCTAACGACATGATCTTGTTGTTAATAACATATCAATGTTCATGATAGGGAAACCACAACCATTTATTAACCAACAAGCTAGTATTATGAAGAGGCTTTACTAGGGACTACAATTTAAGTTCACAAATCACACAAGTATTAATGTTTCCTTGATAATACTATTATAGCATGAATGTAAAAATTTATCATAAACACAAAGATATAATAATAACTACATTTATTATTGCCTCTAGGGCATATCTCCAACATAGGCATGATTATGACTAAAGGGGGCGGCTTTAGTCCTGAGTGTTAGCTAGTCCCAGTTTGTCCCGGTTTTTAATATTAATAAATGTCTTGAGTGTTACCTAGTCCCAGGACTAAATATGAAGATGTTGTTGTATTTAGAGGAAAAAGCCTATAAATAGAGCAACCTCTAAATAGAGGAAAGGACGGGCAGGCTGGATCGAGTAGCCTATAAATAGAGGGAAATGCCTATAAAGAGAGGGTTCATCTTTAGTCCCGGTTGGAGAAACCAACCGCGACTGAAGGGATTGTGGCAGACTGGGCCAGACAACACTAATAATAGGGGTGAGTGTCGACATTATGTCGTGCGGCTTGTATCTTGTCCCGGATGGTGTCACCAACCGGGACTAAAGATGAACCTTTAGTCTCGGTTGGAGACACCAACCGGGACAAAACATGAGTCAACACTAATAATAGGGGGTGAGTGTCGACATTATGTCGTGAGTGTCGACACTATGCCGAGCTGCTTGTACTATAAATAGGCATCCTTGTGAGTCCAGTCCTCCAGCCAATTTGAGGCATCTCCAAGATGGTTTTCGAGAGCAGGGACACTTACTACGGCTGGGAGGAGATGCCGCCGAGCCCAGCCTCCAAAGATCTCCAAGAAATCGTCATAGAGGCACTCCCTAATATGTGAAATTAGTTAGATCCTGTGCGTATTGATCTAGTTAGAGAAGTTACAAGCTGCAAGATGGTGTGAGAGCAGGACACCACTACGGAGCCAGGAGATGCCACGAGCCCAGTCCTCCGACATCTCCAAGAAACTGGTCATAGAGGCACTCCCTAATATGTGACCACACACGTTTGGAGATCAGATCTTAATGGTAAGTACGAATTGGGACTAAAGGCCCCCCTTTAGTCCCGGTCCAGCCACAAAACAGGACTAACACACTCAAGATGGTTTGCAGACAACACTATAAAAATGGACACATGGAGCATCTTCACTCATAAAATGTTACAATTATTACACATCATTTCTTCGCGTGTGTTCCTTTCTGATCCCGTCGTATCCATGGAGAATCTTCATTCATTAACATGATTCTTGGGTCATCCTTCACTGCGAAGGGCGGAATTTCATGAAACTTATCACAATCTTCTGACATGTCTGTCTTGTCCTCCACTCCCATGATGTTTCTTTTTCCTAAAAGAACCATGTGGCGCTTTGGCTCGTCGTCTGATGTATTCTTTTTATTATTTTTTCTTTTTCTAGGTTTGGTAGACATGTCCTTCACATAGAAAACCTAAGCCACATCATTGGCTAGGACGAATGGTTCATTTAAGTACCCAAGATTGTTGAGATCCAACGATGTCATTCCGTATTTCTTGTCTACCTCAACCCCTCCTCCTGTCAGCTTAACCCATTTGCACCGAAACAAGGGGACCTTAAAATTAGGTCCATAGTCAAGTTCCCATATTTCCTCTATGTAACCATAATATGCGGTCTTTGACCCATTGTTGTCTGTTGCATCAAAGCGGACACCACTGTTTTGGTTGGTCCTCTTTTTATCTTGGGCGATCGTGTAAAATGTATACCCATTTATCTCGTACCCTTGGAAAGTCGATATAGTAGAAGATGGTGACCTAGACAACAAGTATAGCTGATCTCCAAGAGTGTTGTTTTTAATGAGATGTTGCAACCAACCGCCGAAACTCTTCATGTGTTCATCTCTAATCCAAGAGTCATGCTTTCCAGTGTTGTTGGAGCGTAAGATTTTCTTGTGTTCCTCGATATATGGGCTGCCAAGATAGAATTCTATAGAACGGTGTAATGTGCTTTGATGTAAGAATGTCCGTCCCTACATATTATTGATTTCCTTCCTAGAGTACCCTTTCCACTCAGTCTCCCCTCATACCGCGATTGAGAAAGACCAATCGGCCTAAGGTCAGGAACAAAGTCAACACAAAATTCAATGACCTCCTCTGTTCCATAGCCCTTGGAGATGCTTCCTTCTGGCCTAGCACGTTATTTAACATATTTCTTTAAGATTCCCATGAACCTCTCAAAGGGAAACATATTTTGTAGAAATACAGACCGAGAATGGAAATCTCTTCGACTAGGTGAACCAAAGAAAAGGCCATAATATTAAAGAAGGATTGTGGGTACACCAACTCAAAACTGACAAGACATTTGACCACATCATTCTGTAACCGTGGTAGATCTTCAGGATTGATTATCTTCTGAGAGATTGCATTGAGGAATACACATAGCTTCACAATGGATACTCGAACATTATATGGTAGAAGCCCCCTCAATGCAATCAGAAGCATTTGCGTCATAATCACGTGGCAGTCATGAGAATTTAGGTTTTGGAACTTTTTTTCTGCCATATTTATTATTGCCTTTATATTCGACGAGAAGCCAGACGGGGCCTTAATACTGCTTAGGCATTCAAAAAATATTTCCTTCTCTTGTTTGGTAAGAGCGTAGCTGGCATGACCTTAAAACCATTCTGGATGCAGGCCATCTGGGTCTTTCATACGTTGATGGTCCTTTCGGTGTATCTTTTGTCTTCCCATACACGCCCAAGAAGCCTAGCAGGTTCACACAAAGATTCTTCGTCACATGCATCACATCGATTGCAGAGCGGACCTCTAAGAATTTCCTATATGGTAGCTCCCAAAATATAGATTTCTTCTTCCACATGGGTGCGTGTCCTTCAACGTCCTTCGGAACAGATTTTCCGCCATGACCCTTTCCAAAGGTTACTATTTGATCCAAATCTTTGACCATATCAAATATATCAGCACCAGTACGCTCCTTAGGCTTCGTCTGGTGATATGCCAGACCGTTGAAATGCTTGCCTTTCTTTCTTAAGGGATGCTTGGCCAAAAGAAATCGATGATGCTCATTGTACATATTCTTCTTACAATGTTCCAAATATATACTTTCAGTCTTATCTAAACAGTGTGTGCATGCATTGTATCCCTTGTTGGACTATCCTAAAAGGTTACTAAGAGCAGGAGAATCATTGATTGTTATGAAAAGCAATGATCGGATGTCAAATTCTTCATCCTTGTGCTCATCCCACACGTGTATGCCGGGTTCGTGCCACAACTGTAAAAGTTCTTCAACTAATGGCCTTAGGTATACATCAATGTCGTTTCCGGGTTGCTTCGAACCTTGGATCAACACTGGCATCATAATGAACTTCCGCTTCATGCACAACCAAGGAGGAAGGTTATAGATGCAAAGAGTCACGAGCAGTGTTTGGATCGGAGCTCGCTCCCCAAAGGGATTCATGCCATCTGTACTTAGACCAAACCTTAAACTCCTTGCGTCATCTGCAAAGTCCGGGTACTTTCTATCGATTTTTCTCCATTGCGACCCATCAGCGGGGTGTCTCAACATCCCGTCTGACTTACGTTCCTCTTTATGCCATCGCAACAACTTGGCATGCTCTTTGTTTCTGAATAAGCGTTTCAACCGTGGTATTATAGGAGCCTACCACATCACCTTGGCAGGAACCCTCTTCGGGGGGGGGGGGGGGGGCTCGCCCTCAACGTTACCAGGATCATCTTGTCTGATATTATACCGAAGTGAAGTGCATACCGGACATGCATCCAAATTCTCGTACTCCTCACCGCGGTAGAGGATGCAGTTATTAGGGCATGCATGTATCTTCTGAACCTCTAAACCTAGAGGGCAGACAACCTTCTTTGCTTCAGACGCATCAAGGGCAATACGTTATCTTTTGAAAGCATATTCTTCATCATTTTCAACAAAGTTTCAAATGAGGAGTCAGGTATAGCACACTCAGCCTTCCATCGCAGCAATTGCAGTGTGCTGCCCAGCTTTTTCAGACCATTTTCGCAATTTGGGTACACAAAATTTTGTGATCCTCTAACATGTGATTGAACTTCTCCCTCTCCTTTTCAGTTTCACAGTCTCTTCGTGCATCGACAATGGTCCGACCAAGATCATCAGCGGGTTCATCATGTGTCTGTTCTTCATCCTCCCCTTCAGCATCCACCATGGAAGTATCTCCGTACTTAGGGAAACCATGATAGTTGTCATCCTCATCCTCTTCTTTATTGTCTTCCATTATAATCCTATCTCTCCGTGCTTGGTCCAACAATTATAACTGGGCATGAAGCCGGACTTCAACAGGTGGCTGTGAAGGGTTTTTGAGTCAGAGTAATCCTTCTGATTCCTACATCCACTACATACAGAATACAAAACCATTGCGCTTGTTTATATCAGCAACACGGATGAATTCATGCACGCCATTAATGAACTCGCCAGAGCGTCGGTCAGTACCATACATCCATTACCGGACCATCTGCATTATAGTAAAAGTATATCAAAAACCATTACACAACATGATAAAATTATTACAAGTTATATTGAAAGCTTTTAGAGCATCAATTTTGAATTTTGAAAAATTTACATGCACCAATTTGTGAATTGGAGAAAACAATCAACATGATAAATGTGGAGTTTTTTTATTATTGTTCTATCAGTGAAAACCTCATTCTATTCTAAGCTCTGAAACTCTAAAATTATACATTTCAATTTTCAGTAACAATGTGCCTAATCAAAATTTGTTACACATATATATATCAAAATCCTTCTACTTCTAGAGCATGCATGCATTGATCCATAAGAGCATTATAGAGCTAAAGTAGCAATAAGAGATGAAAGAATGAAGTTTAACCTTTTAAAGTTTTGGATTTAGGGGTTGCAAACTAAATCTTGACAAATCTTGAGAAAAAGAATGGCATGAACTTGCTTGCTTCTTTGAGAAAAATAGCCACCATATGCTTTAGGGCAGCTGGACATGAAGCAAAATATATAGTGGTGGACAACTAGTCCCGGTCCGTAATACGGCCCGGAACTAATAACCTAGAGCGTCCACGAAGTCCGTAATACGGCCCGGAACTAATAACCTAGAGCGTCCACGAAAAGACCAGCTGGCCTGCTCCAGGTTATTAGTTCCGGACCGTATTACAGACCGGGACTAGAGATCTGGTCTGGCTCGGGACTAGTGGCTACGGCCGTTTCTAGCCGTTAGAGGCATCACGGCCCGGGACTAATGCTAACACTAATCACGAACTGTAACAGGCCAGGACTGCTGGCATTATTCACATCGAACCGAAGATCTTTTTCCTGCATGCCCACATCCTGTCATTCCACATGTGTGACACGCGCGTATGCGTGCATGATGGTGGTGCTGGTGCCTACGAGGCAATTGCTTGCATGCCGCCCAATATCATTATGACGCGTGCATCATGACGAGCGATACTATGCGCGTGCTTTATTATTATCATTATAATCAGTCCACGGGGTGATTTACATGGGCCCTTCGAGGTAGTACTCACTCAGTTTTAAAATATAAAATATTTTACTTTCTCAGTTCAGAAATAAGTGACTTGTATTTATAGAGATATACAATGTATCTAAACATATTTTAGTATAGATACATACAAATTCGCACAATGTTAAGATAGAGACATGCAAATTAAATTTAGACAAATACAAGTCACTTATTTCTGAACAAAAGGAGTAGTATTTTTAAACACAATTATCCTAAGTCACAAAATGAATGAATACCATTTAGCCAATTACCAAACATATTATAATATTAATTGGTGGAGGAATACAATATGTAAAATGAATGATGCGCCAAGCAAAAACTAGCAACGGGACATGATAGAAATAGAAGTTTAACATTCTTCTATGAGTTAAAACTCAAAATACATTGTTTTTTACTCACATTTTCATTTCATTTTGCTAGATTATCTCTAGTAGTATTTTTTTGCAGGTACATGTTATGTTTAGTAAGCAAGACTTTACAACAAAGGAGTCACATAAATATTTTTATGTCCAGTGGAATATTTAGTTTTTATAGGTACAGTACTTATTACGTATGAGGAAATTTATATTGGGGAAGTGAGCTTAGCTCAACTGGTTGGGGGGGGGGGGAGGGAGGGGGAGTGGATGTATAAACCTAACACCAGTGTTGGGGGAGCTTATCTCCACTAAAAATGTGAATTTGGGTTCCTATTTATACTTAAGGACTAGGCTATCCGCTATCTTGATACTCATGCAATTTATCTTGAGGACCAGGCTTGGTGTTTAATAAAGTTTAAAAATCCTAGTACTCATGCTTAATGGCCGTGTGCATCCCTAGTTGGTGCAGATGTCATGGAAATGAAATCATCCCTCCATTTTTAAGGGAGTGAGCCTAGCTCAACTTGTAGGGGGAGTGGATTTACAAACCCAACACCTGGGTTCAAATCCTCACGGATGAATTTAGGTTTCTATTTATACTTGAGGATCAGACTATCCTGGTACTCATGCAATTTATCTTGAAGACCAGGCTTGGTGTTTAACCAAGTTTAAAAATCCTGATACTTATGCAATTTATCTTGAGGACCAGGCTTGGTGTTTAACCAAGTTTAAAAATCCTGATACTCATGCTAGTTGCTGGTGGGTGGCGTGGTCAGCCGGGTGGTCTCGTCGTCGTGCAACGGATCCTGATACTTGCCGATGGGTGGCGTGGGGGCTATTGACTCGGTTTCAATAAAGGTGGCGGTCCTCGATCCCTCTCAAGCCAAGACGAAGATTCGCCAGATGTTTCTCTACATTGATCTGGTTCCTGTGTCATGTTCTGGAAGGCTTCGCCGGCATACTCCATAAGTGCAATCATGCCGAGAGATTGCTGGATCAAATGAGATTGGCTCGTCCGCACCCATGTTTTACTCTGACCGTTTAGTTTTAGAGGGTGTGCTTCGAAGCTTTGTTGGTTGTTAAGATCATGGGACATGTTCTCGTTCCATGGTGTTGTTGAAGAATGTCATGGAGACCAAGATCCGTGGACTAACAATGGTTGTTCGAGTCTGGGTGATGATGAGGGATTGGCTTGGTGATTAGTGACTTGGAGCAGTGGCATGCAAGTGGGGGCGGGTGTACAGGAGAGGTTCACGGTTCTACCTTTCAGGATGAAAACCTAGAGTCTGGTCTTAATTGGTTGTGCCTGCCAATGGCCTTTTGAAGGCATTGTTTTGAGAGTGTGAACTTTCTTCAGGGTGAAAATCTAAAATCTTTGATTGGGCAATGACGGTATTTAGTGCATTGTTCCCGTCTTGGAGGCGTCGTTATTGGATAAGCTGAACTTCTGGTGCTGTCTTAGTGGTGGTGGTACTGCTATTTTAATTAATGGGTCACTAAAGCGGGATTGTTTTTGTAATTTTTTTTTGCTGTGTGCATCCGTATGACGGCTAGGGAAGAACGCTGTTGCAGAGGTTGGATATAATTGGTATCTTCTGATATTAATATATGCTCCTTTGAAAAAACGTATGAGGTTGGATATAATTGGTACTGTTTCCTTTTTGGAGGCGTCGTTTTGAGAGAAGACGGGCTTCTTGTGCTGTCTTGGAGGTGATAGTACAACTGTTTCAATGAATGAGTCACTGCAGCGCGATTTTTTTTATTTTTTTTAGGCTGTGTGCTTTCGTGTGGCCGCTAGGAAAATGCGTTATTGCAGAGACTGAGTATAATTAATATCTTTTAATATTAATATATGTGGTTAAAAAATCGTATGAACGAAATTTAAATGGGGTCACTAGATCAATATGCATAGCTCAACCGTTGAGATTCCCTTTCCATTATTGGATATCGAGGGAATCAGAATTTGTCGGGTACGTGCGCCCAAGGGATCAGCATGTTGGTGAGCTTCTCTCCACCAAAACATTTCCAAATCACGGCGTTGTTTTGTTTATTCGGTGCTAACGACATGACTGCAGACTGGCCTGGGGCAGCTGATACAATAAGCAAGAATGCTCTGTCGTCATGATCGGGTCACTCATCGCAATCGTACGTTGATACCGCCGCCTCAGTGGATGCATCTTTCATTCTTTTTCTTGTTGGTGGTTGGCTGAATCTCGTGTGCGTGTGTGTATGGATAAAGCTGGAATGCATTCTTTTTAACGAAAAGATAATGTATCGATGCGATTTTCAGCATCGTTTCATTTGCTCGTGCTCCAAAGATTCGTGCCGTACATATATATATATATATATATATATATATAACATCCACGAATCTCACATGCATTTCCAAGAGGTTAATTAGAAGCATGAATAAATAAGAAAATCACCCGACAAGTAATAATCTCCCCGATAAATTATCTAGGTTGTTAAAAAGTTAATAGCATAAAATCACCACTTTGAAAGCAAAATTTACTGATTGATACCACTTTACGAAAAGAATAAAAAAATCACCATAAAATTCGTTAGTTGACTAAAAAACACCAATTCGACACTAAATCAGAATTGACACTGGTTCTGACAGGTCGAGCACACCTGCAGGGTGACATGGCTTCCTTTTAACGGCTCCTGACATGCCCGTTACCGCCGTTAACGGCACACTGGCACCACCGCCGTCCACCGTGGATAAGGTAGCATAAAACCATCACTTTTGTACTTAAATTTTGAAAAACCACCATATTTGAATACAAATTTAAATGAAAAAACTTTTAATATGAAACGTGCTAAGATATATTTGAATATTTTAAATATAAATTGTATTCACTATTTCAAATAAGTAAAATATGATTTTTTTTCTTCTATTAGTAATGCAAATTTTGAAAATTCATAACTTTAACTATATAATTCCAAATAATATAAATAATATGTCTAAATTTATTAGAAAAATTCAAGAAATCCATTTCTAACATCCATCATGCATGACTAACATCTGTTCCTCTCGGGTATTACAAAAAAATGTGTGTACATATGTGATGCATGGTCATGACTCTGTTTCGATGAAAGCTAAATTCTATTTTGGCGAGCACGCACAGGGAGGAGTGCCCCCATCCGTCCTTTTTGAATTTTTTTGCCCCTGGATACTTGCTCATTTCATTTCGTTTGACGAGCTAGCTGCTCAAGTTATTTTTCGTGTGTCATCTATCCCCAACTCCATGCATGTAAAAAATATATCGGTCTCTCTGTGTTAGGTAGTACATTCCGTTTAAAAAAGTGCTAAAATGCTAAATACATATAGTACATGTATGTCTGTGTTAAGATTAATATTATATAGTGGCAGGTACGCCGACGATGGGTGTTGTCACGTACGCATGAGCGTTAACTGGCAGCGAGCGAAGGTCTCTATAAACACTCGCACAAGGATTAGCACACACGCTTGTTTTTTTATTTTTTCTTGTAATATCCGAGAGGAACAGATGTGATTCATGCATGATGGATGTTAGAAATGGGTTCCTTAAATTTTTCTAATAAATTTAGACAAATTATTTATATTATTTGGAATTATATAATTGAAGTTATGAATTTCTAAAGTTTGGATTATTAAAAGTTTTTCCATTTAAATTTTTATTTAAATGTGGTGGTTTTTCGAAATTTAAGTATAAAAGTGGTGGTTTTATGCTACCACAGACCATGGGGCCCATGCTCCGTTAACGGCCATGTCAGGAGCCGTCTGTCGGATGCCACGTCAACTCTGCATGTGGGCCCGACCCGTCAGAAGCGGTGTCAATTCGGGTTTAGTGTCGAATTTGTATTTTTTGAGACAACTAACGAATTTTGTGGTGGTTTTTTGTATCCTTTCCGTAAAGTGATATCAATCAGTAAATTTTGCTCTTAAAGTGGTAGTTTTATGCTATTAACTCGTTGTTGAATGAAGGAGGTGGGCGTGTATGTAGTACTCCCTCCGTTCAGAAATATAAGATATTTTAGTTTTGTAAATATGTTTGTAGTGGTTTAGAGTGAACCTATACACTAAAAGACGTCTAGATAATTTTATTTCACAAAACTAAAATGTCTTATATTTTTAAATCGAAGGGAGTACTTGGTACACAAGACGGTAGATGCGGCAAGGATGCATGGAAGTACGACCGTACATTGACGCCCAAGTGTGTGTTGGGTGGGTTGAATTAGTTAATCCATCTCTCGTCAAATTGGCCTTGTCATGGGTTTAATCAAAATATATGCCTGAAATTGCATATTAAATTAGTACTACAAATCCCTACTTATAATTTATGGAGAATTTTGGCTTCGGGATTATCTACATGGACAAATATGGAAGGGCTTTGCCTCTTGGTGGCCTTGGCGCGCTTGAGTGGATAGCCACAAGAGTCCGTGTTTGTCTTTACATATGACCATGTTGTCCTTGTAACAAAGATAATATGCTCTTCGTTTATGCGATGACAAATTAAAATCATCATTGGCAATGGAAACAAGGCAAATTTTTGGATGCCGGCGGAGGGGATCAGCCCGAAGACCATCATGCCATCCATCTATGAAATTTCGAAAAGGAAAAAAATTGGTCCGTTCATAAAACGCTTACCCATCACACTTGGATCTCTCAAATCGACGTCCATAACTGGCTATCCATGCATCATCTCCAAGAGTTCTCGAACCTTTGTCACTTCACTTTGCAGGTCACCCATCAGGATAACACTCCCACCCCAGTTATTTGGAAACTCACCACCTCTGGAAACTAATATTGCTACTTGTCCTATATGGCCCAATGCGCAACTCGCTTGCCAATATACTCTCATTTGAAAACCGGGCTCCTTCTAAGTGCAATTTTATTGTACGGCTTGTCATTCAAAACCGTGAATTGACAACAGATCAATTGGAGGGTCACAAAATGGCCTAATGGTAGACTTTGTCCTCTTTATCGCGGTGTGGACGCGTTGGCTTGTCACCTTCTTGTCCATTGCCATTACTCTATCCATATTTGGAGCACGATTAAAGACTGGCTTACGCTTGTGGATCCCGACCCTCAAAGTTGAAACGCTGTGAAGCAAGTCGAGTCTTGGTGGAGGCACATTGTCCTTACCCACTTGACTAGGAGGCGGGCAATGGCTTTTCTTCTTATCTTAAACTCGTGGGAGCTTTGGAATGAGCGAAATGCCAGAACTTTCAAGAATATAGGCACCATGCCTACCATCATGTTCTCGAAGATCAAGATAGAAACATGAACGTGTATTATTTTCAAGAATATGGGCACCATGCCTACCATCACTTTTAAGAATATGCGGGCCGGACCACTGATGCGGTGTCTGGTCCAACCCAAACTTTCGTCGAAACCCGCATATCAACGCTATACTGCCGTTGTGGGCGCCGAGATGCGGGGGTACGCTAGAGTTGCTCTTATATCGGTTGATTAGTACATTTGTTTATGCTTTCTTCGGGGCGTTCTGTAATGTGTGAAACACTGTGAACTTTTTTCTTAAGCACTTCTCTGTTAATGAACTAAGACAAATCTTTTGTCTTTCTTTAAAAAATTATACACTGCAATAGTCCAGTTATACAAGGCATGAAATAATCTTGAACACTTGAAAAATCGGAAAACACACACACGCGTCCGTAGGTGAGCGCGCACGAGCGTACACTCCATACACTTGGAACAACAGCAAGCAAACCATTGTTTAAACTCCAAAAAAGGGGAATAATCCACACGAATCTTGAGCGATGACCACAACAAACGTCCGCAGCCGACAGTAACGAGTATCACCCGGCCAGGTTTCTAATTGACTCCGGCCCCTGATCCTCCCGACACATTGGGACCTCTTGGCCGAACCTCAGCGTGCTGCAAGAGTAAGGAGTAGAGCTAGAACTGTAAGCGATATTGTAACTGCAGAAAACAGTCGAGAAAAACTTGGACACAGAATGAATATAGACCTCTTGCACGACGGGCGCCGGTTTGGTGGTACCGGTGGCCTCCTGGACTCCTCCGGCGCGGCCGCAGCCGGCGACGCGGTCGACGAGGCCGAGGAACCTGTCCTTGAGCTGGGTAGCGAAGTTGGCCATGAGCGAGACGGTCGAGCTAGTGGTGAAACTGAAGTACTGAACTGTATCTGTGCACACTCGCGGCTTTGCCTCGCCGATCGCTGCTTGATTTCTGTGGGGCAATGGGGGGTGATGGTTGATCAGTGAGTTCTCCCTGGGACAATGGAGATCTCATTTATACACGATGCGGGAGCACCAAACGCGTCAGCTTTAAGTGCACCTCCTTTGGACAATGATGGACGGGAGGCCCACGCAGGATATATTCAGATAAAAGGAACCCCGGCAATGCATCGTTTACCACGCAGATCTTGTGTCGAGTTGTTAAGTGGCAACTTTGCCGTTGTATATATAGCGGCCGGTGTACTCATCACTGCGTGATATGATCACTGGTACTGCTAGCTGCAAATTGCATGGTCGACATGATTCAACGGGGCCGGCCAGCCGGGCCATCATCTAAGGCATGTCGTCCTGGGCACTTTTCACCAGATCCTGCTTACAATCGATCAATGACATGAGAAACGCAAACATGGTCTAAGGAAGTCTTACTCAAGATTTGGACCATGCGTGTTGTCAAGACAAGTTTAAGTGCGCCTCCTAGACAATAATGCACGGGAGGCCCACGACAGGATATTCAGACAAAAGGAACCCCTGGCAATGCATCGTTTACCACGCAGATCTTGTGCAGAGTTGTTAAGTGACAACTTTGCCGTTGTATATATAGTTGTGTATCCATTGCGTGATATGATCACTGGTGCCGCTATCTGCAAATTGCATGGTCGACATGATTCAAACGGGGCCGGCCGGCCGGGCCATCATCTAACCCATGTCCTGGGAACTTTTCACCAGATCCTGAACCAGGCAAGTGGCGAAGCCCATGAAACGTACGTCCGTTTTTCGCTTATCCTGCTTACAATCCATCAGTGACGTGAGATACACAAACATGGTCTAAGAGCATCTCCACTCGCCCCCACTCCAAAATGTTTGTGGGCTAGCCCCGTCAGCGGGACACCAAAATCTTTTCTTCCTTTTCTTCCCTTTTCCTTACTATTGGACATCCAGTCCCGCCATTTCTTCCCCTCGTCGCCTTCTAGTCCCGCCATTTCTCCGCCCTACGTCTTCTCTCCCTTGCTCCACCGCCGCCGTCACCATGCCGCCAAAGAGGTAACAAGGTCCTCGCGCGTAAGGCCGACAAGGAGCGGCCGGAGGAGATGACCAATGCGGAGTGGGCATTCGACATCCAGTGCAGACAGGTGGAGAACGTGAGCCGCTGGCTGAGGGAGAAGAACTCAAAACTGCGTCGGGCGGTGGAGGCGCAGGCAGAGCAGTGGGCGGCTGCGCAGCGGGCGACGACAATGGCGGTGGTGATCTGTGTTGCTGGCCAGAACAGCGTCGGGTCAGCGCCATCTACGGCAATACATTTGATTCACAAAGCTAAAACTTCTTATATTTCTGAATGGAGGGGTAGATTTTTTTTTGGAAATAAGCATATATTAATATCACAAGATACCAATTACACCCAGCATCTAAAAAACGCATTGTCCTAGCGATCATACGAAAGCACACAACCAAAAAAGAAAGAATAACTAAAAAAAGGGAAAAGTCCCACTATAGTGACCCATTCGTTGAAACATCGATACTACCACGGTGCACCACCAAGAAAATACCAGAAGTCCAGGTTCTCCAAAAGTGATGCCTCCAATAAGAAAACAGTGCACAAACACCGTCATCGTCTCATAGATCTTAGTTTTTCAACCTAAAGAAAGTTCACGCTCTCAAAACAATACCTTCAGCAAGGCCATTGCTAGACACAACCAATTAAGGCCAGACCCCGTGTTTCCACCCTGAAAGGTAGGATCGTGAACTTCTCCTGTGCAGTCGTCCTCACTTGCATGTCACTGCTCCAAGTCACGAGTCACCAAGCCAATTTCTCATCACCACCTAGACTCGAACCACTATTGTCAGTCCTCAGATCTCGGTCTCGATGACATTCTCCCTCGGCACCATGGAATAAGAACATGCCCCATAATATTAACAGCCAAGAGAGCTTTGAAGCGCTCCTCTGAACGCAAACGGTCAGAGTAAAACATGGATGCACACGACCGAAACCCTCCAATCCGGCAATCTCCAGGCATTATTCGCCCATGGGAGTTTGCCAGCGAAGCCTTCTGGAACTCGCCACTCCGACCAGATCAAAGAGGGCAAGCAACAAGTAGATCCTCGTCTTGGCGCGAGAGGAATCCTAGGATAGCCGCCATTATTTTCAGCAGACGAGCATGCCCCCATGCCTCCTGCCATCTCCATGCAGCACCAACAGAGGAGGAGAGGAAAACAACCACAGGAGATCGCGCGTGGCTAGGTAACAACCTCACCCTCGACGACGTATGGCCACCGGCCCAACTTGACGAAGCCGGCAGAACAGCAGTGTGCCTCCATCCCCTCGTCGGCCGCCGGAGATTCTCAGGCCCCGGCCAAGACAGCTGCACTGCACCAAGCCTACAACCAGCGCCACACCTTCCCCATGTGAACGTCGCCGCAGACCCCTCTCCTGCCCCCATCTTTGATGGACGGGACACCGCCACCGCCGCCGGAGGGGGTGTTCTTAGTTGAGGACAAAGAGGAGGCCCTCCGGAGTCGCCGGAGTCGCCGGAGGGCAACTCAGGAGAGGGTTAGGGTTACTCGGGGGTTTACTCATTGTGTGCACATTGCGAGAAGAGATCACTCACTGCGTGCACATTGCGAGAAGAGATCGAAGAGCACGGAGGGAGTAGATACATATAAATTTAGACAAATCTCCGATAGTTATTTTGAGATGGAGGATACACAAATTTGCATAGCTCATCGATTTCTTGCATACCTCATCAACTTCTATGAGCAGGACAAGAACGTCACACATCGACAGACACGGACTCGGTCAGGAATGTTAAAAAACAAGACAGTTAAGCAACGAAGTGAAAGATTACAGCGACACACCGCTGCATGCTTAGTAGTAAAACGCAGTGGCAACTAAGCACCCCGTATGCTCGGCAAATCAACTCTCTAGACACCAGCCATGTTGACCTGGGCGCCTGAGCCTCCTGACTCCGGGAGATTCCTGGACCTGATCTCCACAACTTCTTCAGCCCGGAAAGCCTCTCCAACTGGCATCAGCTTCCCGGGCTCATCTAGCGCACCTGCAGGAAACACGTTCAGACGAACACTGTCAGCTAACTCCATATTGCAACTAGTCGTTTGATCTAGGACTGAGAGAGTGCCACGAGCCCATATGGCATGCAAGCTTTCATTACCTTTGGCGGCATGCTTGTCGTCTTGGGCGCCGTAGCCGGTGACGCGCTCGAGGAGGCCGTAGAGCATGTCCACGAGCTGAGAAGCGAAGCTGGCCATGGAGCTGGAGCAGCTAAACTTATGAGGTAGTGGTACGACTGTTGCCTCTGACCCAAGAGTGGCTTCAGTGCACTACTGCTAGCTGCTTGCTCTGCCTTGCTGCTGCTCGGATGCTTTCAGATGTGGCTCAGTGGCTGGTGTTGTGGTGACTGGTGAGGTGAGTCCTGTCGCCATTTATAGACTGCCCGGGTCACCAACCGACCGCGCGTGTCAGATTGCTTTGAGTTTTCGGATCAGGAGGGAATCGACCGGAATTTCTCGATGGCCCCGCGCGCATGTGCATCACACGATTCACGAGGACATTCTGTTATTCCTATGCAGCTATAGATAAACGACTGCCAAGCTGTGGCCTGTCCACGCGATTACTGAATGAGCTAGTTACATCGTCAACTTGGTGAATTATTTGACGTGATGCATGCTATGCACGCGTACGTACATGATGTGTGTTGGATCTCCCAAATTCGTTGGGTCACATGCATGCATGACTCGTCCATGAGCAATATGGCTCCATGCATGCCCACCTTCTGTCATTCCACACGTGTGACACGCGTGGGTACTGGGCGGTGCATGATATGGTGGTGGTGCCTACGAGGCAATTGCATGCCATGCTGCCGCCCCATACTATCGGGCTGCCTGTCCTCTTCCTGTGCTTTCGCCAGCCCCGCCGATAAAGACGAGCCACCAGCCGTCCGGATCGAGATGTCATTCCATATATTCAGGCCAGCACAAATTGTATGATGCGGTCTGCGGTGCATAGTCCATACTTTGATCATGAAGCGTACGTGATCATGATCGTGTTCGCGTGCTCTGCTGGTCACTCATCGTTATCGTACCACGATACCGCTATGTCTGGGGCGGGGATGTACGGTTTCAGTGCATGCATCTTTTTCTTGCTGGTGGTGGATGGACTGAATCTCGTTTGTGTGTGTATGGACAAAGGTGGAATGCATTTTTAGTGGAAAGATAATGCATCTGTGCGATTTTTCATCCACTCTTGTTCCAAGATTCGTGCAGTCGATATAACATATCTACGAATCTCACATAAATTTATTAGAGGTTAGAAGCATGAATAAATCACCCGACGGGTAATCTCGCTGATAAATTTTCCAGGTTGCTACATGAAGAGGTGGGTGTGTATGTAGAACTTGGTACATATCACAGTTACTTACATACAATCGCATTATTAGCAGGTGGCCGAGGCAGAAAAAAAGTTTGAGGGGGCGCAATCAATTTTTTTTGCCTCATGCAAATTGTTGGGAGGGCCAAAAAAGAGAAATCCATAAAATTTAAGGGGTTCTAGATAAGAAAACATGGATGTAATAAAAAATCATCATGTTATGGGAGCAAGCGCCCTTGCTGGTCCCATGTCGTCCCCGCCACTGTTCTTAGCCTAGCCTCCCGGGTCGCCTCTTCAGCGACTCCGCAAGCCCCTCCCCCCTCCCTGTTCACACGCCGCTGTCGTTGGATGGTGCAAATCCATCTATCCACCATTCCTTTCACCTTCATTGTTGCGATTTCCAAGATGTTGATTGGGTCATGGCGCTCACATGTGAAGATCGGATAGGCTAAGTTTCCGTCTCGCATGCTCAGATCAAGTCGAGATTTGATGAAATTTTCTCGGAGTACTTGCAGCGGGTTCTGGAGAAGTTTTGTCACGACTGTGCCTACGCCAACCAAGGCCCAGGCTAGACCCAGAGCATTGGGCCCTATAGATAGCATCCACACAAAGGGGAACAGCGACCAAGATGAAACCTCTGAAACTTATCTCTCTTTCTCTCTGAACTCTCTCGTTTTCCTTCTCTGAGCTTGTCCTCCCAACTACTCTCCTTCCTCCATGTATCTCTGAATTTCCTCCTATACTGCCACTGTAAACTAAGATCTAAATCGAAGTGTAGCCGGGGCATAACAAGTTTGCGTGTCGGATGATCGGTGTTTTGCTGAATTCAGTTTTGATGTTTATGGAAAAGGATGGTAGTGGTTCACCTGGGCATGGCATGGTACACAAAGAACTTTTGAACAACATTTACCTATTATCATCGAATTCTTTCATCAACAATATATGTTATAGTGAAATACCGAAATCATTATACTCAGCATACTTCAGTTACAAGGCATGCAAATAATCTTGAACACTTGAACAATTAGAAAATACACACACGAGCGCACACTCCATACACACTTGCAACAACAGCAAGCAAAGCATTGTTTACACTTTGAAACAAGGGACTCCACAAGAATTTGGAGTAAATGAAGTCTTCAAACATCATCACATGACAAATAACGAGTTCACTCGGGTTTCTAATTGACTCCGGCTCCTGATCCTCCTGACACATTGGGACCTCTTGGCCGAAACTCAGCGTGCTGCAAGAGTAACGAGAAGAAGTACGGTGCGTCACTCAGTTATCTAGCTACAACTGTAAGAGTACTGTACTGTCGAAAACAGTCGAGAAAAATGTGTGTATACCTCTTGCACGACCGGCGCCGACTTGGTTGTACCGGTGGCATCCTCCTTGGCACCGGCGCGGCCGAATCCGGCGACGCGGTCGACGAGGCCGAGGAACCTGTCCTTGAGCTGAGCGGCGAAGTTGGCCATGAGCGAGCTAGAGGTGGAACTGAACTGAGCGCACACTAGTTGCTGCCTCTCTGAAAGCTGAAATCGCTGCTTGATTTGGGTGAGGGGAATGGGGGTGATGATTGATTTGAGCAGTGAGTTCTCGGAGCAAGGCGGAGGTCTCATTTATACACACGATAGATGCGGGGGCACCAAACGCGTCAGCTTTAATTGCACCTCCTTTGGACCAACCATGATCCGATCCATGCAGGAGAGCCCCACGCGTGATACGTTCAAGGGTATTCAGATCAAAAGAACCCCCGCAATGCATCGTTTACCACGCAAATCTTGTGTCGAGTTGTTAATTAAGTGGCAACTTTCCGTTATATATATACTTGTGTATCCATTGCGTGATATGATCACTGGGCCACTGCTAGCTGCAAATTGCATGGTCGAAATGATTCAAAGAGGCCGGCTGGGGCATCATATATACCCCATGTCTTGGTTGCCAATGTTGGCCATATATTTATATAAAAATTGTTCATCAATCGTACAGAAAAATATTCATATATTTATATAAAAATGTACCTCAATTGTAAATTAAAGAAAAATAATGTTCATTGATCAATACTTATGCATATCAAAAGAGTGTTCATATGTATATAAATCATTCATGCATGTTATAGTTTGTAATTTAAAAATATTCATATACTTCATTAATAATATTATAACCAAGAAGAAAAGGGGAGAATAAATAAAATGAAAAACGGATTTGCTACTTCTCAGGCACCTAAGAACTTAAAGTCTCAATCACCTCTCTCTCACCATTCGATTTACCTCGTGATTTGTGCAATATGGGAGTTATACATGAGTTGCAACTAGGGTGTAATTAAGAATTTAATGAATTACAACTAGGGTGCAACTGAAAATTAGTATAAGTTTTATAGGTTGCAACTATGTTGCAACTAAGAATTAGCAGAAATAATAGAATGACGTCAGCAACTTATACGTAAGAAGTTCTTAGGCGTCTAAGATCTAGTCACTCCCAATAAAAAATTAACAAAGAAAAATATTTAGAAATATACCAAATTTGAGAAAACAGAAAAAAAAATAGAAGTAGAGAAAATAAAATAAAGATAGCTAGGATTCGTTTCCAGAAAATGTAAGGAAAAGCAAGAGACTTAAGAAAAAACAAAAAAGATCATGCGACATAGAAAAATATGAAAAGTCACCCTAAGGCCGGCCCACTATGGGAAATTACATGGGTTTCACTTCCCCATTTGATGTAACGAGCGTCAAATAGGAAACCTTGATGAACTCGATCATGGCCACTTGGCTAGAAGTGTAGTGAGCCGTAAAACTACATAACTTACTGTACAACGATTTGAGAGAAGAGTATAATTTTAATTATTTTAATGTCTTAGGACCCAACAAATGTTGTTTTGTCAACTATGGTTTGTTAGCAAAGGATTTTTTTTTCACCCCGCATCTCTTCTTTCTAATGGAGAAGAAACACTCAATCACTCTCTCTTTCTCTCACTCGTCATGTATGTAAATTCTTTTATATCTCTATTCTCGAACCCTGTTTTTAATTCTAAGAGATAATGGACTGTTTTAACACCTCAAATTTCTAGAACACCTAGCAGGCAACTACATTCTTTTAGATACCACCAAAGTAATGAAAATTACTACATTCGGTATTATCTCATTTATTTTATGGACATCCACAAAAACCATAACACAATATAGCATTTATATAGAAGCAATATAACTTAAATGATCAACATGATAATTCATCTATTTTATAACGACTCCATTATTATACAAGTACCAATTCTAGAGTGACCAAAGGCTCATGAAACCGTTCAACAGACTCCAACATTATGATAGGTAACCAATGATTCCCTAAGAATTATGAGGTAGATATGTGTCCTGAATGTAGTGTAGATGTGTGTGCATCAAAATTGTGAACTACCCCCCATGTGCATGTCGTTACTCTGAGAACATGAAATACATATCGACGAGGAAAAGCAAGAGTGAGTAAGCTATATCCTAAGAAAAATACAAATCCGAGCCGAAACAAAGAGCATACACCTTCTGAAGGAAAAATCAAATAAAACCGTAAAGTATAAAGTTTATAGAGTTGGAAAATTCTAGATTTACTCTATTAACTTCAACGATCTCACATAATAGTTAATCATGTGAATTACTCATGGACTTAGCTCAAGATCATTATTTGAGTAGGTACATAAGAACTTAATTCATTGTCTGCGCTGAAGTAGTAACATGTAACTTTCTCCATGTCCTGGCATAAAATAGAAATCTTAAGAATAGTTCAAGGTATAAATAATAAAAGCAACCAACAACAACAACACAAGTAGAAAGCTAGCGACAATCGACCATAACATATGTGGCTTGTATGCACTTGCCTTACAGACGTTCAAACTAAAGAACTACCCAGTTCCTATAGTTTCTAAACCTAGCGATGAAGCAACTTCAGACACGCGTGGCGTACGACGACTAGTCACAGCCATGATGAAGTAGCTAGCTTCTACAACTGGCGGAACCCTAGGCAAAAATGGTAGCTACACCTATATGTTTAGGAGAGTTTGGTGCGTATGGAGGACATGACTAAGCCTACACAGTCAAGTTTAAGGTTTCATGGGGCAAAGCTGATGGTGCTGACGTGGAGCACTTCGTTGGAAATCCCAAGAGCAAGGTGTGATGAGCACAACAGCAAGTCTTTCCTCAGTAAAGACCGAGGTTATCGAACCAAAAGGAGGAAGGAAACTTCACACAGGTGTTGCAACAAACACGGAGACCTGTACAACACAAACTCAAGACTTTGCCCCAACGAATCAGTGAGGTTGTCAAGCTCACCGGTTTGCTGTAACAAAGGATTAAACGTACCGAGTGGAAGATAATGGTGGTTTGTAGCAAGTAAACAAGTAACAATGGAAGATGTATCAATGGTAAAGATTGGATCAGGGTCCATAGTTCACTAGAGGTGCTCTCCTTAGATAAACAACATGGCATGAAGGGTAAACAAATTACAGCAGGACAATTGACAGGAACTGGGCAAGCCATAACAATGCAATTACTAGTCAGAAATATCCTATGAGATTCGATTGGGCAATACAACAAGATACATAGACCGCCATCCAACTGCATCTATGACTAGAAGTCCACCTTCAGGTTATCATCCGAACCCCCTCCAAGATAAGTTCCAAGCAATGCATAACCGCTTAAGCAAAGTGTGTAAGGTAAACAGTCCACATGTTCCATGAACAAGAGACCGTTGTTTTCTCCCTAGTAGCAACAACACATCTACAACTGAAGAGATTATTGTCACTTCCCTTGTAAACTAGAGGCATGAACCCACTATCAAGCATAAATACCCCCTCTTGGAGTCACTAGCAACTACTTGGCCAAGATAGCTACTAACAACGGAGAGCATGCAAGCTCACAAACAACACAGACATGATAGAATCATAAAGACAAAACCATTAATCAAACCAACATAATAATCTCAATATCCATCGTATCCCCGCAAACACAACATGCATGATTACAAATAGATTAGATCTTGATCATGAACAGAGCTTACAAGATCTATACATGAAAGAACAAAGGAGGAGATACAACCATCTAGCTACTACATGGACCCATTGTCCAAGGTGGAACTACTCGCACATCATACCGGAGAGAAGGCCTCCGGGATGTCTCTCCTCCGGCAAGGTGCCGGGAAGAACTTCAGATCCCCCAATCTAGGGACGATGGTGGCGGCGGCTACAGACGGTTTAATGGAGATTTGATCGGGTGCTTAGGGTTTCTGAATCAGGTGCTTCTTATAGGTGAAGGGGAAGGCCGAGGAGGCGACCAGGGGGGTCAAACCCTACCCAGGCATGGGCCCACCCCTGGCCGCGCCTGAGGGGGGTTTGGCCACCCTGGCACGCTTCCTCGTCTCTCCTCTGGACTACTTGTTCCCCACGGAAAGTAATTGACTTTGACGTTTGTCCCGTCCAATTCTGAGAATATTTCTTTACTAACTTTTCTGAAACCAAAAACAGCAGAAAACAGACATCTGGCACTGTGGCAACTTGTTAATAGGTTAGTACCAGAAAACATATAAAAAGCACCTGAAAGTGTAGACAAGCAAAGCAAAGTAGATACTAGACTAGCATGAATCATCAAAAATTATAGATACGTTTCCGACGTATCAAGCATCCCAAGGTTAACTCCTGCTCGTCCTCGAGTAGGTAAGTGATAAAAGAATAATTTTTGAGGTGACATGCACCCTCACAATAAAGATCCAACCATTTGCAAGCATTGAAAGCTGGGATCAAAGAACTCTAAACATGTGCAAGAAAGATGGAGTTCTAACGATAGGACAAAGTAACTATGCATGCAACATGACAAGCTACAAACAAAGATCATGAATAACCTGCATTAAAAAACGTTTGTTTGTTTCACATACAGAAAACATAGCATAGTGGCAATCAACTTGTCCCTCATACAATAGCAATATAGATGCATAGGACACCTTCAAAGTTCACAAGGGTGACTAGAAACAAATAGCACAAGAACAAGTAATAACACAATATGCATCAATCAATAAGCTTTGGAACACTGCACACATAATGACAACTATGCTCTCTTAATGGTGCCTAAAGGTAGAAGGTGGAGACTCAATAGTAGTAGAAGAAATGTCTTTTTGTAAAGGAAGCAGGGATTACAAGTTTCAAAAAGAGCTTCCAAAAATTATGGTACTTGTTAGCTTTCAATCCTCATTGCCCCTATCATAAGCATCTTGAAGTGATTAAGGTTAAAGTGACAAAGATGGAGTATATGCTTGACAAAGTATAAGTTGGCAATCTCAAGTCCCTTGAATACGAGGATCACACCTCATGCATACTCAACTTTGGGCCCATGTAAGTTCTTGTCATTGTAAGTATTTGCATATCATTGAGAACCGCCAATGGTGTACCCTTTGCACATGGTAAAGGATCTTTCCCATAACCAAAATGACAAGGCAAACAGACAATGAGCATCTCAGCAATCTTTTTATTTACTATGTGCATAGCTTTTTTTTTGAGGATGCTTCATAGATGGCTCACTATGGTGATGCTGCAAGTTTCCACCATGATTAGGCATGGCTTAGGCTAGCGGCCCAGACGTTTCTCTAACACAGGATACAAACTCCATGCAGGGCCGGCTCTATATTTTGAGGGGCCCTAGGGCGAAGTCAAAAAGAGGGCTCCTAAGACCAATATATATATGTATGTATAACTAGATACATAGGCATATGTGTCCTTACTTTCACTTGAAAAAAATTAAGAGTTAATATGTAACCACATGTTCATGGTCCAAGATGACTATAAATAATTATCAAGCACTAAAGCAGAGTCACACTACGATAGAGAAGACAAAAAGAGTAGCAAAATATAACAAGTATTTCCTCCTAGTTTCTTCCCTGTACTATCCTCATTCACATTAACATTAAGATCTGCATCTAAAACACCTATAAGACTTACATGAAATTATGACCTTAAATGTCAGAATCCTAATTGAGGAATTAAATCATGGATTAGATGAAGGATCAGGCGAGACTGACTCGCAGGAGTAGGCCGTAGGAGCAGTGCCGCCTACTTTCTATTGGGGAAGAGGGCGACCGGACGAGGTTAAATCGCAAGCGCATTTAACATTCAAATGCATGTAAAGATCGACCCTCGTCACAGAGACAGAAAGTCAAATCATGCGCGTTTCCTGGCTTAGCTGACTTCTCCTGTCTCCTCATTTACTGGACCTTTGTGGTATTTTTTTCAGCCCATCGTAGAATAGATGAGCAGGGGTATAGGATACATTCAATACTGGCCCCCCTCTAGGCCTGGGCCCCTTGGCATCACCCAAGGTGGCCATGGGTCAGAGTCGGGCCTGACTCCATGGACTTACAAGTTCCCTCTTTGTTTCACACCGGTGACATCCATAGACAAAAGAACATGATATCAACTGAGTATAAAGTACAAGTGCAATGTTGAAAATGTTCCCCATGACAACACGGTTCTATTAATTCCAACATATAAGTGCAATCATATACAACAAAGATGTCACAATGGTTCAAGTTTATTAGGGGCAAAGAATATAAAGTGTGCCATCAAGTTCGTGAGGGCTTTAATCACTAAGTTTTCATATAACAAAATAGTTTTTAACTGGAAGATAGCTGAAAACAAGAATATACTTGGAATGGTGTAACACACCATGCATAAGAGTTTATAGTGGATACTTTGGAATAAATTGGTTTCTTGGGAGTTGGAGGCATGAGTAGAACTCACTCATACAAGTGGAATCTAGAAAAAGGCTGTGAGCAACCAACTAAGAGAGCAATAATGGCCATAATCATGCAGTGCAACAAAGCATTACTAATCAAAGCATAGAATGGTACTACAAGTCAAGGACTAAATGATCATAGAGGCTATGGTAACTTGTTCATAGTCATAACATGGTGTGAGCATGTGCCAAGTCAACCCAAACAAATCATCAAAGGAGAATACCACAATACTATGCTTTTGCATGCTAAAACAACGCATAATTTCTTCAAGGCACACTAAGAAATCTCAATTGTTCGGAACTAGACATGCTACAGCAATAATCACTAAGCATAAGGTCAAAACAACACCTAGCATGTCATGCTAGGGTCTAAGTCACAGTCAATGCAAGCTCCTCTTGCACTTCAAGCATGAACTTACTACTCCTTTCCAACACCAAGCCACTTATTTGCAAAACAACACAGCGAGAATGAGGGTCCAAACTACTTTATTCCAGCAAACTAAACAACCTAACCAAAGCAAATGAAAACTAAGATGCTCCAAGAACAACACAACTGTGCATGAAACAATAAAAACGAAGTGTCTAGACAGACCTGAGCTTTTTATTGATGAAGAAGGGGATGCCTTGGGCATCCCCAAGCTTTGACGCTTGTACCTCTTGAATATTTCTTGGGGTGATACCGGGGTGGCATCCCCAAGCTTGAGCTTTTGTCCATTCTTCATATCATTGCATCATTCTCTCTCTACACCTGAAATTTTTCCTTCATACAAAACTTCACACAATCTTCATTAGCAACATTAGTGTATTCAAAAGATATAGACCTCTGCCAAAGCTTTGGAACAGCAAGGCTTTTCACTAAAAACACAATATACTGTATTAACTCCTTCAAAAAGATCAATTCTCCTAAAGAGAACTCAAAAAGGAATCAATAAGAAGCAAATACAAATAATGGCAGAAATCTGTCAAAACAGACCAGCAGTTAGAAACCGATTTTTTCGAACATCTTCTGTTGCTCAAATCAAAAAGTGTTGAACTATCAAAAGTTATCTAACATACTGGGGGATTTATTCGTAAATTGTGAGCTCAATCCGAGTTACAGAGACTCCTCACGATTTTTTTTGGTGGAGGACAGAAATCTGTTTTGGGACAGCAATTCCCCAAATCTTACTTCCCTCTCATTAGAGGTCATTCTTGGCACAAAAAGCAAACAAAAAGGATAATGAGCGGTCATTACTGAAGTAATAACTTCCAAGACTCAAGGAAACTTTTGGGTTATCTCCCAACAAGTACTTTTTTTAACGCCTTTAAGTTAGGCACAAGAAGCAAGAAGAATCAAGTATTCTTAAATGAAGAAGCATTAACATCAAATCTTGCTTACAAAAGAGGAGCAAAAAGCAACTTCTCCCTCCTCATAGGAAAGTGTTCAATACCTTTCTTAAATGGAAAATGATATTTAATGGTGCCTTCTTACATATCAATGATAGCACCAACTGTTCTAAGGAAAGGTCTTCCCAAAGTAATAGGACAAGAAGCATTGTATTCAACATCCAAAACATAGAAATCAATAGGGACATAAGCATTGTTAACCATAATGAGAACATCATTAATACTCCCCATGAGTTTTTTTAGCATTATCATTGAGTGGGACATCCAAATAACAATCTTCCAATGGTGGCAAATCAAGCATTTCATAAATATTCCTAGGCATAATAGAGATACTAGAACCAAGATCACATGAAGCTTTGAGATCAAAGTCATTCACTTGCATATTAATAATGGGTTCCCAACTATCTTGTACTTTCCTAGGAATAGAAGCTTTGTGTTTTAGCTTCTCTTCCTTAATCTTGACAAGAGCATCCGTAATGTGTTTAGTGAAAGCAACATGCATATCACTAGCATCGGGACTTCTAGAAAGCTTTTGTAGAAACATAATCACTTCAGAAATATTGCAACCATCAATATCAAAGTCAAACTTAGCATCACTAGTAGTAGGCTTAATAGGCTTAGGCATAGTAGGAGGAGGAATAGGGACTACTTGTGGTTTAGTGATGATGGTGCACACACTATTATTTCTATCAATTTCAGCTTCCCTTTCCCACCTAGCATGAAGTTGAGCTAATAGCCTAACATTTTCATCAATAGTAACTTGTATGGCATGAGCAGTAGCAAATGTATTTTACATAGTTTTAGGTTTAGCAGCCATTTTATTAATCAAGGAGGTCAGAGTTCAGACAAAGAGGATATATTTTTCTCAACAGTTAAAAGCTGTTCCTCTATAGTCTTATTGAAAGTGGTTTGTTTACTAATAAAGTACTTGAGCATGACTTCCAGTTCAGAGGGGGTACTTCTAGCATTATTGTAAGAGCTTCCATAGGAATTGCCATTATTAGGAGGATAAGGCATATAATTGTTGTTGCTACCAAAATTATTCCTATAGACATTGTTGTTGAAATTGTTGTTTCTAATGAAGTTCACATCAACTTGCTCTTCTTGAGCAACCAAAGAGGCTAAGGGACAACTATTAGGATCTAAAGGAGCTTTACCATTAACAAACATAGCCATAATTACATCAATCTTTTCACTCAAAGAGGAAGTTTTCTCAACAGAATTTACCTTCTTACCATGTGGAGCTCTCTCAACATGCCATTCAGAGTAGTTAACCATCATATTATCAAGGATCCTTGTTGCAGCACCCAAAGTGAGGCCCATGAAGTTACCTCCAGCAGCGGAATCCAGCAGATTTCTTGAGGAGAAGTTCAAACCTGCATAAAAAGTCTGGATAATCATCCAAGCAGTGAGTCCATGAGTAGGGTAATTCTTAACAAAAGATTTCATAGATATAATCTTAGCAGGAGGATAATACTTTCCAATAAAAGCATCTTTGCACTTAGTCCAAGAATCAATACTATTTATAGGCAAAGAAAGCAACTATTCTTTAGCTTTTCCTCTCAAGGAGAAAGGAAAAAGCTTGAGCTTAATAATATCTCCATCTACATCCTTATACTTTTGAAGGGTTTCGCGGCATAGTAAATCAAAATTTTCTACGGAAGCGAACAGAGGGAAAGCCAAGATCTAATCTAGGAGATGCAAACAACGAGAGAGATTGGATTAGATCTTCATACCCTTGAAGATTCGCTCAGCGGAACGCTCATTTAACGTGGGTGATGTAGTCGTACTCGCTTCTCCTCCTCGCGATCCGATCCGATCTAGCACCACAAGTGGCGGTGCCTCCGTGAGATGCACACGTGCAGCACCTCGACGTCTCCTCCTTCCTCGGACCAGCAAGTATGGTGGAGAGATAGATTGGATCTACAACGCGACGACGCGGTGTATATGGTGGAGAATTTCTGCAGCAGGGCTTCGCCTGCAAACAGTCGGGAGGGAGAGAGGAAGACAGCAGGGCTACTAGGGCTTGGAGGGAGATGTGTGTGTAGGGGGGAGGGGGCGCACCAGCCCTCTATATATAGAGGGGGAGGGGGAGGCCAGCCCTAGCCCCTCCTCCAAGCCTATCTCTAGTTTAAACGATTTAAACTCTCCCCTTATCTAGAAATTCTATCCCGAGATTTAAACGAGTTAAATCTCTCTAGAATCGGCTGGGCCCTATGGGGCCTTGTGCCCCTGGCCCAATGTGGCCAGGACACTCCCTCATAGGCCCATGCCCCCTCCCGGAAGGTGGGACCACGTTGGACCCCTTCCGGAAGGTTCTAGAAGCTTCCGGTACAATACCGATTAATCCGGAACAATTCCGAACTCCAAAAACTGCACTGCCTTATATGAATCTTATTCTCCGGACCATTCCGGAACCTCTCGTGATGTCCCGGATCCCATCCGAGACTCAACAAAATTCATAAACCAATTATCCAATCTATCCTAGCGCCGAGACACGTTATGTGTGACCGGGTTCGAGAATATGCAGACATGATCTTCTATCAATAATCAACAGCGGGGTCTGGGCACCCATATTGACTCCCACACATTCATCGATGATCATATCGGATGAACCACGATGCCAGGATTCAATCAATCCCATATATATATTCCCTTCGTCTCGCGATATTTTACTTGCCCGAGATTCGATCGTCGGTATCGTCATACCTAGTTCAATCTCGCTCACAAGAAGTACTTTACTCGTTCAGTAATCCGATATCACTTTGTGATTAACTCCTTAACCACATGCTTGCAAGCGTGTTGATATCGATTACCGAGTGGGCCAAGTATATCTCTCCGACTTGGGAGGGACAAATCCCATCTCGATACATGCAACCCAATGATACTTTCCGATCCGAGAGACACCTTTATGATCACCCTCTCATAGGATGACGCTTGATGACCTCAAAGCTTTCTTCCGATACCGTGGAGTTGCATTATCTCATGGTCTAAGGAATACAATATTTGACATAAGAAAAGCTTCGCAAAGACGAACACGATGACACGATCTAATTGCTTCGCTTAGTTTGGTCTCCATCATATCATTCTCCCAATGATATGATCTCATTATCAATTGACAACTCATGTTTATGGTTAGGAAACCTTAACCATCATTGATCAATGAGCTAGTCCATAGAGGCGCATTAGGGACACGGTGTTGTTCACAAACCACACAAGTATTAATGTTTCCGCTTAATACAATTCTAGCATGGAATATAAACTTTATCATGAACAAGAATTATAATAATAACATCTTTATTATTGCCTCTAGGGCATAATTCCAATAGTCTCCCACTTGCACTAGAGTCAATAATCTAGTTTACATTTGGCAACAATCTCACACCCATGGCAATCGAGGTGCTGATCATGTTTTACACGTGGAAGAGGTTTAGTCAATGGATCTGCGACATTCAGATCTGTATGTACTTTGCTGATCTTCGATCTCCATCTCGCTATATAATCTCGGATTATATGAAACTTATGTTGATATGCTTGGTCTTTGGATGATATCTTGGTTCCTTAGCGAGTGCTATGGCGCCAGTGTTGTCACACAATATCTCCAAAGGTCCAATGCACTTGAACCACGCCAAGCTCGGATGAAGTTCTGATCCAAACTCCTTCACTTGACGCTTCAAGCAGCCATGTATTCCGCTTCACCGTAGATCCCGCAATCACGCTTTGCTTGCAGCTTCTCCACTCACAGCCTCCATTCAAAATATACACGTATCCTGTCTGAGATTTACAATCATCCTTGTTTGTCGAAACTAGCATCGACGTAACCTTTACGAATTTGTTCATCACCCCCATAGACTAAGAACATTTCTTTAGTCCTATTTAGGTACCTTAGGATGTTCTTCATGGCTGTCCAGTTGTTCCACTCGGATCACTTTGATATCCGTCACAAACTAAGAGCATTGGACACATCCGTCTAGTACACAAGATGGCATACATGATGGAACCTATGGCCGAGGCATAAGGCACTTTGCTCATAGCTTCCCTATCATTTACCGTAGCTGGACACTAAGCCTTGCTCAATATCTTACCTGACAACATAGGCACTGAACCTTTCAATGCCTTATCCATTCTGAACATTTTCAGAACTTTGTCTAGGTATGTACTTTAGCTTAAAGCTATCGTGCGCCTTTGTCTATCTCTATAGATTTTATGCCCAATATATAAGCTTCACCTAGGTCTTTCATTGAAAACACTTGTTCAAATAACTCTTCACATCGTTAAGCATGTTGATGTCATTTCCAATAATCAATATGTCATCCACATATAGTACCGTAAACGCCACCGAGCTCCCACTCACTTTCTTGTAGATGCAAGCTTCAGAGCAATTTGGAACAAATCAAAAGCTCTTGATCACTTGATCAAAACAAAGGTTCCAACTCCGAGATGCTTGCTTCAGTCCATAAATGGAACGCTGAAGTTTGCATACTTTATCAGCATCCTTAGGATCGACAAAACCTTCGGGTTGCATCATATACATCTCTTCATCAATGTTGCCATTGAGGAAAGCAGTCTTGACATCCATTTGCCATATTTCATAATCATGAAACGCAGCAATTGCTAATAAAATCCGAATGGACTTAAACATCGCTACAGGAGAGAAAGTCTCATCGTAGTCAACACCTTGAACTTGTCGAAAACCTTTCGCAACAAGCCGTGCTTTATAGACGGTAACATTACCATCCGCGTCCTGCTTTCTTCTTGAAGATCCATTTGCACTCAACGGCCTTTCCGCTAGGAGGGTCCACCAAAGTCCGTGACTGGTTTTCGCCATGGATCCCAATTCGGATTTCATGGCTTCTAGCCATTTCTCGTAGTCCGGCTCATCATCGCTTCTCATAGTTCGAGGTTCACCGCCTTCTACTAACAAGACAATAAGACAGGTTGCCGTACCACTGGGAGGGGCACGCGACCTTGTCGACCATGACGCTCAAGAGCAGATCGTCCAAGCTTCATGATCCTTGTCATTAGCTTCCTCTATTGTTGGTGCAAAGCGCACCGGAACAATTTCAGGTGCTGTGCTACTCTCCAATTCAAGAGAAGGTTCAATAACCTCATCTAGCTCTACTTTCCTCCCACTCACTTCTTTCGAGAAACTCCTTCTCAAGAAAGGAACCGCTTTATGACAAACACTTTGCCTTCGGTTCTGTGATAGAAGGTATACCCAATAGTTTCCTTAGGGTATCCTATGAAGACGATTCGCTTTGGGTTCGAGCTTGTCCGCATCAACTTATTGACGAAGCTTCGCATCCCCAAACTTTAAGAAACGACAACTTAGGTTTAGCACCAAACCATAGTTCATACGGTGTCGCCTCAACGGATTTAGATGGAGCCCTATTTAAAGTGAATGCAGCGGTTTCTAATGCATAACCCCAAAATGATAACGCAAATCAGAAGAGACATCATCGATCGGACCATATCTAATAGGGTTCGATTCCGCGCTCGCATACACACCATTGCGCTGTGGTGTTCCGGGTGGCGTGAGTTGTGAAACGATTCCACTTGCTTTGAGATGTGAGAAAATCATAACTCAAATATTCGGCCCCACGATCGGATCGTAGAAACTTAATCTTTACACGATGGTTCTCCACTTCATTCTGAAATTCTTTGAACTTTTCAAACGCTTTCAGATTTATGTTTCATTAAATAGATATACCCATACCTACTTAAGTCATCGGTAAAAGTGAGGAAATAGCGATATCCACCAAGTCGAAACACTCATCGGTCCGCATACATCGGTATGTATGATTTCCAACAAGTCCGTTGTTTGCTCCATCATACCGAGAACGGGTTTTGATCATCTTGCCCATGAGGCATGGTTCGCATGTGTCAAATGATTCAAAATCAAGAGACTCCAAAAGTCCATCGAATGGAGTTTCTTCATGCGCTTTACACCAATATGACCTGCATTTACGCCACAAATAAGTAGTATTATCACTATCTACTTTGCATCACTTAGCCTCAATGTTATGGATGTGTGTTTCACCCCTTTCGAGATTAAGAAGAAATAAACCATTCACAAGAGGTGCATGACCATAAAAGATGTTACTCATATAAATAGAACAACCATTATTCTCCGATTTAAATGAATAACCGTCTTGCAATAAACACGATCCGTAAATAATGTTCATGCTCAACGCATACATAATAACATTTATTAAGGTTTAAAACTAATCCCAAGGTAAAACTAAGGAGAGCGTGCCGACGGCCATCACATCAACTCTTGATCCGTTGCCAACGCATCGTCACCTCATCCTCGCAAGCCGCCATCTATTCCGTAGCTCTGCTTCGAAGTTACAAATATTAGCAACCGAACCGTATCAAATACCCGTGCACTACAACGAGGGCTAGTAAGGAAAACATCATTAACATGTATATCAAATATACCTTTGGTGGTGCCAGCCTTCTTTTCCGCTAAGTACTTAGGACAGTTGAGCTTCCAAAGGACTCCTTGTCCTTGCAATAGAAGCACTCTGTCCGGCTTGGGACCGACTGAGCTTCTTCTCGCCAGGGCATTGCGCTTGCCACCCTTCTTGAAGGGCTTCTTTGCACCTTTACCTTTCTTAAAGGAGGGCTTGTTGACCATCAACACATGATTATCCTTCTTGATGTCCACCTCCGCAGCCTTCAGCTTTGCAAGAGCTCGGTGATCGATCGCTGGAACCAATCTGATTATGAGTCACTACAAAACTTTTGTAGCTGGGAGGAGTGATTGCGTAACCTCACAATCTTGAGCTCCTCCGAATCTTGCAATCCAGCTTGCTCAAGGCATTGAGTGTAGCCCGACATCTTAATGGCGTGCTCACTAACGGAACTCCCTTCCTCCATCTTGCGCTAAAGAACTTCTCGGAGATCTCATATCTCTAACGGGCCTGAGTCTGAAACATGGTTTTCAGCTCTTCGAGAATCTCAAAGGGCCCGGGATAGTTTTCAAAACGATTTTGAAGTTCCGGTTCCATAGCAAACAACATGGTGCTCTTAATCACACCATAATCATCTTTGCGCGACTGATAGACAGCTTTCATCACCGCGCAGCTTGCGTAGGGGTTACCTAACGCTTTCTCAAGGACATAGTCCTTTTGACCGCCAGAGAGAATGATTCTCAGATTATGGAACCAGTTGGTGAAGTTAGACCCATTGTTCTTAAGTTTTCTTTCTCAGCAAAACGTTGAAGTTGAAGTTGGACTTGGCCATGTGATCTACAGATAGCAAGTACAACTTAGACTATGTTCATGATAAATAGTTCAACTTAATCAAATTACTAGATGAACTCCCACTAAATTCAACATCCCTCAAGTTGTTTAGTGAACATGATCCAAATTCACCACACCTAATCCGATCTTCACGAGAAGAGATGTGGCTTCAATGGTGGACAACGAAGTGTCGATCATATCATTCATATGACTCATGCTTAACCTTTCGGTTCATGTGTTCCGAGGCCATGTCTCATACATGCTAGGCTCGTCAAGTCAAACCCAAGTATTTCCGCTGTAAAACTGGCTTGCACCCGTTGTATGTGAGCGAGAGTCTATAGCACCGATCATCACGTGATGCTTGGACACGACGAACTTTCGCAACGGTGCATACATGGGGAGAACACAGTTTTATCTTGATCTTTAAGTGAGGAATCATCTTATAATGCTACCGTCGCGATCTAAGCATAATAAGATACATAAAAGGATAAACATCACATGCATATAACTTTATGTGACATGGTATAGCCAATCTTCGCTCAATGATCTCCATCTTGTGCGTTCCGGCATGATCTCCATCACTCCACCATGATTGCCTCCACCATGAGTAGCAACTACAACTATTGTTAACTACTTAGCGATAAAGTAAAGCTATTACATGGCGTATAAGAAGTTGACTCGCAGGTCATACACAATTATAAAGACAACCATATGGCTCCTGCCGGTTGTGTACTCATCGACATGCAAGTCGTGAAACATTACAAAACATGATCATCGCATACATTATACACATCACATCTTGGGCCATACCATATCACAGAAAACACTCCCTGCAAAAACAAGTTAGATGCCTCTACTTTGTTGTTGCATGTTTTACGTGGCTTATGGGAGTAGATGCTAAGAACGATTCTTACCTACGGAAAGCCACAACGGTGATATTATGGTTGCCAAACTCCGGTGTTAATCCCATGACAACTATAGTGAGAGAAACTGACATCCACCACCGCATGTGTGGTACAAGCCACACGCGTCAAGTGAGCCGGTCTCGAACGACATCGCAGAAGGTTGGCCTGGACCGCCTAATCTCACTATCCCGGCCATAAGAAGAACACAAACAAGAGGCTTGCAACAGAAAACATCAACGCCCGCAACAACCATGTTGCATTCTATTCGTGAATCACATCTACGCATAGATCTAGCTCTGATACCACTGAAGGGTTTCGCGGCATAGTAAATCAAAATTTTCTACGGAAGCGAACAGAGGAAAAGCCAAGATCTAATCTAGGAGATGCAAACAACGAGAGATTGGATTAGATCTTCATACCTTGAAGATTCGCGACATGGAACGCTTCGGAACGTGGGTGATGTAGTCGACTCGCTTCTCCTCCTCGCGATCCGATCCGATCTAGCACCACAAGTGGCGGTGCCTCCGTGAGATGCACACGCAACACCTCGACGCCTCCTCCTTCCTCGGACCAGCAAGTATGGTGGAGAGATAGATTGATCTACAACGCGACGGCGTGGTGTATATGGTGGAGAATTTCAGCAGGCTTCACCGCAAACATGGGAGGGAGAGAGAAGGCAGCAGGGCTACTAGGGCTTGGAGGAGATGTGTGTGTGGGGGAGGCGCACCAGCCCTATATATATAGAGGGGAGGGGCCAGCCCTAGCCCCTCCTCCAAGCCTATCTCTAGTTTAAACGATTTAAACTCTCCCTTATCTAGAATTCTATCCCGAGATTTAAACGAGTTAAATCTCTAGAATCGGCTGGGCCCTATGGGGCCTTGTGCCCTGGCCCAATGCGCCAGGACACTCCCTCATAGGCCCATGCCCTCCCGGAAGGTGGGACCACGTTGGCCCCTTCCGAAGGTTCTAGAAGCTTCCGATAATACCGATTAATCCGAACAATTCAACTCCAAAACTGCACTTTATATGAATCTTATTCTCCTGACCATTCCGAACCTCTCGTGATGTCCCGGATCCCATCCGAGACCAACAAAAATTCATAAACCAATTATCCAATCTATCCTAGCGTCGAGACACGTTATGTGTGACCTCGGGTTCGAGAATATGCGCATATGATCTTCTATCAATAATCAACAGCTGGGTCTGGGCACCCATATTGACTCCCACACATTCATCGATGATCATATCGGATGAACCACGATGCCAGGATTCAATCAATCCCATATATATATTCCTTCGTCTCATGATATTTTACTTGCCCGAGATTCGATCGTCGGTATCGTCATACCTAGTTCAATCTCGCTCACAAAAAGTACTTTACTCGCTTCAGAATCCGATATCACTTTGTGATTAACTCCTTAACCACATGCTTGCAAGCGGTGTTGATATCGACATGAAAGGGCCCAAGTATATATCTCCGACTTGGGAGGGATAATCCCATCTCGATACATGCAACCCAATGATACTTTCCGATCACCGAGAGACACCTTTATGATCACCTCTCATAGGATGACGCTTGATGACCTCAAAGCTTTCTTCCGATACCAGGAGTTGCATTATCTCATGGTCTAAGGAATACAATATTTGATATAAGAAAAGCTTCGCAAAGACGAACACGATGACATCGATCTAATTGCTTCGCTTAGTTTGGTCATTCCATCATATCATTCTCCCAATGATATGATCTCATTATCAATTGACAACTCATGTCTATGGTTAGGAAACCTTAACCATCATTGATCAATGAGCTAGTCCATAGAGGCGTACTAGGGACACGGTGTTGTTCACAAACCACACAAGTATTAATGTTTCCGCTTAATACAATTCTAGCATGGAATATAAACTTTATCATGAACAAGAATTATAATAATAACATCTTTATTATTGCCTCTAGGGCATAATTCCAACAACTTTTGCATCTCACAAAGTTCAATAAAGCTATTAAGATGGGCAGCAGGATCATTAGTACTAGCACCAGAAAATTTCTCTCTCATCACAAGATTTAACAAAGCAGGCTTAATTTCATAAAAGGTAGCATCAGGAGCAGGTGGAGCAATGTGAGTGCTTAGGAAATCATTGTTGTTGGTGCTAGTGAAGTCACACAACTTAGTATTCTTAGCAGAGTTCATTTTGGCAAAGGTGGGCAAGCCAAAAACAGCAGCAACAGCTAGAGCAGGAACTAATTTTTTTGTGTTTTTGAATAAAGAAAGCAAACCAAACTAGACTAATTTTTTGGTTTTTTTTTGAAAAGAGGCAAACAAAAAAAAACAAAGTAAATAGAAAGGAAGTGAAGGACTCCGCTTGTGAAGACGTCCTTAGCCTCCCCGGCATCGGCGCTAGAAAACTTGTTAATGGTGCTGACGTGGAGCACTTTGTTGGAAACCCCAAGAGCAAGGTGTGATGAGCACAGCAGCAAGTCTTCCCTCAGTAGAGACCGAGGTTATCGAACCAGAAGGAGGAAAGAAACGTCACAGGTGTTGCAAGCAATGCGGAGACCTGCACAATACAAACTCAATACTTTGCCCCAACAAATCAGTGAGGTTGTCAAGCTCACCGGTTTGCTGTAACAAAGGATTAAACGTACCGTGTGGAAGGTAATGGTGGTTTGGAGCAAGTAAACAAGTAACAGTGGAAGATGTATCAATGGTAAAGATAGGACCGGGGTCCATAGTTCACTAGAGGTGCTCTCCTTAGATAAGCAACATGGCATGAAGGGTAAACAAATTACAACAGGGCAATTGACAGGAACTCAGCAAGGCATAACAATGCAATTACTAGTCAAAAAGATCCTATGAGATTCGATTGGGCAATACAACAAGATACATAGACCGCCATCCAACTGCATCTATGACTAGAAGTCCACCTTCAGGTTATCATCCGAACCCCCTCCAGTATTAAGTTGCAAGCAACAGACAACTACTTTAAGCAAAGTGTGTAAGGTAAACAGTGCACATGTTCCATGAACAAGAGACCGTTGTTTTCTCCCTAGTAGCAACAGCACATCTACAACCGAAGAGATTATTGTCACTTCCCTTGGAAACTAGGGGCATGGACCCACTATCAAGCATAAATACCCCCTCTTGGAGTCACTAGCAACTATTTGGCCAAGATAGCTACTAACAACGGAGAGCATGCAAGATCACAAACAACACAGACATGATAGAATTATAAAGACAAAACCATTAATCAAACCAACATAATAATCTTAATATCCATCGGATCCCCGCAAACACAACATGCATGCTTACAAATATATTAGATCTTGATCATAAACGGAGCTCACAAGATCTATACATGAATGCACAAAGAGGAGATACAACCATCTAGCTACTACATGTACCCATAGTCTAAGGTGGAACTACTCACGCATCATTAGGGGTGGGCATAAAAAGCCAAAACCGAACACTGAAACCGAATTAACCGGAACCGAAACCGAATACACCGAACCCGAATTAGCCAAAACTAATTTCGGTTAGTAAATATGATTAACCTAATTTATAAATATTAATTTGGTTTTGACTCTTTGTTAACCGAAATAACCGTACAAACCGAAAAATATACGTGATAGAGCTAAATATATTTGTGATTCTGTCCCAGACGTCTATTACTGTACGTAGATACTAACTCATGCGACAAAAAGACATGCATGCAACAGCTGCCAGGCAACCCGTGTATGTACGTATGTCTCCAGCCACATGCACATACATGTTCGTGGTTTAACTATCAATTGTGTCTATGAATTTTGTTGGAAGTATTTCAATTGTTTTCCTGTTTCGGATATAGTCATGTATTTTAGCTGAACTCTCAATACATACAATTTGTTAAATGTATACGACTTAGAAGATAGACATCATGCTTATTATGTTATTTTTCTACACATGCGTTCAAGACATCAGCTAGCCATGTATTGCTTCATGTACACGCCGACCTGGAGGTTGCTTCCGATGCGCCGATGAGTGGTTTAGCTCGTATGGATCTGACATAAATTATGACACAGTGTTGTTATTTTTAGAAGTTCGGTTAAAAACCGAAAACCGAACCGAATTTTCCACTAACCGAACTATCAATTAATTAGAAAACCGAAATAATTATGGTGCCTATTTTGTAGAAATCGAATCATAGAAAAACCCGAAAAACCGAACCGAATTAACCGAAAAAACCGAATGCCCACCCCTACGCATCATACCAGAGAGAAGGCCTCCGGGATGATCTCTTCTCCGGTAGGGTGCCAGGAAGAACTTTAGATCCCCCCGATCTACGGATGATGGTGGCGACGGCTATAGACGGTTTCGTGGAGATTTGATCGGGTGCTTAGGATTTCTGCATCGGGGGCTTCTTATAGACGAAGGGGGAGGCCGAGGAGGCGAACAGGAGGGTCAAACCCTACCTAGGCGCGGGCCCACCCTTGGCCACGCCTGAGGGGGGTTTGGCCACCCTGGCATGCTTCCTCGTCTCCCCTCTGGACTTCTTGTTCCCCACGGAAAGTAATTGACTTTGACGTTTGTCCCGTCTAATTCTGAGAATATTTCTTTACTAACTTTTCTGAAACCAAAAACAGCAGAAAACATGCATCTGGAACTGTGGCAACTTGTTACTAGGTTAGTACCAGAAAACATGTAAAAAACACCTCAAAGTGTAGACAAGCAAAACAAAGTAGATACTAAGCTCGAATGGAGCATTAAAAATTATAGATACGTTTCTGACGTATCAAAAGCCTCCACAATATCTCGTATATATAAAAGGGACCAACCTACAGAGTTACAATTACAACACGACAAGTATACGTATACAAGACCGTTTCCAACACACCCCCTTAATCTGAACTACTACTACATACAAGATTTAGATTGGACCGAAAACCCTCTAACATCTGTCGCGTGGCTGATTTAGTAAATACATCAGCCAATTGATTATTAGTCGAGATAAATCTGAAATCCAGCGCGCCTGCAGCAACTCGTTCCCGCACAAAATGGAAATCGGTCTCGATGTGCTTGGTACAAGAGTGAAAGACAGGATTAGCAGTCAGATAAGTAGCCCCAAAATTATCACACCATAAAATAGGTGCTCGCTGCCATGATACACCGAGTTCCTTTAGAACCGACTCAACCCACATGGACTCAGCAACGCCATTCACCAGCGCCTTCTATTCAGCCTCGGTACTAGATCTCGAGACGGTAGGCCGCTTCTTCGAACTCCAGGAGACAAGGTTCGGTCCAACAAACACAGAAAAACCACCAGTGGATCGTCTGTCATCAACACAACCTGTCCAGTCTGCATCCGTGAATATGCTAACACCGGTGGAATTATACTTGCGAATCTGCAGTCCTGTATCCAGTGTACCTTTGACATATCTCAGAATACGCTTAACAGGTTCCCAATGAACCTTAGTCGGCTGAGAGAGAAACTGGCACACCTTGTTCACAGCAAAAGAAATATCTGGGTGAGTGAGCGTCAAGTACTGAAGTGCTCCAACCACACTGCGATACCGGAAAGAATCATCAGCACTAAGAAGAGCACCAGACTCATGAGACAATGGCTCTTTCGTGACAAGCGGAGTGGAAGTGGCTTGCAATTCTCCATATTGACTCGATGAAGGAGATCAAGTGCATACTTTCGCCGAGTCAATGTCATGCCCCCTGAATGGAAGGGCGCTTCCAATCCAAGAAAGTACTCCAGCTTGCCCAAATCCTTGATAGGAAAACTTGCTGCCAGGGATTGTACCAGAAGATCCACCACGGCAGGAGAAGAGCCAGCAATGACAGTGTCATCGACATAAACAAGCATGTAAATCTGAGCAATAGCTCGAGAGAAGATGAACAATGATGTATCCGCCTTGGAGGCAATAAACCCAAGCTGAAGAAGTAGCTCTGCTTGAGGCCATAGAGGGACCGCTGCATCTTGCAGACATGCGAGGGGAAGCGGGCATCCTTAAAACCAGGAGGCTGCTGCATATAGACATCTTCACCCAAGTATCCATGGAGAAAGGCATTACTGACATCCACCTGACGTAGAGTCCAACCACGGGACACTGCAAGAGAGAGCACCAAACGAACAATGGCTGGCTTGACAAATGGGCTGAAGGTATCACCATAATCTATACCATGTTGCTGAGTAAATCCACGGGCGACCAGGCGTGCTTTATGCTTGTCAATCGACCGATGGTGTTTGGTCTTGAAGATCCATTTGCTGCCAACAATATTAACTCCAGCTGGGCGAGGAACCAAAGTCCAGGTGTGAGTATCGGGAAGAGCAGCGAGCTCCTCAGCCATCGCCGCATGCCACGCCGGCTCCCAAAGAGCATCCCGATGTGAGGTGGGAGCGGCAAAATACGCACGACGGCTGGGGTTATATCGGACAGTGCCATCGTGGTAAGTCTTCTCACCCCGTGTATGGTCTCGATTACGAGTGACCAAGACGTGTACGGGGGCAGGCGCCGGAGCCTCCAACGAACCAGGAGGCGGCTCAGCCAAGGGCGTCGCGGCCAGGGGCTCCGAGAGCTCCCCAGCAGAGGGCGATGCGGGCTGGCGGGAGGGACTGGGCTGGGCCGACGCATCAGGCGACGTCCCCACGGGCTCGGGAGGCCTAGTGCGAGAAGACATGGGCGCGGAGGCGGGCGACGTTGGCGCATCGGAAGACGCGCCCGAGCCATGCACGTCGATTATGTCGACGTTGCTGGTGTCCGTAGTCGCAGCGCCAGGGGCCGTCGAAGGTATCTGAGACGACATCAAATAAATATCGCCTGACACAGGCGGGTTAGGAGACAAATAGGACATGTCATATTTATGCACAGGTACATCCGGAACCGGTTCATCCATAGGAAAAGATAGAGCATGCTCAAGATCGGTGATATCAACGGAAACTTCGGGACTAGAGAAGGGAAAAACGTTCTCGTCGAACACAATGTCGCGAGAAATATAAATGCTTCCCGAAACATGATCGTGGAGTAAAGCCTCCACAATATCTCGTATATATATAAAAGAAACCAACCTACAGAGTTATAATTACAACATGACAAGTACATGTATACAACACGTATACGAGACCATTTCCAACATGCACGTTTTCTTAAATCACAAATGAAATAAAGTTAATCCTATAACTCATCCAATGGCAATAAAATTTCAAGTTTGACAAACTTAATTTTTTTATATTAACTTGATGAGACGAACCCTGCCACGATCTCAGATTTTCCACTCGACTTATGGTTAAAACTTCATTCAACCTTTTCATCTTTTTTTGACGAAAATCAACCTTTTCATGTGACGTAAAATAAATGTTCATGGTTTTCAGGCGTATTATAGTGTTGGTTATTTGTGGACCGAATGAGTTACAATACTAAGATGATAAATTGCATATCACACTATCCATGTAGGGAATTAGGGCAACTCCAAGTGCCCCCGTATTTCGGACAACAATTCTGGCTGAATCGATATGTTTGCGTGGGATCCCAGACAGCTTCGAGACCCATGCCCTCGTGGTGTCTCACTGCGGGCGGCTGTGCATCCAACAACTGCCCGCAAAAAAATCCACAAAAAAATGAAAAATAATATATATATATATATATATATATACAATTTACATGATATATTATCAACATATAGATAATGAGGAATTAGTCCTCTTGAAGTTGCGGTGGCGGCCAGCGGCGTCCTAGTCCTCGCCGATGATGATGAAGACATGCAGCGGACGCCATACTCCTATGGTCCGAGGTGGAGGCGGCAGTGTCTCAGCATGAGGGGCCACCGACGGTGTGGCCGCCATGTGTGTGGACTCCTCCATGGCTTTGTGGAGGCCATCCCACTTGGCCTCCTCCTCCTGCCGGGAGAGCTCGATGGCGGCGAGGACATGCTCCTCCTCCGTCATCTCTTGGTCCTGCGCCGCCTCCTCCTTGACAAAGTAGCGGGTGTCGGGCAAGAACAGTGGCGGTGGATGCACGTACTATGTGGCCACACCGTGGTACTAGGACCTGTTCGGCTGCCCAGGCTCTAGGGTAGGGAATGCCCACCCCGCCCACTCCTCTGGTTGCTACTCGAAGCCGAGTAGTCCTTCTCATCTGGAGGCAGCGGTGGGTCCTTTGTTGAATCGAAGGCCTCGTAGTCCTCATCGCCATCGTCGAGTACCACTAGGTGGGTCTCGCCCTGAGCATCGTGCTTGGACTCAAACCAACTCTTCCATAGTGGTGAGTCGATGTTGTAAGCAGGGTCTGGCTGTAGGTCCGGTGGGAAGAAGGCCCAACGCCGGAGGATTTCGCGGATGTGGGACGGGCCGGTCGCCGGAATGGTGGGCACTGGCGCGCGTCTCGTTTAGATGCCACCAGTGGGGCAGGTGGATATTTTTCCAAGGCAATGGCTGGCCTAGCTTAGGGAACTGTCGCGCCACCTCCAGTTTGACGTACACCCGGTGCTCAGAGCCGGGCTACGGAGGCGGGCACAATGTCATTGGCGCCGACCATGGAGGCGAGGACAAAGAGAAACAACGATCTTTGCCGATGTGGCGCCGCTGCTGCGGCGGGAGGACCCTGCCTCGTGGTCGTTGCGGCTAGGGTTGCCGAACCATCCCTTGCCACCTCCTTTCGCCATTGGAGGCCGAGGGTTTAGTTACGATTTCTACTGTGCGCACTTGGGGGTGGAAGCTTCAAGTGGGGGACTAGCAGGCCGATCCATAGATTTTGGGGGCCTTAGGGCAAAACGACACCAAATACCCATCGTTTAAAGTGGCAAAGAGTTTCATTGAGTCGCGGGGTGGCGGAAATGGCCCCCCCCTATTTAAAAAATTGCTTAAATACATCTTTCATTTTTATGATACTTTTTTAGTAGTACTTAATGTTTAAGCGTAATTAGCGTTCTTAGGTCTCTAAATAATTATATAATCCATACATCTGATAGATCCGTGATCTTTGGAATTTCGGTGAAGACATTTCAAACTACTCATTTTTATTGATTGGGCAAACTATTTACTATGATATTTATTTCCATCAATCGCTCTTATATACACGTGTATATACATACGTACCTCTACAATTATCACAGAATGAAATTTTGGAGTATTTTTTCTTGAAAGAGAGATCAGAGTAAAGATATAGTAAAAAGTATCTTGGGCCATCTATATTTTCTAGAATTATTCATCCTTTTTGGTTTCAGATAGTAGAAGAAAAATATAGTTATACATATAAGGCCCTTACCTCCTTGACCCAGGGGGACCGCCCCTCTGCCCTGTCCTATGGGCCAGCCCGAGGGACTAGGAGTGTGGACGGATAGCAACTGTGGACAATGCTGGTCCCTCACTAAAAAGGATATGAGTGGTTGGTAGACCACGTCGCTTCCTCTACCCTCTCGCTGACGAGTGGCCCTCGTGATGACCAGGGGAGACATGACACAATTGGACGGAGAACCAGTGGAGTTGCCCTTAATCCCAGGGAAGTAGCGAATTACAATGATTTAAATACTATCTCCGTTTTAAGGCTTAAGGCACACACGTTTGCTAAAGTAAAGTTTGACCAAAAGAATTGAGCAACAAAATCTTGAGTATATTATACATAATTAGTACCGTTGGATTCATATTGAAAAATACTTTCCGGTGATACTAGTTTTATACCAAAACTCTTTACGTATTTAGCGTAATTCTTGGTCAAAGAAAAAACACGCAAAACGAGGACGCCTTAAACCCTGAAACGGAGGGAGTAGTAGACTAGTAGTAGTCAACATCTAAGATGGCATCCGATTGGTCTCGTGTACAAAGACTTCGAGGACGGAATGACTAGCATAATCAAGCTCATAAAAAATGGTCTTGGAGGACGGAATGACTAGCATAATCAAGATCATAAAAAATGGTCTTATACAAATAGTTTACAATGACTAGTTAGCCATGAAATACAAAACTAGAGCTAAGAACTACAAAACCATAAAAGCACTTAGCACCCCAGGTTCTTGCAATACAACAAGACATGTAGTCTTTATAGATTATGGGATTTTGTGTGCATGACTTAAACTATTGTTTTTTCAAAATTCTAGATCCAAGTATATCCTACTATTTTAGTTTTATTATTAGTTATCATCCTTAAATAATGGGCCTACTTTTGTTGGCTAACATCATTTAGGTGGTTTAGTTGGATTTATGAAACTAGAAATAGTTTATTTCTTATGGACAAAATTAAACTGCAACCAGGACAAACTTAGCTCGGTTTTGGCCATGTCATTTTCTCTTCCTATATATTTCATAGATAGGGCCTTTGGTTATCTTCACTAGTTAGTTTTACTAGGCCAACTCCCTTGGATGCACTACCATCATCATGGTGGTCGGTAACCGAGCTGAGGCTTTGTATATTTCGTGGATGCAGACACTATATCTACTAGAGGTAACTTGTGTTTTCTCATCTAGCCTTAATATGTCATGGTAGAGTGAGAAGATGGCTATTAAATTTAGCCATCTCTATTGCAATTTGATCTAGGTTGATTATAGTATATATGTTCTATGTGAGGTTTTTGTACATTTACGATAGTAATGGTTTGTTTAGTATTAACTAGTGTGCACACCTAATACAATCATTATATCCTTCAAGCATTCTTTCATTTGAATTAACATGGAAAGTATGTGTTATGTCATGAAAAGTAATACTCGAATTACAATATTATATATATGTGAATGCTAGACTAGGTGTTCCTTATTGATGTTTGTAGGATGGTGTATGTTATGATAATTATCTATGCATTTTAAACATGTGTTGTATATTTACAACAACATTGACTCTTCTCACTTCGGGTAGTGACTTAAGTTTGAGTTGTCCATTATAATGAATTGGGTATAGGGGTTTTTACATAGTCCAAGTATATTTGTACTTATGTGCTTGTCATGTCAAAATAATACAAATACGATAACTATTACATCTCTCGAAATTTATTCATATATAATGTGATGTGTCAAAAATAAGTAGGTTTACAATAAATTCAAGGAAAGTTTTGTATTCATAAAATGGTCCATTTTTATGTTTATAACTATCCATGATGGTACTAATGGAGAATTTAGATGATGACCATGCGAATTTTGAGATTTTGTTTTATTTATAATTTAGTGGAGGCGTATTGGCATCTAGTTTACTTTGTCTCACATGAATATTAAACTGGATTGTCATTCACTCTTGGTAGTCCTTTCGAAATTATATAAATTGATGCTTGTCTCATGTGCGTAGGTTACAAGTTTGGACTGGTTGTAGCTTATGCTATTAGTGGAAATAATAGTATTTAAATTATGACATTAAGTCCCCCATTGTTTGATATTCATTCTTGATATTTTACACGCATACCTCATGGTTTTCAGTGGAATTTACATTGTTTGAACTATTTTTCTTAAGTCTTGCATTATTGTGAAATCCATCAAAGTCCTGCAAACAAAATAGTTTATTCCTTAAATAAGCTAAACAAAATATTAAACCTAATGGAAATTTAAATATTATATTTCCTCAATACATCCATCAAATAGAGAATTGGCATCTAAGTCCTCCAAACCATGCAACGATATCAACATCGTTTCCAACCAAAAAACGATGGTGGGACATAAGTCAACCCATCACATTACATTTTATTTCCCAAGTAATAAGCATCCATCCCTAGGAGATATCATTGTGGTGTGACTGGTTACAAGTAGCATCCGCAGATTTATCACATCCAATGATTTCTTTGACATCAAACTCGTGAATACCAAGTAAAGAAATTGTGTAGACGCCTCCACAATATGCTCAAAGATTGGGTTAGGGATTGTGTAGTTCTGTGTTTTCTACACTATGTTGTAAGGATTCTCATAGTTTTGAAGGTGTGGCTGAAGTGGCGTAGGTAACTCTTGTACCTGCTCATAAATCGGTTGAAGGAGAGATGTCGATTGGAGTGCCAAATGTGTTGATGTGGGCTTGAATATTTGTGGTACATGTATTGGGAAATGTGGTTCCCATGTATGTTGTTGTATTGTTGGTACTATAATCTGAGGAAACACTTGAGGTGGGGGATGATGAGATGCCAACAATTGAGATGATGAATGAATTGTCTTCAAGCGATCCCATGATGGGTCTCCTAGAGAAATCAGGTTTTGTGGAATGGTAGGACCATCGATGTTTGGTCCATGACCATTATTTAGTGGAGGCAGTCGATGTTTAATGTCCTCATGGAATCGCATGAGCTCATGGTAGAGCTTGTTCAGATCTTCAAGACTGAGATCTTCTTCCTTGGAAAAGATATGGTTTGCTATCATACCTGGGTTCTCCTCTTGGATATTCTTGATATGTTGGAGGGAAAGTTTTACTCTCTCCTCCATCCTTGCATTATCTGTCTCCACTCGATTCACCTCAGTATGCAATGATGCAACCCTTGCATTTTTTGCCTCATCAATGAATGGCTCAATAGGTGGACCTTCTGATAGGAATGCATCGGCAATGGGTTCCACCGATGGTGTCCCGAATGAATGCATATTTCCATTGTTATTCTCTAGGATGACAGCAACCCTCGCGCCTGTGAGGACGGAGAGGTCATTAGCACGTTTGTACAAACCATTACGCCGCTTGGAGAACGTGGTGTTGCGCTCTTTGTTGTTCTCTATGTAAACTATACCCAACCGCTTCTCTCGCCTCAACATACTCAAATGCAAAACTAGAGAGCTTATTATTACTGGGAATACCAAGCTACACGGATCTACGAAAAGATAGACTATTGCCCATGCTATTGGCTAAGTACAGGTTGTGGGAGATATGAGGAGATAATATGCCATTATATACTAAGATAAGGGATATAAATTTAATATCACCCTGATGATCCTAAATCTCGTGTATTTATTATTCAAGGTATTAATTACTACCAAAATTTAGTGGAAAATAATTCCTTTATTGCGTGGGCAGGATGGGTCGGCTTGTCCTATGCATTTATGAACTAATGTCAGAGAAAGTTTGATGCTTATTATTATATTTGTTATAAATGTTACCTTGCCATTCTTATCATCCAAATTAATTAAGATCCAAAATTATACTTGTTTCTATGTGACTAGAGTTAAAACCATTCAGTCTCTAATGAGCACTATTAACAATCTCCCAAACTTATGGATATCATTAATTTTTACTATATATATCATATGTAATTGCATTCACATACTTATTCAGAATCACTACACATTTTAAATGCATGACCAATGTCTATCCAGTTTTTTTGGTTACTAGTTGCAACCATATTATTTTTTAATTGATTTGATACAAATATTAATCTAGCCTAATTAATCACGTCCTAATCTTCTAGTCAGACACTTGTGATCTATATTGGCTATCATATACATAACAGTCTAGTAGAGGGTGGCAAACTTTTTCCGCGCTTCTATGCATGTATACTAGCTAGGCTTAGGATTATATCATATTGGGTTATGACTTTGGGGATATAGTATATGTTATATACTTGTTAGCCCACATCATTCCTTTCTAAGGAAGACCAACATGAAGATATTTATCAATGCTAGTTTTTTCTAACCTTTTTCATATTAGAAGCTCCACATAGTCTATAAAACATAACTGTTTCCACATAGCATAATGTGTCGTGTACAACACACACGTCTACACTATCCATAATATCTCAGTGCCTTTTTTGTTTCCTTCTACAGACATCCCACTAGTATAAAACGGGCCTATAGTTCCGGTTTGTAAGGGCCTTTAGTCTCGATTTTGCAATCAGGACCACGGAATCGGGACTAAAGTCCCGGATGTGCCACAAACCTGGACTAAAGATTTTTTTCCGATTTTCTTTTTCACTTTTTTTTAAAAAAAATTTAAATTATTTTTAACTTTTGAATTATCTGACTTGTTAATATCTCTCTCTCTCTCTCTCAGTTGGAACATTTTTAACACTAACTATACTTAATCTTAGGTCAAATCGCAGATTTTCCGGTCGGTCACTCATCCTAGCACTAGTCCACTCCCAGCACGCTTAACTTCTCTGTTCTATCCGATGTCCTTGCGCAAAACCCATTAGTACCTTGTTGTCAACATTACCATATCAATCCTATTAGCTCATAACAATATGTCACACGTCTTTATGTTTTGAAACTATAAACAACAATAAATAGCTAATAATAATATTTTAATCCAATGAAAGTAAAATACTAGTTAAAATAATATTTTATTCATTTTTTTTGCCATTTATTCATTTAATATGGCATAAATAATATCTTTAAATCCGTAAATCAAAATTCGACAAATAATATATCCATTATTATCATAAAAATGTGAGGAATCCAAATATGGCATAAATTTTTTCTAAAAAATATTAATTTTTTAAATAACTTTTTTCCTTTCCGAATTTTAAAAATCTAAAAAATCCCAAACGGCCTAAGGCCGTCGAAATCAAACTCCAAATTTTTTTTCCGCACATTTTGATAGGTCGTATGTTTTTTTTCCAACATCGTACGCAAAAGTTATAGCCGTTTGAAGTTTTCATGATACGATGTCGAAAAAAACGTATTTTAGTCCCGGTTGGTGTCTCAAACCGGGACTAAAGGTCCATCTTTAATCCTGGTTTGTGTCTCTAACCGGGACTAAAGGGTGTCGCTCATGTCTGCACCCGTCTCCACCCCTTTAGTCCCGGTTTGATACCCATATAGTGTAGGCCTCCTAAACTACCAAGTAGATTGCATTAATACCTAATATGACGTACCTCGTATATCCTTTTATTTGATTGTTGCCCAGCCTGCATGGGCATTATAACTCTGCTGGATTTGTTATCTATTTTTTATTTCACATAAAGTCAAGAATGATACCTCTTGCAATTGTAGTGACACTTTCCTCAAGCAATATTTTTCTCTGAATCTACCAAAATTACGAAGAAACGTCTTCTGAAATATTAATCAGTTACACCCGGTAGGCTTTTCTCTCCAAAATGAGAGATGTATTCTAGGACTTCTAAGAGGTCGGATCAACATCCACCGAGGTTCAATAGTTTGTGTGATAATTTTCCAAACTAGATTAGCAATAGAAGAACTATGGTTAACGTACCTATCATCTCCTCCAGATTTATGTCATATTTTGTTTCACCATTAAGTGTTATATAAACTGTACCTAAACATGTATAGGATGGAAACATGCTTTTCATCTGGTAGAACTGATTTTATAAAATGTGTTTGGTTGTTGTCAAGTTTGATCAAAAGAAGACATATATGATTTGGGAAAGAACTTGCTGTAACTTCTGTACAAGTGCATGTGAGAATTTTTCCCGTAAAAATACCACTTGAAATATTTAGAATTGTGTCGGAATGATGACTTACAAATAGCCGTCCTTGAGCCGAAAGAGATAGTCTCGCATGCTTGCAGATAATTCGATCACACGAATCATGCAGCCTCGCAAGGATGATCCTGAGCAAGGACCAAAGATCTGGGGAGATGGTGCTAAATACCATGCTGCGGTCGGTACTATGCCAATGTCACCTTCGACCATGGCCTCGGCACGTCACACCGTTAACACTGACACCAAGGGCGCCAATTCGCCTCAGCTACCACTGCCTCCTTAGACTTCAGGCCTCTCCACCTGGCCAGAAAGCTATCGCAACCACCTCCTCCAATGCTTTCGGAGATCCACCTTCGTCAAGACGAAAAGTTCACTGGCACCACAATTCCCCACATCGCCAAACTACTTCCCGGATAAGATAAGAGAATGTGAGAAGAGCAACGATGACCCTGCAAGCCGCTCGAGTACGAAGTCACCAAGCTCCATGAACTTTATGGTGTACACTACAAAAACACCCACTACGGTCAAGGAGGACGAAGAATTGTTGGATTATTAGACATAATTTTTATGATTAATTTCAGAATATAAATCATAACAGCAACAGTTATAATCATGTGAACCTCTAACATACTAGATGTATTGATCAACATGAACAGTAGCAGAGTATACGCACTAACAGCTATAGTAAAACAACAGATCTGATGAACATACTGATCGATTGCCGATGAAGTCGCTGTTGGTGCAGCGTTTGCAGTAGTCTGTCGAAGAAGTCGGCGTTGAAGACGATGTACACGAGGTCCAGCTTGACGACCGGGAAGACACGCCGTGATGATGAACATGAGCAGTCGCGCGGAGCGCTTAACCTTATTCGCCCTCTCCCGTACAAGATCACAAAGATGAGTGGTTCCGGAGACCTGCTGTCCCGACCGCCGGTGCACGCCAGCAAGCGGGATGGAGTAGACTAAGATGGTGGCGCAAGCAGAGAGGATGGCAAAACCCTAGATTGGTTCGGTGTCGTGCGTTATGGAAGCCACACATGCGTTTATATAGAGCGGCTTGGAAATTCCGTAAAGGACACGAAGTGAAATTCCCGCAACCCGCAGCCCGCGGCGCGCGCATGTCGTGTCGTGTCGTGACGAGGCGAGCGTGCGTGCGAGCGGCGTCGGAGGAGGAGCGCGCGTGTAGCTGTCTTATTATCACTCACTTACAAAGTGACGCAACGCTCCACCTTATAAGGTGGTGCAACTCTCCTTCAACTTCTCATGTGGGACTAAACTTTAGCTCTCATTGCTCTTGCCACACACATGTGAGCTGCCACCAACTTGGGCCAAATCACATATGGGCTTCCACATATATGGGCTTTGAGATTTAGGAAAAATCTGAAATCACATATGGGTCTAATAATTTAGCTCATTATTTCTAACAATCCCCCACCAGATCTCAAATGCCCATTTAAAGATTTGCTAATCCTTGCTACTTGTTTATATACCAGTGTTTCAGCAGAGACTGTTAAGTTGAACTTCCGCCTAGAATCTTGAACTACGTCTATCAACAAATTGAACAAAATGGACGAACCTTGAATTGCAAGTTTGGTGCCGATAGATTTCACTCAAAATCATTACTAGTACATGTCTGCCAGTAGCCTACCCCGCGGGTTGGAGCATATATGCGTCATACTCCCTGGTCTCTTCATGAGTTTACTAGAGATCACCCAAGTCTCATAGACCGCGACGTTTACAGTCGAGCTCATATAGGTGTGTTCTTTCAAGAATTTCCTGTAGGACGGCATCTTTGCTAATTAAAGCCAACAGAAACACATTAAGACATGTTGCCAACCTGCCTTACAAATTATGAGAGTTATGCATCTTCACATAGAGAGGGTTACAAAATACTCTTCTCCGTCAAACCACTAGCTTGTTCTTTCCAGGTCCTAATTCACGGGATCTCCGATCACATAGGTTGGGTTACCACTAAGGTGTGACACCCATGGGTCTCAGCCCCATCTCCCTCGATGCACTTTCTATCACATTTTGTGATAGTCCCTTTGTAAAGAGATCTGCCAGGTTTTTGTCTGTTTGAATATACGTAACAGTTATTACTCCAAAGTTTCTCAATTTCCTAACATATTTCAAACGTCTCTTCACGTGTCTTGATGACTTCGCGTTATCCTTAGAATTGTTCACTTTGACAATAACAATTCGGTTGTGACAATTCAAAAGGATTGCCGGCACAGGTATCTCAACCACATGCAAGTCCATCATGAGATCACGCAAGCATTCTGACTCAACAGTGGTTGTGTCTAAAGCAGTAAGCTCTGCTTCCATAGTTGATCTCGTCAATATGGTCTGTCTACGGGATCTTCATGGAACTGCACCACCTCCAAGGGTAAACACATACCCGCTCGTGGCGTAGAGTTCATCAATGTCAGAGATCCAGTTCGAATCACTATATCCTTCAAGCACAGCAGAGTTCCCTGAATAGTGAATCCCATAGCTCATTGTACCACATAGATAGCGCATGACCCTTTCAAGTGCATGCCAATGATCAATACTCGGGTTAGACATGAACCTACTCAACTTGCTCACGGCAAAAGAGATATCGGGTCTTGTAGCGCTTGCTAAGTACATGATAGAACCAACAACTTGTGAATATTTCAGTTGATCTGTTGGTTCCTTCTTATTCTTCCATAATGTCATACTGGGATCATAAGGTGTTGGAGAAGTCTTACCATCAATAAAGCCAAATCGGCTCAAGACCTTCTCAACATAATGAGATTGCGTTAAAGAAATCCCATTCTCATTCTTAATAAGCTTGATGTTCAGAATCACATCAGCCTCTCCCAGATCCTTCATATCAAAACTCTTTGACAGGAAAAATGTGACTTCATTTATCACTTTCATGTTTGTACCAAAGATCAAAATGTCATCCACGTACAAACATAATATAACACTATCGCCCCTACCATGGCGATAGTAAACACACCTATCAGCCTCATTAATCACAAAGCTACCAGAAAGTAGAGTTCTGTCAAACTTCTCATGCCACTCCTTAGGTGCTTGTTTTAGGCCATATATAGATTTTAATAACTTGCACACCTTTGCCTCTTCACTTTTTTACCACAAACCCATCCGGCTGATCTATATAGATCTCCTCTTCCAACTCTCCATTAAGGAAAGTTGTCTTCATGTCCATTTGATGAACGAGAATACCATAAGATGCAGCCATGGACAGTAGTACTCGAATGGTGGCCAGTCTAGCGACAGGTGAATATGTGTCAAAGTAATCTTCGCCTTCTTTCTGTGTGTATCCCTTAGCTACAAGATGCGCCTTGTACTTCTCAATAGTACCATCGGGCCTTAGCTTGTTCTTGAACACCCACTTACATCCCATAGGTTTACAACCATAGGGTCGTTCTAATAATTCCCAAGTTCCATTTGAAAGAATCGAGTCCATCTCATTTTGGACAGCTTCTTTCCAATCATCTGCATCAGGGGATGCATATGCCTCGGTAATGGATCTGGGAGTATCATCCACAAGGTACACGGTGAAGTCATTACCAAAGGATTTTGCAACCCTCTGTCTCTTACTCCTCGTCAGAGGTTCATCGTAATCCTTCTCAAGGAATTCCTCATGTGGTTGTTCAGAATTCTCAATAGATGCACTAGATTCAGGAAGTATTTCAGAAGAAATCCTACCAATGCTATGCATATCTTTCATAGGAAACATATTCTCAAAGAATGTTGCATCACGAGATTCCATTATAGAATCAACATGCATATCAGGTACCTCAGATTTAACCACTAAAAATTTATAGCCTACATTCCATGGAGCATATCCTAGAAAGATACAATCCACTGTCTTGGGTCCGAGCTTGCGTTTCTTGGGGATCAGCATGTTGACCTTCGCAAAACACCCCCAAGTGCGCAAATATGAAAGTGATGGTTTTCTCCCAGCCCACTCCTCATAAGGGGTCTTTTCTTTATTCTTGTTAGGAACTCTATTCAGGACATGACATGAAGTCAGCAAGCCTCCCCCACCATGCCTTTGATAAACCAGCAGTGGCTAACATGGAATTCACCAAGTCAGTCAGCGTGTGGGTTTTCCTCTCGGCAACCCCGTTTGATTGGAGCGAGTAGGGAGGCGCCCTCTCATGAATAATTCCGTGTTCCTCACAGAATTCGTAAAATATTTTGGGAAAATACTCACCACCACGATCCGACCTAAGACGCTTGATCTTTCTCTCCAGTTGATCTTCAACTTCGCCTTATAATTTTTAAAGTAGTCTAAAGCCTCATCTTTAGTTTGCAACAAGTAAACATGGAAGAATTTAGTAGCATCATCTATCAATGTCATGAAATATCTCTTTCCACCTTTTGTCAACACACCATTCATCTCGCATAGATCAGAATGCATGAGTTCTAGAAGTGCCAAGTTTCTCTCCTTGGCATCCTTGTGAGGCTTTCGAGGTTGCTTTGATTGCACACAGCTATGGCACTTAGAACCTTTGTCAATAGTGAAATTCGGAATTAAACTCATATTGGACATCCAAGACATCAAACCAAAATTAATGTGACATAAACGATAATGCCAAACACTGGTATCATCATTAACACCACCACAAATATGATTCATGGATTTATTACAAAACTCTAAAAGTGAAAACTGGAACAAGCCTCCGAACTCATAACCTTTACCAATAAATTGTCCATGTTTCGAAACAACGAATTTATTGGACTCTAACACAACCTTAAACCCATCTCTGCATAGAAGGGAGCCACTAACGAGATTCTTGTTCATAGTAGGGACATGTTGCACGTTCCTCAGCTGCACGATATTTCTGGAAGTAAACTTTAGATCCATCGTGCCAACACCACAAACAGAAGCATGTGATCCATTCCCCATTAGGACAGATGAATCTCGAGCGACCTGATAAGAAGTGAACATAGAGATGTTAGCTGATGGCTCAGTTGATGTGGAGCCTGTTGGGAACCCCAAGAGCAAGGTGTGAGGCAGCATAGCAGCAAGTCTTCCCTTAGTAAGAAACCGAGGTTATCGAACCAGTAGGAGGAAGGAAACATCACACAGGTGTTGCAAGCAACATGGAGACCTGCACAACACAAACTCAAGACGTTTCCCCAACTAACAGTGAGTTTGTCAATCTCACCGGTTGCTGTAACAAAGGATTAAACATATGGTCTGGAAGGTAATGGTGGTTTGCAGCAAGTAAACAAGTAACAATGGAAGATGTATCAATGGTAAAGATTGGACCGGGGTCCATAGTTCACTAGAGGTGCTCTCCTTAGATAAACAACATGGCATGAAGGGTAAACAAATTACAGTAGGGCAATTGACAAGAACTGAGCAAGGCATAACAATGCAATACTAGTCAGAAATATCCTATGAGATTCGATTGGGCAATACAACAAGATACATAGACCGCCATCCAACTGCATCTATGACTAGAAGTCCACCTTCAGGTTATCATCCGAACCCCCTCCAGTATTAAGTTGCAAGCAACAGACAACTGCTTTAAGCAAAGTGTGTAAGGTAAACAGTCCACATGTTCCATGAACAAGAGACTGTTGTTTTCTCCCTAGTAGCAACAACACATCTACAACCGAAGAGATTTCTGTCACTTCTCTTGGAAACTAGAGGCATGAACTCACTATCTAGCATAAATATCCCCTCTTGGAGACACTAGCAACTACTTGGCCAAGATAGCTACTAACAACAAATAGCATGCAAGATCACAAACAACACAGACATGATAGAATCATAAAGACAAAACCATTAATCAAACCAATATAATAATCTCAATATCCATCGGATCCCCGCAAACACAACATGCATGATTACAAATAGATTAGATCTTGATCATGAACGGAGCTCACAAGATCTATACATGAAAGCAAAAGGAGGAGATACAACCATCTAGCTACTACGTGGACCCATAGTCCAAGGTGGAACTACTCACGCATCATACCCGAGAGAAGGCTTCCGGGATGATCTCCCCTCCGGCGGGGTGCCGAGAAGAACTTCAAATCCCCCCGGTCTAGGGACGATGGTGGCGGTGGCTACAAAAGGTTTCGTGGAATATTGATCGGGTACTTAGGGTTTCTGCATCGGGGGCTTCTTATAGGCGAAGGGGGAGGCCGAGGAGGTGGCCAGGGGCCCCATACCCTGCCTAGGCACGGGGCAGGGCCCACCCATGCCTAGGGGGGTGTGGCTGCCCTGGCACGCCTCTCCGTCTCCCCTCTGGACTTCTTGTTCCCCACGGAAAGTTATTGACTTTGACGTTAGTCCCGTCCAATTCCGAGAATATTTCCTTACTAGCTTTTCTGGAACCAAAAACAGTAGAAAACATGCAACTGGCACTGTGGCAACTTGTTAATAGGTTAGTACCAGAAAACATGTAAAAAGCACCTCAAAGTGTAGACAAAGCAAAGCAAAGTAGATACTAAACAAGCATGGAGCATCAAAAATTATAGATACGTTTCCGACGTATCAAGCATCCCCAAGCTTAACTCCTGCTCATCCTCAAGTAGGTAAGTGATAAAAAGAATAATTTTTTAGGTGACATGCACCCTCACAATAAAGATCTAACCATTTGCAAGCATTGAAAGCTGGGATCAAAGAACTCTAAACATGTGCATGAAAGATGGAGTTCTAACAATAGGACATAGTAACTATGCATGCAACATGACAAGCTACAAATAAAGATCATGAATAACATGCATTGCAAAACGTTTGTTTGTTTCACATACAGAAAACATAGCATAGTGGCAATCAGCTTGTCCCTCATAGAGTAGAAAATAGATACATGGGGCACCTTCAAAGTTCACAAGGGTGACTAGAAACAAGTAGCACAAGAACAAGTAATATCACAATATGCATCAATCAATAAGCTTTGGGACACTGCACACAGAATGACAACTATGCTCTCTTAATGGTGCCTAAAGGTAGAAGGTGGAGACTCAATATAATAGTGGAAGAAAAGCCCTTCACAAAGGGACGCAGGGATTTCAAGTTACAAAAAGAGCTTCCAAAAATTATGGTACTTGTTAGCTTTCAGCCCTCATTGCCCCTATCATAAGCATCTTGAAGTGATTAAGGTTAAAGTGAACAAACTATGAAGTATATGCTTGACGAAGTATAAGTTGGCAATCTCAAGTCCCTTGAATACGAGGGCCACACCTCATGCTACTCAACTTTAGTCACCTGTAAGTTCTTGTCATTGTAAGTATTTGCATATCATTGAGAACTGCCAACGGGGTACCCCTTGCACATGGTACAGGAGCTATCCCATAACCAAAATGACAAGGCAAGCAGACAATGAGCATCTCAGCGATCTTTTTATTTACCATATGCATAGCTTTTTATTGAGGATGCTTCAGAGATAGCTCATTATGGTGATGTTGCAAGTTTCCACCATGATTAGGCATGGCTTAGGCTAGCGGCCCAGGCGTTTCTCTAACACAGAATACAAACTCCATGGACTTACAAGTTCCCTCTTTATTTCACACCAGTGACATCCATAGACAAAAGAGCATGATATCAACTGAGTACAAAGTACAAGTGCAATGTTGAAAACATTCCCCGTGACAGCACGGTTCTGCTAATTCCAACGTATAAGTGCAAGCATATACAACATAGATGACACAATGGTTCAAGTTTATTAGGGGCAAAGAATATAAAGTGTGCCATCAAGTTTGTGAGGGCTTTAATCACTAAGTTTTCACATAACAAAATAGTTTTTAATTGCAAGATAGCTGAAAACAAGAATATACTTGGTGAAAGGGCATGTATGCCCCCATGTGTGGTTTTGGTAATTAATGACAATCTCTATGGACTAATGTTTAAATTGAGTTTCACTTGTAGGTTTGTCCATTGGCATCGCTTGGGCCATGTGTTGGTCTCAAGGTTGGAAGATGAAGAAATGTCCAAGGGCTTTGTGCCCATTGGAATCATGAAGAAAGAAGGAGCTTGAAGGTTGATCAAGACATGTGCAAAGAGTTGCATCAAGATGGATCAACCTCAAGTAGGTATGAAGAAGGGAGAGCTCAAGATGCGCCATCTCTAGAAGATCTCATGCTTGAAGCTTGCCATCCTCGTGCTCATGGAATGATGAAGACAAGTTCAAAGAAGAGGTTCCCCATGGAGTATGGGGGAGCAATTTGCAAGTCTTCATCCTCATCAAGCAAGAGCATCCAAGAAAGGTGTTCCCACTATAGAAGAACAAGACGGTCTACATCAAGTTCAAGTGGGATGCTCAAGGCAAAGGTATTTTCTTGATAGGGATTTTCTTTTGCCGGTCTCGTATTGTTAGTTGGGAGACCGGGTTTAGGATAGATAGCCGTACTATCAAGAGGGGCTCTCAAGCGGGTGTCTCATTTGCATCGTTCGGAGAAAGCTCAAACCTTTGCATTCATAGCATCATCTTTCTTGGTTGTTATTTGGTTCTTGTCCATGAGAGGATCTAGAGATTGTGGTCATCATCTTAACAAGCTCTAGTTCATCATCTAAGGATTTCACTTGCATATCTTATTGCGGTTTTTGGTCTTGCGAGTTTTCCGGATCCACACCTTGGGGGATACTTCACATATATGTTCATGGTATTTTTGTTGGATTCTATTCGTCGTTATCTTTCCAACAAAATTGGTTTCATCCCGTTTGGAGTTCGGATGCAAAAGTTATTGCATTTCTGGTTTCTGGAATTTCCCTGACCGGAAGTTCTGGCTTCCCACCGGAAGTTCCGCTAGGGCATCTTTGCCGCCAAAAGTTCCGGTGGAAGTTCCGGGTCTTGTTCCGCTCACGTTCAGTAACCTTCTGTTTTGGATGTGCTATTTGACGGAACTTCAGTCAGAATTTCCACCGAAAGTTCTGCTCCCGCCGGAAGTTCCGGCCAGGGACCGGAAGTTCCGCTCAGGCCTAGTTGCCGCCGAAAGTTCCGGTTGAATTTCCGGCTCTTGTTCCGCTCATGATTCAGTAACCTTCTGTGTTGGTTTTGTCTATTTGGCAGAACTTCTGTCGAAACTTCCACTGGAAGTTTCGCTCCCACCGGAAGTTCCGGTTAACCGGCGGAAGTTCTGACCAGGACTCGTTTTTTCAGTTTCTCGCTCAGCAGTTTTTGACCGTTGGCCATGTGCCACCGGAACTTCCGGCCTCCCACCGGAAGTTCCTGCCAGGAGTCGCGAATGCCCATAACGGGCAGATCTGGGAGCCCTTTAAAAGGGGCTCCTCTTCCCCTTCGTGGGTAATAGCTTTTCTTCTTGGTTCTTGGCTTTCTATCTCTCCTCCATTGTTGACCTTGAAGAATCCTTCCCTCTCCCTTTCCCTTCCTATGATTCTTGCATCTTTTTGAGGGATTTGAGAGAGGAGATCTAGATCTACAATCCCCCCAAGCTAAATTCCTTCTTTGTGAAGGAATCATTGGGATCTAGATCTTGGAGAGTTTTGTATTCTCCTCTTGTGTTCTTCCTCTCTTATTCCCCCAATAACTTTTGTAGCTTTGGTGGAATTTGAGAGAGAAGGACTTGCCTCTTGCATTTGGTGCATAGGTTTGAGTTCTCCTTGGAGATTCGGCGAGTTCAAGCTTGTGGGCTTGTTTCTCTTGGGTTCCTTGGAACCCTAGACGGTTGTGTGGTTGGTTTGTTGACCTTTTGTGGTCTTGTAGCCTTTTGTGGCTTTGTTGCCCTTTTGTGGCATTGTATCCTTTTGTGGATTTGTTGTTGGGAGCCTCCAAATTGAGTTGTGGAGTTAGCCCCAATCTTGTATGGCTTCGGTGACCGCCCTCAAGCGTCCCATAGTGGAGCAAGTGCCCGCCTTTTGTGGTGCGCACTTGGGAGAATAGGGTGAGCCTTTTGTGGCGTTGGTGAGTTGCGTGCTTTCGCCTCCGGGGTGAGGCCTTGAGTGGCGTTGGGTGAGCATCGAGCCACCACACCTCGAGGTGAGCCATTTTTGGCGTTCGGAGAGCATTGCGCCATCGCACCTCTCCAACGGAGACGTAGCTTCTTTGGAAGTGAATTTCGGGAAAAAATCTTCGTCTCCGCGTCCTTCGGTTATCTCTCAACCGAGCCCTTTACTTATGCACTTTACATTGTGATAGCCATCGTGCTTGAAGTATTTATACCTTGCTATCACCTTGTTGCTTGTATTGCTTAGCATAGGTAGTTGGTGCACTTAGGTGAACTTAGTGGCTAGGTTTTGTGGTCAATATATTAAACGTTAGTTTTATTCCGCATTTACTTGAGCCTAAACCGTAATATTTTTAAAAGCCTATTCACCCCCCTCTAGGCGACGTCCTTTGTACTTTCACTTGGAATGGTGTAACACACCATGCATATGAATTTATAGTGGACACTTTGGAATAACTTGGTTTCTTGGGAGTTGGAAGCATGAGTAGAGCTTACTCATACAATTGGAGGCTAGCAAAAGACTGGGAGCAACCAACTCAGAGAGCAATAATGGCCATAATCATGCAGAGCAACAAAGCATTACTAATCAAAGCATAGAGTGGTACTACAAGTCAAGGACTAAATGATCATAGAGTCTATGGTGACTTGTTCATATTCATAACATGGTGTGAGCATGTTCCAAGTCAACCCAAGCAAAGCATCAAATGAGAATACCACAATACTATGCTTTTTGCATGCTAAAACAACGTATAATTTCTTCAAGGCACACTAAGCAATCCCAATTGTTTGGAACAAGACATGCTACAGCAATAATCACTAAGCATATGGTCAAAACAACACCTAGCATGTCATGCTAAAGTCTAATTCACAGTCAATGCAAGCTCCTCTTGTACTTTCAAGCAAGAACTTTCTACTCCTTTCCAACACCAAGCAACTTATTTGAAACAAAACAGCGAGAACGGGGGTACAAACTACTTTTATTCAAGCAAACTAAACAACTAAGCAAACCAAACGAAAAATAAGATGCTCCAAGAACAACACAACAGTGCATGAAACAAAAAAAGCGAAGTGTCTAGACAGTCCTGAGCTTTTTATTGATGAAGAAGGGGATGCCTTGGGCATCCCCAAGCTTGGACGCTTGTACCTCTTGGATATTTCTTGGGTGACACCGGGGTGGCATCCCCAAGCTTGAGTTTTTGTCCATTCTTCATTCATTGCATCATTCTCTCTCTACACCTGAATTTTTTCCTTCATACAAAACTTCACACAATCTTCATTAGCAACATTAGTTTATTCAAAAGATATTAGACCTCTGGCAAAGCTTTGGAACAGCAAAACTTTTCACTAAAATTACAATCTACTGTAGCAAATCCTTCAAAAAACTCAATTCCCCAAAAGAGAACTCAAAAAAGAATCAATAAGAAGCAAATGCAAATAATGACAGAAATTTGTTAAAACAGACCAGCAGGTAGAAACCGATTTTTTTGAAAGTCTTCTATTGCTCAAATCAAAAAGTATTGAAATAACTAAAGTTAGATAACATACTGGGTCATTTATTCATACATTTTCAGCTCAATCCGACTTACAGAGACTCATCACGAATTTTTATGGTGGAGGACAGAAATCTGTTTCGGGACAGCAACTCCCCAAATCTTACTTCCCTCTCATTAGAGGTTATTCTTGGCACAAAAAGCAAACAAAAAGGATAAGGAGAGGTCATTACTGAAGTAATAACTTCCAAGACTCAAGAAAACTCTTGGGTTATCTCCCAACAAGTACTTTTCTTTAATGCCTTTAAGTTAGGCATAAGAAGCAAGAAATCAAGTATTTTCAAATGAGGAAGCATTAACATCAAACCTTTCTTTCAAAGGAGGATCAAAATGCAACTTCTCTCTCCTCATAGGGAAGTGCTCAATACCTTTCTTTAATGGAAATTGATATTTAATGGTGCCTTCTTTCATATCAATGATGGCACCAACAGTTCTAAGAAAAGGTCTTCCCAAAGTAATAGGACAAGAAGCATTGTATTCAACACCCAAACACATAGAAATCAACAGGGACATAAGCATTGTGAACCATGATGAGAACATCATTAATACTCCCCATTAGTTTCTTCTTAGCATTATCATCAAGTGGAACATCCAAATAACAATCTTGCAAAGGTGCCAAATCAAGCATTTCAAAAATCTTCCTAGGAATAATAGAGACACTAGAACCAAGATCACATAAAGCTTTGAGATCAAAGTCATTCACTTGCATATTAATAATGAGTTCCCAACTATCTTCTACTTTCCTAGGAATGGAAGCTTTGTGTTTTAAATTCTCTTCCTTAATCTTAACAAGAGCATTTGTAATGTGTTTGGTGAAAGCAACATGCATATCACTAGCATCAGGACTTCTAGAAAGCTTTTGCAGGAACAAAATCACTTAAGAAATATTGCAACCATCTATATCAAACTCAAACTTAGCATCACTAGTAGTAGACTCATTAGGCTTAGGCATTGTAGGAGGAGGGATAAGGACTTCTTGTGGCTTAGTGGTATCCATTATAGTGATGGTGTACACACTATTGTTTCTATCAATTTAAGCTTCCCTTTCCCACTTAGCATGAAGTTGGGATAACAGTCTAACATTCTCATCAATAGTAACTTGTATGGCATGAGTAGCAGCAAAGGTACTTTCCATGGTTTCAGGTTTAGCAGCCATTTTATTAATCAAGGAGGACTGTGCTTCAGACAAAGAGGAAATGTTCTTCTCAACAGTTAAACGTTTTTCCTCCACAGTTTTGTTGAAAGCAATTTGTTTACTAAAAAAGTCTTTGAGCATGACTTCAAGTTCAGGGGGGCACTTCTAGCATTGTTGTAAGAGTTTCCATAGGTATTGCCATTATTATGAGGATAAGGCCTATAATTGTTGTTGCCACCAAAATTATTCCTATAGGCATTGTTGTTGAAATTGTTGTTTCTAATGAAGTTCACATCAACTTGCTCTTCTTGAGCAACCAAAGAGGCTAAGGGAACATTGTTTGGATATAAAGGAGCTTTCCCATTAATAAGCATAGCCATAATAACATTAATCTTATCACTCGAAAAAGAGGTTTCTTCAACAGAATTTACCTTCTTACCACGTGGAGCTCTCTCAGTGTGCCATTCAGAGTAATTAACCATCATATTATCAAGGAGTTTTGTTTCAGCACCCAAAAGTGATCCCATATAGGTACCTCCAGCAGCTGAATCCAACAGGTTTCTTGAAGAGAAGTTCAAACCTGCATAAAAAGTCTGGATAATCATCCAAGTAGTGAGTCCATGAGTGGGACAATTCTTAACCAAAGATTTCATTCTTTCCCAAGCTTGAGCAACATGTTCATTATCAAGTTGTTTAAATTTCATAATGTCACTTCTCATAGATATAATCTTAGCAGGAGGATAGTACTTTCCAATAAAAGCATCTTTGCACTTAGTCCAAGAATCAATACTATTTCTAGGCAAGGATAGCAACCATTCTTTAGCTTTTCCTCTCAAGGAGAAAGGAAACAGCTTGAGCTTAATAATATATCCATCTACATCCTTATACTTTTGCATCTCACAAAGTTCAACAAAGTTATTAAGATGGGCATCATCATCATCAGAACTAGCACCGGAAAATTGCTCTCTCATCACAAGATTCAACAAAGCAGGCTTAATTTCATAAAAGGTAGCATCAGGAGCAGGTGAAGCTATAGGAGTGCTCAGGAAATCATTGTTGTTTGTGCTAGTGAAGTCACACAACTTGGTGTTCTCAACAGAGTTCATTTTGGCAAAGTGGAGCAAGCCAAAAATAGCAGCAGCAGCTAGAGCAGGAACTAATTTTTTTGTGTTTTTGAATAAAGAAAGCAAACCAAACTAAACTTTTTTTTGAGTTTTTGATAAAAAGAGGCAAACAAAACCAAGCAAAATAAACTAAGCAAACTAAAAAAAAGGAAAGATAAAGGTTGAGGAGGACTCCCCTTGTGAAGACGTCCTTAGCCTCCCCGGCAACGGCGCCACAAAAAATCCTTGATGAGTGCAGGAGCACTTCGTTGGGAGACCCCAAGCGAAAGGTATGATGCAGTACAGCAGGCAAGTTTCCCTCAGTAAGAAACCGAGGTTATCGACTCAGTAGGAGGCAGGAAACGTCCCAAAGGTGCTGCAAGCAACGTGGAGACTTGCACAACACAAACTCAAGACTTTGCCCCAACTAACAGTGAGGTTGTCAATCTCACCGGTTACTGTAACAAATGATTAACGGTATGGTATGGAAGGTGATGATGGTTTGAAGCAAGTAAACAAGTAACAATGGAAGATGTATCAATGTTAAAGATTGGACCGGGGTCCATAGTTCACTAGAGGTGCTCTCCTTAGATAAACAACATGGCATGAAGGGTAAACAAATTACAGCAGGGCAGTTGACAGGAACTGAGAAAGGCATAACAATGCAATACTAGACAAAAAGATCCTATGAGATTTGATTGGGCAATACAACAATATACATAGACCGCCATCCAACTGTATCTATGACTAGAAGTCCACCTTCAGGTTATCATCCAAACCCCCTCCAGTATTAAGTTGCAAGCAACAGACAACTTCTTTAAGCAAAGTGTGTAAGGTGAACAATCCACTTGTTCCATGAACAAGAGACCGTTGTTTTCTCCCTAGTGGCATCAGCACATCTACAACCGAAGAGATTTTTATCACTTCCCTTGGAAACTAGAGGCATGAACCCACTATCGAGCATAAATACCCCCTCTTGGAGTCACTATCAACTACTTGGCCAAGATAGCCACTAACATCGAAGATCATGCAAGATCACAAACAACACAGACATGATAGAATCAAATACACAAACCCACTAATCAATCTGACATAGTAATCTCAATATCCATCGGATCCCCGCAAACACAACATGCATGATTACAAATAGATTAGATCTTGATCATGAACGGAGCTCACAAGATCTATACATGAAAGCACAAGAAGGAGATACAACCATCTAGCTACTACATGGACCCGTAGTCCAAGGTGAAACTACTCATGCTTCATACCGAAGGCTGGCATGAGGAAGAAGAAGGCCTCCGGGATGATGTCCCCTCCGGCAGGGTGAATTTCAGATCCCCCCGATCCAGGGATGATGGTGGCGGAGGCTACAGAAGGTTTCATGGAGTTTTGATCGGGTGCTTAGGGTTTCGGCATCTGGGGCTTCTTATAGGCGAAGAGGCGAGGCTAGGAGGCGGCCAGGGGCCCACACCCTGCCTAGGCATGGGCCCACCTAGTCAAGCCTTTGGGGTGTGTGGCCACCCCGGCACCCCCCTCTCTCCTCGACTCCGTGTTCTCCTCGATGAAGTATTGACTTTGGCTTTGTCCCGTCAATTCGAGAATATTTCCTTGCTAGCTTTTCGAACCAAAATAGCAAGAAAGCAGCAACTGCACTGTGGCAACTTGTTAATAGGTTAGTACCAGAAAACATATAAAAAGCACCTCAAAGTGTAGACAAAGCAAATCAAAGTAGATACTAAACAAGAATGGAACATCAAAAATTATAGATACTTTCTGATGTCTCAAGCATCCCCAAGCTTAACTCCTGCTCGTCCTCGAGTAGGTAAGTGATAAAAGAATAATTTTTGAGGTGACATGCACCATCAAAACCAAGATCAAACCATTTGCACACATTGAAAGCTGGGATCAAAGAACTCTAAACATGTGCATGAAAGATGGAGTTCTAACAATAGGACATAGTAAATATGCATGCAACATGAAAGGCTACAAACAAAGATCATGAATAACATGCATTGAAAAACGTTTGTTTGTTTCACATACAAAAAACATGGCATAGTGGCATTCAGCTTGTCCCTCTATAGAGTTCATAAGAGTGACTAGATACAAGTAGCACAAGAACAAGTAATATCATAATATGCATCAATCAATAAGTTTTGGGATACTGCACACAAAATGGCAACTATGCTCTCTTAATGGTGCCTAAAGGTAGAAGGTGGAGACTAAATATAATAGTGGAAGAAAGGCCCTTCACAAAGGGAAGCAGGGATTTCAAGTTTCAAAAAGAGCTTCCAAAAATTATGGTACTTGTTAGCTTTGAACCCTCATTGCCCCTATCATAAGCATCTTGAAGTGATTAAGGTTAAAGTGAACAAACTATGGAGTATATGCTTGACAAAGTATAAGTTGGCAATCTCCCGACGTATCAAGGTCCAGCTTGACGACCGGGAAGACGCGCCGTGATGATGAACTTGAGCAGTCGCGCGGAGCGCTTCCCAAAAACCTTATTCGCCCTCTCCCGTATAGGATCACAAAGGCGAGTGGTTCCGGATACTAGCTCTCCCGACCGCCGGTGCACGTCGGCAGGCGGGATGGAGTAGACTACGGTGGCGGCGCAAGCAGAGAGGATGGCAAAACCCTATATTGGTTCAGTGTCGTGCGTTATGGAAGCCGCACAGGAGTTTACATAGAGCATCTCGAAAATTCCGTACATGACACAAAGTGGACCAAGCCCATGTCGCGCATGTTCGGGTCGGTTACAGATAACCCCCGATTCCCGCAACTTGCAATCTGCAGCGCGCGTGTCGTGTCGTGACGTGACGAGGCGAGCGTGCTTGCGAGCGGCGGCGGCGGAGGAGGAGCGCGTGTAGCTCTCTTTTTATCACTCACTTACAAAGTGACACAACACTCCATCTTATAAGGTGGTGCAACTCTCCTTCAAATTTCCATGTGGGACTAAACTTTAGCTCCCACTGCTCTTGCCACACACATGTGAGCTGCCACCAACTTGGGCCAAATCATATATGGGCTTCCACATACATGAGCTTTGAGATTTAGGGAAAATATGAAATCACACATGGGTCTAATGATTTAGCCCATTATTTCTAACAAGAATCACCCGCCTCTCCGGCGAGGTCGGCAAAGCACCAAGAAACCCCCCTCATCCCCGAGCCAAGACCGACACTTCCCCCAAGTACTCGAGCTCAAGTGCTTCACCGCCAGCCACCATCAACATGGATTAGCAAAGTGAATGAACGAGTCCCAACGGAAGTTTGAGAGACACGATAACACCGCTCGAAGAGCACGAGAACCATCCACTACTTCAATGACTTCAAGGCCATGGACCACCATCAAGATAAGTTTCTCACTCCTTACGAAATTTACTTTGCCAAGGTCAACCCTACAACCCCTTTGTCATATTCTGAGAAGACCTGACCTAGCGATACTCTACCACCTAGGTCATCAAGGGGATACTGTGGTGACATAGAATTTCGGATTGACCGCGGGTCAATGACAATTTGCTCCAATACAAGTGGTAGTGATACTTATGCAAGATCATATAACCATATCGTTGCCGGAAGGACCACCATGAGGAATGCACCCCCATATCACAAAACCCGAAGAACAAGGAGCGGAAACTCGACAGCTCGGAGCATGACCCATCATCACCATGTCCATCCCATGGCCCATCAACATTCGTGCATCTCCCAATGGCACCCATGAAGAGCGGTTCCCACAAAAGATTACACGCCTCCACCATATCGCCAGCATGCCATTCGCAACGCAAGAGGTGTTCGACGCTCCACCATGATATATTCCATCGGTAGCTATCAATGGACACGGAAAATTGAAGCGGCTATCCTGTACCATCCTAGATACTCCCCCAGAGAGTGCTCGAATCCCTGAACCCACCGGAGAAGACGTGGCATCAATATGATGTCAGAGGAGAGAGATATGATGGAAACATGGCGCGTAGAAGCATTCTTGCGAATTTTAGCACATACATAGACGGAGTAATGTAATAGGTTAGACACTTAGATTATAAAAGGGATATAGAATAGAGGAAATGGGACAACCAAACTACATGGACCTTGTAAAAGGGAGAAGATTGTCATGCTATATTTCACGTCTCCCCAAACTGCATGAGGTTGGGCGGTGGCAGGGCCGGAGCGGGCATGGGTGGATTGATCATTTGCCTAGGCCACGATGCCCAACTGTGCTAAAGGTGCGCCAGCTCCATCCCCACCTCCGGAGCGATCGGTGGCGCCCATCCCGGCAACGGAGGCGGTGTAGGCAGCTGGGTGTTTGCCTACGCCATCAGGCCGGTGAGCTAGACAGCCTCTTCATAGCAGCGCCACAGGGCGTTCTCGTCCCGCGCGCTGGCCGCAATAGCCTTCTTGGTGAAGGCATCCTCGTCGTAGCCCCGCGCCATGACCTCGCGGTACTCCGGGGGCAGGTTCGCGGCGATGTCGTCTACCGCCTCCTGCTTGACAACGATGTCGTCATCCTCCTCGTCGTTGCCGTCCTCGCTATTGAGGTTGGCATCGGAGTGGTTGAAGGCGCCCTCGTCGTTCGATTCGATGTCATGGATGTCGTAGACCTCCCCCGGCCATAGTTCGCGGCGGATGGTGGTCGCGCGCCGCACCTTGTGCTCCCACTCGAGGAACTCTATCTAGTAGTCCTCGCTGTGGTAGCCCCTCTCCCACCGTTGGGCCTACGGGAGGTTGCTGATCCGGTGGCGGATCTCCTTCGCCAGCCCTTTTCCCTTCTTGGGCACGGGCGGCACCGGGACATGGTCCCAGTGAGGTGCCACCCAGTGGGGAGGGAGACATCCCTGTGGCTGATGCCCCGGCCCTCCCTCCATCGGCGCTCGCACTCTGCAACACGGAAGTACCGCCGGCTGTAGCGGTCCCGTGGTGGCGGGTAGTCCCCCATGGGGCGGCTCTGGAACTCCTTGATGGTGCGCGGCTGCTTTGTTGGGAGACCCCAAGAGGAAGGTATGATGAGAACAGCAGCAAGTTTTCCCTCAGTAAGAAACCAAGGTTATCGAACTAGTATGAGGAAGGAAATGACTCAAAGGTGTTGCTAGCAACCTGGAAACCTTCATAACACAAACTTAAGACTTTGCACCAACGAACAGTAAGGTTTTCAATCTCACCGGTTTGCTAAAAATAAAGGATTAACTGTATGGTGTGAAAGGTAATAGTGGTTTGCAGAAAGTAAACAGTAACAATGGAAGATATATCAATGATAAAGATTGGACCAGGGTCCATAGTTCATTAGAGGTGTTCTACTTAAGATAAACAAACATGGCATGTTGGGTAAACAAATTACAGCAGGGCAATTGACAGGACTGAGCAAGGCATAACAATGCAATACTAGACATTCATGATCCTATGAGATTCGATTGGGCAATACAACAAGATACATAGACCGCCATCCAACTGCATCTATGACTAGAAATCCACCTTCAGGTTATCATCTGAACCCCCTCCAGTATTAAGTTGCAAACATCGGATAAATGCTTTAAGCAAAGTGTGTAAGGTAAACAATCCATTTGTTTCATGAACAAGAGACCGTTGTTTTCTCCCTAGTGGCAACAACAAATCTACAACCTTTGAGATTTTTGTCACTTTCCTTAGATTAAATAGAGGCATGAACCCTCTATCGAGCATAAATACCCCCTCTTGGAGTCACTAGCATCTACTTGGCCAAGATAGCTACTAGAAATGGAGAGCATGCAAGATCACAAACAACATAGACATGATAGAATCAATAAGACAAAACCATTAATCAATCTGACATAGTAATCTCAATATCCATCGGATCCCCGCAAACACAACATGCATGACTACAAATAGATGATCTTGATCATGAACGGAGCTCATAATATCTAAACATGGTAACACAAAGGAGGAGATACAACCATCTAGCTACTACATGGACCCGTAGTCCAAGGTGGAACTACTCACACTTCATACCGGAGGCTGGCATGATGAAGAAGAAGGCCTCTGAGATGATATCACCTCTGGTAGGGTGCCAGGAAGAGCTTCAGATCCCCCGATCTAGGAACGATGGTGGCGACGGCTACAGATGGTTTCGTGGAATATTGATCGGGTACTTAGGGTTTCTGTATCGGGGAGTCTTTATAGGCGAAGAGGCGAGGCAGCCAGGCGGCCACACCCCTGTGAGCGGGCTAGGGTTAGCTGCTGCCAGGTGTGGCCCCCGGTGGCTCCTCCGCCTCAGATTCAGGTTCTGTGTTCCCCACGGTAAAATATTGACTTTGGCTTTTGTCCCGTCCAATTCCGAGAATATTGATTTTACCTTCTGATCTAAAATGTAAGAAAATGCATAACTGACACTATGGCATCTTGTTAATAGTTTAGTACCAGAAAACATATAAAAACACCTCAAAGTGTAGACAAAGTAATGCAAAGTAGATACTAAACAAACATGGAACATCAAAAATTATAGATACGTTTCTGACGTATCACTCCTCTGGCCGCGGCGGAGGCCGCAAGGATGTGCCGCGGAGGAAGGCCGACTGCCGGGAGAGCTGGCTTCTAGAGCCAGACACCTCATGGTCGTTCTTACTCCTCTTCAGCCAGGACAGTTTCTTCATCGTTGGCGTTGGCGGCGGAGGCTGCTAGAGTTGTGATGGCGAGCGGTGAGGAGTGCGGCACCGACGAGCGCATGGTTAAATAGCCCATTCGCCCGCGAACGCGCACATCTTTTCGTTCCTTCGCCATCAATATCGGCACGGGAACGCATGCGGCGTCCAGTGAGTCAACTTACCGTATCGTTGCCATTGATGGCGTAGGCCGCCGCCGGTCAACCTTTCGCCAACGCCTCTGAATCGGTGCCACGGTTGCGTCTGAATCGATATCGCTGCCGCGTCTGATCGTGATTGACGTTGGGCCAGTGGCACGCGCGGCAAGACACGACCTCCGTCCGCGCGTGTCCGAGCCGACGCAACCGTTGCCGGGTCGAGCCAGACGCGTCCGTCCGGATGAGTCGGGCCGCTGGGGCGCTGCGCACGTTCTGCGGCGTCGCCGTGGATGAATTCGAACGCGCTCAGACGGGTTGAGTCGACCCGGTCAAGATGCCCTCACTTCTTCACCCACACTCTTCATCGCTTGAACATAAGGGAAAGCCACACACACAAAATCTGCAACGAGAAATAGATCCTAAGAAGAATCATGCATGCATGCGATGTGCTAATTGACCCCTGCCCCAGATCCTCCTGAGTCCTGACTCTATGAGACCCTCGACGTGCAGAAGCAATGAGAGTGAGCACATATGGTGAGTTCTCCAGCTGCTAACTTTTTTTAGCAAGCTCTAGCTGCTAACTAAGTGTAACCGCTTATAACGAAATGGGAAATGTGGAAACCAGACAGAGTTTTCGTTAAAATTGAAATGTACACGTACCTACCTCCTGCACGGCCGGCGCCGGCTTGGCGGGCTCGGCACCCTTGATAACTCCGGGGCGGCCGTAGGCGACGCGGTCGATGAGGCCGAGAAACCTGTCCTCGAGCTGGTGCGATTGTTATGGAGCTATGATAATTAGAAAATGGTGCTCTCTCAACTGCTCGCTGCTTACTCGTTTCTCCTTAACCTGCTGTGCTTCAGGTTGTGAGTGGTCACGGCGATCACTGTGTGCCCCATTTATACACGGCGTGGACACAGGGGCATCGGAAGCGTCGGCCAGCTTCACCGAAAGCACGACAAGGCCCGCACACGCGCGCGCTGGTAAGATCAGTAGTATCCAGATCGCTTTACCTTTTCCTGATCTCGGCGATCTGCACGCATGAGTACATATAATGATCAGTAACAGCAACTTCAGCGCGGTCGCTGTATATTTCGGCGTGCTAAAATGCGTATGCAGCACCCACAATCTAGGTATTTCACGTCGCACACGTATCTCTCCTTCGGCAGAGACGCGAAACGTGCGCGCTAAATTTGCAGTACAAACCCCTTTAACATGCGTGTCAAATTGAAGCACGCGCAAACAAGATTTTGCAACAAATATGACAGAAAATTGATCTAGAAATTAAAGCGAAAATATATTACATAAAACATAAGAAAATATACATAGATCGTGGTGAAAAGAAAATACTCCCTCCGATTTATAATAAGTGTCGCTAAGCTAGTATAAAGTTTGTACTTGCTTAGTACAAAATGAGCGACACTTATTATGGATCAGAGGGAAGTACTAGAAATTAATTCTACTACTAGAATCTACTACTATGACATGTAAAAAAAAAGAATCTACTACTACGAGAAATTACTAGAAACTACTATTATCTAGTCCGACGAGGAGACCGAGATGTAGTCATCGTCGGACTAGGCCGGTGTTATGTCAGACACCGGCGTCGACGAAAACGCGTCCAACCAATGGGGATCGTCATCGGGGATGGTCGCCGGCCCGGCCCTCTACGTGTCGATGAAGGCGCGCCTACGCGCCTTGTCCACCCGGCGCTCGAGGCGGTTCTGGTGCCTCGCCGCCCTCACTTCTGCCATGGTCGCGGCCTGCTCGGCGTAGTGTTTACGCTGCGCTGCGACGTCTTCGGGAAAACGTGCGTGCCACTCCTGTCGCATGCGCTCATCACCCTCAAATATGAGCAGGCGGCGCTCCGCGTCGCGCCTGCGGTGGCGCTCCTCCTCCGTCACGAGGCGAGGCGGCGGCGCGAGCGCCTCGGCCTGCTCGTGTGTCCACACGTTGCAGAAATTCATCGACGAGCGCGGGCGCCTGAGCCGGCACTCCACGACGTCGTAGGCGCGCGTGGCCCCGTGCGCGGTATCGAAGGTGCCGAGGATGATGCGGTCATCACCGGACCGGATCTCGGCGTAGTAGTTGCCAGTCGGGAGCGCATACACAGCGGTAGACGGAGCTTCCCCGAGGCGGCGGCATAGCGGCGGTGGCGTGGGCGCGATGTGTCGGTAGATAAACGGTGGAAAGGGGAAAAGGATTCTACGCACGCGCTAAAGTGTCGACGGTTTGCTTTCACACACGGCGCGCCATTTAACGAGCGTGCCCCAAGCGCTGCGTCTAAAGAAGCGTGCAACCGAGCGCGCAACAAAGTTTTTCCTGCGCACGGGAAGATACAGCGACTGTTGAAATCGTTAATCGTTAATCTCGTTAATCTGTTGGAAGATACAGCAAAGTTTTTTCCACGCTGCGTTAATTTTTTTTTGAATTTTTTTTGTTTTTGATTTTTTCTCAACTTTTTAAATCTTTGAATTGTTTGAATCGTTAATCTTTCATCTGGAATATTTTAATACTAATTACATTTAATCTTTGATCAAATATCAGTCTTTAATAAACTTTCCGCTCAGTCACCCATCCTAGCACTACTCCAGCATCAGCACGCTTAACTTCTCAGTTCCTTCCGAATAAGTTTCCGTGAAGCAATTTGTATCTAGTTGTTAATACTGTGATACCAATTCTATTAACTCTTATATCATTATGTCACATGTTTTTATTTTTTTAAAACTACAAACACTTATTTAAGTAAACAACAATGAATAAGTAAAAATATTGCTGATTCAAATAAAAATACTATTGAATTCAAATAAAATATAATAATGTTACTTTTTTATATTTTTCTATTTAATATGGAATAATTAATATCTTTAAGTCCGTAAATCGGAATTTGATAAACAATATGTCTAAATTGATCAGAAAAATGAAAGGAATCTAAATATGATATCCATATCAACTAATCACAAACCCCTCGTTTTTGAATTAGCTATTTGGTGGTTGCTTCAGAAAATCCCCCTTTTTTACGCTTAAAAAAATGAAAAATAGCTTTTTGGTGCGACGAAAAGGAAAATTTGCATTGGATCTTTGATAAAATAGCATATTGTGGACCTAAAAATGATTTTTGTAAAAAAACATGAGCATCGGATCATGTACCTGTAGTTCATATCTGACCCACTTCCTGCCGATTCGGCAGGAATTTATCTTTTTCATCAGGGGTGGATGAAAAGGTTTCGGATCCCCCAGTTGGGACATTGTACATATAAGATGGTCTAGTATTTTTGTAAATTATGGTGGTAGAATTTTGAATTAGCTATTTGGCGGTTGCTTCACAAAACCGTCCGTTTTTTGTGCTTGGAAAATGAAAAATGGCTTTTTGGTGCGACGAAAAGGAAAACTTCCTCCTGCAACATTGTTTACCATCCCATGATGCACATGTATGCACAATATGGGCACATTATCACAAACTATGCCTCTTTTCTAGCCATAACATTGGTCATTTGTCACAAAAGCGAAGAAACCTCAAATGAGATATGTCATTTTGTGAAGGTTTTTTTTAGACATAATAAATATACCAGGTTTGATATTTTTCCTTATAACTATGTCACATAATATGACACCAGGCGAAGGTTTCGCTTTGTTTCGATCGTTTTTAAATTTTTTATGCCCGCTTTAAACTATCGTCAAACTTTATCGAACGACGGGCATGAAGATTCTTAGCTCGGGGCCGTGCCTCGGTAAACTTGAATTGGATCTTTGATAAAAGAACATATTTTGAACCTAAAACTGATTTTTGTAAAAAAAACATGAGCATCGGATCATATACCTGTAGTTCATATCTGACCCACTTCCTACCGATTCGGCACGAATTTATCTTTTTCATCAGGGGTGGACAGAAAGGTTTCGGATCCCCTAGTTGGGACATTGTCCATATAAGGTAGTCTAATATTTTTGTAAAATATGGTGGTTGCATTTTGAATTAGACATTTGGCGGTTGCTTCACAAAACCGTTTGTTTTTTGTGCTCGGAAAATGAAAAATAGCTTTTTAGTATGACGAAAAGTAAAACTTCCTCCTGCAACATTGTTTACCATCCCATGATGCACATGTATGCATAATATGCGCACATTATCACAAATTATGCCTCGATTCTAGCCATAACATTGATCATTTAACCCGAAAGCCAAGAAACCTCGAATGAGATAGGTCATTCTGTGAAGGTTCTTTTCATACATAATAAATATACCAGGTTTGATATTTTTCCTTGTAACTATGTCACATAATATGACACCACGCGAAGGTTTCGCTTTGTTTCGATCGTTTTTGAATTTGTTTTGCCCATTTTAAACTATCGTCAAACTTTGTCGAACGACAGGCATGAAGATTCTTAGCTAGGGGCCGAGCGTCGCTAAACTTGCATTGGATCTTTGATAAAATAGCATATTTTGAACCTAAAAATGATTTTATCAAAAAACATGAGCATTGAATCATGTATCTGACCCACTTCCTACCAATTCGGCAGGAATTTGTCTTTTTTTACCTGTGGTGGATAGAAAGGGTTTCAGATCCGCCTGTTAGTACATTGTCCATATAAGGTGGTCTAGTATTTTTGTAATATGGTGGTAGCATTTTGAATTAGCCATTTGGTGGTTGCTTCACAAAACCATCCGTTTTTATGCTCGGAAAATAAAAAATAACTTTTTGGTGCGACGAAAAGGAAAATTTCCTCCTGCAACATTGTTCGCCATCCCATGATGCACATGTATGCACAATATGGGCACATTATCACAAACTATGACTCGGTTCTAGCCATAACATTGGTCATTTGACCCGAAAGCCAAGAAACCTTGAATGAGATAGGTCATTTTGTGAAGGTTTTTCAGACATAATTAATATACCAGGTTTGATATTTTCCTTGTAACTATGTCACATAATATGACACCACACAAAGGTTTCTCATTGTTTCGATCCTTTTTAAATTTTTTATGCCCGTTTTAAACTATCGTCAACTTTTTCGAACGGTGGGCATGAAGATTCTTAGCTCGGGGTCGAGCCTCGCTAAACTTGCATTGGATCTTTGATAAAATAGCATATTGTAAACCTAAAAATGATTTAAAAAAAATAAGCATCGGATCATATACCTGTAGTTCATATCTGACACACTTCCTACCGATTCGGCAGGAATTTAGCTTTTTCACTAGAGGTGGACGGAAAGGTTTTAGATCCCCTTGTTGGAACATTGTCCATGTAAGGTCGTCTAGTATTTTTGTAAAATGTGGTGGTAGCATTTTGAATTAGCCATGGTGGTTGCTTTACAAAACCGTCCGTTTTTTGTGTTTGGAAAATGGAAAATGGATTTTTGGTGCGACAAAAAGGAAAACTTCCTCCTGCAACATTGTTCGTCATCCCATGATGCACATGTATGCACATATATGGACACGTTATCACAAACTATGTCTCGATTCTAGCCATAACATTGGTCATTTGACCCGAAAGCCAAAAAACCTCGAATAAGATAGGTCATTTTATGAAGGTTTTTAAGACATAATCAATATATCAAGTTTGATATTTTTCCTTCTAACTATGTCACATAATATGACACCACGTAAAGGTATCGCATTGTTTCGATCCTTTTTGAATTTTTTATGTCCGTTTTAAACTATATATAATGTTTTATGTTTCACTTAATTTTTATTTATAAATGTGTAGTATTTGAGTGTATATAGATAGATCTTATTTTTCTGCAAATTTTGATATATTATTTATATTTTTCCGAATTAGAATGATTTAGTTATGATTTTTCAAAGTTTAATAAGGTAAAAGAAAAAATAGCTACGCCGAGGGCAGCCGTTGGCGTAGCATAGGATACGCCGAGGGCAATTCTACGCCGACAACTGCTTGACGGGTTAGTCTGGACGATGGCTACGCCGACGGCCCCGACGTTTGGTCGTCGGTGTAGCGACCGGTCGTCGGCATAGCTCCTATTCCTGTAGTGACGGAGGATTAGAGGTTGGAAAATTTCCAGAGAGATGCTACTTGTATCATTCCTTTGATTGTTTTATCATGTGAATCAAAGATGCCCGAAGTATGGTTTGGGGTGTCGTGGAGCCTGAGCCTGGCAATATATAGTGGCTTGGCATTGGGTATTGTATTTATTTCTTGGCCGCAAAAATGTAGGAAGTGTTATTTGGTCGGTGAACACGTAGAGTTTTATATTTCAGTTTAAGAAAATTTCGAGACGTGCTGTCTGATTCTGATGCCGGAGGAAGCGGAGGAATTACCTAAACATTTATCACATGGAACTTTGGAAAGAAAAACCAAAGACTTTATGAGGAGAAAACGAGCGTGTGCTCTTCATCAATTTACTGCTTTATTAGCCTTACAACACTCATAAACGCCAAAGAACGTCCCACACAAAACTCAACTGCTGGGAGCCTGGGACACACACCAGCAGGCACATAAGGCGAAGATAAATACACGGCTCTCTACCGTAGAGGCTCTAGATACCAACCAGGTTGACCTCTGCGCCTGAACCTCCTGATTCGGGGTGACTTCTAGACCTGACCTCGACAGCTTCTTCAGTCACGAAAGCCTTCGTAGTTGCCAGCTCGGGCTTTGCATCTGTAGAAAGGCGCACACGAAAAAACATTAGCAACTACGATAAGATTGTTGACTGTAATATCTAAAATAAGATTGTCTCCAGAGCGGCGCGTGTGTATGCTGTATGGTTTACCCTTGTCATCTTCGGCGCGGGCGCTGTAGCCAGTGACGCGCTCGACGAGTCCGTAGAGCATGTCCACGAGCTGAGAAGCGAAGCTGGCCATGGCCATGGGAGCTGTAGGCTTGGAGCTGTGTACTAGTCTAGTGTACTACTGCCGACGCTAGCTACTCGAACGGGTGTTGCTAGTGCGCTAAGCTTGGAGCTGGAGGCTTGGAGCTGCTTTATTTTGATGCTTGCGACTGGTGAGTCCTAGAGCGTTGCCGGGCGCAGTATTTATACACGGCCCAGGGTCACCAACCGACCGATATTCAAGAACGCAGAGGCCTTTCCGGCTATCGGATATGCGGAGAGAGAATCAGAATTTCTTGGTTGCTCGCCGGCCAGCATGTGCATCACACGGTTAGCGAGTAGCATGTCTATCCTTCCTCCAAAGCGACGGCACCAGCTACAAGGGAAATGTGCAGGATGCCGGAAAATGGCAACTTGACTGCAGCAACTGATACTATAATCGAGGTGTCTATTCGAGGAGCAAACTGCATTAGAGTGCATTGTCAACTTGGTATAACATATGATTATGTACAGTAATCTGTCCACATTGTTGGATCTCCCGTATCGTCGGCTCACATGAGCCCTCTACTTGTATTAGGCGAGCCCGGTGATGAACACGCATGCGCCCACCAACCGGATGAGATGCATGAAGAATCGTCACTCCACATTCATTCATGCGCGGGGCCATGGTCCGACATGACTTGAAGGCCCTAAGGCCTCTGGAGGCAGGACAGACCGTTGACGTCGCCGGCGGAGGAAAAGAACTATAGATCGGTTTAGCTGCCGCCTCTGACCAGCGCCCCTCTCTCTCTCTCTGGTACCGGTTCGGCTGTTTCTAATCTTTCATTTGTTTTACGGACACATGTGTTGCTTTACTAGCTAGCCTTCTTTGGCCAGTGCATATAACTGATCTTTCGGATCGTACCACAAGGTGCATACAATCTATAAATATTATTGTTGCCATATAGCACAATGTATCATGTACAACACACAAGAGTCTACAATCTCCATCAAATATGAAAATATAATTGCTTTTTGTTTACATATACACAAATTATAACCACTAAAACATTCACTACGTTACTGGAAGGTGGGCTTGATGATCCTATTGTTAGATTGCTCTCTCCCGATCGATCCCAACGGACCAATCGACCCTTTGACCGAGCCCTGATCGGGGGCGCCCAACCCGCATATTCTTGGTGGGCCCCTGTGGCAGCGCTATAAAGAGGAGGTGGGGGCCAGGACACGCATCATGAGATTTGCTGCGCCGCCGCACCCCCCCACCTACAATCCCTTCTGATCTAGGGTTCTAGCGCCATCTACGGGAAGCTCCGTCGCCGCCACAGCTTAGATACCTTAACCCCGCTCTCGTCATCGACACATGGCCAACAGCTCGAGCTCCTCAAGCTCTGGAGAAGGTACATCTCTCTCAGATCAAACCCTAAAGTTACTACCGATAAGATCTAGAGCTGGACCGATGTCAACAATGGTATCAGAGCCACAGGCTCTGTAGATCTTTCTCTTGTAGAAAAGAAAAGGCAAAGAAACCCTACATCCTAAGCCTACAGAGCGCCTGCCCACACGGTCGCGTCGTTCCTCTCGATCCCGACGCATCGGCAAGCCAAGATCGGGAAGAAGAACCAACCCCATATGGGGCAAAGAAAGCATAGAAATCACCAAATCCCCAGATCTCGTTTCCCCAAATCAAATCAAAACAAAGAACAGAAAAGGGCCCACCGGTCGCCGTTGGAAAAGGGCACCACCACCGAGCCGTTTGATAGCGGCGCATTCACCCTTGCGGTGCTTGATGGTGCGTGGTTGAACGCAGAGCTTCGTTGGGAGACCCCAAGAGGAAGGTGTGATGAGCACAGCGACAAGTTTTCCCTCAGTAAGAAACCAAGGTTATCGAACCAGTAGGAGGAAGGAAACGACCCAAAGGTGTTGCTAGCAACTTGGAAACCTGCACAACACAAACTCAAGACTTTGCCCCCAACGAACAGTGAGGTTGTCAATCTCACCGGTTTGCTGAAAACAAAGGATTAACTGTATGGTGTGGAAGGTAATAATGGTTTGAATAAGTAACAGTAACAGTGGAAGATGTATCAATGGTAAAGATTGGACCGGGGTCGAACATGGCATGCTGGGTAAACAAATTACATCAGGGCAATTGATAGGACTGAGCAAGGCATAACAATGCAATACTAGACATTCATGATCCTATGAGATTCGATTGGGAAATACAACAAGATACATAGACCATCATCCAACTGCATCTATGACTAGTAATCCACCTTCAGGTTATCAACCAAACCCCCTCTATTATTAAGTTGCAAGCAACGGATAACTGCTTTAAGCAAAGTATGTAAGGTAAACAATCCACTTGTTTCATAAACAAGAGACCGTTGTTTTCTCCCTTGCGGCAACAACACATCTAAAACCTTAGAGATTTATTTCACTTTCCTTAGATTAAATAGAGGCATGAACCCACTATCGAGCATAAATACTCCCTCTTGGAGTCACTAGCATCTACCCGGCCTACGTAGCTACTAGAAACGGAGAGCATGCAAGATCACAATAACACAGACATGATAGCATCAATAAGACAAAACCATTAATCAATATGACATAGTAATCTCAATATACATCGGATCCCCACAAACACAATATGCATGAATACAAATAGAGATGATGTTGATCATGAACGGAGCTTACAAGATCTAGACATGGAAGCAAAAAGAAGGAGATACAACCATCTAGCTACTACATGGCCCCATAGTCCAAGGTGGAAGTACTCACGCTTCATACCGAAGGCTGGCATGATGATGAAGAAGGCCTCCGGAATGATCTCCCCTCCGGCAGGGTGTCGGGAAGAGCTTCAGGTCACCCCCCCCATCTAGGGACGATGGTGGCGGCGGCTATAGACTCTTTCGTGGAAGATTGATCGGGTACTTAGGATTTTGGTATCAGGGGATTCTTATAGGCGAAGAGGCGAGGAAGGGGGGCACCTAGGGTGGCTACACCCCATCCCCCAGGCGTGGGCTAGGCTTGGTCGTGCGGCCAGGGGGTGTGTCCCCCTGGTGGCTCTTCTCCGTCTCGTCTTCTGGCTCCGTGTTCCCCATCGTAAAATATTGAATTTGGATTTTTTTTCTGTCCAATTCTAAGAATATTGATTTTTTGCCTTTTACTGGAACCAAAAATAGAAGAAAACAGGCAACTGACACTGTGACAACTTGTTAATAGGTTAGTCCATAAAAACATATAAAATATCTCAAAGTGAAGACAAAGCAAAGAAAAGTAGATACTAAACAAGCATGAGAACATCAAAAAATATAGATACGTTTTTGACGTATTAGTGCTCGCACGCGCCGGCGAAGGGGCCAGTGGGTGGCGCTGACACAACCTCCATCTCCTCTCTGCATCTTATGGAGGGGGTGAGGAAGGGACGGCGAGAAGAAAGGGGGAAAACAGGCTCGCTGTTAGAGGGGAGGGGCTCGCCGCTGGACGGCGCGGCCTCCTCGCAACCTCGTGATGCGCCGGGCGTTGCACCGCTGCAGCAGTCGCGCGAGCCAGACATGGGACGAAGAGAGCGTAAAATGAGGGTTTAGGGTTACGGGGGCGTGCGTTCTGCCGGTTTTGATACGGCGAGATTGGCGTGCGTCCGTTGGATCGCAATGGATGGCCACGATCGGCCAAGGCGGCGGTAGCCAGTCCGTGCGGCTGGGCCATGGGTCGGAGCGGGCCAAGCGCCAGGCGCAGTAGCGGTTTTGCTGTATATCAGGCGCGTGCGTGCCAGAGAGAAGGCAGCGCCTTTCCGCGCCAGGCCGTGGGCAGCATGGTCGCGTGGGTGTGCGGTGGGCTGCTTGCAGTAAAGGCCCAAAGGGCATGCCATACCCAGTTTTTGTGTTTTTCTTTTATAGAAGCTTTTTTTTGTTTTGTTATATGTTTTAATAGTTATTTTGGCAAAGTTTTTTCTATACAAAATTATCCAACGATTTTTTTTCTAGAAAATAATAAAATAATAGAATTTTTTTTGTAAAATGTAAAGTTAAATGAATTTTAATTCATTCTTCCACTGCATATAGCCAAAAGGGCTCTTTTAAAATTTAATAGAGAAAAGGAAAGTATTAAATTTTTTGAGAGCATGTTAAAGTTATATTCTGGTCATATTCATGTTATTTTTCTAACCAACTTTGTAAATAGCATGATTGTGATTAGTGTGTTATTTCAAAGTAATTAAAGTCATGTGCTTTTTATTCTATTTTCTGCCCAACGGTGATGCAGAATCATTTGCATAAACTTTTGCATGTCTTAATTTTGACCAACGTTGGATCAATGCATGCAATTGTTAATGTTCTCACTTCTTTGAGGAGGATATTACTTGATGAGTTGCATCAAGGATGTTCCCACACTTAGAGGCGACAACTACTCCGAGTGGAGAAAGAAGGTGGATCTGGCCTTCATTTGCGTTGAGGTGGATTGGGTCCTTGAGACCAAGCCTTCTCCCAAGCCAATAGAGCCAGTCCCAGAGGCCGCTAATGATGATGCGGCATGGGAGAAAAATCAAAGGGACTATGCTTAGCTGGAGATGTCCTATACTTTAGAGAACAGAAAGTGGCAGAATGCCAATAAGAAATGTATGGCATTTATAAAGAACACAATAGAGAAAGCTATTGTTGGCTCCATCGTAGAGTATACTTCCGTCGCAGAGTACTTGGAAAAGATATCAAAGACATATGCAACCCATCTTCTGAAGCAGCTGGTGACAGAAAAGTACACCGGCGATGGACACAGCATCAGGGAGCATATACTCCGGATGAGCAACATGGCTGCCAAACTGAAGCCCATGTATGCTGATCTGGAGCTAAAGCCTGCTCTGCTTGTTCACTTAGTGATGGCATCTGTGCCCCAACAGTTTGACAACTTCGTTGTCAATTACAACACGGCCCCTAAAAAATGGGACATAGAAAAGACCATCGCCATGTGCGCTCAAGAAGGGGAGAGGCTCAAAGCCCAGAATGGTGGTTCATTGAACCTAGTGAAGGACAACAAGAAAAGACCCTTCACTCACAACAACCATGGCTCCCCTTCTAAGCCACACGGTAAAGCTCCCATGCGCCATCATCCTCAGTATAGGTCTGTCCTCTCAGTGAACATTGATAAATATGCTTGTCTTCACTGTGGCAAGAAAGGGCACTTCAAGAAAGATTGCTCCATTTTTCTAAAGGAGCTAATGGCAAGGAAAGGTAATAATATAGTTTTATTTGTGAATGAATCCCTGTATACACGGTTTTCAAAATCTACTTGGTGGATTGACTCAGGGGCAACTGTTCATGTTGCAAATTCTTTACAGGGATTCCATTCGACAAGGACTATCAAAATAAACGAAGGACGCGTTGAAGTCGCAAATGGAGTCCAAGAAGACGTTGAGGCCATTGGTGACATCTCCTTGGATCTTGCTAATGGATCAATGATCTTACTTTCAGATGTTCTTTATGTTCCTTCTTTGCATAGAAACTTAATAAGTGTGTCGCAATTGGACAAAGTAAACTATCAATGTCATTTTGGACATGGCTAGTGTGCCATTTATTGTAATAAAGATTGTGTTGGTATTGCTTTCCTTCATAATGAGCTTTATTTATTATCCACTCGCGAGAAAGTTAATTATGTATGTAAAGTGAAAGATAATGTTTCCTCGTCAGATAAAGAACCAAAGAAAAGAAAGAGAACTCAAGACTCGTCGAAATTATGGCACTGTCGTTTAGGCCATATTTCGAGGGGAAGAATATAGAGACTTGTTAAAAATGATATTCTTCCTCCATTAGAGTTCTCCAACATAGAGCAATGCATCGATTGCATTAAAGGAAAGTGTGTAAAGCAAATCAAAAAGGGTGCAAACCGAAGCGCCGAAACACTTGAAATTATTCACATCGACATTTGTGGACCGTTTCCAGTGAAAAGCGTGGATGTTTATGACTCGTTCATAACATTCACAGACGATTACTCCTGATATGGTTATATTTATCCAATTAAAGAAAGATCGGAAGCGTTGGATAAATTTAAGATGCCGGACGAGCCTTAGCAAAATGGAGTAGCTGAAAGGCGCAACCGTACCCTTATGGATATGGTGCGCAACATGATGAGTTACTCCACATTGCCATTGGGTTTGTGGATAGAGGCGTTAAAAACCGCCATTCATATTCTCAACAGATTACCAAGCAAGTCGGTGCATAAAACACAGTATGAGCTCTGGACAGGAAGAGTTCCCTCGCTACAGCACCTAAGGGTGTGGGGGGGGGGGCAGCTGAGGCTAAAGTGTTCGATCCAAATATAGCAAAACTTGACCCTAAAACAGTCAAATGCCATTTCATTGGCTATCCTGAAAAGTCAAGGTATTCGTTTCTACTGTCCAGACAGATACACAAAGTTTGTAGAAACGAGACACGCCGTCTTCTTAGAGGACAAAATGATGAGGGGGGCATGGTAGCTCGGAAAATTGATCTTGAGAAGAAGAGGGTGCATGCACCTAATCCAATGATTCAGGATCCATTTTTCTCGCTACATGTCGTTCCTGCATAGACAACCCCAGAGGTTGTGGTGCAAGCACCTGTTGCGACTCCACCTATGACAACAATGAGTGAGGATCCAGAACCTGTCCGTTAGGAGCCGACCGAACCCACTGTTGAGCATGAAAGGGAGCAGCAACAGCCACCTCCAGAGGATATGCCACATGTTGAGACACATGATGCGCCAGTTCATGAGGCCCCTAAAAGTTCCCAAAGAGCTAGAAATTCAGCAATTTCTAAAGATTATAAAGTTTATAACATAGAAAGAGTTCAAATGGAGAACGATCCCACTACATTTGAAGAAGCCATGAGTAGCCCTCACTCATCGAAGTGGCTAGAAGCCATGAGATGAGGTCGATGAGTTCCAACGAGGTTTGGGACTTAGAGGAAATTCCCAAAGGAGCCAAAACAGTAGGTTGTAAATGGGTCTACAAAACAAAGTATGACTCTAGAGAGAATATGGAGAAATACAAAGCACGACTTGTGGCAAAAGGATTCACACAGAGAGAAGGAATATATCACAATGAGACATTTTCTCCAGTCTCATGTAAGGATTCCTTCAGAATCATTGTGGCACTAGTTGCACATTTTGATTTAGAGCTGCATCAAATGGATGTAAAGACGACATTTCTAAATAGGGATTTAGCAGAAAGAGTCTACATGAAACAACCTAAGGGTTTTGTCATGGAAGGCAAGGAAAGCATGGTATGCCGCCTAAGGAAATCCATTTATGGATTAAAGCAAGCTTCGCAATAGTGGTATCTAAAATTCAATGAGACCATTAAGAAATTTGGATTCAAAGATAATGTTGAGGACAACTGCGTTTACGCAAAGTTCAAAAGTGGGAGATACATTTTCCTAATATTGTATGTGGATGATATCTTGCTTGCTAGCAGCGATGTCAGTCTACTATTAGAAACAAAGAAGTTCTTGTCATCAAACTTCGACATGAAAGACCTTGGTAAAGCTTCATATGTTTTGGGCATAGAAATTCACCGAGATAGAGCAAATGGGGTCCTAGGACTATCACAAAAGGCATACCTAGAGAAAATCCTAAAAAAATATAGTATGCATGCGTGCAATATCACACCTGCTCCAATAGTCAAGGGCGACAGTTTTGGAAAATTTTAATGTCCCAAAAGTCAATATGAGATCGATCAAATCAAGTCAGTACCATATGCTTCGGCCGTTGGAAGCTTATAGTATGCACAAGTGTGCACTCGCCCTGACTTAGCTTTTATCACCAGGGTACTCGGTAGATATCAAGAGAATCCAGGCATAGAGCACTAGAAAATGGTAAAGAAAACTTTGCGTTATGCGCAAGGCTCAAAAGACCTCATGCTCACATATAGAAGGTATGGTTCCCTAAAGATAAGAGGGTATTCATATGCTGATTTTGCGGGAGACAAAGATGATCAAAAGTTCACGACAGGATACGTCTTTACTCTCACAGGAGGAGATATTTCGTGGAGAAGCTCCAAACAGTCAATAGTTGCATCATCCACGATGTATGCAGAATTTATAGCATGCTATGAGGCCATGGGGCAGGCGATATGGTTAAAGAAATTTATACCCGACTTGAAAGTGGTAGATTGCATTAGCAAGCCATTAAAGATGTACTGTGACAACGAGCCCGCAGTATTTTATGCTCACAACAACAAGTCGAGTAATGCTTCCAAACCAATAGAGATAAAGTATTATGTTGTGAAAGATAAGATCCAGGATCACACTATAAGACTCGAGCATTTAAAGACAAAGGAAATGCTTGCGAATCCGCTAACGAAAGGCTTACCGCCCAATGTGTTCAAGGAGCACTTAGTCGGCGTTCAAGGAGCACTTAGCCGGCATGGATTTAAGGGATAGCCTATGATTCCTGGATCAAAGAGGCCCAAAAGTAGAGTTTCTTGTTTCCAAACAAGAGGTATACTATAGCTGTCTGATTCTATCGGCAATTGAGCTGTGACGATGAAACATGCTCTATGTACCAAACAATGATGAAACGAGTAAAGTATAAAGTAAAAAAGTAAAGTTGAGATTAAGGGGGAGACTGTTAGATTGCTCTCTCCTGGTCGATCCCAACCCTTTGACCTTGCCCTGATCGGGGGCGCCCAACCCGCATATGGTTGGTGGGCCCATGTGGCAGCACTATAAAGAGGAGGTGGGGGGCAGGGCACGTATCACGATATTCGATGTACCGTCGCTCCCCCCACCTACAATCCCTTCCGATCTAGGGTTCTAGAGCCAGCTACGGGAAGCTCCGCCGCCGCCACCGCTTAGCCACCTTAACCCTGCTCTCGCCATCGACCCCATGGCCAACGGCTCGAGCTCCTCGAGCTCTGGATAAGGTACATCTCTCTCTTTTCCTCTCTGTACTCTCTCAGATCAAACCCAAAAGTTACTACCGATAAGATCTAGAGCTGAACCGATATCAACACATATGAAACCTCGTGTTTCATATCTCATGATACCCACACAGTGTGTTATATACCTCCTCATATTACCATGTGAATCCAAGAAGCCCGACGTATGGTTGGTGTCGTGAAACCTATGCTTGGAAATATCTAGTATTTATTTCTTGGCCGCAAAAATCTTGGAGTACTATTTTCTTGGTGAACCCACAGAGTTTCAAATTTTAGCTTATTTTTTTTCAAGATGTGCACTATCTATAAGCCTCAGGGGATTCTGATGTGGTGGGTGGCATGGAAGCTGCTGGTCTGGTTTCGAGTAAATGGGGTCTGGTCCTAGGATCCCTCCCGCACCAAAACGAGAGGATCTACTTGATGTTGGTCTTCCTTCCTGTAGCTAGAGTGCTGAGTTCTGGGAAGCTCCACTGGTGAACTCCAATGGATCACATGCCGGAGTTCGCCGGATTGGATGGGTTTCGGTCGCACGTAACCATGTTTTTATCTGACCGTTTGGTTTCAGCAGGAGCGACGTGAAACTTTGTAGTCTGTTGCCATTAAGGACATGTCTTTAGTTCCATGATGAATTCAGTCGCCGAGAATGACATGGAAGGCGAGGTCTGGGAACTGATAATGGTGGTTTGAATCCTAGTTGCGTTGAGGTTTTGGCTTGGTGATCTAGGTCTTGTAGTAGCGACATCGTAAGGTGGGGCGATAGTACAGGAGGATTTCAGAGTTCAAACTTGCAGGGTGAAAATCAAAGGTATGGTCTTAATTGTTGTGTCTGGCAATGATCTTGTTGAAGACATTGCTTTGTGAGTGTGGACATTCTTCGGGGTGAAAAACCATGATCGTTGATCAGGGCGATGACAGTGCTTGTGCATTGTTCCCTTCTTGGAGCGTCGCTTTTGGAGAAGATGGATTTCTGGTGCTGTCACGGTGGTGTTTGGTCCGCTATTGTAAGGCATAGATCGCTGTAGCGAGACTTTTTTCTGTAATTCTTCTTTTCTTTTTCTAGCTGTATGGATCTGTAATGTCAATAGGGTAATGCGTTATTGCATAGACTGGGTGTAATTGGCTTCTCACGATATTAATATATGCTCCTTTCTAGAAATAAAAGGGATTCTGATGTTGGAGGAAGAGGAATTACATAAACATTTCTCATATGGAACTTAAAAAAAATGACTCCATGAGGGGAAAACGAGCGTGTGCTGTCCATCAACGTACTGCTTTATTAGCCTTACAACACTCATAAACACCAAAGAACATCCCACACAAAACTCAGCAACCTAGAGGTTATAAATCACACAGTACACTAGCAGGGTAACAAACTACTCCCTCTATTTTAAAATATAAGATGTTTTAGTTTTGTGAAGAAAATATATTCAGACTTTTTTAGTGTATAGATTCACTTTAAACCTGAGTGAACCTATATACTAAAAAAGGTTTAGATATATTTATTTCACAAATCTAAAACATCTTATATTTTGAAACTGATGGAGTATAACATAATTATTGCTGGGAGCCTGGGACACACACCAGCAGGCACACAACTCTCTATTGTTGAGGCTCTAGATGCCAACCAGGTTGACCTCTGCGCCTGAGCCTCCTGATTCGGGGTGACTTCTAGACCTGACCTCGACAACTTCTTCAGTCACGAAAGCTTTAGTAGTGGCTAGCTTGGGCTTTGGATCTGCAGAAAGGCGCACACGAAAAAACATTAGCAACTACAACAATAAGATTGACCGTAACATCAGTAACACTACTACTTCCAGAGAGCGGCTGAGTGTTTGTATGGTTTACCCTTGTCATCTTCGGGGCGGGCGCTGCAGCCGGTGACGCGCTCGACGATGCCGTAGAGCATGTCCACGAGCTGAGAAGCGAAGCTGGCCATTCGAACGGATGTTGCTAGTGCTAAGCTTGGAGCTGTGTACTAGTGTACTAGTGTACTACTGCCGACGCTAGCTATTCGAACGGATGTTGCTAGTGCTAAGCTTGGAGCTGGAGGCTTGGAGCTGCTTTTGATGCTTGCGACTGGTGAGTTTGATAGCCTTGCCGGAGTGCCGTATTTATACACGGCGAAGGGCCACACCAACCGTCAACCGACCGATCTTCAGATGAGGCCCACGCGCGTGCGAGTATATTCAAGAAAGCATCAGAGTTATGGGATATCTCGAGAGAGAATCAGAATTTCTAGGTTGCCCCCAGTGCCAGCATGTGCGTCACACGGTTAGCCACCAAGCATGTCTATCCTTCCTCCAAAGAGACGGCACCAGCTACAAGGAAAATGTGCAACTTGACTGTAGCAACTGATACTATAATCGAGGTGTCAGTTCGAGGAGCAAAGTGCATCAGAGTGCATTGTCAACTTGGTATAACATATGATTATGTACAGTAATCTGTCAACATTGTTTGATCTCCCGTATCATCGGGTCACATGAGCCATTTGATCCGTTCAAAAAAAAACATGAGCCATTTGCTGGCTCCATGCCCTCTACTTGTACTCGGCGAGCCCGATGCATGAAGATTCGTCACTCCACTCCACATATTCATGTCTCACACGCGGGTGTATGCGTGGCGGTGGTGGTCCATGCATGAGAGAAGGATAGTGCATATTAGGGTTGACAACAGAACGGAAACATGCATTATAGTTTTCATATTTTTTTTGTGTCGCCAAAATCAAAAACGAAATGAAAAACTCTAGAAACAAACACGGAATCGAAAAACATCAAAGACGGTTATAGAACGGATACGAAAACGGACATTTGTTAAAACATAATAGTGGCATAATGCCATGGTCTATACACAAAAGAAACATATAACAGATAAATAATAGCCCACAACTTCGACAAACGACAATTAAACATAACATAACACAAATAGTTCAATACTACGACAAGCACATAAGTTCACATGAAAGTTAAGACACTCACTTGATTAATAAATAGACTAGGCCAGCTGCATGTATTACGTACACCCTGAATATAGGCTATGGCCTGACAAGAATAAGGAAAATCATCGATGCAAAGTAATGTTTCGTCCATGGCTGGTTATATTTTTGAAAAAAAAATTATATTTGTTTATCCGGAATTTACTTACTGTTCCTGTTTCCGTCTAGCTCTCTCGTTTCTTTTTTCGTTTCCATTTCCTCTCCGTAAAATGTTATTTCTATTTTCTTTTTAGCTCTTCATTTTTTTCAGAAGCGAACAAAAAGTCTCTTTATCATTTTTAACCATAATGCATAGAAACAACATATTAGATCCGAGGAAGAACAACTGGACCCAACAAATTAAGCCTCCTCCGCGTGCTACCGTGTAGTGTTTCTCCTCATACGGGCTTGGATATGGGCCAGCCCCTTTCGTTCCGTCGGTTGCAACTCGCTCGCGATTTCTCCTGATAGACTGTATGCACGTCAACGTCTATCTGTCTGGGAAGTCACACCAATCAGTCGTTGTAAAATGGGCTGGCCCATACGTGTATGACGGTTCTAGGAAGCTGCTAGATGCTTCGAAGATTTTGTTTGGTTTTCTAGTGGTTCTCTGTCATGGTTTTTTTGTTTGCCTTTTTCTTTTTCTTTTTCCTGATTCTATTTTATGTTTTCTTTCTTTTTTGTTTAGATAAAAAATAGAATTTTTGTGTGCTCTGTCTTTTAGTTTTGTTCCATGTCCTTGTGGTTCGGTTTCTGTTTGGTACTCGGTGACTAAACGTTGTCAGGCTTGGTTTCATTTCAATAAAATGGGACTGGGGCTTTCCTTTCTAGGGCCCTTTTGATCTTAAAAAAATAGAATTTTTTAAAAAACCTTTAAATTTGAAACTGTTCATATCTTAAAACATTCAATTTAAAAATTTACCAATTTTGAATTAAATTTGAAAATGTAGTTTTGACAAAAAATCAAATTTGAAAATTGATCATATTTGGAAATGTTTATTTTTAAAAAAACTTGAATTTTGAAAATATTCAAATTCAAAAAACATGTAAAAATAAAAAAGAGAAGAAACAAAACAGAAACTCACCTCTTTACCTGGCTTACTCGAACTCTGTCTAGCCCATGTAGCCCGACACATTCGATGTGATCCGTTCGGCTTGCTGAGATGTATAAGAGGTCCCCAAACTATACGAGGAGGGGGATCTTTATTTTTTTTTTGGACAGGTGGGTAATTGTCCGACCCGCTCCTGCGCGTCCCCCGCGGGCGACGTAGGGACGCTGTCGCACTTCTAGACCACCCTCCCGCACTCCTCTCCCTCACGCCGCCGCCGGCGGGAGCCGTCAAGCGGACCTCGGGCGGTGCTGGCTGCGGCGGGTTTGCCTTTCCCCGGGCGTCTGGAGGTTCTCACGGGGAGGATGCGTCAGGCGGCGGTGTGCTGCTGCGTTTAGGGCAGAGCCCGGCCAGGCGACGGTGGGGTGGCTCGGCGGCGCTGCCCTGGCATTGGAGGCTTGCGGCGGGGCGGTGCCTGGACGGCGGTGGCATCGGCCATGGAGGGTTGTGGCTAGCGACGGGGGCGACAGTGGTCTACAGGGTTGGTGCAGCGCCCAGGACGGCACGGAGGCGGAGGTGCGCTGGCCCGATCTAGGCCTGTGCGGGCTAGAACTTGGCCGGTTGGGCTGCTTCTCTCTAACCCAGGCCAGGCGGGCCTAGGTTGGGAGCGTGCCATGCATTCCAGGTAGGTCTGCTGTCAACACCCGGATTTTTAATCCCAGATGCCTGTTATGCCATACATCGCAATCTCAGGATTACCATTTTTGCGAGACATAACAGATTGGATATCACAGTACATCATCCATTACAAACCATATATAAGGTCTTACAACAAATAAAGGATCTCATGATCCAGTCTTAATACAAATCAACCAGCGGAATAACCTAATAATAATGATAGCATAGGTGAGACTCCATCTTCATGGTCACAGGCAATGTTGACGATGGGAGATGATCCTAGTTTTTGTAACCTTCCTGCGGTCCATCCTCCTGATAGTCCCCTTCATAGTCTGGCTACGGGAATAGCCAGGGACAAAGCCATGAGTACTCTTTAAGTACTCGCAAACTAATACTAACAAGTGAAGTGGTTTTTAGTAGGAAATACTAAGCTTTAGGTTGTTTTGCAAAAAGCCAGATTTACCTCTACTGAGTTTAGAAGCAAAGAAAATTAGTTGAAAGTTTAGAACACCTAAGTGGGAACTTGAATTTCATATCACAACCCTGTTATGGTCAAGTCAAAGTCATGAATCGTTTCACAAGTCATTTTGAAAACATCTGACGACAAAACAGTATGACCACTCCAACTGTCCATAATCGCGGACGCGGCTATTCGAATAGTTTGACACTCTGCAGAGGTGGTACACTTTCACCACAACATTCGATACATCCATAAGGAACAATCTTGAATTCACCATACTCAGTATGCAGATAATCAATTCTAACATTTCAATTACACGCCCTAGTATAGGCACCTCTTATATGAGTTTGGTCTCCCAAGCATGACCAATTGTCATCTTGGAAACTGCATAGGTAGACAATCTTCACAAAGTAGCCTCAGCTCAAACCTTGGCCGCAAGGGAACCCAGTGGCGAACCTACGGGGTATGCCGGGTGGGCCACGGCATACCCTGCAGCCCGGCCCGTGCATGTATATCGCGCAGAGAAATAGCAGGTCAGCCTTCTGAGAAGAGAAACGCCGAGCGATGTGATCGAAAGGAAAAAAGGCAGCAGCGATCGAGCCGGCGAGCAGTTTCGCCGCGTCTCCAACTCTCTTTTTCGATCGATCTAAAACACGTCTTGACGCCCATCTAGTCCGGCGTGGAAGACTCCAATGATCCATTGCAATTCAGATAGGGACATTGGGAATCACCGATCAGGCCATCAGCACATTGATCTAGGTACTGTACCACGCTAGCAGTTGCAGTCTAATTCCCCCCTGCCATCTCGCCGGCATCTTCCACGGCAGTCAGGAATCAGCAAGTTTTTGACAACGCGGCACAGTAGCATGGCAATCTTTGATCCTATACTTTTAGTATCACGTGTGAGTTTTACTAACGAGCCATATATACCGCTAATCCTTGTACTCATCTGTTTTTCCTGAATATTTTCAGTTATTCCTAAAGATTTTCAGTTATGAAGAAGATATAAGAGACATTGTATCTTTCTTTGAGAGACATGCTGCTAAAAAGGTCGCCACTGGTTCAAATCTATCTCGTATTCAAACTTTGTCAGAAGAGCACGGTCAAGAGCAAGAGAGGGTTTGAAAAAAATGTGAACTATATTCCCTCGCCTTCGTCGCCAATCACCGCAGTCGCCGTCGCTACCACTGCCGCCACCGGTTTATGATATCTTTTGATACAAAGAAGGTGCGCAGACTAGCTCAATTCTGCACAAATGATATCCCGGATAATTATATGATGTTTTGTAAGTTTTCTTATGCATATTTTATAATATCATATGATGTTTTGAACTATTTGAATTTAATATTTCAATAAAATATTCAATTACTATGTATATACAACGTCATAATGCAAATTTACAACTATTTATTTAATTATTTAATATGTATTGTCTAGAAATCCATTATTTTTTCAGGAGAGGCATACCCATTGGTAAAATCCTAGATCCGCCACTGAGGGAACCCATACTAAGGTATATAAATTTCCAGTCAAGCCCTACCCAAATTTCAGGTATTGTGGTTGTACGGTAAAATTGGAATGATATCGCATCCAGACAACCATCGGTTTTATAAAAGGCTAAGGCTCATTCCTTATTATTTTCATCATCAAAATCATCTGGTGTTCAAGAACACATGTCAAAACATTTCAGTAGAATGACTCGTTATTCTAAGGTTTTCATAATCAATTTAACCAAGTATTCTTATCTAAAGTGATCAAGTTTTATTCTTAGCACTAGCATCTACAGGTGGGGGTCAACACTAATGAGGGGTGGTAAACAAGGGTGAATGATCTAAGTTCAATCACATGCCTCAGGATGACATTAAGATTATCTAACTTAGGACAAGTTTTATGCTCTTTATGCTACCTTTAAATAATCTTTCTAAGCTCTACAATTTACCAAGTAAACTTAACTAGAAAGTTTTGCTAAAGAAATAAAATACTAAGCTTGCAAGTAAAACTAGGATTATGTGTCATCAAGGGGTATAACCAAGGCATGCCTAATGCATTGCATAGATCATATAGTTTTCACAGTTGCAAGTGTTAGCTTGCAAAGTTGCAAGTATAGGCTTGCCTTTTGCAGAGCAGTGGTTAAAGTTCTCCTCGGCTTCTTCCTCGTAGTACTCTCCTTCCTCCTCGTATCCTTGGTCGGTACTAGCGTCTATAAATAAATACGAGGTACACAATCACCAAACAATACTTAACTACTTCTATTTATCACACCAAGGTTTTCACTAGATGATTTAGGATCATCACAAACATTACAATCATCAAAGCATTTGTCTTATTTATTTTATTTTGGAAAAGTAATTTCCACTCATTGAAAAACTACTTAAGATTTAATATTCTCCAACTAAAACATGGGATCATGTTGACATATGTCATCACCACATATTTCAGTACTTGGGAATGTGATTTAAAGTGGTGTCACAATTTAATAAGGTTTAACCTTTTTATTTTAATTAAATAGAGTGACTAGAAATGCCTATGAGGCATTCTTTTATTACTTGTTCATTATTTCTGCAAGTAAACCTAGATATTTTTATATATTCAGAAAGTTCTAGTTAAATGTGATTTTTGAGAGTTGGAATCAACTCAAAAGGTTTTGTGGTTGAATTTTGGAAAATGTTTGAATGCAGAAAAGCTTTTGCCTTGTTATTTTTACTATAGGTGATTTACAATTCCAAATGAATTGAACCAAACGGGCTTAGATTAAGAATTCCAGTACCTTTCTAACAAAATTGGTTTCATGCATTTTGGTTCAGTGAATCAACCTGGGTTGATTTTTGAATCTAGGTATAGAACTGAGTTTGAAACTAAAAGAAAAAACCTAAATTCAAACTACTGGGTCAAGCGGGAATGTAAATGGGCCGGCACACGGTGCACAGCGCGCGGAGGGGTGAGTTTAAGTGGTTGACCCCACCAATCAGCAAGACAGGGGGTGCGAAGCGGTATGGAGTGATCTAGACCGCACGATCAAAATCTAATCGAACGGCTGTGACCTATCGTCTCCACCGGGCAACTCCGGCAAGACAGAACCCTAGCGCGGCCAGTGGGGGTCTACGGGGGCTCACTAGGGCTCCGGCAAGGGTCGGCGATGGGGGCGAATGACGAAGTCGACGACGGCGAACTTCCTGGTACCGGTGGCTTCTCCTGGGCGGCTCCAATCGCTGGCTCCTTTCTTCCTCCTTCTGGCGCACTCGGCCAAATTCGGTGACTCTTGCCGCCTTGCTCCGGGGGTGAGATGGGGTGGTTTTGAGAGAGAAGGGAGTGTGTTGGTGTGAAAAATCGAGCGGGGGTGGCCTCTATTTATAGTGCCAAGAGGGGACCGAAGGACGCGGGTGAAGCTCGTCGTGGTCGTCGGCACAATGACTCTTGGCATGGGCGGCGGTAGGCGGTCTTGTGCTCCTGGCGAAGCTCAACGGTCGTCTTGGCGGGCATGGGTTGTCTGGCGGTCTCCTGGGATGGTGGTGATCGCGCTTGCACACGGCGAGGGCGACACGCGGTCTATGGGCGCGTGTCGAGTGCAGCGCTCTGGCGCGCTCTCGGCATGGCGTAGAGGCATAGGGCGCGGCGGTTCTAGAGTGGTCCAGAGGCTGGCAGGGCATTGGCGTTGGACAGGGGGTGGCGGTGGATGGTTTTCAATGTCTCAGACAAGGTTTCTAGGCTTGGTGCTGCCCCTAGCTTGATGTCGACCATGGGGTGGCAAGGTGAGGCTCGACATGCTCACCGTTGATGGCAATGGCAAGCTCACAGTGGTGCTAGAGCTTGTTAATTGAGCTAGATGATCTACTAATAGCCTGTAGTGAGCCAGAGAGGGAACAAGTTAGGCCAAATCACTACTCACTATAGTGTTTGTGGTTTGTTTGTTTGGTGTTTGCAAGGTGTTTGATGAAATGGCCAAAAGAGATTTGAATTTGAATTTTTGGTTCAAACTTGGTGGGTGTACTAGTCACATACTAGGTAGTCTCTGGTTAGTTGGAAAGGTCAAGGTGAATTGGTTTTTGAAAATGGGTGATCTGCACATATGTTAAAGATTCAATTTTGAATTGTCCTTTGAATCACTTTGCCACATGTTTCTGTAAGTTTTAAAGGTGGACTTGGGTTCACTTTTACTTGGTCTAGCAAGGGTTGAAAAGAAATGGAATTGTTTATGTTTGAAATCTTGGACTAGAAACACTCAAAGTTGCCTAGTGAGCAAGATTGGCAAAAATGATCATTTGCTTGTTTTGTTTGTTTTTGATTTTCTCTTGATTTATTTCTCCTTGGAAATGTTTTAGATGATGTTGTTTTCATCTTTAAACCGTTCCTTGATATTTAGAACAATCACACAAGTCCATTCATGCATTCATACAATCATCACATATACACATGCATTCATATGATGTTGATTAACAAAAGTTTTTATTAACCCTAATTTTGAGTGATGGGAATTTGATAATCATTGTTCAATATTTTTGGGATGTTACATCTACTGGCTGAAAAGGCCTGGCCCTTTGCCTTGTCTGTGTAGCCTAGATCTGAGCCAGGTGGGCTTGGATTCGACGTTGGTGGCCTCCTTTTCGCTGGTGAGCCCGAGATGGACAATTCCTGATCTGCTCCGCGGGGCTCTGGCCTCTTCCCATACCGGCGACGGTCCGGTTGGCCCGGGTGACCATGGTGGTGATGGCGCTGCTACGTGGCGGCGGGGATGTGTAGTGGCGGCGGATCCACTGGTGGACGGAGGAGTAGGGACTAGGGCTTGGGTTGGCGGCGACGGTGATACCCCTGCTGCAGTGTGGTTATGGGGCTTCACGAGTGCGTTTGGGCTCGGCTGGGCCAGAGAGGGCCCAGTTTGCACCTGCTGCTACATACGGTCAGCTATCGCCCTTGAGCGGTGGAGGTAGTTCCCTCCCGTGTGTTACTGCTGTATCACCGATCCAACTGAAGTTTCTTATTTTAGGTCGGTCCAGCCTCACATCGTCCGTCACGGTGAGTATAACACCCTCCGAATCGACCCTATGCAAGTTTTAGCGAAACTCGCCAAACCCGCATAGAAACGATTCAAAGGTGCCCACCAGGCACTTTCGTGCGGGTGGAAAACGAAGTAATACCATTACACAACAGTCCTCGATGGGACCCACAGAACAGATTTATACAACAGCGACTCAAAGAGTCAAGAATACAGATATAATATACAAAGATCCAAGTCACCTTGAAAATGATAGAGCGTCCGACTACGGACAAGATGCAAATGGGGCTAAGAGCCCTGAAGAATAACCAATGGCGTCCATAACCCTGCCCAGGCCAAGCCGGAAGGGTAACCCTGCTAACGACGTCGATCTCAAAACCTGCTTAAACAAAAGGGGTGCCGACAAGGGGCAAAGGAAAAAGAGGAGCGTCAAGATCGAGGCCAAGACAGCGAGGCTAGAATTCAAGGTCCTCGCCTACATAGGTATGGTGGATCAAGCGGCGGCAAAGATGCACTAAACAACCTATAGAGACTCGATACAATGGCGGCTATCGGAGAGGGTAAGAAAGACCTATCCGGAACCAACTGATACTAACACCAAACAATCCCATCCGGTATTCCCCTCGAGACCAAACGAGAAGTCAACGGGAACTCACACGCTTGGTAGTTTTATTTATTCGATTATCGTTGCAGCAATTACTAGTCGTTTAGATAATCATCGATAAAATAAGCGATGGGCACTTTAGTTGACCATTCCGTGATAGTTGCAACACTTACTAGTCGATACAATTAGCATGAGATAACCCCAAAACCCAAAGCTTGTTGGTACTTTTACTTAGCCATTCCGTTGTAGTGAAGCTGATTACTAGTCATATCGGATACAAGTCAATTTATAACAATAAACTTTAGTTATAGTTGTCTATGATCAACCGTGCTCCAAGTCGTCCATAACCGCGGACACGGCTTCTCGAAAAGATTTAACCTGCAGGTGCACCAAAGTATCCACAAGCACTTGACCCTTTTGCGGATCGCTAACATACACCCATCGGTATGTCGGCGGGGCCTAAGTCATGACGTTCCCAGACCCAAAGCAAGCACGAGGCCACCCCACTAAGTCTACCCGCAAGAAGTCGGCCGGTCTCGAGACGGACTCGGGGTTTGCGCCATGGTCAGAACGACAAGAAATCCCAAAGCTGGAATCGATACGTGAAAACACTCCGCCCCTAACAATGCAGGTGCTATCCATCGCACAATTTAAATAAAGCGATAAAGCATGGCATAAGTACAGGATAGTAAATAAAATCTCAAACTAGTTTGGCCCCAAAGACAATACTTTGAAATCAGGTAATAATCAATGGGGGCCCATATCTCCCACGTGGTTAGCGCGCTCGATCTCTAAACAGTGTCAAGAACTCGAGGTCCTCACGGGACACAAGTGGCGATCGAAACCAACATTATCTATCACCCACCGATGCCTCTCGCTTACTTACTTCAATTTTAGTTGTTATACGAGAATTAAAGTGAACGAAAAGTAAAGCCATGATCATCTCCAACATCAACATGCGGCAATTACTCCAACATGTGGTTCTTGGCGACGCATAACAGCTTGAGCAAGCGACCACGACGCATAAGTCCAACTATCTACCAAACAACGTGTAATAGGATGTGTCCAAGGCAATATGAGGTCGCAAGGGATATCACGGCACGAAAACTAGAGCAACGCAACACGTATAGCAATAGATCAACAGAGGTAATAAATACTATAAAAGTAAGATAGGTAAAAAGGGAGATGCTCTTTGAAAACGTTGCCGAAGGTTCAACCCAAGATCGGGGCGAAGCTCACATCAACTCAACAGCCTTATCCGCGAAGAAGCAAAACACTAGAACAAACACCGGATGCAATATTTAATACAACGACAAAAGATCGGGCATGATGCATGCATGATGTATGACATGGCAAAGATGCGATGCAATTAGGTCATATTAAGCGGAACCGGGGGTCCCGACAATTAAATATATGGTTCAAGTTATTTAACTACCCCGCAATTTAAATGTTGTTTGAACATGGCCAAATATAGCACCGGTTCGCTACACCAATTTAAATGAGGCCAATATAAGACTAGATTTGCCCGCATATGGGCCCCATATTTAATTATAAGGTGAATCGGCATAAGGCTCCCAAACCACACAAATATGCATGCGAGTATGACGATTTAATATGCAACAATTTATATTTAGCATTTATAAAATAGGGGCTCGGGAAAAGGTTCACACATTAGGGTTCGACGATCTTGGGGGTCCGAGGGGTCGGGGTTCAACAGGGTCCGGGGTTCGGTCTCAGGGTTCAGGGTTCGACGGGCTCGATCTCGGACTCCGGGAGTAGATCTTGGCGTTTCGGGTTTCTCCGCGTCCGTGGAGCGTCCGTGTGGTAGATCTTGGGATACCGGCGTCATCGGGTTCCACCTCGCGCATTGGTCGACGAAGCCCGTAACGATGCAGATCTTGGTGTAGGGACGGTCCTTGTCGGCGATTCTTCGGTTCGACACCGGGGTCTTCCGGGTTTCATGAGGTAGTGCTTGATGTTCCGTGATGGAGTTCTTGTCGGGGATTATCCGGACACCTTCGGCTCGGTACGGTCTTGGAGTCTCGCGCCCGTGGTCTTGTCGGGTCCTTCGAGGTCTCGAGTTGGTCTTGGCTTCCGCTAGAGCACCAGCGGGCACACACACGCGGAACGGGTTCAACAGCGGCAACAACTGACAACATCCGACATGCAGAACGTGGCAAAGGCACACAGGACCCGTACTGGCTCGACCGAGGCCTTCACACGCGGGCGAGCCGACGACGATGGAGGAGGCCGGCAGGCGGCTGGAGGGGCGGCTCGGGCCGGCGGAACCGCGGGGACGGAGGCGAGCAGGGGCGCGTGCCGGTGGTCGCTGGCGAGGGGGGCGGGACCAAGCTCGGCGGGTGGAGGCGGCTCGGGGCCCGCTGGCGGCGGCAGCTCGCCGGAGGAGGAGAAGGGCGGGGTCGGCGAGGTCGCCCAGGCGGCGGGGACGCGCGGCTCCTGGCGGCGGGGTCCTCCTGGCGACGGCGGCGAGCGGCCAGAGCTCGCAGGCGGAGGCGGCGGGAGGAGGACGGGCGGGGACGAGGTGAGGGCGACGCCGGCGGAGGCGGCCGGGGCTCGGGCGGCCGGAGAGGAGGAGGAGCACGGCGGGCGCGGGCCGGCGACGGGAGGAGGCGCGGTGGGGAAGGCTGAGGGGAGAGGGGCGAGCGGAAGGGGAGCAGGGGGGTTGGAGAAGGGAGCCAGGAGGAAGAAGACGGGGGAGGAAGGAGACGGGAGGTGGGAGACGCGGGGCAGGGGTGGGCCAGGGTGCGGGACCCAGGGGAGAGGTGGGTCGGTGGGGGGGACAGGTGGGAGTGGGAATGTGGGGGAGAGAGGGAGGGTTCCGGCTGGCAGGTGGGGTAGGGTAGAGAGAGAGGGGGAAAAGGGGGTGAGGTGGCAGCAGAGGAATGGCCAAAGGGAGGGGCTGGGTGAGGTGGCGAGCTGCTACTGGTTGGGGTGAGGTGGAGGCAGGGTGGGTAGATAGGACTGGGGTAAGAAAAGACTTGGGGTGGGGTCTAAGCTGGACCGATTTTTATTCTGGGGGTGGTCGTTCGGGTCGAATCGGCCCGTTCGACTGCCCCACTAAAAATAATTAAATATTTTCTTTATTTCAAACCGGGCTTTTGCAAACCGATATCAGACAAAACAAAATATTCCGGCGACCCGGATTTTGCGTTTGAACAAAGACGGGCGTTTAGAAAACAAAACCAGACTTTTCAAAAATAGTTTTATGCGAACAGATGCAAGATGATGACGATGCTCAAATGCAATGTGGCATGATGATATGAGCATGCGGTCATGATGATGCAATGCACAAAAATCAACGCGATTTTCTAGTAGTGGTTTTGCGGGATGCCACAGTGAGGCGGCGGTGGTGACTAGAAAACCGTGGTGGCGTGTGCTGGTGGACGGCGAGCTTGGTGGAGCAATACGGAGCATCCGAGAGTTTGGTTTTTAGGGGTCGGGAGACATCCTTGTCATCTTGACACCGACGCGGTGACGCCTGTGGGTGTCATCATCCTTCTTAAAGGGCATCGGGTGTAACTCTTCCCCATCTCTCGTAGCGTATCGGGGGAAACCCTAGGACTAGTCCGGGTAGGCGGCAGCAGCGTCGTGGTCGTTGCTTCCCTCTTGGGGGTGCTGCTTGATATGTGACGCTTCAGAGCGCTAGGGGAGCGGTGAAATTCCCTAGAGGACACAGGGATGGTGGGTCACCCTTGTTTCCGTCAAGCCACTATTGTCGGCTTTATTTTCTCTTCTTTTGTTTTTTTGGGCGTTGTACTGTCTGTACCAGCAGCAGTCTCAGTTGGTGGCTATTTTAATATAGCAAGGCGAAAGGCTGTTCGAGGGAATCTTTAATTTTTTAGAGAGAGGTTGCTATGTCATGTATCCTTCAGCTCTGGTTGCTCCACTAATCAAGGAAAATTAAGAATACGAATAGTGTGCTTTCTCTACATATTGTTTTCTCTTTTCTATTTATTTATTCATGTGTTTCTTTTCTTTTCCTTTTTCATTTTTTGTCTTCTTCTTTCTTATTGTTCCATTTCAACTCGTTTTTATATTTCATTATTTTTAGCTTTTCTATGCCACCGAGTGGCCGAACTCGTCCTGCACATAACCTATGATGACCCTTCGTCCTGTGACAAGAAGGGCGCGATGTTGTTCCTGATGAAATATGCCTTGCTCTTGCGGCTCGCGGCGCCGGTGGGGATTTGTTTTGAGAAAGGAAGGTGCCAATTTTTTAAAAAAAACTATGTATAGAAAAATCATAATGTATACATGGTCTAACGTGTGTCTCCATTGACTATGATTATGGTGCCATGTCAAAAAGAATATTGTGGTGGATTTTGGAAAACCTGGCCCAAAATATGCTGGGTATTTGCATTTCTCTATGGTCGTCCAGATTTTCCAAATCATCACAAGATCAATGAACTCGGGGCTCATAGTTGACTCACATTTAATAAAAAATGTCCATGCATAATATAAGTTGTATACTTACCAAGAATAAATTTAAAAATAAATAAGAAAAGGGGAATGAAATAAAATGAAAAATATTTAAACATATACCAAATTTATGAAAGAAAAATTAAATGGAATTAAAGAAGATAAAAAGATATCAAGAAATTGGAAAATGTAAGGAAAAGAGTGAGAGAGCGAAAAAAACAAAAACAAATTGTACATAGATACCTATATCAAGGCGCGACATCTTCTCACGCAGAGAGCGAACGATCAACTGTTCATAGCATAATTTTGTCCAATGGGCGCTAACCGCGTGTCCCGGCCGTTCAACCCGCGTTGATCCGCTGCCACCTGTTTTCTTTCGCTGTTTTGCCGTGAATCAGTTCCTTTGTGCTCTCGCATGGGAGCCGCGTGCGTTCCATGCACGGCCTCCGCTCGCGCGTGTCCACCGCTCTTTTCCTTTTTCTTCCTTTTTTTTTCTCTCCTTTTTTCCGTTGAACCGGTTGCGTGGTGGACTACAGCTTCGTGCACGACTGCACGTGTCCTTCCATTCGTTTATTCCATCGTCGTAGCACCGCTTTGACTCGGTCTACACAGCTCTCCCGTTTCTGCTCTCTTCCCATATTTTATCAATCTCTACTTTTCCGCCACCACGCCTCCTTACACGTCGTGGACGGTCGGCGCCGGCGCAGCTGCAGCCAACCACCGCGTACTCCTCCCGCGCTAGGACGGTCGACCTAGCCAGGGGACGGTCTTACGCTGGTGCGGCCGCTGCGTCTTCCTCTGCTTCGTTCCGCTCCGGGACGGCTGGGCGGTCCACCTAGCCGGGACTTTTCAGCGCCAGAGCGGCCGTCTCTGGCCACTTCTCCTTCTTCTGCTTTATCCCGTGCTAGGACAGTTCGGTGTCGGTACAGTCGACCTAGACGGGAGATTATCCAACTCTGGTTCGGCCGCCGCATCCTTCTTGCCGCCGCCATCCTCTTAATCTCGATCTCTTTCACTGAAAACCCAATGATCAATTCTTTGAAAATAAGGTTTCTGATGACCGATTGATTCTTCACTTGCAGGCTATGGTGGTTGAGGTGCTTCAATCCTAGGACGGCCCGGCCCGGCCACCGCGGGCGGAGCGGAAGGAGGCACGGTAGAGGGAGCCGAAGCCGTCCTCGCTAACCGCGAGTGCGCTGCTGAAGCCGGCGACTGTCGACCACTACTGCCCAAACACCCTTAGCCACGTCATGCCGCTCTCCTTCGAAAGCATTCGGCTGTCGGACACCGGCATGAATGCCATCTAATGATAGTGACGCTTATGCCATTGAATACCTGCAGATATGAATAGAGGCGCAGGATCGTGAGGGATCTGGTGCTGTGCAGCTCGGATGCTAGCTCCCGTCCATTAAACGGCAGCTGAAAGGTTGTGGACTGCGACTAATGAATTACTATTCTTAGGTTACTGCTTTCGACTATATTTTCCATTGGGCAGAACATGTTTTTTCTCTACCAAACTTTGATAAAATCGGGTTTGTTTCTTGCAGTTTTGAATATGGTAATTTAATAGATGAGTCTGCATCTTCGGAAAATGCAACTGAACAATCATGTGTTGTGCGGGTGTAGTGTTTCTCAATACAATTAGTTTGCTGCGTATTGCCATGTTATTTTGTCAGGTTGAATTCCTTTATGCATTATACTCTTTTTATTTAGTTATAGATTCTTTTTACTCTACTGTACCGCGATCTATTGTTTCTAGAAATGTACTACTATAGCAAGGTATATCGAGTCCCGATTCCATGAGACACTTATGTATAGGTAATAGTGGAGTTGGTGAAAAGATAAGACTAATTTATAGTCCATTCAGATTTACGGGCTTCTAAAACACCACTTCCATATGCATGTGGCACTGTATGTAGTACAAACTCGGAGTCGTTTTTATCATATTAGCACTTTGCTACTGAGACCAAATTAATTGATCATGGTTTTATTGCCATACATGCATTTTTTGGATTATATAAGAGCAAAAAAGTGGCCCTATTATTTGGTTCACATGTTTTCTTTGTATATATTTGATAGAAGAAGAAGCTATGTTATTTTGTAATCTTATACTTATCCATGAACATTTAGTCACAAACAGCTATGACTTGTGAATTTTCGGTTCTTCAGTCACTTATCCATGAACATTTAGTCACAAACGGCTATGACTTGTGAATTTTCGGTTCTTCAGTCAAAACTCGATTGGTTCGAGCCACAGTGTTTGTCAAGTAGTTGAATTGGTGGATAGTACTAGCATTTTTTAACCTGTTTCAGCTACATCAGTAGAGAATAATCTCTTTGATTTCGTGTAAATCTGACACAGGGTTCTGAATTCGTTTTCCAGACATGTAAGGCAATATACTTAAACTAAAACAGACAACTAAAAGTATATTGGACCAAACAATTTTAATAGATGAATCTGTATGGAAAAAACCCAAATTGTTGTCCACCACCTGCGCGGTGTGTCACCGCGCCAAATTTTCTAGTATAATGTAAAAGAGCAAAAGGAAAACTCACCATGATGGATTGGACCACTGCGCAATGTTACATGGGCTTTGGTTCCATATTTGACGCAATGGGCATTGAATAGGAAACCTTGATGAACACGGCATTGACCATCTTGGCTATGGATGTCACCCGCCGGGTATGGAGGCGGGTGTGGCACCTCCATACCCTCCTCCACCACCTCTCCCTGTCACCACCACCCGCCTCCATACCTGCCGGCGGGTCCAAGTTTCCACCAGACACGCGACCCGGCAGGTACCCGTGACCCGATGGGTACCCGCGACCCGATGGGTACCCGCGAAGGTACATCCCCGCTTCCGGTGCTCTCAGCCACCGGCGGCTAACAGTCTCTCTGTTGTCCGTCTCCTTACCTTCCCCTGCTATTCTATGTCGAGATCCGCACGCCGAGGAGGAAGCCAAGACAAGGCCCACTCCCCTAGGACGGGATATCCAGCAACTCCTCGCCATTTTCTTGTTGGCGCAGTGGAGCGCAATAGAGTGAGGTTCATTGGTTGCGCGTCTGCTTGCTGGCATGGGCCGTCACCGGTGTCGCTGCGTCCTCCAACTCGAGCCTTGGCGATGGCGATAGGAAGGAAGGAAGGACAGAGGCGAGAGAGCGCATAGGAGGCAGCGAGGGGAATAGGGCAGGGGCGACGCGGGGTGGGAAAACTGAGAGAGTGAGGAGAGAACACGGGGTTGGACTCGGCCAGGGTTAGGCACTTATGGTTTCTAGTAGACACTTACACGTGGGGCCCACTTGTAGTTGACGGGTCTACGGGTTAAAGGGTATGGGTTTACCACCTCCAGACCCGCACCCGCTAGACCCACTGGGTCTAGATATTTACCACTAAGCAGACCCATGGGTTTTCTTTTTAACCAAACCCTCCTCCATTTGATACGGGTACCCACCGGGTTAGCGGGTGACGGGTACCCATTGCCATCCATAATCTTGGCCGCTATTCTCGCAGTCGTGCAGCACAGTAATATATCATACATTGTTTTGTGAAAGAAATGTAGTTTTAAATAAATCAATGTATATTTGGACCAAAGAAAATATTATTGTTTTATCAACAATGATAGTACCCTCACTCTGGTGATGCATCTAGCGCCATCGGAGGGCACATGAAGACGTGTGTCCAGTGGGTCTCCTTAGATCTTGTCGGTTTTTATGTTTGTTGGTCTGATTTCATGCTAGCGTCTCTTCCGATCTATGGTTGTCATCATTGACTATGTGTGCTAGTCTTTTGGACCTTAGCACGGTGACTTCTTGTCTATCTACTACAACAAGCTCTACTATGACATGGGTGATGGAGGGACAATGACGGCGGTGAGCCTTCGACTTGTGCTAGTAATTGTAGTCGTCCCTAGGTTGTATGTGGACCTATTTATAATTTTGTCACTTTTATAGATCTTTGTACCGTTGTTGTTGATGATTAATGGATTTATCAAATTTCGCAAAAAATAACTATGATAGTACCCAATACCTAGTATTTGTTTAGAAAGTAATATATTAACCCCATATCTCTTCTTTCTAAATTAAGGAGACACACACTCAATTGCTTGCTCTTGCTTCCCCTCGCCCGACATGTGAATTCTTTTATATCGCTATTATCCAACATTTATTTAGAGATATTGGAGTGTTTCTAACACCCAAAATACCTGGCTGGCTACGACATTCCTATAATCATTACCACATAACTAATGAAAACTCTAAATTTTGATGGCATCTCCTTTGTTTTTGTCGACATCCACGGAAAACATAACCCAATATTTCATGTATATAGCAGCGATATAACTTAAATGATCGATCTGACAATTCATATAATGCATAATGACTCCATCACACAAGTAATACAGCTAGAGCGACTAGAAGGATGACGAAACCATGAAACATACTCCAACACTATGATAGGTAACGAATGATAGTCTCAGAATCGAGAGGTAGATACATGTATTATATGTAGTGTAGATGTATGTATTGAAATGCTGGTGAGCTAACTAGCACCTAAGGATTTTAAAACACAAAGTGTACAAAGACATACAGTCGTACCGAATTAAACTTTAGAACCGATTGACAAACTTAAATAATAGAACTTCAAATAGTATATTTCTCAAAGATGTTGACAAAATAGTACAATTGACAATGTTACCATATGGAATTTAAATCCATTTAATGGAACTAACTAGCACCTAAGGAAGTCCTCCAAACCATGCATCGGCGTCAACATCTTTCATGCCAATGGAAGTTCCTGGTGGTGCAACGAACGACCCATCATATTCCATGTTATATTTTCCTTCATGTGTACCATTATATCCCAAGTAAGTATCCATCACTAGGAGGTCATTGTATTGTGGCTGGTTAGAAGTAGCATCGGCCAATTTGTCACGGCCTAATATTCCACCGATGCAAAATTCATTATTTCGGGAGTAGACAAATTGTGTCGAGGCATCCACACTATGACCAAAGGTTAGGTTAGGAATTGTGTAGTTCTTTTTATTCTTTATTATGTTGTAAGGATTTCATAGTTCTAAAGGTGTGGTTGAAGTGGTGGAGATAATTCTTGGACCTGATGTGGTGGGGCGGGCTGGAATATTTGTGGTACATGTATAGGGAAATGTGGTCCCCAAGTATGATTTTGTGTTGATGGTACTTGGATCGGAGGATATACTTGAGCTGGGATGTAGTGGGATGATAAAAACTGGGATGTTGAGTGAACTTTATCCAATGATGGGCCTACTGGTGGCATCAGGATTTGTGGAATGTTTGGACCATCAGTGTTTGGTTCTTGACCATGATTTACTGGACTTAAACAATGTGTAATATCCTCTTGGACCCGCACGAGCTCATTGAAGAGCTTGCTCAGATGTTCAAGATTAAGATCTTCTTCCTTGGAGATGACATAGTTTGCTATCATACCTGGCTTCTCATCTTGGATATTCTTGAGTTGTTGGAGGGAAATTTGTTTTCTCTTCTCATCCATCGCATTATTTATCTCTAATTGATCCACCTCATTCTGCAGCGATGCAATCCTAGCATCTATTGCCTCATCGAAGAATGGCTCGATAGGTAAACCTTCATCTAGAAAGGCATCGACAATGGGATCCGCCGATGGCGTCCCTAATGAGTGCATCTTCCCATTGTCCTTATCTAGGATTACAGCAACCCTCGCGCCTGTGAGGGCGGAAAGGTCACTTGCCCGTTTGTACAAACCATTACGCCGCTTGGAGAAGCTGGTGTGACGCTCTTGGTCATTTTGGATGTAAACTAGACCCAACCGCTTCTCTCGCCTCAGCATACTCAAATGGAAAACTAGAGACCTTATTACTACGAATAGAAAAACACAAGGATCTACCAAAAGCTAGTCATTTTCCCATGCAATTGTCTAACTAAAGGTAATGGGAGACATGAAGAAATAAACTCCCTCGTTATATAGTGAGAAAAGAGTTTTAAATCTAGTATCACCCTAATGAGCCTAAATCTAATGCATTTATTATGAAAGGTATTAATTACTACTAAAATTTAGTCGTAATTAATTCCTACTCACAGGGGAAGGACGGGACCACTTATCATACACATTTATCCACTATAATGTCAGAGAATTTTTTTACGCCCATTATATATTGCCTGTTAAAAATGTTTCCTTGAGTCCATCCTTATCCATACAAATTAATTAAGATCCAGAATTAGACCCGTTGATATTTGAACTCAAAACCTTTGAATATTTAATGAGCATTAAATATGTAGTTAACATATGTCATAACTTATGGATAACATTAAATTTTTATTATATACTCCTATATCATATTTAATTGCATTTATTTGGACCCAGCAAAGTTTTAAAAATGCATGAATATGGTTAGCCATTTATTTTGGTTACAAGTTGCAACCATATTATTTGGTAATTGATTTAGCACAAATCTTATGCTGGTCTCATTAGATCCTAATGTTCTAAGATGATACGTCTCGGCTATAATTGGCTATCATATCCTTAATAAGCTAAAGGAGGGCGTAGAACTTGTTTCGTGCTTGTACTAGCTAACCTTATGACGTAATTTCTATAAATGGTACAATGACTATGAAAATGTAGTGTATGTTATACTAGTAAGCTCACTTACATTTTTTTAGCAATGAACAAGAGGGAGATATTTATCAATCCCAATTTTTCTTATTTTTTCCATGATTGTAATCAAAATAAAATGAAAGGTTCATCAACCCTAAGAGATAGAGATGTAGACTACAAATAAATCATAGATAATAAAATAGTTTCTTTGTTGTCGTTCGGATGGTTCATACAATTGATGTTCCAAATCATACTCGACGCTCCACACTGTCGATAAACATTATTATTGCCGCACTTCACAATGTATCATGTATAACACATGTGTCTATAATATACATAAAATATGATTCTATTTTTTTCATTAAACACACATAATATCGCCGAGAATGAACCATACCATATATAAATTTCTTATGCCACTAAATCACTCGATATGTTAATAGAAGTATTAGTTGCATTTTCCTATGAAACTTCATCTAACCAAACATTTGCTCCACCACCGCAAGGAGATGTGCTTCTTGTGGATCATCGTCCTCTCCCTCTCCCTTCGCGGTTGCGAGAGGGGGAATAGAGGAGGAACCGCCACGGGAGGATCGGGTACCGGAGGAGGTGGGGCCTGGATCCCGCGGTGTTGTACGAGTACACTAGCTATTGCGGTTGGGCGAAGCTATTGCCGAAGCCGACAGTTTCGTGTCTTGGGGAGGAGGCTCGTCCGTTGGTGGAAATGATAGCCGCCTGGACATTCCGACGGCGGACCATCGTGGTGCACGGCAGGCAACACGTCGCCTCTCCTCCACATGCCATTCTCGTACTTGATCGAAGAAGAAAGGGAAAGAGGAAGATCGACAAATGAAGTCCGGTGGGGCTGCCGAAGCGGACCGAACGCGACTATCGGGCAAATGAGCAGGCAAGGGCGCAGCTTGTAGACTTGACTTTCTATCTTTCATGAAAGGAACCGAGATAATTATGGTGAGGATGCGTTTGGACCCACTAGTAAGTGACTCGGTATTGAACAATTATAGTGAAATATGTCATAACTACCCTGCGGGGGAATCCACTGTACAATTAATTATTCCTCCTATAAAATTCTTCCTCCTATAAACAAGGAGGGACAAAAGACAAGCCTCTATCGATTACCACCTTGCATGGCACATTTAAACGCCAGCAGAGCGTATGCCATGGCGTATACATGGTCACCACGTACAAATGGTGCCAAGAATCCCCATTCATCGGCTATGTTATTTTCCACACTACTTTGTATTTGTCCCGCCCCAAAAAAGTGCCAAGGACGGGGGTATTTTGTAGTGGGCCGCACCACACGACACAGCTCATGTGTGAATGTGAGGCAGCCAATGTTGTACGAAGTGGTGCCGCGGGAGAGAGGTGCGGTTGTGGTTGCCCGTCGCGGTGGCATCCTGGACGGTGTGAGCCTAGAATTTACGTTGGAGCTCGAGGGTCACGCGAGCATCCTCTGCCACCCGTTGGATGATCTGGCAGCTAGGGTTGGGGTCTATGACGGTGGAGCTCCTCCTGGCCCGCACGTGTCTCGGTTGTTCCCCGCGTCTCCGTGAGCTAGAGGTGGTGGAGGAGGAGGAGATGGTGGTGGAGCGCTGTGAGCGACGTGACCCACTCATGCGACCTGTGAAAGTGGAGGCGCCCAAGAGCGGGACAGTTCCGGAGCAACACCGACGGTGTTGAAGAGCTCGGTGACGTGCATGAGCCAAGTGCCGTGCCCGGCATCAACGTGCCAGTAGCGCAACAGCTCCTACAGCATGAGCAGGGCAGCCTCCGGAGTTAGCTGATCGTCGCACGCACCCGCGCGTGGAGGTGGATGCAGTGTGGCCGGTGGAGTGTCGCGACTACCTGACGGGGGAGGGAGGAATATGCTTCGTCCAGTTTGACCGCGTGATCCACGCGGGCCGTCGCACGCGCAACAAGTGTTGATGTTAAGGATGGGATCCGTTTGAACCTTGATGGCTGTGGAGTGGCGAGTGCGCTCACTGCGAGTCGCTTTGGCCATGTCGATTAAGGAGTCAAAGACGTGCCTCAACCCCTACCTAGCGCGCCAAATATCGGAAATTTGTGTCCCAAAGGAATAAGGGTATCTGAGGAGTAGGATGTTTCGAACACTTAGGGCTTAACACATAAGCTTCAGACTCTCAGCGACGGACAAGCAAACAAGCATGACATGGGACACAATGAGTTTACCTAGGTTCAGGCCACCGAGCGGTGTAAAATCCTACTCCTGCTTATCTGGATTAATCACACTCCGTCATGAGGTTATAGTACAAGGGTATGTGTTCAGATCTGGCAATCCAAAGGGAGATTCCGCTACTAAGGTAGTGGCACTGCCCCTCTTATAGCCGCTCAGATCCTCTTCCCAAAATTATTGGAGGGAAGGGTTGCCACATAGAAACAAAAGAGGGTACATGTGCACATAGTTACTTTTGACCACCGACTTGTTCCATGGCAGATAAAGCCACCATCCACGGCAAGGACATTGTTCACGCTGATGACGTCCTCCTCTACAGCGTTGCACCGTCCATGATCTTTATACACCAAAGTGGAAGGTCTTGGGAGTCCTATTTGGTGGCAGCGGTTGGTTGGCCACGCTTTAATCATGGGAGAGGCAAGCATATCCTTTAGCACAAAGGTCTTTTACCGATTTTTTAGAATCTTAAAATTCAAAAAAAGAAAAAATTATGTCCAAAATAAGATTTTTTCCTATATAAAAAAGCTTGCTTACCCATTGCGCACCTCATGGTGGTGCGCCAGGGGTAAGGTAGGACGGGATTCAAATTCGAATCCTCACCTATCCCTTCCCTTTCCCTTCTCCTTCTCTTCTCCCTCCACCTTCCCCTCCCATTCTGCTCGATCTCCTTCGCTCCTCCTCCTCATACCCTTCTCCTCTCCTCCTCCCCTTCTCACCTTCTCCTCTCATCATCTCCTCCTCCCCTTATCCTTCTTGATGACCCACAAGTATATGGGGATCGCAACAGTCTTTGAGGGTAGTATTACCCAATTTATTGATTCGACACAAGGGGAGCCAAAGAATACTTGCAAGCCTTAATAACTGAGTTGTCAATTCAGCTGCACCTAGAAATAGTTCTTGCTCACAGAAGTTTATCAGTAGAAACAACTTTGTAGTAGCAATAGTAAAGTAACAGCAGCAGTAAAACAAGAGCAATAGTAACAGTAGTAGCGAACAGTAGGATATGAGCGCGGTAGGCATAGGGATGGATGGACGGGTATTGCATGGACGAGTCTAAACATGTAACTTCAAGATCTAGTGCAATTGCAGATAAATAAGATAAAGCATCTTAGTAATAAACAATAATAGGCATGTGCTCCATATATAGTCATGCGTGCTCGCAATGAGAACTTGCACAACATCTTTTGTCTTGTCAGCCCGTTGCAGCGGGGCCTCACCGGAGCAAAGCATTAACACTCCGTGAACACATGTGATCCTCACATCACCGCCATCCCCTCAGGTTGTTCCAATTTCTGTCACTTCCGGGCCTTTGGATCCGGACAATGATATGTGTGCACAACTTGCAGATAAGATCACAAACAGTACTATCATAATGATTCAATAATAAGTTCAGATCTGAGATCATGGCACTCGGGCCCTAGTGACAAGCATTAAGCACAACAAGTTGCAACAAAGTCAAATAGCACTAATAGAGATACTAGGCACCATGCCCTAACAATCTTATTCGATTACATGATAGAACTCATCCAATCCCTACCATCTCCATAGCCTACAACAGGGGATTACTCACTCATGGATGGGAGAAACATGGATGGTTGATGGAGAGGCGTTGTTGATGATGATGGCGATGATCCTCTCCAAATTCCCCATCCCGGCAGGGTGCCAGAACGGAGTTTCTGGTTCCGAATCGTAGTTTATGGTGGTGGCGGCGCATCAGAACTCTTTCTGGAAAAACGTTGAACCCCCCTCGGTTTTTAGGTCAATAGGCATCTTATAGGCGAAGAGGGAGCCATATTATGGCATGGGCCCACCCGCGTGGCAGGGGTGTGTGGGCCCCTCATGCCTCCCCTCCGTCTCGTACTCTGGCTCCGTGAGTCTTCTGGTGAAATAGGATTTTTGGCATATTTTCCGGATTTTTTCCTAATAGTTGATTTTCTACACAAAAACTAGGCACCAAGGTAATTCTGTTGAAAATAGCGTCAGTCCATGTTAGTTGTATCCAAATCACACAAGTTTAGAGGAGAAACAATAGCAAAAGTGTTCGGAAAAGTAGATACGTTTTGGATGTATCAACTCCCCCAAGCTTAACTTATTGGTTGTCCTCAAGTAATTCAGTTGAAAACGGAGTGTGATAAAAGAACTTTCATGAACACATTTGCTTCATATGATCTAAATATTCTCAACACAGGAGTAGATACTTAGACAATTCATAATAAGAAGTATGCAACTAAGACTACTTAATAGTCATTGCAAGCTATGAAGAGAAACCAACTCAATAATAATAAGTAGCAAGAAACATAAACATAAGCAACATTGCAATGCTCATAAGAAGGTATGATAGAGTGGTATCTCGCTTGCCTTTGTTTGTAGAGCACAATATAAATTCCAAGGCACCTCTGAAGTTCAAGTGAAGACTAGAAGTAAAAATATCAGAGATACAAGCATCAAAGTCATGACATAATTAACCAAGTTTTGAGACAAACACAAGAATGACAACTATGCTCTCAATAAGGTGCTCATGGAATAAGTGGTGACTCAACAAGGAGATGAAAAGGTTTTGAAAGGTTTGAAAGGCTTCCAAATGCTGAAAGTAAGGTACTCATTAGCTTTGAGCTCTCATTGCCCCTATCATAGGCATCTTTATATGGTTAAGGTGAAAGTGAGGTACAATATGAGTTATATGCTTGATAGACCATAAATTGGAAATCTCATGTCCCTTGAGTATGAGGGACGCTCCTCATGCTACTCAACTTTAGTTACTTATAAGTTCTTGTCATTGTAAATACATGCATATCATAGGGAACCGCCAACGGGGTACCCCTTGCACATGATACAGGAGCTATCCCATAATCAAATGACAAGGCAAGCAGACAATGAGCATATCAACGATCTTTTTATTTGCTATTTGCATAGGTTTTTGTTGAGGATGCTTCACAGATTGCTCATTATGGTTATCGTGCAAGTTTCCACCATGATTGGGCATGGCTTAGGCTAGCGGCCCAGGCGTTTCTCTAACACATATATATATAACTCCATGAACTCACAAGCTCCTCTTTTATTTCACACCGACGACATCCGCAAACAAAAGAGTATGATATCAACTGGGTATATATTTACAGGTGTTGAAAGCGTTCCCCGTGATAGCACGGTTCTGCTAACTCCTAGCCTATAATTTGCAAGAATATAACTTTCATGGACAGTCACAATGGTTCAGGTTTATTAAGTGCAAGATATAAAGTGTGTCATCAAGTTCGTGAGAGCTTTACTAACTAACTTTCTCAAAACAGTCAAACATTTTATTTAGAAGAAAACAAGGCATGATGAATATGCACTGAATTAGCAAATGATGCTAATAGGTAGGTATGGTGGACACGGTTGGCAATATTGGTTTTGGGGAGTTGGATGCACAAGTAGAGCTCATACTCAGTGCAAGTGAAGGCTAGCAATAAAGAGGGAGCGAAAAACAAGAGAGCAATAACTGTCATAATCATGCTTGCAACAAAACATGACTAATTATGGCATGAAAATGATACAAGAACTCTGAGGCAAAATAAATCATCGAGGCTTTATGATTATTGTTTAATCATATGCATGCGTGAGCATGTGCCAAGTAGATTCACATGAAACATTCATAGGAGGATACCACAATATCATACCAAGTTATGAACAAAACAATGCAAGCAAACATTCATATGACATGCTACAAACTATTAGCAAGCTGGAGCTAATCACAACAAAGCAAGAATTACTAAGCATTCGTAAATAACATACACCTTACATGAACAGACTAAGCATGCTCACCATGATGAGTATATGTACAAAAATGAAAACAAATAGAGTTCGTTACCGGCCTCTTGCCACACCTCAAGTTGTCTTAATCTTCATTATTTCCCTTCACTTGTGTGGCTTGAATAATAACATGAAACCAAACTCCACTGAGGACGGCTGAACCCTGCAAAGAACTCACAAAACCAAAGAAGAACAACAAATATTTTTGGTGTTTTCGATTTTTTTTAACAAGCACACAAAGCAAAACCAAACAAAGCAAAATATTTTTGGATTTTTAGTTAAGGCAAACCAAAGCTAAAAAGCAAAGAAACAAACCAAGAGAAACAACGAAAATATTTTTGGTACTTTTGTGTTTTGAGCAAGCAGAAACAAAAACCAAAAAGGAAGCAAAACAATGGATATACAAAGAACCGACGAAACATGATATATAGATGAGTGTGATGTTGGTATACCTCCCCCCAAGCTTAGGCTTTTGGCCTAAGTGGGGCTCAACTCCATGGTGACCAAGAAGGTGCACTTCCGTAATACGACGAGGAGGCCCCTTCGTCCTGGTACGAGATCGACGACTCCCCTATGTAGTACATAGAGGGGTCGTATGAGGGTGTGTCCCCCTGATAGTGTCCATGGAAGCCAAGAATGTGCAGCTTCTCGTCCATCCCCTCCTTGGAGCGTGACAAAGGTCCCTGGGAAATACTGAACAAAGTGGTTTGGGGCAGAGGGATCTCTCTCTCTTCCCCGTCAGTAAACAACATTCTATAAACTAGGCTCTCAAGGGTAGAGCCAGCAGTGACAAAGTGATGCGCTATCATGGCAGCAATATCAAGCCTCTGAGGATCCAAAACTGTACCATTTGGATCAACAACAAGGTCTAAGGAAGCAACAACGCATGCATCAATAATACCCCCATAAATAGGTCCCTTAGCAGCTAAGCGACAAGCAATGAGAGAACCAAGATTGTACCTGGTTTCATTGTTGAGCGCAGCAGCTAGGAAGGCCAAATGATAGTTGGAAATATTGCTAGTGTTCTCCCTACCAAGAACACTAGTGGCAAGATAATAAGCAAAGTACCTGATAGCTGGGAGTTGAATATTTCTTATCTTTCCCCGCTGGGCTCTACGGTCATCATCATTAGTTATCCCGCGGTAGAGCTCCAACAAATCAGTGGGTTGAGCTGGAATCTTCTTCACCGTACCAGTTGTACCAATACTTAGGATCTCACAAAATTTCTTCAGTGTCATGGAGTAAGGCCTATTATAGATTTTGAAAGACACATCTGGTTTGAACAGGCTGTTAGAAAAAGAGAAACTCTCCACAAAGGTTTTAGTGAGCATACCTTACTGCACACTCTCATCCTACATATAACTCGTTAGTCCAATCCTCTAAACCAAGGTTAGGAAATCATTGAGAATCCCAGCAGCCCACAAAAAGGTAGGACAAGGAAAGGTAGAAGGGTGTGCATCCCCCTCATCTCTCTCGTCGCCAAATAACGGTGTAATGAGATCCTCATTGTATGAGGGCCTAGCTCGGGAGGATGATCTTAAAGGCCTTGTCCTTCTAGGTGCATCACTCTCAAATATTTCACCATAGGTGTGGTTGTCCATGACCCCTTTATCTGAAATTTTTAGACAAACATCAAACCAAGTGATTTCCAAGTTGATAAATGATGAGAAACTACTATAGGAACTTGCTAGATGGCTACACATGCATCAAAATGAAATCTCTAAGCAAAGAACAAGCATGCAAGCTCACACAACCTGACACCTATATCAGCAAAATACTCAAGATACAATCTACCAATCACAAATCTAATTGGACAAGCGGAGGAGGCACATACCAAGGAGCAATCCCTCCAAAAAACAGCAGCAAAGATGGGCTGAGCAAGGAGATCGAAAATCGGGAGAAAGAACAGCAAGAACTCGGGCTTGAGAAAGTTTTCCGGTGTTTTTCGGGAAAGAGAAAGAAGGTGGCTGGGAGGAGACAACTTGCAGGGCCTCAGGTGGGTCCCGCCCATGCCAGGCGCGCACCTGGGACTAGCCGCGCCACCAGGGGGTGTGCTGGCTTGGGGGCCCCCTGGGCCACTCCAGGTGTCCCTCTGCCCCTTTTTTCGAGGAAAAATTTATTATGAATTTTCTGGAATTTTTTGGAAAACTTTATTTTTGGCCAATTTTCAAGGTATGAAAATTGATTTTCTCGCAGAAAAGATCTTTTAGAAGAAGCAAAAGCAAACCAAAACCAAAACTACAGAAGTTCTAAGACACTCTAACAAGCAAACAACTAGCAAAACCAAAGCTAACAAGAGAAAAAGCAAAGACTAAGAAGGACAAAAGTAAAACTGATCAAGTATAACCATAGTGAAAACATTATTTTGTCTATTAAAATATTTTGTTAACAAGGTTGATCAGGTCTTGTTACCAAAACAATCTTATATGAAACAAAACTTTGCATTCCACAAAGTGATTATGTTACCACAAACTTGATGGCAATGGTCCCAATCATAATAGTTTCAAAAGTTTCTTGTGGAATGGGACAATATATTTATCCAACCTTGATGTTATCAATATTTTCAATGGAATTCAGACAATAGCTCTTAGCAAACCTTCTTGGGGAAATAAATAGTATGCTCTTTGTCATTAATATTAAAAGCTAATTTTCCGTGATTACAATTGATGACAGCACCTGCAGTATTAAAAAAAGGTCTCCCAAGAATAATAGACATATTATCATCTTTAGGCATTTCAAGCACAACAAAATCAGTTAAAACCAAGCAATTATGAGCCACCTGAACAGGAACATCCTCACATATACCAACATGAATAGTAGTTGACTTATCAGCCATTTGCAAAGATATATCAGTTGGTATCAACTTTTCTAACTGGAGTCTCTTGTAGAGAGGAAAGGGCATAACACTAACTCCAGCTCACAAATCACATAAAGTAGTTCTAACATAATTATTCTTAATAGAGCAAGGAATAGTTGGTATACCTAGATCACCAAGTTTCTTTGGAACCTTACCATTGAAGGAATAATTAGCAAGCAAACTAGAAATCTCCTCATTAGGAATCTTACTTTTATTAGAGAAAATATCCTTCATATACTTTGAATAAGGAGGCAACTTAATAGCATCAGTCAAAGTAATTTGCAAAATAAAGGTTTCACCCACTCACAAAACTTGTTGCAGTGTTCTTCCTCCTTTTACTTGTGTTTCTTATTGAGAAAGGCATAGGTTTCTGCACCGAGGGTTCTCTCTCACTACCATGTTTATTAGCAATAAAATCCTCCTTAGTGTACCTAGTATTCTTAGTGTGCTTCTCAGGTTCTTCCTCAACTTCCTCCTTATCAGGAGCATCATTTTTATCATTACCACTCTCAGTTTCAGCATCAGAGACAGATATACTATTAGGATCTATAGCAGGTTCAAGTGGTTCCTCAACTATTTCATGTTTCTTTTTCTTTCTCTTACGAGGACTACCACTACTTTCACCTTGTTGAGAATCCTTCTCAATTCTTTTAGGATGTCCTTCAGGATATAAAGGATCTTGAGTAGCTATACCACTCCTAGTTCTAATTCTATAAACATGTTTATCTCCTGAGGCATTAACTAGCATATCCTTTTGTACCTTAGAAAGTTGATCAATTTGGGTTTGAACCATTTGAAAGTGTTTACAAAGCATTTTAATATCATTAGCAGTTCTTTCCACAATATCTTTCAACTCATTAATAACTCTAGATTTTTCCAATAAATGATTCTTAACTTGTTTATTAAAATTACCTTGTTTAACAATAAATGTGTCAAGTTCCTCTAAGCATTGATCAGGAGGCTTACCATAGGGAATATCACCTTCATCAAATTGGAGAGAGTGTACCTCAATAGTAGATGACTGTGGAATTGTCTTACATAATTCTTCTATAGGAAGTAGATTCTTCACATCTTCAGCTCTAATACATTTCTCCTTAAGACATTTCTTAGCTTCCTTCATCACTTCATCATTTAATGCAATCATTCCCCTCTTCTTTGGTGTTGGTGTTGGAACTGGTTCATGCACAACTGGTTCAGGAGTAATAGGCTCAAGTGTATTTAGCTCAGTTGAAGTCCAATCATCATAATTCTTGCTTATTTTAGCCATTAATTCTTTAGCATCTGTAGGAGTTTTTTTCCTGAAAACACAACCAGCAAAGCTATCTAGGTATGTCCTAGAATCATCAGTTAGTCCATTATAATAAATATCAAGAAGCTCATTTTTAGGTAATGGGCATCCAGGATGTGCATGAATCAAGGCACAGAACCTTGTCCATGACTCAGGCAATTTCTCTTCTTCTCCCTGTTTAAAATAAAAAGGTTCTACAAGGCAGCATGTCTAGCACTAGGAGGAACGTATTTCTGAAAGAAAGAAGCAATCAAACAATCAGGGCTATCAATGGAACCAGTAGGTAATCTATTAAACCAAGCTTTAGCTTCTCCTTTTAGTGGAAAAGGGAAGATCTTAGTAACAAAGTACTTGCGCATCTTAAAATCATCAGAGAATAAAGCACTCATAGTGGAAAGCTCATTCATATGAGCTACATCACTCTCATTTTCACTCCCACAAAAGGTTCTTTCTCAATAATGTCTAAATAGGATAAATCAAGAGAGAAATCATAATATTTATCTTTAATATCTATGTGAGAGGTGGCAAACTTAGGATCATAGGATAGTTTAGGAATAATGGTATGTCTCTCAAGGAGACTCTTAATAGCACTAGCACCATGTGTGTTTCGGCACTCTTCAATAAATTCATCAGTAAACTCAATGTAACCATCATTAATATCATATCTCTCTCTAGACTTAGGTGAGCTAACAGGTGTAATAGTGTCTTCACTAGGAGTTTCAGTATTTCCTAGACTAGCCATAGTAGCATCTAGGAAAGGACCTAATGAACCACCCGCATCAAGCACAGTAGAAGTAACATCATGAGTATCAAAAGCAGTTTCAGATTCAGCAGTAGTAGCAGTGTGTGTAGCATGGGTATGTGGTGGTGTAACAAGCTTACTTATAACAGATGGTGAATCAAGAGTAGCAGAGGTGTTTAGGACTGTACCTCTTCTTGTAGTGGATGGTAAAATAGGAAACTTTCCATCACGAGAATTCCCCATGATGAAAGGAGTAGCAGTGAACAATAATAGATCCAAGTGAATTTACAAATAAAGCTATGCTCTCTGGCAACGGCGCCAGAAAATAGTCTTGATGACCCACAAGTATAGGGGATCGCAACAGTCTTCGAGGTAGTATTACCCAATTTATTGATTCGACACAAGGGGAGCCAAAGAATACTTGCAAGCCTTAAAAATTGAGTTGTCAATTCAGCTACACCTGGAAATAGTTCTTCCTCACAGAAGTTTATAAGTAGCAACAACTTTGTAGTAGCAGTAGAAAAGTAACAGCAGCAGTAAAACAAGAGCAATAGTAACAACAGTAGCGAATAGTAGGATATGAGCGTGGTAGGCATAGGGATGGATGGACGGGTATTGCATGGACGAGTCTAAACATGTAACTTCAAGATCTAGGGAAATTGTATATAAATAATATAAAGCATCCAAGTACTAAACAATCATAGGCATGTGCTCCATATATAGTCATGCGTGCTTGCAATGAGAACTTGCACAACATATTTTGTCATGCCAGCCCGTTGCAGCGGGGCCTCAAGGGACTACTGGCAATTAAGGTGCTCCTTTTAATAAAGCACCGGAGCAAAGAATTAACACTTTGTGAACACATGTGATCCTCACATCACAGCCATCCCCTCAGGTTGTCCCAATTTCTGTCACTTCGGGGCCTTTGGATCTGGACAATGATATGTGTGCACAACTTGCAGATAAGATCACAAACAGTACTATCACAATGATTCAATAATAAGTTCAGATCTGAGATCATGGCACTCGGGCCCTAGTGACAAGCATTAAGCACAACAAGTTGCAACAAAGTCAAATAGCACTAATAGAGATACTAGGCACCATGCCCTAACAATCTTATTCGATTACATGATAGAACTCATCCAATCCCTACCATCCCCATAGCCTACAGTAGGGGATTACTCACTCATGGATGGGAGAAACATGGATGGTTGATGGAGAGGCGTTGTTGATGATGATGGCGATGATCCTCTCCAAATTCCCCGTCCCGGAAGGGTGCCAGAACGGAGTTTCTGGTTCTGAATCGCGGTTTTTGGTGGTGGCGGCGCATCGGAACTCTTTCTAGAAAAAATTTGACCCCCCTTAGTTTTTAGGTCAAGAGGCATCTTATAGGCGAAGAGGGAGGCGGAGGGGGTGCCTGGGGCAGCCACACCCCCAGCGGCCTGGCCCACCCACGCCAGGGGTGTGGGCCTCAGCCTCCCTCCGTCTCGTACTCTGGCTCCATGAGTCTTCTGGTGAAATAGGATTTTTGGCATATTTTTCGGGATTTTTTCTAATAGTTGATTTTCTGCACAAAAACTAGACACCAAGGTAATTCTGCTGAAAACAGCGTCAGTCCGTGTTAGTTGTATCCAAATCACACAAGTTTAGAAAAGAAACAATAGCAAAAGTGTTCGGAAAAGTAGATACGTTTTGGACGTATCACTTCTCCTCCACATCCACCTTCCCTTTCTTCTCCTCTCATCCACCTTTCTTTTCTTCTCCTCTCCCCTTCTCCTCTCCTCCTTCTCTCCTTCCCCCTTCTCCTACGTCCATAGTGCCACCCTAGTCCGACCGTACCGCCCTACTCTAACCACATGACCCTACTCCGACCACCACCTCCGACCCCTTGGCCCGCACCCGACCGATGCCGACGAGGAATGGCGTAGCCATAGCCCCCCGCACCTATACCTACGGTTGTAGTTTATGGTCGCATCCACGGACTCCACTCCTGAGCTCCGGTGAGGCGATGTCGGTAAGGGGACTCGATTGATTTTATTTTTCAAAATTAGGGTATTTCTGTAAAAAAAATGTTTTTTAAGTACCCATGGCGCACCTTAAGCCCTACCCGTGGTGCACTGGATGGTGCGCCATGGCTAACTTACTACCCGTGGCGCACAATCCAGTGCGCCACGGCTAAAAGTTACCCGTGACGCGAATATAGTGAGGCACTGGTGATTGGAAACTTTTTTCCTAGTAGTGAATGCCGATTCGGGTGGTCGGGAGGCAGATGGGAGAGGTGCAGGCGGTGAGAAATGGGTATGTTTGGCTGAGAAGAGGGACCCGCAGCCAAATCTGACGTGGCTTGGAGAGCCGACAGTCCCAATACGACCCTTGTGGGTAGGGATCAGCGTGGGCGCGCCGACTATTTTATTGCGGATCGAAAAGGTGACAATGGGTTTTAAGACGCGCCGGTGTGATCCCATTTTTGGACCAGGACCCAATAGGTCTTTGGGGGCTGGCTCTATAGGGCCGCTAGTGGAGATACTCTTCTGGCCAAGTCCCAGCGCAAAATTGAGTAGAGATCAGGATCAACATTTAAACGGGTAATTCCCTATTCAAAAACTGTACGAGTCCTATATATCTGGCTGACTATTTTTTATTTGTTATCAATCTCTAGTTCTCAACGCGGTGACTTGATTTTTCTTTCTTTTTACAACACCTGCAGTTGCTTCTGTTTGTTAGTGTGTCAGTTTGCTCGGTGTTTTTGTGAAAGAGATAGTCAGTCTTATTCAAAATTTCAGATAGCCCGATTTTGGAGGCTTGGAGGGTTGCTAGCATGCTACTTTTCTCCTTTTTGTAGGTTGTGGCTTCTATGATGATTGGTTTGGAACAAAGTCAAGATTTGTTTTTCCAGATATTTCTATTGAAAAATCATCGGTCTTTATGACTTTATAATACTGTATTGTATGGAAATTTTTCTTTGTTGGTGCAATTGAAGAAGTTTTCTCTGAAATATCAGAGCCGACCCTGCTTCCAGGTTTCCTAGAATACCATCACAATGAAGGAGTGGGTGTTTCTCTTCATGGGCAGCGCTGGGGAGACGCTGTACCACCATTCCACGAGGTGTCATCACCTCCGGGCGCCATGCATGTCTTGCCTGCCGAGAGCCTAAAACACTAGTATAAAAAACATCCCAACATAAAGTGGTCGACTGTTTCCTCGTCTTGATCACAAAAAGGACACGTACGTCGCCTGATATGAATTTAGTCCACCATATATAAAGTGCTGAGCAAACTATTTGTATGGTGCTTGAGGTGCACACATCACCATTTTTCTGTTTAGGTTTTCTCGATAACAAATGTTCTCCGCAAACAAAAACTGGGGACCCAGGGATTTTACCAATGCTGCAAAAGACTATAATAATCATAAATTGTGGTATTTCATAGTAATACAAGATTTCCCTCCTGAAGAAACAGAGGGAGAATGCACACAACACAATAGCACACTCGTAAACATTACAGGAACCGCAAGAAACACCAAGTTTAATGCCAAGGCGTCCATGGAAGGGGAACCTATGTGCACACTCTTCATCCCTTGAACACATGAAATCTGCAACGAGAAATAGATCTTCAAAACGAATCATCATGCATGCATGCGGTGAGCTAATTGACCCCCGCCCCAGATCCTCCTGACTCTGTGGGACCTCTCGATCGAACCTCGACGTGCTGCAGACAGAAGCAATGAGAGTAGCACGGATGGTGAGTCCTCTAGCTGCTAACTTTTTTTAACAAGCTCTAGGTGGTGTTAGCTAAGTGTAATGGTTGTAACCAGCCAGAGTTTTTCGCAAAATTGAAAAAAAGATACACCTACCTCCTGCGTGGAAGGCGCCGTCTTGGCGAGGTGGGCATCCTTGACTCCGGCTCCGGGGCGGCCGCAGCCGGCGACGCGGTCGACGAGGCCGAGGAACCTGTCCTTGAGCTGGGCGGCGAAGTTGGCCATGGGATCGAGAGCTGGTGCGATTCTTCTGGAGCTATAAGCTATAAATAGCAAATGGTGCTCTCTGAACTGCTCGCTGTTTACTCGTTGCTCGTTAAGCTGTTGTGCTTCCGGTTGTGAGTGGTCACGACGATCACCGGATGCCCCATTTATACACGGCGGCGAGGGTCACCAGACGCGTCGGCGGCCAGCTTCACCGAACACGACAAGGCCGGCCCACGCACCCGCTGGGATGATCAGTAGTATCCAGATCGTTTTACCTTTTCCCGATCTACATGCATGCATGAGTACTTCTATTCCCGTTTTCCTACCATGTGGGTCATCGGTGGAATCTTCGCTATTCCACATGCGTGACACGATGAATGCATTGCACGGAAAAAAAACAACTCTACATATATGAGGGCGTCCGGGTTTATCCTAGACACCGAGTCAGCTGTAAGATTCGTGCAAGCCACTTGTCATAAATTGTAGAAAACAACCCCAACTATACCGGTTTCTTGTGGACCAGTCCTTTTCATTTTACGAACTGACTGCAAGCCGCTGATCAATCTCGTGGAGTATTTCTTTCATATGATATTTCCACCATATTTTCTTAGTCAGTTTTCAAGATGTAATTATGATGGTCCTATCAATTGTTCAAGATACAGTTTTCAATCAGTTCTTGCAACCTGCATGGATTCAGATCATTCAAGTTCAGATCGTAGTGTTTGTACTTAAAAAACAATATATGTTTCAATCGTAATATTGTAGTATCCAATTCAGGCAGAAAAAAATCACACCGAAGATCTGGGGCATAAGCAAATTCGTGGTTCCACAAAGATGGAATAAACCAAGATACAAAATATTGTGGAAGAAAAAATTAATAGGAACGAAAGGAAGAGCAGATTAATACAGGAAAGAATCTGATGACCACATGAATCAAAATCGTGGGCAAATCCGAGCGAAAAACACATCCAGATCCAAACAGGCCGCCGTCCCAAGGAAGCTGCTGCCCCCGTCATGCCCTACCGGCTCCGGGCAAGACACCGATTTGGATCTTTGGGTCGTGTCCTACCTGCTCCCAGCGGCCGGTGTGGTGGATGGGGGCGGGCGGCGGCACGACCAGGGGCAATGGATCTGGCGGCCGCTGGAGTGGTGCTCATGGAGGCCGAGAGAGCTACGAGGGAGGAAGAGACTCGGTTGGGACGACGAATCCGGTGCCGTAGTGATGCAGTGCTACCAGAGATGGATATGAGAGGCGGAGGCGGCACAGTCGAGGAGGAGAGAAGGTGGACACGTACACTTTCGTTTCTATAAGGGTGAGCATGTGGACACGTACAGGATGTAAATGTAAATGTACTAACACGAATCACAAAGCTACGCTGACCATAGGATAAGCCAGAAACACCCACACGTGGGTAGAAAACTGCGTTCTGCATTGCATGAGTTCTACTTATAGTGTGTGTTAGTAGGACATGCGCGTGTCCAAGTCATAGTCCTATGCATGAGTTCTACTTAGTATACGTACTAGCTTAGCTAGATTAGTTAAGTAATAGGGCCACACTAGTGTACGTCAAGTTCTAGTGTACGTCAAGGATCAAAGCCCCCGATCCCCCCGGGTCCCATGAGTTTGATTTGGTTTAGATTAGCCGTGTCAAGTTCTAGTCGACCAGCTACTAGGGTCTAGTCCTTTATATTGGCAGCAAAAGTGTTGTTTGTACCCTGGAGTTGAGAAGAAAAAAAAGAAAAAAAAAAGAAGGCACACACGTCCCTGGCCAAAAACATTTGTGATTGTTTGTCGTCTTGTTTGATGTGATTGATCTGTGGATGAATCCTAACAGTCTCTAGCATCACCTTGTTTAGTGGAACCATGGAGGGTTGAGGAAGTTAGTAGTACTTTTTTTAGCTAAGGTTGAAAGAAGTTGCAATGGTTGACGAAATTTGAGGAATGGTTGGAATGTTGGGGCCTAGTTGGCTAAGAGTATAAAGTTGTGCGAGACCAGGCTCTTTGTACGGTTCGGTGCCCTCGTATACATTCTTGTTTTTACGTTTACGTTCTTCCAATCCATCATTTTTCTTATCTCCTCCCTCTTGTTAAAAACCTTACTAACAATAAAATTAACTTATCTTAAAATGCAAACTGGAGCCAGATGATACCAACCATCAAGAATCATTCGGCGTACAAGTTAATGATGCCATGCCTAATTTTCTATGTATACAAGGTTACTTTTAATTTCGGGTCAATTTTTTACATTAATTTTACCAATAGATGTGAGCTATATGTCACCAAAAGCATGTCACTGGATTCATGTTTAGTGACATATAACTCATGCTTTATTATAAGAAATTATTAGTTAAAATTAGACATAAAATACAAAGTGGCTTTGTATGCATATGATGATGCCTAAAGGAGCTATATATGTACAACACAATGGTGGGTAGATGCATGCCGCAGCTCAAGGGCACATCTGATTTTGTGGAAATACGGTGGAAAAGTAGAGGGTTGGAAAATTTCTAGAAATGCTACTTATCATTCCTTTGATTCACATGAATGGGTTGAAGGAAAAACATAGGAGCTTTTCCTTCAGATCTCTGTTTCAGGTAAAACATAGAGGAAAACAAAATCCATTCATATCACATTCTTTGGTTTCTATGCACAAGGATCGAGGCGAGTTTTACACACCCATCCTTTCCCTATGTCTATCCTATTCCTGTACAAAATTATCATGTGAATCAAAGAAGTCCTAAGTATTGTTGGCGTCGTGGAATGTATTCCTGGCAATATTGTCCCCCACCCTCCCAAAGACTTTACAAACATAAACGCATAAACGTCTAGGATTGCATGGTATTAATTGTTTTGGTGCGAAGTTCGTACAAACCCACTCAAAGCCCGTAAGACCTGCTTGGACGTACACAGACAGTACGACAGATGTATGTGTACAGATGTGCACGGGTCCGCGGGAGACGGAGAGTCTGGATGTATATAACAACATCGTCTAGATATGGGGACGCGGAATATACGTACTCTACCTTTTTTTTTAGCATGACTACGGCGGGCTTACGCCAGCCTGAACCATTTTATATCTCAAACCTGGTGGTTACAACAGATTACAAGGAGGTGGCAAGGATAGAAGAAATGAGGCTCAGGGTGGATCATATCCGTTACACCAATAGTTAAGCCAAGAAGAGGAAGTAGTAGAGGAACATCTAGTGGTCCAAAGCCGCACATCCTCAAGACAGTTGCGGATAACCACCTGAAGCGGCTCATCCTTGGCATTGAAGACCTGCGCGTTGCGTCTCTTCCAAATGCTCCAAGCAATAGCGGTATAGATGGTTCGTTCCTCCAGCGTGCGGGGAGAGGAGAGCATGTCATGGATACTGTCAGGAGGAGACTGGTTGCCACCTGAGAAGAAGAATCTCCAGACCTCGCGGGCACGATGGCATCGTGTGAGGAGGTGGTCGGTGTCTTCATCCAGAGGGCAAGAAGGGCATGTCTGTTGGAATTATGCCCTAGAGGCAATAATAAAGATGTCATTATTATAATTCTTGTTCATGATAATGTTTATATTCCATGCTAGAATTGTATTAAGCGGAAACTTTAATACTTGTATGGTTTGTGAACAACACCGTGTCCTAGTACGCCTCTATGGACTAGCTCATTGATTAATGATGGTTAAGGTTTTCTAACCATGGGCATGAGTTGTCAATTAATAATGAGATCATATCATTGGGAGAATGATATGGTGGACAGACCCAAACTAAGCGAAGCAATTAGATCGTGTCATCGTGTTCGTCTTTGCGAAGCTTTTCTTATGTCAAATATTGTATTCCTTAGACCATGAGATAATACAACTCCCTGGTATCGGAAGAAAGCTTTGAGGTCATCAAACGTCATCCTATGAGAGGGTGATCATAAAGGTGTCTCTCAGTGATCGAAAGTATCATTGGGTTGTATGTATCGAGATGGGATTTGTCCCTCCCAAGTCGGAGAGATATACTTGGCCCACTCGTGTCGATATCAACACCGCTTGCAAGCATGTGGTTAAGGAGTTAATCACAAAGTGATATCGGATTACGGAACGAGTAAAGTACTTGCTGTGAACGAGATTGAACTAGGTATGATGGTACCGACGATCGAATCTCGGGCAAGTAAAATATCGCGAGACGAAGGGAATATATATATGGGATTGATTGAATCCTGGCATCGTGGTTCATCCGATATGATCATCGACGAATGTGTGGGAGTCAATATGGGTTTCCAGACCCCGCTGTTGATTATTGATAGAAGATCATGTCTGCATATTCTCGAACCCGCAGGGTCACACACTTAACGTGTCTCGACGCTAGGATAGATTGGATAACTGGTTTATGAGTTTTTGTTCGGAGTCTCGGATGGGATCCGGGACATCACGAGAGGTTCTGGAATGGTCCGGAGAATAAGATTCATATAAGGCAGTGCAGTTTTTGGAGTTCGGAATTGTTCCGGGTTAATCGGTATTGTACCAGAAGCTTCTAGAACCTTCCGGAAGGGGACCAACGTGGCCCCACCTTCCGGGAGGGGGCATGGGCCTATGAGGGAGTGTCCTGGCCACATTGGTCTAGGGGCACAAGGCCCCATAGGGCCCAGCCGGCCAAAGAGGGTTTAAACCCTAGATAGAGCTTCTAGAAGGGGGGTTTCCTTGCCCCCCACTCCTCCTCCTTTGGGGCCGCCGGTTTGGCTCGGGGGAGGGGCTAGGGCTGCGCCCACCCCTCTATATATAGAGGGCTGGGGGCGCACCACCCCCCTACACGTTCCCCTCCAACCCTAGTCGCCCTGCTGCCCTCCTCTCTCCCTCCCGACTGTTTGTAGGCGAAGCCCTGCTGCAGAAATTCTCCGCCAATTGCACCGCGCCGTCGCGTTGTAGATCCAACCCATCTCTCCACCATACTTGCTGGACCAAGGAAGGAGGAGACGTCGAGGTGCTGCATGTGTGCATCTCACGAAGGCACCGCCACTTGTGGTGCTAGATCGGATCGGATCGCGAGGAGGAGAAGCGAGTACGACTACATCACCCACGTTCCGAGCGTTCACTGGCGAATCTTCAAGGGTATGAAGATCTAATCCAATCTCTCTCGTTGTTTGCATCTCCTAGATTAGATCTTGGCTTTCCCTCTGTTCGCATCCGTAGAAAATTTTGATTTACTATGTCGCGAAACCCTTCAGTGGTATAAGAGCTAGATCTATGCGTAGATGTGATTCACGAGTAGAACGCAACATGGTTGTTGCGGGCGTTGATGTTTTCTGTTGCAAGCCTCTTGTTTGTGTTCTTCTTATGACGCGGGATAGTAAGATTGAAGCGGTCCAGGCCAACCTTACGCGACGTCGTTCGCGAGACCGGCTCCGCACTTGACGTGTGGCTTGTTCCACACATGCGGCTGGTGGATGTCGCTCTCACTATAGTTGTCATGGGATCTACACCGGAGTTTGGCAACCATAATATCACCGTTGTGGCTTTCCGTAGGTAAGAATCGTTCTTAGCATCTACTCCCATAAGCCACGTAAAACATGCAACAACAAAGTAGAGGCGTCTAACTTGTTTTTGCAGGGAGTGTTTTCTGTGATATGGTATGGCCCAAGATGTGATATGTGTATTGTATGCGATGATCATGTTTTGTAATGTTTCACGACTTGCATGTCGATGAGTACACAACCGGCAGGAGCCATATGGTTGTCTTTATAATTGTGTATGACCTGTGTCAACTTCTTATACGCCATGTAATAGTTTCACTTTATCGCTAAGTAGTTAGCAATAGTTGTAGTTGCTATTCGTGGTGGAGGCAATCATGGTGGAGTGATGGAGATCATGCCATGCACAAGATGGAGATCATTGCCAAGATTGGCTATACCATGTCACATTAAAGTTATATGCATGTGATATTTATCCTTTTATGTATCTTATTATGCTTAGATCATGACAGTAGCATTATAAGATGATTCCTCACTTAAAGATCAAGATAAAACTGTGTTCTCCCAGTATGCACTGCTATGAAAGTTCGTCGTGTCCAAGCATCACGTGATGATCGGGTGCTATAGACTCTACCACATACAACGGGTGCAAGCCAGTTTTGCACACACGGAAATACTTGGGTCTAACTTGACGAGCCTAGCATGTACGACATGGCCTCGGAACACATGAACCGAAAGGTTAAGCGTGAGTCATATGAATGATATGATCGACACTTCTGTCCACCATTGAAGCCACATCTCTTCTCGTGATGATCGGATTAGGTGGGGTGAATTTGGATCATGTTCACTAAACAACTTGAGGGATGTTGAATTTAGTGGGAGTTCATCTAGTAATTTGATTAAGTTGAACTATTTATCATGAACATAGTCTAATTTGTACTTGCAAATCGTAGATCACATGGCCAAGTCCAACTTCAACTTCAACGCTTTTTGCTGAGATAGAAAAGCTTAGAAACAATGGGTCTAACTTCACCAAATGGTTCCGCATTCTCGAGAATCATTCTCTGGCGGACAAAAGGACTATGTCCTTGAGAAAGCGCCAGGTGACGCCTGGCCAGAGATGCGCCGGTGATGAGAAAGCTGTTTATCACCACGAAGGATGATTATGATTTGATTAAGATCGCCATGTTGTATGCTATGGAATCGGATCTTCAAAATCGTTTTGAGGAGTTCACGCCCTTTGAGATTCTCGAGGAGCTGAAAAACATGTTTCAGACTCAAGCCCGTTCTGAGAGATATGAGATCTCTAAGAAATTCTTTAACTACAAGATGGAGGAAGGGAGTTCCGTTAGTGAGCACGCCATTAAGATGTCGAGCTACACTCAACGCCTTGAGCAACTGGACTGCAAGATTCCAGAGGAGCTCAAGATTGACAGAGTTATGCAATCACTCCCTCCTAGCTACAAAAGTTTTGTAGTTGCTCACAATCAGATTGGTTCCACTGATGTGATCACTGAGCTCTTCGCTAAGATGAAAGTAGCGGAGGTGGACATCAAAAGGAATAATCATATGTTGATGGTCAACAAGCCCCCCACTTTCAAGAAAGGTAAGGGTGCAAAGAAGCCCTTCAAGAAAGGCGGCGGCAAGCGCGTTGCCCCTGCTGAGAAGAATCTCAAATCTGGTCCTAAGCCGGACACTGAGTGCTTCTATTGCAAGGACAAGGGTCATCGAAGAATCGTCCAAGTACTTAGCGGACAAGAAGGCTGGCACCATCAAAGGTATATTTGATATACATGTTATTGATGTTTTCCTTACTAGCCCTCGCTAGTAGTGCGGGTATTTGATACCGTTCGCTAATATTTGTAACTCAAACAGAGCTACGGAATAGACGACGGCTATGCGGGATGAGGTGACGCGCGCTGGCAACGGATCAAGAGTTGATGTGATGGCGCAAGACGCCTCCTTAGTTTTACCTTCGGATTAGTTTTAAACCTTAATAAATGTTATTATGTGCCTGCTGAGCATGAACATTATTTCGGATCGTGTTTATTGCAAGACGGTTATTCATTTAAATCGAGAATAATGGTTGTTCTATTTATATGAGTAACATCTTTTATGGTCATGCACCTATTGTGAATGGTTTATTTCTTCTAAATCTCGAAAGGGATGAAACACACATCCATAACATTGAGGCTAAGAGATGCAAAGTAGATAGTGATAATACTACTTATTTGTGGCAATCGCTCTAGGTCATATTGGTGTAAAGCGCATGAAGAAACTCCATTCGGTGGACTTTGGAGTCTCTTGATTTTGAATCATTTGACACATGCGAACCATGCCTCATGGGCAAGATGATCAAAACACCGTTCTCCAGATGATGGAGCGAGCAACCGACTTGTTGGAAATCATACATACCGATGTATGCGGACCGATGAGTGTTTCGACCACGGTGGATATCGCTATTTTCTCACTTTACCGATGACTTAAGTAGATATGGGTATATCTATTTAATGAAACATAAATCTAAAACATTTGAAAAGTTCAAGGAATTTCAGAATGAAGTGGAGAACCATCGTAATGTAAAGATTAAGTTTCTACGATCCGATCGTGGGCGAATATTTGAGTTATGATTTTCTCACGCATCTTAAAGCAAGCGGAATTGTTTCGCAACTCACGCCACCCGGAACACCACAGGCAATGGTGTGTCTCGACGCCGAATCGAACCCTATTAGATATGGTCCCATCAATGATGTCTCTTCTTGATTTGTTATCATTTTGGGGTTATGCATTAGAAACGCTGCATTCACTTTAAATAGGGCACCATCTAAATCCGTTGAGACGACACCGTATGAACTGTGGTTTGGTGCTAAACCTAAGTTGTCGTTTCTTAAAGTTTGGGGATGCGCTTACGCCAAGAAGTTGATGCCGACAAGCTCGAACCCAAAGCGAGAAATGCGTCTTCATAGGATATCCTAAGGAAACTATTGGGTATACCTTCTATCACGAACCAAGGCAAAGTGTTTGTCAGAAGAACGGTTCCTTTCTTGAGAAGGAGTTTCTCTCGAAAGAAGTGAGTGGGAGGAAAGTAGAGCTAGACGAGGTTGTTGAACCTTCTCTTGAATTGGAGAGTAGCGCAGCACCTGAAATTGTTCCAGTTCCGCCTGCACCAACAATAAAGGAAGCTAATGACAAGGATCATGAAGCTTCGGACGATGCTGCTACTGAACGTCGCAGGTCGACAAGGTCGCGTGCCCCTCCTGAGTGGTACGGCAACCCTGTCTTGACTGTCTTGTTGGTAGAAGACAGTGAACCTACGAACTATGAGGAAGCGATGATGAGCCCAGACTCTGAGAAATGGCTAGAAGCCATGAAATCCGAATTGGGATCCATGAGCGAAAACCAAGTATGGACTTTGGTGGACCCTCCTAGCGACCGAAAGGCCGTTGAGTGCAAGTGGATCTTCAAGAAGAAAACGGACGCGGATGGTAATGTTACCGTCTATAAAGCACGGCTTGTCGCGAAAGGTTTTCGACAAGTTCAAGGTGTTGACTACGATGAGACTTTCTCTCCCGTAGCGATGTTTAAGTCCATTAGGCTTTTATTAGCAATTGTTGCGTTTCATGATTGTGAAATATGGCAGATGGATGTCAAGACTGCTTTCCTCAATGGCAACATTGATGAAGAGTTGTATATGATGCAACCCGAAGGTTTTGTCGATCCTAAGGATGCTGATAAAGTATGCAAACTTCAGCGTTCTATTTATGGACTGAAGCAAGCATCTCGGAGTTGGAACCTTCGTTTTGATCAAGTGATCAAGAGCTTTGGATTTGTTCCAAATTGCTCTGAGCTTGTATCTACAAGAAAGTGAGTGGGAGCTCGGTGACGTTTCTGGTACTATATGTGGATGACATATTGATTATTGGAAATGACATCAACATGCTTAACGATGTGAAGAGTTATTTGAACAAGTGTTTTTCAATGAAAGACCTAGGTGAAGCTGCTTATATATTGGGCATCAAAATCTATAGAGATAGACAAAAGGCTGATAGCTTTAAGCGAGTACATACCTAGACAAAGTTAAAAGGTTCGAATGGATAAGGCAAAGAAAGGTTCAAAGGCCTATGTTGTCAGGTTAGATATTGAGCAAGGCTCAGTGTCCAGCTATGGTAAATGATAGGGAAGTTATGAGCAAAGTGCCTTATGCCTCGGCCATAGGTTCTATCATGTATGCCATGTTGTGTACTAGACCGGATGTGTCTAATGCTCTTAGTTTGACGAGCAGATATCAAAGTGATCCGAGTGGAACATCGACAGCCGTGAAGAACATCCTAAAGTACCTAAATAGGACTAAAGAAATGTTCTTAGTCTATGGGGTGATGAACAGATCGTCGTAAAGGTTACGTTGATGCTAGTTTCGACACCGACAAGGATGATTCTAAATCTCGATAGGATACGTGTATATTTTGAATGGAGGAGCTGAGCTGGAGAAGCTGCAAGCAAAGCGTGATCATGGGATCTACATGAGAAGCGGAATACATGGCTGCTGCGAAGCGTCAAGTGAAGGAGTTTGGATCAGAACTTCATCCGAGCTTGGCGTGGTTCCAAGTGCATTGGACCCACTGGAGATATTGTGACAACACGGAGCCATAGCACTGCTAAGGAACCAAGATATCATCCAAAGACCAAGCATATCAACTGCAATTTCATATAATCTGAGATTATATAGCGATGGAGATCTGAAGATTAGCAAAGTACATACAGATCCAATGTCGCAGATCCATTGACTAAACCTCTTCCACATGTAAACATGATCAGCACCTCGATTGCCATGGGTGTGAGATTGTTGCCAAATGTAAACTAGATTATTGACTCTAGTGCAAGTGGGAGACTATTGGAATTATGCCCTAGAGGCAATAATAAAGATGTTATTATTATAATTCTTGTTCATGATAATGTTTATATTCCATGCTAGAATTGTATTAAGCGGAAACTTTAATACTTGTGTGGTTTGTGAACAACACTGTCCCTAGTGCGCCTCTATGGACTAGCTCATTGATTAATGATGGTTAAGGTTTCCTAACCATGGATATGAGTTGTCAATTAATAATGAGATCATATCATTGGGAGAATGATATGGTGGATGTACAAACTAAGCGAAGCAATTAGATCGTGTCATCGTGTTCGTCTTTGCGAAGCTTTTCTTATGTCAAATATTGTATTCCTTTGACCATGAGATAATACAACTCCTGTATCGGAAGAAAGCTTTGAGGTCATCAAGCGTCATCCTATGAGAGGGTGATCATAAAGGTGTCTCTCGGTGATCGGAAAGTATCATTGGGTTGTATGTATCGAGATGGGATTTGTCCTCCCAAGTCGGAGAGATATACTTCGGCCCACTTAATCGATATCAACACCGCTTGCAAGCATGTGGTTAAGGAGTTAATCACAAAGTGATATCGGATTACGGGCGAGTAAAGTACTTCGTGAACGAGATTGAACTAGGTATGATGCAAGCGATCGAATCTCGGGCAAGTAAAATATCGCGAGGCGAAGGAATATATATATGGGATTGATTGAATCCTGGCATCGTGGTTCATCCGATATGATCATCGGCGAATGTGTGGGAGTCAATATGGGTTTCGGACCCAGCTGTTGATTATTGATAGAAGATCATGTACGCATATTCTCGAACCCGCAGGGTCACACACTTAACGTGTCTCGACGCTAGGATAGATTGGATAATTGGTTTATGAGTTTTTGTTCGGGGTCTCGGATGGGATCCGGGACATCACGAGAGGTTCCGAAATGGTCCGGAGAATAAGATTCATATAAGGCAGTGCAGTTTTTGGAGTTCGGAATTGTTCCGGGTTAATCGGTATTGTACCGGAAGCTTCTAGAACCTTCCGGAAGGGGACCAACGTGGCCCCATCTTCCGGGAGGGGGCATGGGCCTATAAGGGAGCACCCTGGACGCATTGGGCCAGGGGCACAAGGCCCCATAGGGCCCAGCCGGCCAAAGAGGGTTTAAACCCTAGATAGAGCTTCTAGAAGGGGGGTTTCCTTGCCCCCCACTCCTCCTCCTTTGGGGCCGCCGGTTTGGCTTGGGGGAGGGGCTAGGGCTGCGCCCACCCCTCTATATATAGAGGGCTGGGGGCGCACCACCCCCCTACACCTTCCCCTCCAACCCTAGCCGCCCTGCTGCCCTCCTCTCTCCCTCCCATTGTTGTGGCGAAGCCTGCAGAAATTCTCCACCAATTGCACCGCGCCGTCGCGTTGTAGATCCAACCCATCTCTCCACCATACTTGCTGGACCAAGGAAGGAGGAGACGTCGAGGTGCTGCACGTGTGCATCTCACGGAGGCACCGCCACTTGTGGTGCTAGATCGGATCGGATCGCGAGGAGGAGAAGCGAGTACGACTACATCACCCACGTTCCGACGAACGCGTTCACAGGCGAATCTTCAAGGGTATGAAGATCTAATCCAATCTCTCTCGTTGTTTGCATCTCCTAGATTAGATCTTGGCTTTCCCTCTGTTCGCATCCGTAGAAAATTTTGATTTACTATGCCGCGAAACCCTTCAATGTCGTCGTAGTAGCCAAACAGTGGCGAAAGCGGCGCTTGTTTGTGTAGAGGCGGTGCTTGTGGGCCAGCCAAACAAAGATCTTGCACTTGAGAGGGGCAGCGCTTCTCCAAATATTGTCTGCCTGAGCATCAACCTGCAGGTGCTTAAAAGCATGGACATAGAAATCTTTGTTCGAAAGGCTTTTGTTAGTTGTGTGACAAAGACGAGTATCCGGCGTGTCTGACTGTAGGGTGAAGGTGGCAAGAGCATCATTGAGAGTGGTGAGGTCCAAGTTAGCAGCAGTTGTGAGACAGGGGGCTAGTTGGCTAGCAAGCCCAAGCTGGAAGATAGAGGCCACACTAGCGTTAGGTCTGGAAGTGTGGGAGAAGAGAGCAGGGAATTGGTCTTTGAGAGGGGAAGAATTAACCCAGGAGTCCCACCAGAAGGCCGTGGATTCCCCATTGCCGACCAGCACAGTGGTGATAGACCGGAAGGTGGGAAGACCCGCAAGGATGCCTTTCCAGACCGGAGTGTCAAGATAGTGGTGGTCTCCCATATCCTGACCGCGAGCCCATCTGTACCGACGATGAAACCATGAATCCCAAGGCGCATTTGTGGACGAGTGGAGTTTCGAGAGGAACTTGGAGAGGATGGCAGAGTTTTGAGTGTGGAGAGAGAGGACTGAAGGGTTTCGCAGCATAGCAAATCAAAATTTTCTACGGAAGCGAACAAAGGGAAAGCCAAGATCTAATCTAGGAGATGCAAACAACGAGAGAGATTGGATTAGATCTTCATACCCTTGAAGATTCGCAGGAACGCTCGAACGTGGGTGATGTAGTCGTATTTCGCTTCTCCTCCTCGCGATCCGATCCGATCTAGCACCACAAGTGGCGGTGCCTCCGTGAGATGCACACGCAGCACCTCGGCGCCTCCTCCTTCCTCGGACCAGCAAGTATGGTGGAGAGATGGATTGGATCTACAGACCAAGGCGTGTATATGGTGGAGAATTTCACTGCAGGCTTCGCCTACAAACAATGGGAGGAGAGAGGAAGGCAAAGGCTACTAGGGCTTGGAGGAGATGTGTGTAGGGGAGGCGCACCAGCCTCTATATATAGGTGGCGGGTGGCGCCAGCCCTAGCCCCTCCTCCAAGCCTATCTCTAGTTTAAACGATTTAAACTCTCCCCTTATCCAGAAATTCTATCCCTAGATTTAAACGAGTTAAATCTATCTAGAATCGGCTGGGCCCTATGGGGCCTTGTTCCCCTGTCCCAATGCGGCCAGGACACTCCCTCATAGGCCCATGACCCCTCCCGGAAGGTGGGACCACGTTGGCCCCCTTCCGGAAGGTTCTAGAAGCTTCCGGTACAATACCGATTAATCCGGAACTATTCCGAACTCCAAAAACTGCCGCCTTATATGAATCTTATTCTCCGGACCATTCCGAACCTCTCGTGATATCCCGGATCCCATCCGAGACTCAACAAAATTCATAAACCAATTATCCAATCTATCCTAGCGTCGAGACACGTTAAGTGTGTGACCTGAGTTCGAGAATATGCAGACATGATCTTCTATCAATAATCAACAGCGGGGTCTGGGCACCCATATTGACTCCCACACATTCATCGATGATCATATCGGATGAACCACGATGCCAAGATTAAATCAATCCCATATATATATTCCCTTCGTCTCGCGATATTTTACTTGCCCGAGATTCGATCGTCGGTATCGTCATACCTAGTTCAATCTCGTTCACAGCAAGTACTTTACTCGTTCCGTAATCCGATATCACTTTGTGATTAACTCCTTAACCACATGCTTGCAAGCGGTGTTGATATCAATTACCGAGTGGGCCCGAAGTATATCTCTCCGACTTGGGAGGGACAAATCCCATCTCGATACATACAACCCAACAGATACTTTCCGATCACCTGAGAGACACCTTTATGATCACCCTCTCATAGGATGACGTTTGATGACCTCAAAGCTTTCTTCCGATACCAGGGAGTTGTATTATCTCATGGTCTAAGGAATACAATATTTGACATAGGAAAAGCTTCGCAAAGATGAACACAAGGACACGATCTAATTGCTTCGCTTAGTTTGGGTCTGTCCACCATATCATTCTCCCAATGATATGATCTCATTATCAATTGACAACTCATGTCTATAGTTAGGAAACCTTAACCATCATTGATCAATGAGCTAGTCCATAGAGGCGTACTAGGGACACGGTGTTATTCACAAACCACACAAGTATTAATGTTTCCGCTTAATACAATTCTAGCATGGAATATAAACTTTATCATGAACAAGAATTATAATAATAACATCTTTATTATTGCCTCTAGGGCATAATTTCAACAAGGACGCCCAAGCCGCTAACGTTTTTTGGGGAACATACTGTGGGCCAAGCAACTTTGCACTGCCCCCCCCCCCCCCGAACAGGAATCATCCCCTGTCCAAAGGAAAGCACGGCGACGTTTGTCAATAGCCTCAATGACACCAACAGGAAGAAGGCCGGCGCTCATAGCGTGGGAGAGCATGGCAGAGAGAACAGAGTTGACCAAAATAAGACGCCCCCCGATGGGGAGGGCGCGGCCACGCCAGCCGGAGAGGCGCATGTCACTTTTGGTGATGATATGAGCAAAATCAGAGAGGCGGAGTTTGTGAGTGGACAAGGGGAGGCCAAGGTAGGTCTGAGGGAAGGAGGAAACCGCACAGCCAAAGGAAGAAGCCATAGCCAAGGCATCAGAAGAGTCCGTTTTTATGGGAACGAAAGTACTTTTGTGAAAGTTAATTTCCAGCCCTGTTGCCGAAGAGAATCTGTCCAGGAGAGTTTTTAGATTTTTAACGTGCTCCGGGACAGCCCTAATGATGATGAGGGTGTCGTCAGCATATTGAAGAATGGGACAGGGAAGGTCATCCACAAGAGGGTGGAGAAGGAGCCCGTCGAGAGAGGCTTGAAGAAGTTGTTGCAGGACATCCGCAACGATTTTAAAAAGGAAGGGCGAAAGGGGGTCGCCTTGCCGGAGACCGCGGCGGCATTGGATCCATCGCCCAGGGATACCATTGAGGAGGACAGTAGTTTGGCTATAATTGTTTAGGATCTTGATCCATTGGCACCAAAGTTCAGGGAACCCTTTAGCCCACAAGATACGATCAAGGGCCTCCCAACTGATGGAGTCAAAGGCTTTTCGGAAGTCGAGTTTGAAGACCGCGGCAGGGACAGAGCGTTTATGACAAGATTGGATGATATCAGCAGCATAGATAAAGTTTTCGGCAATCGAACGACCGAAAATAAACCTTGTTTGATCAGGATGAACCACGAAGGGTATAAGTTCCCGTAAGCGGGAAGCCAAGCACTTGGTATGAAGTTTAAGACAACTATTTTGAAGGGAGATAGGCCGGAAATTTTCTGCCTTGTTGGCGCCCTCTTTTTTAGGGAGAAGGACAATGAAGGATTTATTAATAGGACGAAGGTCCGTTTAGAGCGCATGGAAGTCATGAAGGGAAGCAATACGTACTCTACCTCATATACTGATACACGGGTATACATGGTTTGGATATGGGTTTTGCCGGGCCAAAAACTGTTTGGGGACAAACTTATCCTTTCAAGTTTTTAGGTAGGGATGGGGGGACACCGAAGCAAGCATCTTTATTTCTTGCCACACAAATCTTGGAGTATTATTTGGTTGGTGAACACGTAGCGTTTAAAATTTCAGTTTAAGAAATTTCAAGAGGTGGTGACTGATGTGTAGGTCTTAGCGCGCGGATTCTGAAGCTGGAAGTAGAAGAATAGCCGAAACATTTCATTTCATCAGGAGAAAACGAGCCTGTTCTGTCCATCAAGTTATTACAACTTTATTAGCCTTAGAACTCACAGAAGCCACAAAAACAACCGACAGAAAACTCGACCAAGAGGTTAAAGATCACAGTACACTAGCTTTTTAATTCAACACAGGAGCAGACGCTTAAGTCGATGAGAAATACACTCCTCTTTTCCCAATAGACGGTGAGGCTCTAGATGCCAACCAGGTTGACCTCTGCGCCTGAGCCTCCAGACTCGGGGAGACTTCTTGACCTGACCTCGACAACTTCTTCAGTCACGAAAGCCGTCGTAGTTGCCAGATTGGGCTTTGCATCTGCGGAAAGAAGCACACGAGAAAACATTAGCAACTACCGACTAACATCAGCGATACTGCTACTGTCTCCAGAACAGCGAGTGTGTATGGTTTACCTTTGTTATCTTCAGCGCTGACGCTGTAGCCGGTGACGCGCTCGACGATGCCGTAGAGCATGTCCACGAGCTGAGAAGCGAAGCTGGCCATGGCCATGGGAGCTGCAGGCTTGGAGCTGTGAGAACAGGTGTTGCTAGTGCTAAGCTTGGAGCTGGAGGCTTGGAGCTGGTTTTGATGCTTGCGACTGGTGAGTTTGATAGCCTTGCCGGAGTGCCGTATTTATACACGGCGCAGGGTCACACCAACCGACCGATCTTCAGATGAGCCCCACGCGCGTGCGAGTATATTCAAGAACGCATCAGAGTTATGGGATATCTCGAGAGAGAATCAGAATTTCTTGGTTGCCCCCAGTGCCAGCATGTGCGTCACACGGTTAGTGACTAGCATGCCTACCCTCTCTCCAAAGAGACGGCACCAACTACAAGGAAAATGTGCAGGGTGCCGAAGAGTGGTCGAATGTCAGCTATTGGCAACATGACTGCGGCAACTGATACTATAATCGAGGTGCCTATTACACGAGAAAATTGCATAAGGAAGCATTGTCAACTTGGTATAACATATGATTATGTACAGTAATCTCCACATTGTTTGATCTCCGTATCGTCGAGCCACATGAGCAATTTGTTTTTGCAGGCAAATACTGGAACTTTATTAGACAGGAAGGATTACAAAGCGATCGTGTTCTAGCAACTGAAGAGCATCTTCAGGTCCAGAACCCAACCAAGTTACATTGCGACGTTACAATCTTGCAAAAGATGCAAGAAAGTCACTAATCCTAACCTATGAGCGTTTCACCTTAACAAAAACACACTCTTTATCTTGATTAACTAAGTTCCTGATCTCATGCTGTCATGCACCCAATGGAGTAGGGGTGACCTAGCCACATGAGCAATTTGCAGGCTGCTTGTCCTCTTCTTGTCTTGGTTACGAGGATGGTGGGAAGATTAGTCACCCCACATGTCTCAAACGCGGGTGTATGCAGGTGGCGGTGGTGCCTACTACTCCATCTATTTCAAAATATCAGATGTTTTAAGTTTGTGAAGAAAATATATCTAAACTCCTTTTAGCGTGTAGATTCACTTCAAACCTAAGTGAACTTACATACTCCCTCCGACCCGTATTAGTTGACTCAAATTTGTCTAGATTTGGATGAAACTAGACACTATTTTGTATATAGGTTCATCCAGGGGCGGAGCTGGAGCTCGAGTCACCCTGATGCACAATCTTACTATTGTATAAAATTTTCGAGCAACAGTGTACTATATAAATGCATGATTTATATCTTCAAAATAAATAATACGACGTAATAAGAGATGGTGTACAGTACATAGAATCACGTAATTAAAATATCAAAATTCTTTATATATAGATGCAACAAAAGAAAAAGTTACTTGCAAAAGATGCCTTACATTTTCGAATTGCAAAATATGTCGTCAAGCACGAAGGCTCAAAAAGCTGCAAAACAAAAAGTATGTCTAGATGTCAAGTGGAATAATTGAATGACCATAATTACAGTGCTGAAGTAGATAAAATTTTCATATTACCTTCTTATGTTTTAGTACAATCGATTCTTCAAAGCCATGAAATACTTAACCACTTGATCATTGGTGACTTTCTTCATCTCCTCTTTCTCCACATAACAAATAACATCATCGCTCAAGCTGTCATCATTGAGGCGATTGCGCAAAAATGTTTTTACTAGTTTCATGGCTAAAAAGCACCTCTCAACTGTAGCGGTGGCAACTGGCAACACAATCACTAATTTCAACAACCTATAAAACAAAGGATACATAATATGCCTCCTTGTCTCCACCATTTTTTTAGAGAGCTCAATAATTGTTGATATGTTGGAAAAGCTATCATCTGTCCGTACATCAGCAATATAGAGGCGTAGATCCTTATCAAGATCCCTCAACTCCCCAGAATCAAAATCTTGAGGATATAGTTTAGCCAAATTTATCAAACTCTCCAAATTAAAATCACGAAATGAATCTCTTGGACTCAAAGCCGCTGACCAAACAAGCAAATTGGAGGATGTTTCACTGAATCTACCATCAAGCTCTTGAACTAGCCAATCAAAAACATCATTGAAGCAATCGACTTGATAGTGATGTTTGTTGGTAATTCCGGTTACCTGCCTTCTCTTTTTTAGATTAACATAGGCTGCTTCCATATCTAACTCTTCAATATCATGTCTCTCACAAAAACCATGAACTTCAACCAGCAGGGATTCCCATCCATTTTCTCTAAGTTCATTCAAAACAGTTCTAGTTGACTTCACACATTTCATGGCATTTACTATGTCTTGATCCTTCCGCTGCAATGCTAATGACAATGTGTTTGTAGTTGTAAGAGTAGTCAGCATGAGATGCAAATAGAACACAAAGTCAAAGGACTGAAAGTACACTAAGAGACCATTTGCAAGGTCTCTATTTGTTCTATCAGTGTCTTCTTCTCCCACATACTCTAGAACTTTAATGACTGATCGAAATAGGTCCACCAAACTTTTAAGTGTCTTGGCATGAGAACCCCAACGGGTGTCTCCAGGTCTTTGAAGGCATTGCTCTTGATTCAGCCCCGTACCAGTTGTAAGCTGCCCACACCCTAAAGCTTTGCTCATTTCTTCAAGATTGATGTCTCTAATCATATCCCTTCGCTTGGCAGATCCACCTACCACATTCAACAATGTAGTAATCATAGTAAAAAAATTACTAACTTCTTTATGCTTTCTTACCACAGCCACAACAACCAACTGAAGTTGATGAGCGAAGCAATGGACATAATACGCCGTACTGTTTTCTCTCATTATCAATGATTTGAGACCATTAAACTGACCTCGCATATTGCTAGCACCATCGTATCCTTGTCCTCTGACTTGATTGTAACTCAGCTTGTACTTTGCAAATAAAGAATCAATTGCAGCCTTGAGGTACAAAGAAGTTGTTTCTTTCACATGAACAAGACCAACAAAACTTTCTTTAAAATCTCCAGAACTATCAACATACCTTAGAGCCACTGCCATTTGTTCTTTGCAAGAGACATCCCTGGATTCATTAACAAGCAAACAAAACACATTACTACCAATTTCTTGGAGAATAGATTGCACTATCTCGTGTGCAAAACCTTCAGCAATATCTTTCTGGACCTCCGGAGCAATCATCAAAGCATTCCTTGCAGCATCTTTTCCCATAGCCTTTCCTAAAACTGGATCATGCTCGGCTAAGAAGTCACGAACCTCCAAAAAATTACCTTTATTGTGGGAGTTTTTCGACTCATCGTGGCCTCGAAAAGGTAATCCTTGCTTGAGCAACAACCTAGCTATGTCAATTGAGGCATTCAGTCGAGTAAAATAAGCCTTCTTGGCTGCTTCACTTTGAATGTTAATAGCAACATCAATGTGTTGGTCTCTCTTTAGCAAATCAATACATTTTTTCATTGCTTGATTGTGGACACTATCCACATCACCAACATGATCTTTTAGCCTTGTCTTCACGTTCCAGGTATCCCAACCATTCAGAACAAATGCCTCATATCCAGCTTCCTTCTTGCTGCCACGGTCCCTAAACAAGAAACAACAAAAACAATATGCTTTGTCCTTCTCTTCACTATATTCAAGCCAGCTTCCGAACTCATCAAACCAATCAGGATTGAACCTTCTGTTTTTTACCCCAAACTTCGAATACGGAAAATTAAATTCTCTTGGTTGGCAAGGTCCATTAACCAAGTATTTTCTTCTTACCACTTCTTTCAAATTCAGATGCAATTTTCTCTTCCCTGGATCATATTGAATCTCCTCTTTCCAATTCATGTCTTCTGGAACATCTTGTGATAGGGCTTTTCTTTTAATAACAAACCTGTCCATAATACACCTGTATTTGACAAATAAATATACACGTCAAACTTAAAAAAGATTAGAAAATTATCACCAGAATAAATTCAATCTGTAGAGTTTTTGACCGAGAAAGATCTACGTACCAGGTTGCTGGAACGGAAAGTAGACAAACAGATAAAAATTGAGAGAGAAGATCGCCTAATCGCCGGAGGAGCTTCCGAGGCGGCGCTGAGATGTGCGCTCGCTGCTTGCGTCCCTGCGTCGGGAATCGCCGATGCCTGCTGCAGCGATGCGCCGCCAGACGCCAGTTGCCTTCTCGTCTTTTTTTCCTGAGGGATCGGAACGATCAAACCATCAAGGACGTGTGGTCCTTGCCGTACAGGTACATATACAGTTTTTTTTTTGAAACAACGTGCGCGTACAGTTTGTTAGTATTTGAACTGTTCATTGACCAAAACTATATGGTCCTCGCGTGCGGGTCGGGAGCCAAGCGACAGCAGCCAGCTCGACAGACTGCGCCTCCCTGATGCACAACCTCCGGCCCACCCTGATGCCCTTTCGTATTTAACATGTTAAGTACCGCTAAAAAATAAATTGAACCCTGTGTCCCGTGCATCAGGGTAGGCACATTGGCGTCCGCCCCTGGGTTCATCCAAATTTTAACAAATATAAGTCAAGTAATATGAGTCAGAGGAAGTATTAAAAAAAGTCTAGATATATTTGTTTCACAAAACTAAAACATCTTATATTTTAAAACGGATGGAGTAGCACATATCGGAGGCAAGAGCGAAGCATGCATCGGAGTAGGAGACAATTCCTATTCTCCACTTAGTGCGGGCTCTATGTCGACGCCGCATAGGGCATACTTTTGGGCCAGCCCGTTTACTCCTCTGCTTCTGTTTCTTTTCTATTATTTTTTTTCAGAACATTTTATTTTTAATCAGAACAATTTTAAATTCTAAACATTTTTCAGATCTAGAAAAAGTCAAATTTAAACATCTTTTTAAAATCCAGATTTATCGGAACTTTTAAATTTGAACATTTTCTAAATATGAACGTTGCTCAAATTTAAAAACTTTCTGAAGGTGAATATTTTTGACAAAATCTGAGCTTTTTTAATACTATACAACCAGAAAAAAAACATAAAATGAGAAAATAAAAAAAAATCTATTACTAGGCCACATTTGGGACGACCCATGAAAGTGGGGCTTTAGGCAGCGGCACCGGCCGCGCCCAAAGCAAGCGGGGAATAGGAGCTCCCTGCATAGGAACAATAGATCACAAACCGAGGAAGATTAACCGGTCGATCGTTTCCCCACCATGATCACAGAAGAGGCACATTGCCTTATGTGGCAGTCCTCGGCGAGCCAATCTATCCAAGGTGCACACCCTGTTTCTGCACGCCAACCACTAAAAAAACTGGGCATTTTAGCGGCGCTCTTGCGGACCAGATCTGACTTGCTACAGCCATAACGCTCCTTCTGACAAAAAAGGCTCCATATGCTGACCTCGACGAGTAGCAACCATCGCTGGTCGACCTCCATAAGAAGTTAAGAACTTGTCTGTCTCACCTGATGTATGGCTAGTTGGCTACAGCACAAAAACTTTCAATCTTTGGCTGAGAGACACGAATTGAACCAACCATGCATGTATAAAGGGCCGAGCAAACAATTTTTATGGTGTTTCAGGTGTGCACACATCACCATTTTTGTTTAAGTTTCCTCAATAACAAATACTATTTCTAAACAAAATACTCTACAGAATACTGTAGGTTCCAAGAGACCAAGTGATTTTAGAAACGCCCCGCAAAGACTATAATAATCATAAATTATTACAGGAACCTCCCAAAAGAACAGAGGGAGAATGCAAAGGTATCAGCACACTAGCACACTCGTAAAGATTACAAGAACCGCAAGAATCACCAAGTTTAATTAATGGGAAGGCGTCCTCCATGGAAGGGAATCTAGAGTGGCAATGCACGCTCTTCATGGATCGCTTGAACACAAGGGAAAGCCACACACGAAATCTGCAACAACGAGAAATAGATCTTCAAACCGAATCATCATGCATGCATCAATGCATGCGGTGGGCTAATTGACCCCCGCCCCGGATCCTCCTGACACGATGGGACCTCTTGCTCGAACCTCGACGTGCTGCAAGAAAATGAGAGTAGCACGTATGCATGGTGAGTATACCTTGTAGCGAAATGAAATGTTTGAAAACCAGCCAGAGAGTTTTGGGCAGATTTGAAATATGCACGAGTACCTCCTGCACTGCTGGAGCCGGCTTGGCGGGCTCGGCACCATCCTTGACTCCTCCGGCGCGTCCACAGCCGGCGACGCGGTCGACGAGGCCGAGGAACCTGTCCTTGAGCTGGGCGGCGAAGTTGGCCATAGGATCGAGCTGGTCCGATTTTTCTGGAACTATGCTATGCTTCCTGCTTACTCGTTGCTCGTTAAGCTGCTGTAGTGCTGTGTGCTTCCGGCCATCACTGGCTGCTCCATTTATACACGGCGTGGACGGGCATCTGACGCGTCGGCCAGCTTCACCGGACACACGACAAGGCCGGCCCACGAGCGCGCTGGGGGACGATCAGTAGTATCCAGATCGCTTTACCTTTTCATGATCTGCATGCATCAGTACTACTCCCAATGGGACGGAGTTGCCTTGAAGCCGCTGGGGTCAGCTGAACCCAATGGAATTATGGAAAATACATATTCATTCACTAATTAGTGTTAGCTAGTGTTGATTTGTAGAGGATGACACCCACTATGATAGAGAGATTGTAGTGATGACCCCAATAATATTTTTTTTCTCAGCTTCATCTCCCATTTTTCTCAACAGCTCCGCGGTCTTCGGCGGAATCTTCGTTATTCCACATGCGTGACACGATGAACGCATTGCATCACCGTGTGTTTAGTGGAACCATGGAAGGTTGAAGAAGTTGGGCGTACTTTTTTTTGGCGCAGGTTCAAGAAGTTGCAATGATGGCCAGATCTGAGGAAGAATCGACCGTACGTTGAGGCCTGGTTGGCCGAGAGGAAAAGGTTGGGCCAGGCCGGGCTCTTGGTAGGGTTTGGTACTCTCCTATACATTCTTGTTTTTTACATTTTTGTTCTTCCACTCTAGCAATTTTCTTATGTCTTCCATCTTGTTAAAAAAAACTACTAATAATAAAATTAACTTTTCTTAAAATGCAAACTGGAGCTGCAAGTTATCATTCCAGCTTCCAGGCTTCCAGCTGAGCCTGCCGATACTAACCATCAAGAATCATTCGGCATCAAAGTTAATCATGTCATGTCCTTGTTGTAACTTTAGTCCTTCAACAATGGGGCCTCAAATCACTGCGACCAGCTAGACCGTTTTTTTCGGTCCTACAAAATGCAATAATCGGAAGGAAAGAAAACCAATCGAATTATGGATGCTCTTCAATTAAAGTGCTCGACCGGCCCTTGTATGTTCGGTGCTAACCATGTGGTGCTCAATTATGAAAGTTTACTACCTAGCTAGTTGTTTGTACTTTGTACTACTACATATCCAGACTCTTCAAACATAACCACTGGAATAATGTTCTGAGAGGATGGCCCCGTTGAAATAGCAATGTTTTTTCTCCACACACAAAAATGGATATGAATTAATAACAGATACACATAGAAATACCATGCTTAATTTTTATGGTAAACAATCTCATACTTATCACACGCGTCATTCCTTTCTCACTGGTAATTTAGTGCCTTATATCAAATGGTCAACTAACGTAAGTGGTGCATCTTGTAAATGTCCCGCATAAATAAGGGACGTCGTCATATGAAGCCTAGGATTTCGAGTGCATATATTCAAAATTTCAAAGGGTCTAAATAGTTTTTTTACAATCAAAAACCTAGTTCTTGGCATGCCTAATTGATTATAGGAACATCATACACTTCTATCCATAAAATAAACAGAAGATACAATCCATTTTAACCATATCAATGGTTCATGAGAAGAGATTATAAATTGAAATTATTCAACATATTGGTCGTTCGTTGATACGATCTGTTCGTACCGCTGATGTGAAATGCTAGGGAAAACCTTATTTGTCGCCCATTGCGAAACATGGATCAATCCTGCACACGCGGCCTGCGAGCTGTGAATTTTTTTTTTTTTGCGAAATTTCATCAATCTATTAATAATCATTAACAGTAGTATAAAAAGATCTAAAAGTAATAAAAATTACAAATAGGTCATTTGACCATCTAGCGACGACTACAAACACTAGCGCGAGCCGAAGGCGCGCCGTCATCCTCGCCCCTCCATCACCGGAGCCGGACAAAGCTTGTCGTAGTAGAGGTTATTGTAGTAGACAGACGGGAAGTCGTCGTGCTAAGTCCACAAAGGACCAGCACACTAGAGCAGCAACCATCGCCAATGATGACATCCATAGATCGAAAGAGATTGACCTGAAAACAAACTAACGAACACAAAAACGGACAGAATCTCAGGAGATCCGCCGGACAAACGACTCCATGCGCCCTCCGTCGATGTTAGATGTACCACCAGGACGAGGATAGAACGGAAAGGACCTTAGTCTGACTTCAGGACGTAGTCGTCGCTTCAACATTCCAAAGAAGACACTAGAAAATAGACAAAACAAATAATAAAAAATCTTCCACCGGCGAGAGGCCGTGGTCCGCCACACCTCCAAGGCCTTAGGGCCAAGGGAGGTGGAACGGACCGGCGAGGGGTGCGAAACCCTAGATGGGGTTTTTCTACTCGTGTGGCCTCTCCCCTGGCGGCGCAAGTACGTACCGGTCACGATCAAGCAACTTCTGTGAGCTGTGATGTTGCCCGTTTACACGGTTTCTTTCCAACTTTCTGTTCTCTAGGTTGTTTTCGGGTATTTTTGGTTTTTTGGTTTGGTTTTTTGACTTCTTTCTATTTTCTATTTTTTAATTCAAACATTTCTCGATTTCGAAATTTTATAGAATTCAAACAACTTGCAAATTTTAATATTTTTCAAATCTAAACATTTTTCAGATTTGAACTTTTTAAAAGTATGAAGAAAATTTGATTCTAAACAAATTTCAAATCTGAACATTTTACAAAATTGATTTGTTTTAAAAAAAATCATAAAAAGGTAAAAGTAAAATAATAGAAAATTAGCAAATTATCTGTTACAGGGCCATGGGCCATCTAGTGGCCCCTTCCGCTGAAGGCGACAAATAGGGACACCCAATGCTATAGGAACGTCCGAGAAGAAGCTGCGTGATAGAGCAATTGGGCTTGCTAGCTAGTTGGCCACGAGTAGGGACTTAGGACGGTGGGATGTGTGCTGGTTACGCTCTCCACTTTCTGTTTCTCTATCCTCGTTTATATATGTACCAAATATATACTCTATACATGTAGTTTTTGGTCAAAATTTTCGTGTATGCATTTGAATACCCTTGAATTGAAATGTGCCCACCCTTAGCATTCTAGTGAAACAATGAAAGAACATGTGGCGGTGTACGAAAAGATGTTGTAGGCGTGAATTGTGAAATGAGAGGAAATGAAAGATAATGGTGGGAAATGTGTTGCATAAGACTAGTTGTGCAATTACTACAAGAGTGATTGGAGAAGATTCTAACTTTGTGCATAACCATCAAGTGAGAATTATAAAAAGTTATAACTTGTATTGAAGTCCCACTTCAAAAAAATTTGATGAATGCATAGGCTTATTTCATATTACAAGTTGCATTGTAAGTGAAGGACTAAAAGTAAAATCCAAGACTGCCACACACCAACTGCGACTGAAGCATGAATCAAGCTAACACATTCCCATGCACTAAAACACAACGCGTTGGATGTTCCACGGATCTAACTCGACAAAGAAGAGAAACATTGTCCTAACAACTGCAAAATGAGGGTACAAAGTAGACCAGATGACAGCAATACCAACAACAAAAGTAAAAAAGCATATATACAAGCCTCTATAGATGCCACTTCTTTTTCTACACACAAGGCTATACATCACTATGAACCCAAAGATCCTAGCGTAAATTACGAAGACATGTGCAAGTATCCAACAGTGTGTGTAGTCGACAGAGATTTAATCATTTCTGAGGCAAGTAAGAGCGAATTCTTCCGTTAAAGAAAAGCTCAAGGTGGTAAGATACACAGTGATGCGACACAATGTAGATGAAGTCATGCAGAGTGCGCGCAAGAAATGTTTTTCAGATTGGTGATCTCACAACGCCATGCGTAGAATTACAAAAGGAGCGTGCGTAGTACACCAATGAATCAATCAACCGAAAGATGAAACAGAAGTGAATAAACAGAAGCTGCTAGACACATGACCTATTTTCTTCCTCCATCCTAGCTTGGCGACCCACGGCGCAGCCTCCCCGATCCCCGGCAAATTCAGAGCCTACCGCCCGCTGCCGCCCGACACATCAACCATTTTTGATCTATATCCTTGAGACCTTCATCCAGATCCATGGTGAAATGAACCAGCTCAGAATCGAGTCGTACATAGAATCGAAGTTGTACATACCAATGCACCAATGACCAATCTACATACCTGTGGGCTATGTTTCAGCGGTCTGGAAACCGGCTGAGCGCGCGGCCGACCAGAGAACATCTGCCCCCGACATGCCATAACAAGGCCGTAGATATCTCTGCCGAGCTTGGATAGAAGAGGCCGAGGAGACCACCAGGAGGGGAACACCCTCTCCCGCCCCGGTCCCCCGCCGGCAGCTGGCCACCGGAGGCCGTGAGCGATTTTATAGCGGCGTTGTCGCGGCAGGGGCGAGGTAACTGGGACCGGTACGCCGCACGTGGAGTAGTTTAAGCAGGGAGGGAGACGTATGGGGTGGCGGCCGTAGCGGTCAGTGGCACGCATGGCCAGCTCTGCGTAGGCGGTGTCGTTTTTCCCGAGGGAGGGGCATGGGCCGCCATGCCGTGCTCTGACGAGGAGCTGTGCGTGGTGACTGACTCGATCTGAGGGAGAGATCGTGCCTGGCGTTGCATGCAAAGGCCTTGTCCACCTCCTTGGGCGACCGGGAAAAGACACCAGATTCTCCCACGCGCGCGCGTCGCTAGTTCCATGCAAAAAAACCTCTGATTCAGTGCAAGATTCGGCGCATCGTCGTGCGTACATGGAGCTTGGAGCCTACCGTTTTCGGATACAGGCCAACACATTCCCCCAGTTTAGACCAAACATGCATCGTGCTGCTCTGATATTTGAACGCTAATTCAACCGTAGGAGGGGTCAGATTTGCTTCAGCCGAGACAGTTATCGTGGTGCTCTGAAATTTCAACGCTAATTCAAACGTATGAGGGGTCTGATTTGCTTCAGCCTGTCAGGATACGTAATGTGTCCATATGTGTTTAGAGTCCTAATCTTGTATCTAACATGTATCATGTGATGTCTATATAATAAGAATCCAAGGACCCCAACGTGTGTTGTGGTGTCCCCTCAATATTGTCTCGTATTGTTTTATATGGTATCAGCCAGACTTCGGTCCTAAACCCTAACCCTAGCCGTCGCCGCTGCCATGGGTTCTTCTGCCGCGTCCACCTCCTCCGCCCTCGCCGCTCTCCTCCCCTCGTCGGCGCAGTCAATCGTCGTCGGCGTTACGTCCTCCGCTCCCTCCCCGATTCACTTCGGCGACAAGATAACCGTCAGGCTCTCCTCCGCCAACCATCTGTTTTGGCGTGCGCAGGTCGTGACTCAAATCCAGAGCTACCTGCTCCACGACTATGTCGAGGGCACCTTCCCGTGCCCCCGTCTCACGTCACCGTCGCCGCGACGGACACTGCCCCTGTCGTCCGTGTCATCAATCCGGCCTATGCGGCCTGGGTTTAGCAAGATCAGGCTATCCTCAACGCCTTCCTCTCGTCTGCGTCCATCGAGGTCGGCAGCATGATCATGTTTGCCAAAACCTCGCGGGAGGTGTGGATCACCATCGAGAACAGCTTCGCCGCTCAGTCCTCGGCGTGATCTACGCAACTGCGTGATCAGCTTCGTGATACCCACAAGCTAAACCAACCGATGTCGGTCTACTACAACAAGGTGAAGACGATCACCGATACCCTAGCATCGATCGGCCAGCCCCTCTGTCCCGAGGAGTTTGTCTCCTCCGTGCTCCATGGTCTCGATGAGGAGTATGATTCGATGGCTGAGGTCGTCCGTGATCGCGACACCCCGATGTCGGCTCATGGTCTCTATGCGCGCCTGATGTCCGCCGAACAGCGCAAGGAGGCGCGTCGTTCCAATCTGGTTGGAGGTGTCCACTCCGCCAACGCCGCCAAGACGGGCGGGTATAAGCCCTCTCGCCCTTCGGCGCCCTCTCCAACACAGTCTTCCTTCCGTCCGCCTTCTTGGTCGGGGGCGGGTGCTCGGCCGCCTGCTCCAGGAAGCGCTGGTGGTGCTGCTCTATCCTATGGCCGCGGCAATGCCCCACGGCCCCACTGCCAGCTCTGCGATGAGGTCGGGCACCTTGCTGCCCGCTGCTTCAAGAGGTTTCAGAAGGCCTTCCTCGGCGTGGGCAACGACGGCCACTTCCTCGACCGCCAGCTTGCCCAGGCCAACGCCCCCCACCACAGGCCTTAGGCCAATGCCGCCTACTAGGGTCATACCTTGACCCTGCCGGTGGATCCGACCTAGTATCTCGACACCGGTTCTACGGACCACCTCACCAATCAACTGGAGAAGCTGCACATGAAGGAGGCCTATCAGGGGTCGGAGCACGTCCACACCACCAACGGGGAAGGTATGCGTATTTCTCATGTTGGTCAAGCTCTAATTCCCACTTCATCATCTAGGCATCTCCATCTTCGTAATGTCTTGCATGTCCCTACTGTCACTAAAAATCTTCTTTCGGTTTGTCGTTTTACTCATGATAACCGTGTCTCCATTGAGTTCCATCCTAATAGTGTTTTTGTAAAGGACCTACTTACGGGGGCCATCCTGCTTAGAGGGCGCGTTCGTGGTGGTCTCTACGCTCTCGACGCTCCACCCACCACTCCATTACTCGAACAAGCACTCAGCGCTCTTAAAGCTTCGTCTGCATAGTGGCGCGCTCGTTTAGGCCATCCGGCTTCGCAGGTTGTGCAACATGTGTTGTATCGTCATCATCTTCCATCAGAGTCCAATATGTGTGATGCCTGTCAACACGGCAAGAGTAATCAATTATCGTTTTCTATTTCCCATCATGTAATGACTGCTCCTCTTGAGCTTATTTATTCTGACGTATGGGGTCCTGCTCAGACATCTGTTAGTGGTCATTCATATTGTGTCAGTTTTCTGGATACTTATAGTCGTTTTACATGGCTTTATTTGATTAAACGAAAAAGTGATGTGTTTGAGGTGTTTCGGGAATTTCAGGCTCATGCTGAGCGTCTCCTTGATCACAAAATAAAATATGTTCAATCTGATTGGGGGGTGAGTACATTAAGTTGAATGTCTTCTTTCAGCAGCTTGGTATTGCTCACCGTGTGTCCTGTCCTCACACCCACCAACAGAATGAAAGTGCTGAGCGCAAGCACTGCCACATTATTGAAACAGATCGTTACTCTTCTTGCACATGCCTCTCTCCCGTTTTGCTATTGAAGTGATGCTTTTGTTACAGCCTGCTTTCTCATAAATTGCATGCCAACACGAGTCATTCATATGCAAACACCTCTTGAGCGGTTGTTGGGTGAAGTTCCGGATTATACTTTCTTTCGAGTTTTTGGCTGCGCTTGCTGGCCAAACCTTCGCCCCTATAATAAACACAAACTCGAGTTTCGCTCTAAACAATGTGTGTTCCTAGGTTACAGTCCTTTACATAAATGGTACAAGTGTCTCCATGTCCCTAGTCATAGCGTCTATATCAACCGTGATGTTGTTTTTGATGAGTATGTTTTCCCTTTTTCGACCACTTCATCATCCACCTCCGCTCCTTTGTCATCTTCTTTACCTACTGAGATTGATCAATTTGTAGATATGGCGCATGCCCCTCTTTTGCTCCCTAACCATGGTGCAGGTACGGGTCGTGGTGCTCGTCTTGAGCTGCTAACCGACCCTCCATCGCCCTCGTCCTCGCCAAGTCCGACTGCATCATCACCTGTTCATCGGCACGCTCGTGTCAACGCCGATCGCGATGCGATGCCTCCCGGCCGGCTCCTGCACCGGTCCAGATGGACCGCCGCCTGCCCTGGCCTCGCTGACTTACGGGCCCGAGCCCGTTGCTGGTCCATCCGGCCCAGCGCCCGCGTCTCTGACCGCGCCCCTGTCCCCGACAGGATTTTCCTCGACGCCCGCGCCATCCCCGGTCTCCACAGCCTCGACCGGATCGTCTCCGGCCTCCGAGCATGCATCTTCTGCTCTGACTACTCCTAAGGCTGCTCCTGTGCCTCCTGCTCCGCTGCGACCGGTCACTCGTCTTCAGCGTGGCGTCCGTCGGCCCAAGCAACGGTCTGACGGCACGGTCGCCTGGATGGCTGCTTGTTTTGCTGATGTTGCAGCTGATCCATCCTCTGAACCTCGGCACTTCCGTGCCGCTCTTGGTGTCCCGCACTGGCGTGCGGCTATGGAACAGGAGTTTGATGCATTGCTCAAGAACAACACTTGGCGACTTGTTCCCCCAAAATCTGGTGTCAACATTATTGATTCCAAATAGATCTTCAAAGAGAAGCATCATGCCAATGGAAATATTGAGCGATATAAGGCACGTCTTGTAGCCAAGGGATTCAAACAGCACCAAGGTCTAGATTATGATGATACATTCAGTCATGTGGTCAAGCCGGCGACTATTCGTTTGTTGTTCTCTCTTGCTGTTTCCCGAGGCTAGTGTCTTTGGCAGTTGGATGTTCAGAATGCCTTTCTCAATGGTATTCTCGAAGAGGAAGTTTTTATGCGTCAACCACCTGGATTTGAAGATCCTCAGTGCCCCAATCATCCATGTCGCCTGGATAAAGCTCTTTATGGCCTAAAGCAGGCTCCACATGCGTGGCATGCTCGCCTTGGGGCTGTTATTCATCAGCAAGAATTTGTACCGTCTAATGCTGACACGTCTCTGTTTATTCTGCACCGACCGGATGTGACCATCTATCTCCTGGTGTATGTGGATGGTATCATTGTGCTCAGTTCAGCCGACTCTGCTATTGATCGTTTGGTGCTTGGTCTTCGTCAGGAATTTGCAGTTAAAGATCTTGGTCCGCTTCACTTTTTTTTGGGATTGGAGGTTGCTCGTTCGTCTACTGGTCTTACACTTACACGGCGGAAATATGCTCATGATCTTCTCAAACGCGCCGGGATGCTGAAGTGCAACACCGCTGTCACACCAATGTCAGCAACCATCAAACTTTTTCATGTGTATACCCACGGCTTACCGACGATGCTCGATTATCGTAGTATAGTTGGTGGCCTACAGTATCTCACCATGACCTGGCCTGATATCTCGTTTGTTGTGAATCGAGTATGTCAGTTTCTACACTCCTACTGAAGATCATCTTGCTGCTGTCAAACGGATTCTTCGATTTGTCAAGCACACTATTGGACATGGGTTGCATCTTCGCCCCTCCTCGTCTACCGCTATCTCGGCTTTTTCTGATGCCGACTGGGCTGGTGATGTGGATGACCGTCGATCCACGGGGGGCTTTGCAGTGTTCTATGGAGGTAACTTAGTTGCTTGGAGTGCTCGCAAGCAAGCTACAGTCTCACGCTCCAGTACAGAGGCAGAATACAAATCAGTTGCTAATGCTACGGCTGAGGTTATTTGGGTTGAGGCATTGTTGAAAAAACTTGGTGTTCGACAGCTATCTCCACCTATTCTATGGTGTGATAACATGGGGGCTACATATCTTTCTTCGAATCCAGTATTTCATGCTCGGACGAAGCACATCGAAATTGACTTTCACTTTGTTCGAGAAAGAGTAGCTCAGAAGCTTCTGCAAGTTCGATTCATTTCGTCAAAGGATCAACTCGCAGATATATTCACTAAACCCTTACCTCTTCCTATGTTCGAGGAGTGTAAACGCAATCTCAACATGTTGTCTCCGGTTGAGATTGAGGAGGCTGTCAGAATACGTAACGTGTCCGTATGTGTTTAGAGTCCTAATCTTGTATCTAACATGTATCATGTGATGTCTATATAATGAGAACCCCCAGGATCCCAACGTGTGTTGTGGTGTCCCCTCAATATTGTCTCGTATTGTTTTACACAGCCGAGACAGTTGTTTGTGAACTAGAGGCTTTAGCGGAAGTACGTCGAAATAAATTGAACTGAAATGTCAATCAAATGAATAGATTGCAGAGGAGGAAATCAAATGCTAGGAACGGTCAAAGGACCAATTTATTGTATATGGAAGTTGATTCAAATCAAGATAATTCCATAATAATGTCGCAAATAGCAGATAGTATCAGAATAAACTTGTTCATTCCATTTTAAAAGATGAGGGCACAGATTATTATGAAGGTTTATTTGTGGCCAGAAGAAACCAACTTCTTTATGGGCCATACTCAAGAAAATGTCAAAATGGAGGTATTCAAAATGGAACACATCAAGGCTACATGTCCGATTGGCTTTCTAGCTGAGTTTTACGAGAACTTCTGGAATGTCATTAAAACGGACATTCTAGAATTGTTTGGGTTTCTTCATGCTGGACAACTAGACTTATTTCGCTAAATTTCGACAGAATAATTTTGTTTCTAAGGTAAATAAAGCAAAATGGATCCAACAATATAGTCATATATATCTTCTTAATATTAGCTTTAAAATATTTACGAAAACCTCAAGATGAGGATGAATTTGGTGGCTGAACATGTTGTTCCTCCCACACAAACTGCATTCATGTCATGAAGAAACATCCTAGACAGGTAGTAATCCTACATGAAAGAGTCCATGAATTGCATCAAAAAACTGAACGGGGTAATACTAAAAATTGAATTTGAAAAAGATTATGACAAATTCAAGTGGTCCTTCCTTCAGTTGGAATGAAAGGTTTCTCCAAAGAGTGGAGCTCTTTGATCCATAATTTTGTGTCTACAGTTAGTGTGGCCATCAAAGTCAATGATGATGTTGGCAAATACTTCTAATAAGGAAAGGCTAAGACAATGTAGCTCATGTTATTTAATATAGTGACTGATATGTTAGTTGTCATGATTGAACGCACAAAAAATGATTTGGTCGAAATGAGGAAGTGGTTCCACATCTTTCCTTTCTTACAAATCTCTTGGCAGAAGATTAGTTCTCATTAATTTTGTACTAAGTTATATGGTACTGTATGTGATTTTTTCTTCTAGTTACCCAACGAATTCTTACATAAATTAGACTATTTATGATCAAAAAAATTGGTTAGAAGATAGTGAGAAAAGTAAGTATTGAGTATGAAATGGAGTGTGGTTTGGTTACCCAAAGATCAAAGAGGGCTAGGTGTTCATGACCTTCAGGTTAAGAATACATCATTCTTGGTAAATGTCTTTACAAGCTCCTTACCAGAGATGGGATATGGCAAATCCTCCTAAAAGGAAAATGCATAGGCTCAAATGCATTGTCCAAGCATATTGGAAACCTTGGGACTCACATTTATGTGTTGGTCCAACCGCAACGAAGAAATATTTCTTTTGGTTTTGGATCATTTATAATTAAGGCAGGCTCAAAAATTAAATTCTAGGAGGATAAGTGGCTATAAAATGCCACACTTCGGGAATAATATCCATCTCTATATAACATTATCCATCAAAAGGTGATACCATTGCTATGGTATTGAAGTTATGACCACCAAGTGTGACGTTCTATGGATTGGTCATGGATCACCATACACGCACGATCTATAGTTTCTTAATGATTACTTGTATTTTGCTGGCTTTATATGAATGGGTGGGACACGTGGATCATTTATGTAATTTTCTCTTTACTTTCGCTACTAATTGTTTAACTAAGATGGTTCGTAATTCTCATAGAAATACGTTGATTACCAGTCATATTGAGCTTCTAAAAGAATCAATCATTGTTATTCTCTAGTATGTGTATGATACCGTACTAATAATCGAATATGAGGTTGAAGAAGCCACGCATTTTAAGATGAAGGTATATCTTTTTAAACCAATTTTTGGGTCAAAGATTATATTTCAAAAAAAAATTATTAAGGTGATGAGAGTTCTAAATGATGATGTGAACCAGAAGATCAAATCTATTCAATTATAGACACGGGAAGTGGCCTATAAAGTATTTAGGGGTTCATGTGGGTGCAATAAAATTTTGTGTTTTTGAATGGGGTTGCTTGGAACATTAATTAGGAAAAGGTTGGATGGTTGATTAAGAAGAATTGTACTTATTTGTGTAAGAGTTATTATGGACCATGCAAGTTTGTTTACTATTGTTGTTTATCACATGGTCATGGTCATGATGCATAATTTTTTTTTGTAAAAATGGATAAATCGGAAAATCCTTCACGTCGCAAAAGAGAGTTACCAAGGGAAATATCATATGGTCAAATGGATCACTACTTAGCATCAACTTGAGGTGCAAAGCTAGATGTTTTGGAGGATGTGGCATCTTTAGCATCAAACACATGGTTAAATATTAAGGTTTTGGTCTCATTGTTCATTTGGAACATTTGCATTTGTGTGTGTGTGGGGGGGGGTGGCTAGTCAAATGATTTTTTGTTGGATGCATAGTGAGGTTTTTTTTATGAGGGAGTGGTTTCTTAGATATATGAAATAAGCAATGCCAAGGAGGCGTGAAATAAGTTGAGATAATTGCATATTTTACAGAAGTGGCGACACTTAACAATGATTTGTATTAACAATATGGAAGTTTACTAAGTATGGGAAGTTCACTATTAAATAATTTTATGCACACATGTCATACAATGGAGATGAAAGATTTTCCAACCATTTTTGCAAAGCTAAGATTCCCCTGAAGATGAGAAGTTGACTTCGATATTTGGCACAATGCCAAAATCTGACCGATGATCAGATGGTGAAGATGAATTGGACGGGAATACAATATTCTAATGAAGTCATGAAGGAGAGATCATTTAACATTTATTCTTTAACTGTCGATTCTACTAAGTATGTTTCGGGGTAGTAAATATATCAATTGGGTTTGGGCCATACTTGGATCTTTTGCCCACTATTTCCACTGGATTCCCCAATTCCTCCCGACGAGCAAAGGGTTCCAATTACCACCATATTATATAGCTACTGACATGGTTATGACTAATCGGGTCTCTATGCTTAGTCACCATAGGCGCATAAAAGCTTATGGCCCACGATGGCCCAACGAAATCCAAAAAACACCCAATGGAATAAAGACTTTTCTTGACTGACAAGGAATATCCAGGAACCGACATAGAGTTTGTTAACTTGTAACCTCTCCAACTACGGATCCAGGACCAGCCACTCATATAAAGGCTGGGAGGACCCGACGGAGAGGAAACCTTAGTTTTTCTGCAATCCGTCATGAGCTAGACGAAACTAGCGAACCAGTGACTTTGTAACTAAGCTTTCTCAATAATCAGACTATCTCGACTTCCTTGTTTGTCTGATCAGCCGATGAAATCACCAACGCTCTATTTTCCACGAAACCCTAAGTCCATAACAATAGGCATTGCCGAGGTCACCCCTTGTCAGCTACGATTTAGTTGGTCCATCTGAAAGATTAAAAATAGATCCCTTTAAAGAAGCTACTCATACCCCCATCTAAAATGATGTCATATGCATGTCATTTTATCAAAACATTGGGAAAATGCACTCACTCTTTGAAGGATTAATCTGAATGGTATTGGTAGCCCAAACAATAGTCATGGGAATGGCGGCCCTCGGGAAGCATCAAGACATGATCTCGTTGTTGATCATTAGAGAACCGTCATGTTAAATATGATGATGAAGCGCAATTCTGTCTCCGGCTATGTTTATTGGGTTTTCTTGAATGTTTCATGTTGGTTGTTGAGAACAACTATCTTTGGTTCGTGATTATTGAGGTAACCTTGCATTGCTCTGGTGGGCCTTTGTGATGTTGTATTTATGAGTTAAATTTGGCTTCAAAACTGTTAGCTTTGTCACGAGGAGTAAAATTACTCATAGGGGAGGTAACTTACATGGTAACATGCACCGACATGCAATGTCAACTACTCCCTCCATACCGGATTATTAGGCTAAATTAGCAAACGCTAGGACCTAGGTGGTTACTGATCGGCTATGAATAGAAGAGATGGGCGATTTTTAAGCATCGACTGATGCGGTAATTAAAATGGAAGCCATGCATAACCCCTCTCTCCTTCATTCCCATGATAAATTAGCTCATGCATTGGTCAATTTCCTATCCATAACGGTTTGAGTAATTATATGGGAGTAAATCGGTGCAACTGATGTAGAAAATCTCTCTAAATCGTTATTACTCAATAATCCGGTACAATAGGAATTTCGATGACATGGTATGTCATTAAATGATATTACCTTCTTTCCACAATGTAAGCCTTTTTAGATAGCTAAAACAGCTTGCTAAAAAGGCTTATATTATGAAACGGAGGTAGTAAGAGAGATGTTTGTGGTGCTCCAAGAATAAATAACTCTACAAATTAATAAATGAGGCATTCTAAGCTAGCCGCACCCCTAGTCCCCTTCCAAACGGGCAATGAAGAGCCAGACATGAAAACCATGTTTAGCTCCCCCCCCCCATCCCCCTAGCCAATTTCATCAAGCATGGCCAAATAAGGCGTCTGGCACACACCAAGTCGCACTCGAGACACAGGGGCCTGCGGGTGCACCGGATGGGGCTAGCAAAGGGGTGCACCATCGTTGTCATTGAGACAAAGAAACATCCCCTCCCTCATTTCAAGTTTCCCACCCCTCCCATTCCCCCACCGCCTGCCCCGCCAACCCTAGTCCCACCATTTCCCCTCCCAGCCCTCGATTTGCCGTTTCCTGCGTGCTCTCATCGACGACATTTTCAGATACACTGGATGCGTCATCTACCCCGACGGAGGATGATCCCACACCTTCCATTTCAGCAATGTATAGTGTTGTAATATGTGGTCGAGACTTTGTGACGTGTTTGTTTCACGCATTTTGGTTGCTGGGACATTGAATTCGTGCCTATTTCTATATGTTCTGCAAGTTTGGAATTGGGCTAAATCAGTCAAAATTATACGGGGACGAAGTACGGAGATGCACGGCTAGAAACAAGCGGCCCCAATAGGCAAGCCAGTAAGCTTTATGGGATGCCCTAACTCACGTTTTATTAGTGAAAAACTGAAAATTACTCCCTCCGTTTTTTATTACTTCGCGTTTTAGGATTTTTTAAAGTCAAACTTTATCAACTTTGACCAAGAATATAGGAAAATATATAAACATTCATTATTTCAAATGCATATATTATAGAAATATAACTTACGAAGATTCTAATACTATAAGTTTTATATCGTAGATACTTTTATTTTTTGCTAAATATTTAGTCAAACTTTAAAAAGTTTGACTTTGACTAAACCCAGAAGGCGATCTAATTGTGAACGGAGGGAGTAGAGTAAAAAATAGTCACATTTTCAAAAGAGCCTTTTAGGTACGGACTGAGTAATTATGAAACCTAGCCGGAAAAAATTAGTTAGGGAATTAGGCCTATAGATATATTGAGTATCGTAAAACTAGTCATAGTAGGAGTAATTTAGATGGTAACATAGAGCTACATATATTGCTACCTAAGCATTTAAATGACATGGCATACAATCAACTGATTAGAGAGAGGGTTATGATAACTAACTATATTATCATAACATCATACATTTTAAGACAAAATAAATCTATATTACAATAAATAAAACTTTACATGATATCACACACATGTTATTTTCTACTATAAAGATAATAACTTAGACTAATAATATATAGTCTAACTTACTCCCCACTGATAACAAACCTTAACCTTGAACTGTTGCAGCACGCTGCGGCGCTGCCCATGTTCTGTGTACCGTGGATCTATGTGCAATCTGCAGAATTTCCATACGGTCAACTTGTTGCAGGCTGCTTCATGCAAGCAATGCAGTAGCCGCGCGAGTACGGCGGTGCCATCCCGTTGGCTTGTGTTGTCCGGGCGGTCGGCGGGCGGCGGACGGCGGGGAAATTCTTGTTTATGGAACTGCGCGCGTGATGTAAACTATGCCTTGCCACTGCTAGTGCTCGCTGCCCAAAAGTGCTTGGGCATGCCCTGTGTGTTTGACTGTGCATACGTGTGTACAGTAGTACGCCATCAGTCGTTCAGTGCCGCATCACACCATGCACAACATGCGGAGCCCATGCAGCATGCATGCAGGAGAATGCGACTAGTCTCTGCCGCGCCTCTCTCCCCCGCTGCATGTAACCGTACACGCTTGCATATCTGAAGCCTACATGAATGTGTAAGTTTTTTTTTTCGAAAATTCCACCGATCATAATCATTATTAGGAGTATAAAGAATTTAAAATTAATAAAAATTACAATTAGATCCTTGGACCACCTATAGTGAGGACTACAGACACTAGCACGAGCTGAAGGCGCGCCGCCGTCCTCGCCTCTCCATAACCAGAGCCGGGCAAAGCTTGTCGTAGTAGAGTTTGTTGTAGTAAACATACAGGAAGTCATCGTGCTAAGGCCGCAAAGGACCAATGCACCAGAGCAGCAATCCTCGTCAATGATGACAACCGTAGATCGGAAGAGACAGACCTGAAACCAAACCAATGAACACGAAAAACGAACGGATGCAACAACATCCGTCGGGCACATGCGCCCGCCGTCAATGCTTGGCGCACCACCAGAGCAAGGATAGGGCGAAGAGGACCTTACTCTGACTTTGGAATGTAGTCGTCGTCTCGTCGTCCCGAAGAAGACATCAAAAATAGACTAAACAAAGGACTGAAATCTCCCGCCAGCAAGAGGCCGTGGTCTGCCACGCCTCCAAGGCTCTAAGGCCGTCAGAGACGGAATGAACCGACAACGTCGCCGGCGAGAGGTGCGGAACCGTAGATGGGTTTCAGGAGCGCCGCCGGATCGCCTCTTTGTCTCACCTGTCACGTACCGGTTGGGGATCGCCTCTTTGCTTAACAGTCCTTGAATGTGCAAGTTACGATGTGTGTGTGGCAATCGATCGACGACCATTAAACCTAATACTCACTTCGTACTAAAAAGGATGTTACAAATTTGTCTAACTTATAAATTTATGACTTCCTTTTTAGAACAAAGGAATAGTTACTTGGCGTGTGCGACGAAAAAGGATGTGAGAGGCGTGTTAAACACCATGGATGTGTGTATATAGGTACGGTGTAGTACACCAATTATATAGTATTCCTCTATTATTGTATATGTCACATTTGGTCTTTTCTCATCCTATATAACACCGAATCAGGCGTACCGTTTTTTGCTATGTCAATATGATATCAGAGCTCACTGTTTCACGATCTAGCCGTTGAAATCGATCTACACAGAAAAAAACGTAAAACCAATCTCCCTCCCTCCGCTCCCATGGCGTCTTAGCCTTCCTTGACAACCACTGGCCTGGCCGCAGCCCCTGGACTCCCCTCTCCCAAAAAAAAAAGACCCAGGAGAACTTTTTGTTCTGGAAGGCTCTCGTGTCCTGACCTGCGACGTGCGAAGTTCACAGACGTCGCAATGGCCAAAACCTTGATGGCAGAGGATGCTGAAAAGAATAAGTCATGCGTGTCGAATAATGCATACGCTGCTTGGATGGCTCAGTACCAGCACATCATGAGTTTTCTACCCAATTCCATGTCTTCGAGGATCTCGCATTTGCGGTCGTCGGCCCTCAACAACATGAAGAAATTTCATTAATTGTGAATATTATGAAAAAATGGTTCAATTTAAAATTTGTATTTGGTCATTTCGTAAGAAATGAATTTACGAGATATCGTGAATTTCGTTGGTCCACAAAATTTTAGGCCGAATGAAAAAAATTCCTTGCTTGGATACACTACTGAACTATGGCCGCCATCGCCACCATGATTTCCTCCCAATCTCTCGTTCGAGGATCTCGTATCTATGGCCCCGCGCGCCCTCAACAAGACGAAGAAAAATAATCTCAGCGGGGTCGCCCAATACTTCACCAAGATGAAGGTTCTACTGAGAACTCGCTGCAGTCGGCAAGACATCGAAGAAGATGAGCTAGTGTGGCAATATCATCAACGTGCGCGATGGCCGATCGATTCGTCTGCATGCACGTTCCGAGTTGGTCTGACTCGAAAAGTCCAAACGGCACGATGTCAGCTGTGGTGTCGTGCGTGTTCCGCTGTTGCCATGCATGCATTTGATCGATCGTCTTGCACTCTTGCTCAAAAGTATCGAACGCAGGAGCAAAAAATACCAAGCCAAAACCTGTAGCCACTAGAGTCTATAGATCGAGAAGATCAATGTCCATGCTTGCAGGCGTTCCGTCTGTGTGTTTACATTTAAACTGTACGGTCAACCGAGAGACACAGGATCGATCGGATCACAACCTAACGAAGAAGATGGCGAGCTCCGGGCAGTCGCCGCCGTGCGGCCCGAGCATGTACAGCGACTCCGAGTCCTGGGACCCGACGACGTGCTCGAAGCACCCCCGCATGTACGCCATCTCCCCGTCCGGTGCGTCCGCGCCTGCCCTTCCGGGGAGCACGCCCCCGCCCATGGACACCGCCCACAGCGTCTCCAGCACCGCCACGTCGCCGTCCGTCGCCTCCCGCCGCACCGCGTACCCCACCCTCCTGCCGTTGCAGAACATGGTCCAGATCGGCTCCTCCAGCAGCCACGCGTCGTCGTCGCCGCTACCGCCTTCTTCGCCCGCGTGCTCCTCCGCGGCGGGCTTCTTCTCGCACTCCAGCACGATGCGCGCGCCCGCGGTGGTGCCGATCTCGCGGAGCAGCACGTGCGTCTGCAGCGCGAGCTCCACCACCAGCGCGGGGCGGCACCGCGGGTTCTCCTGAAGCGCCAGCGCGACGCGGCCGTCGCGGTAGCCGAAGAGTGTGCCGGTCATGCACCGGTGCGACGAAGACGTCCCGGCGCCGCCGCCCGCTGGCGAGATGAGGTGCGACAGGAAAGATTCAGTCGACGCGAGCCCCCCTGGAGACGCCGCCGCCGACGACGACGCTGTCCCGGCTGCAGGCTGCGGCAGCATGAGCCGCCCGCACCGCGGCACCGTCAGTACCGGGAGCGATCGGCACATGCTCTGGAACATCCGCACGGGCTTGGAGCGGCGCGCCGGCTTCCGCCTCTTCGGTGGATCCTCCAGCGCGTGGCCCCGCACCACGGCGGGCGTAGGGGACGCATCGGAAGGGGATGGGGACTGAGCCGGGGACGGAGACGGCAATGGGGACGAGAGCCGCAGATAGCTGTCCACGGACGACATGGATGACGCTAGACGAACCCTGCGGTTGGGATTGGGTGCCGTGGCTTCGGCCATGGTTTTGGATCAAGGGAGACGAGAGCTACCGGCGGTGCCGCAGCGGCCGGAGCTGCTCGCTCCCTCTCTCCCACTGCCCCGAATGTGGGTAGAACGTGTGAGTCGCGGTGCCCATTGGAGGAGGCCGGGGGGAGGTCTTTGATGGCGCCATTGCCGTTCGAGGTGCCGGATGTGGAGGTGGCCGATTTGGGGTGGTCGTTCGATCGCGTGGTTCGTCGCCAGTGGCGCGCAACCATTAATTCCGCTTGTGGATTCTGCGGCGGAAAAGCCCTCAGGCCATTCTATGCTGGGCTTTCGATCATACGAGGATCACAAGCGCAAAATAGGGTCTTGGCTGTATAGCCCATCATCGATATTGGCGTGATGATCGGCCTACTTCACTGTTGTTACTTGTCTAAAAAAACACTTCATTCAAGTCAAAAAAAAAATTAATCGCTGTATGCTGTTACCCAAAAGAAAGTTACTTTTCTCACAAAAAGGAAGAAAATTCTTCGCTACTCTGTACTCTTTGTCACAACAAAATATGCCACAAATTTGAAAATGCTACAGTGCTACTTTTTAGTTTCAAAAAATCTAAAAAAAGATGATCCTTATATTTCTGCGAAGATTCAGTAAGAAAGAAGTTTTATTTTAGGTAACAGGAAAAAATTTGTATGGTAGTATAAAGAAATAAAAACTCTTTTTATCCCGAAATTTGTGTTTTTATGTAGACCAAAGTAGTAGTGTTTTTCTAGAATTTTCTAGTCACGCCTTTTACAATGTTTATATGTAGCCGTATACTTCTTTTCAGATATTTTTAGATGACATCGAGCTACTTGTTGTCATGGCTCTTCTCGTCCATGACAACTAGGAGAACGAAAGGCCGCTCTTCAGGGGCTTGGTGCCGAGACACAGGCTAGCGTTGAACCGCGACCGAGTGGCCAGCCATGAGCAACTCTGGCGAGACTACTTTCATCGCACACATCGGCTGTACAAGGCCTCTCTTTTTTGGCAATGCTTTCGGATGTCAAGGACAATTTTCATGCATGGAGTGAGGGCTTATGATGAGTACTTCCGGCTAAATAAGGATGCCACAGGTAAGATTAGCTTTACTTCTTACCAGAAATACGCTGCGGCTATGAGGACGCTTGCATATGGAGTTATCGGTGACCTAGTTGATGAGTATATGTGCATGAGCGAGTCCACTTGTTTTGAGTCAATGTACAAGTATCGGAGAGTAGTGGTTCAAGTGTTTGCTAAAGAATAACTGAGAGAACCAAATATTGTCGACTCTGTCCGATTATGAGGATGATTGCATATGGAGTTGTTGATGGCCTAGTTGATGAGTACATGCGTTGAAGTAGTGGTTCACGTGTTTGCTAAAGAATACTTGAGAGAACCAAATGTTGTCGACATTGTCCGACTATTATCAATCAATGAGAAAAGCGGGTTCCTGATGTGCTTGATAGCATAGATTGCATGCATTAAAAATGAAAGAACTGTCTATTTTCTTGGCATAGGCAATATAATATAAATGTCATGCGGAAGGGTGCACGGCCATATTTGAGACGGTAGCATCACAAGATTTCTGCATTTGACACTTTTTCTACGAAATGGCGGGCACTCACAATGACATCTACGTGCTTCAACGCTCTCCTCTGTTTGCTAGGCTTGCGGACAACCATGCTCCAAAGGTCAACTATGAGATCAATTACCACACTTATGACAATGATTAATATCTCGTCGATGGTATCTATGCTTTGTGGACCACATTTGGGAAGACAATCCATTCACCTCAAGACGAGAAAGAGAGTAGGTTTGCTAAAAAGTAAGAGGCTGCTTGAAAGGATGTGGAGAGGACATTTGGTATGCTCCAATCTCGTCGGGCTATTGTTCGACTCCTTGCTAGGACATAGAGCAGGGAGGAGATGTGGAAAGTCATAATTGTTTGTGTGATCATATACAAATGATTATTGAGACACAACACGATGAAAACAGATATGAACAAGGGTAGGAAATTTCATGGTGAATTGGTTGCCTTCAGCCCGGTCCACCGAATAATTTGTAGATTTTCTTAGAGTTCATCATGAAATATGCGACCGTGCAACCCACAAAACACTCCAAAAAGATTTGGTTAAACAAATGTGGAATCACATTGGAAGCCACTGGGACTTTCTTTTATTCCATTTGAATTCACATGATTGTAATAAACTATGTTTAAACTATGCAGTATGATGTAAAAATTTGATTCTCCTTGTCTAGATGTGGAAAGATGGCAAAAAACCTGAAAATATAGCCCGACCACAGATAAATGAGGTGTGTGCAGTAGTCAGTCCTAGATGGACATGCACCATCGGTCTGTACATGGATCACGCAAACTGATCAGATCAAACACTTTCCGTATATAAAATGGGGAGCACCGTTAGAGTTGCCCTTAGAATTCGGGCACTATTTTACTTGCATAGAAGTATAGGACCATGGGAAGGGGAAGAAGGCAACTACGTGCACGGTCGTGTAGACTACAAATAGTCAAATGTGTACCTTGGCCGGTGTTGTTTTCCAAAACCACAAGTAAAAGGAACATTGTCATGGTGTCAACTGTCAATGCAATCTGATCGTCAGAATCGGTGAGCTTATAAACCGGGGATAACGATGACCTCACATATCACATCGCGTTCTGAAATATTCTACTCATCAATCTGATCGTTAGAATCGGTGATCTTATAAACCGGGGATAACAATGACCTCATATTGTGTAGCCAAATTTATTCTAAAATAATCTATATTCTACTATCTTTTAGTCAACAAGAACACATAGAACGAAGTGATTATGTTCTCTCTATTGGATGTCATCATTCTCAATGTACTAATAAGTAGTACTCTCTCCGTCATGGTTTGGAGGGTGTCTTATGAAAGTCATGCGTTTTCGTAACACCACTCCTCCTAGGCGCGTTAGACTTAATTATAGAATTAATGCTCCATTTTTTCTCCTCACTTCTTACTCCATGCAGCTAAGTAATTAATTTTTGCATACAACTTCACTAATGCATGCGCCTAAACTTCTCGTTAAGCGTTGAATAATTAATGTGCGCATATTTTAGCACAAATCTGGCCTCAATCAGCGCTCACCTAGGTTTTAACAATATCTAAAACGCCCTATAAACCGTGACGGAGGGACTAGTACTCCCTCCGTCACTGTTTATAGGGCGTCTTACGAAAGCCATGCGTTTTCAAAACTTCTCTCCTCGTAGTCGCGTTAGACTTAATTATAGAATTAATGCCCCTATTTTTCTTCTCACTTCCTACTCCATGCAACCAAGTAATTAATTCTTGCATGCAACTTCACCAATACATGCGCTTAAATTCCTCGTTTTCATTGAGTAATTACGTTTAATAGGACGCTGAATAATTAATGGACGCATGTTTTGGCACAAATCTGGCTCCAATCACTGTCCACCTAGGTTCCAACAATCCTTTTAAAACGTCCTCCAAACCGTGACGGGAGTACTAGTTTGTTTTATTTTTTTCTAATAGTATAGATTAAAATGGAACGGAGAAAGTATGTACTAATAGGTATCCACAGTCTAGGACCGATGCAGTACTAGCCTGGTACAAATGGGCCGCCGGACACGCGAGGACGCCTCCAGTTCAACGAATCGAGAGATCACAGATAGGTATACCAACTTTGCTTGAAACCGACGTCGTGATGATATATATTACAGAAACGAAAAAACACGTTATTGATTCGCTGTGGTTGTTCTATGCTCCTCGAACATTCGCCAAACCGATCGAGATAAGACCGGATAACATTCTCTGGTGGGCAGACAGATCGCACGACGTACCATTAGCTTTTGCCTGCGTCGACTTTAATTTGCAGCCCCCGGAATCTGGCCAGCTACAAAACACGACAATTAAGCTGGACAAAGTGTGGGTTAGAGAGGGTAAGTGCGTGTTAGTGAATCCAAGTGCTGGGATGACGGAAGTTAAGAGAGTAGATGTTGACCGGTGTCAGAGCAACAAAATAGCGACAGAGACCATATTGTACACCCAGTACACACTTACTCCATTGATCGACATTAATACACACATGTACGACAGGTCATCGCTCGCCAGTTCCCTCCGGGCAGGGCATGCAGAGACCACTTTCGTACCGCCACAGTTATGCATTCGAAAATGAAAGAGACGGTCTGAAATATACAACATTTAATGTAGTATAAAAAACTTACTATCAAATGTTGGATATATCTATATAGTATATTAAATAGTATCTAGATTAATCTAAATTTTATTAAATCTGCAATATCTATTTTAAGACGGAGGGAGTACAAATTTGTAATACTGCGATTCTTCGATCGCGGATGTCGGCAAGAATCAAGGGCGACCAGTTTCTCGGCAACAAAGCAATAGTGTTTCCAGGTGTGACGTACAGCAGGGCGTTTTGCCTGTGGATTTATATTCATTCCGAGCGGAGCGTTATCTATCGTCAATGACGTGTAGCAGGGCGGTAGTAGAAATTAAAGCCCCGGTACGGTAGGTAGGTGAACCGGGCCGATGAGCGCATTGAGGCGTCCTTGAATGCTTCACAGTTTGTTTGGTGTGTTTGTCGTCCGCATCGATACTTCTTCAGATGGTTTTTCATGGTCTTGCACTGGGAGCAGCAGGTGGCCTCCTAGACCCGACCGCGCTGACACCTCCACCACCGCACACGGTTTTTCACGACGACTCGATCGTGACCCATTTTTACCAGTCTACCCCTTCTTCTATCACGATACGGCGTACGTACTTCAAGGTTGTGCGTCAGGATCAGCAACTACTACTAGTCTGTAGTATTCGTCTCTTCGAAACTTGTCACCAGGATAGTACTACTACTACGCATTTTTGTTCGTCGGCGAAACTACGTGCACATACTACGTCCAGATAGTGCCATCTCTGCGCTGCATGGCATGGTTCACTCCATGGTCCAGCCCTCGAGGGGCATATTTGGAAAAAGGTCACCTGTTCCCGTTCGTTCGTTCGTTCGTTCGTCGGCAATAAATAGGGGGCTGTCTGAAATGAATCGGCGACAGAGCGGAGTTACTGCCCTCGAACGGATCAACGGCATCCCATCCTCCTGCGCACTAGTGCGTGCACGGAATAAAGTTAGAACAAAGCGAAACAGTAGCGCTACACCATCCCCACGCACACACCCTCCCCTCCAGAAGCCCCCAGAACCCAAACCCCTAGCTAGCTAGAGCGGCCACAGGGATCGAAGGAGGAATGGATCAGCCCAAGGAGGAAGAAGACAGCCTCCTCAAAGCGCCGACGGACCAGCGCTCCGAGGAGGAGGAGGAACCGGAACCGGCGGACCAGCGCAAGACGGCGGTGGCGGCGGATGAGGAGGAGGAGGGGGAGAGGAGCTCCGACGAGGAGTCGGTGTCGGCCTCGACGCTGTTCGTGCACCCGTGCTCGCTGCTGCAGTACCTGGTCCGGGCCTTCGCCTGCTGCCTGGGGATGCAGCCGCCGGATTCCTTCGCCGGCACCGCCACGAAGCCGAGCGCAACCGTCGCTCCTGCGTCTCTCGATTCGTCGCGGGAAGGCGAGACGCCGGACAGGGACAGGAGTGCCGGCGGCGCCACCGTAAGTAGATTTCCAGTTTCTCTCTGTAACCATTTCTGATTTGATTTCTTTGCGGGGATCTGGATGGCCAGTCGATTGATCAGCTTAGTTCGGGGCGTTCGGCTGTGATGATGCGATTTCGATCTGCAGGGATTTTACGTGCAGGAGGTGATCACTCGCGTGTGGGCGTTGAGGAGGGGGCCGCGGCCGCCCGGGAAGCCCAGGGAAGGGAGCGGCGGGAATGGAGGCCACCACCACTAGTTCAGCCTAGCCTGGCTGCCTGCCTGCCTTTGTCTTCTCAGCCATTTGTGGCAGCAGTAGGTTGCCCGGCCGTCTGCGTGGTTGGTTACTTGCCTAAGCACTTCTGCATAAAGCAGCCTGTTTTTTTGTATGTAAAGAGGTTAACGTAGACTTGGCTGATCGTAGTATTACCTAGCAATAAGAAGTGTAACCTGAACCTGAACTTTTCTGGTAACTGTTAGTGGTTAACTCGTACTGTTTTCTGTCTGTTGCTCAATAGTTATACTAGTAGTTTCAGCATGAGATGGGGAAACATTTTGCCTTGGTTTCAAGAACACCAGTCCAGTGCGTTGCAGTTCATAATAGTGTTTGACCACTATTATGTGTGTAGTTCTTTAAATTTGTCCAGATATTTACATAGATCTGGTTAACCTGCCTGCCTTGCGTGTCAACTATTTAAAAGTACGCGTGCGCCGAGCTGTTAATTTCCTCTATTTTTTGAAAGATAAGGGTAGGGGATTGCATCATTAGGTCCATCTGATTCGGACCAAAGAGATTTATTCAAAAAGGTTAATTTTCTAGCCGGATCTAGACACGGAAGATCATAAAAAAGGCAGCGGGAACAAGAACAAAGAGCTGTGCTAGCACGACACAGACAACAAAAGCAATGGGACGACGAATCTAACAGCCCGGAAAAGAAAACATACTAACCTTTTTCTCCTTTTGGATAGGAAAAAGAGGATGTGTTAAAATGCCAAGTCCGAGGCAAGAAGGTTCTCCAACATGTTGCACGCAGGAGTAATTCGATCAGTGTTGTCGACGCCGCCGCTTTTACCGATCGATCGAGCACCATGTTCAACTGTCGATGCGATAGAGTCTTGCTTCGGTATCCCCTTAGGAAAAGTTTAAGCGGATAAGCGGGTTATGGATGGGTACCGGGTGAGGTTTAGACATATATAGTGGCCCGTACGTAGACGTATTTCTATACGATAAAAAAAAGTGTTGGTTCCACCTCCGTTATTCATGTTACATGTGTCGGTCCCAAATCCATATCTTAGAGACCCCTGTTTTTAGGACGATCCCAGACCGATTTTTTATTTCGGACGACGTAAATTTGTCCGATCGTGTTCACAGGACGCTGAATAGCGTCGGATTTAGCTCAACTTTTACCGGCATTGGAAACCACATGGGAACACCGGATGAAATAGAATCGGCAGAAAAAAAAACCTTGCCCATGGATCCGCCCTATCAGCGAGAGAAGCCAGTCCGTCCTTATCCCGTCGTCTCGGCTCCTGCGGCGGACCGCCGGGCAATAACCCCGGGCAATAACTCCACCGGACATGGCATCGCCGGACTTCCGGTGTCCGCCGACCTAGAAGTTGAAAGCCGGCGGCGTGCCGGTGCTGCCAGCGCCCAAGGGCAGCGAAATGGTGGAGGAGATCTAGGCCGCCATCGCACACCGTCAGCCGTGGAGCTCCGGGACGGACGCTCACCGCAGTCCTCGAACACATCGCCGCAGGCGACCACCCCAAGCTCGGGTTCCCCCCTCGGTCGCCACCATCAGGCGCTCGGCGCCATCTAGCGTCGAACTGGCTACCGAGGAGGATGGGGGATCCTTTTCCTCGGCCTCGGCTTCACGGTCGTCTGGGTCGGCACCGACACAGTCACCTCGCCTCGGCACAGTGGTCACGCCTCCACTTCGGCCTGTGAAGCGGGAGGTGGAGTCGGCGGTGCGTTCGCCGTCAAGGACGAGGCCACGCGGCATCGTCATCAACGAAGCTTGCACGCCATCGCCGTCGACCGGGCGGCTTCGCTTGTGCAGGCCGAAGCCAAGATCACGATGGAGCGGTCTCTGAACAACGTGCCTCACATGTGCGACCCCAACGCCTGCGCCTGGTCCAGGGCCGACTGGGAGCAGGAGGAGGCCAATCGTGTTCGGCGCCATCAGGAGGAGGCGGCGAGGCGGTAAGCGCTTCGCCGGGGGCGCACCTAACGCGGTCGGTCATTGTCGTCCCCGACGATGATGACGTCGTCGCTCCCTCCCCCCAGCCGTGGCGCTACGGCGACACCGGCCAAGGTATCTCCCGTCCCCCGCAGACGATGACGACGACGACACGAGGGACGCTGACTACATGGTCTTCTACCGTAACTTCGGCATGTGAGCGGCATCTGGCGGCATCGGCATCGGCTAGATCTAGTAGTATTTCTAAGTTTTTTTTAGCCTAATGAAGTCAAAATTCGGGTGTTTCCCCGAATTTGATGTAATATGTACGCACTTGCCTAAAAATTAATAAAATCACCTATATTCACTCAAATTTCGCGAGTTTGATTGAAGTTCGGCCAAACTCAAGAATTCAACCTCTGAACTGGGCGTTTTTAGACAAAAACTACGTTCGTCTACGCTAAATAGCGCCTGATAAACCAAACGAGTGAAGGTGCTCTTAAGTAGTTGGATGCCACTGAGATGGTTTCATTCCAGGCTAAGCAAAAAAAAATTGTTTTTCAACTTTCTAACATTTAACATCTAATTCTCCTCTTATCCACATTAGTTGACTCAAATTTGTTTAGACTAGCACCAACTTAACTAGATACATTCATATTTAGATAAATCTAAGTCAACTAATATGTGTCGTATTTCCCCTAATTTTTAGCAAGATATTTATCTATAGTCTATTTTCAACCCAAAATCTAATAACAGCCTGGTCACTAACCAATCGTAAACAGTGCTCCATCGCGTCGTCCTTTCAATCGGCATTCCAAGCGGTATCGGACTGAAATAAACCGTCCACCTACGTCATCCACTTACAATTAGTATGCTGAATGAATGTACATATAACGTTACGTACGTGCTCATACAGGTCAACCTCTCATCCCGTAACCCATCTAAAACAAACCCGGAACGCGATTTCATAGTTAAAATTTGCTCTAGGGAATACCGAAGCAAGAGTCCGATGTGATTACATATCTAGTAGTTCAGGTAGCACGCTAGATTGCAGCATTCCTCGTAATCGTGTGCCTCTAGCTCACGGGCCGGGTCTGCCGCCCGTCGGTATCGGTAGCGACGGCCATCACCACCGGCGGGGGAGTAGGCATTAGGCGGTGTTTCGCTTTAGGAGAGGTTTCTTCCACATTTACAATACTCGCTTCGAGTCATATTAGTTGACTTAAATGTCTTGATATGGATATATCTAACACTAAAACTTTTTATATAGATATATTCTAAGTTAACTAATATGGATTGAGGAGAGTACATTGAAGCGTTTCGAGTCGGAAAATTCTATCAGGTGATGAGGGGGTAGGGGTGGTGGTGTACTAACTCTGTTTGAGATTATAAGGGTTGAGAGTTATTTTTCAGTTTGTTGGAGATTATAAGAGCATCTCTAGCCGACACCAAAAAACGCAGGACTGAGAAAATTTGGCGGTTTCGGACCGGGTCACGAAATCTGGCCAGAACAGAAACCGTAAACACAGCCCGACCTGGGAATTTTTTTCGGGCGCCTGGGAATCAACCCCCTCGACCCATAAATCCCCGGTTCCGAGCTCCTTTCCCAGGTCACGACCCATTTCTCCGCCACCGCCCCCTCCACGCCTCGTCGCACACCACCGCTCAAATCGCCGAGCACCGGCGTGCTCGGCGAGCAATTTCTTGCCTGTTGTGGTAGATCCGGCCGATCCAGTACGCGATGGACCTTCGGGGAGCTTCTACGATGCGCTTCCGTCCCCTAACGCCCACGGAGGAGGAGGAGCGCCGCTAGTGCCGACGCTCGGACTGGGCATGCAAGCGCGCCGCCCTCCACTACAAGAAGTAGGGCTCGTCGGTCCCGGCCGCACTCCCCTTCCATGAGACGGAGGAGTTCGACGCCCGCATCCGCGCCAGCCGGGGGAGGGGGAGCTCCTCGCGCGCGTTGAGGACTCAACCACCGCCGGTGAAGAAGGAGTAGCTCTCGGAGAGCCGCGTCGTCACGGAGGCCGTCTACGCCCTCGACAACGCCTCCTTCGACCGCGGGGTCGAGGTCATCCAGCAGCGGAGCATCACTGAGGCGGAGGCCCGTCGAGCTCAGCGCGACGAGCTCATCGATGGCATCCTCCTCGAGCAGGGGCTCGCCGTCGACCGCGATTCCCGCAGGAAGGAGGTGGAGGTCATCGACCTCGTCTCTGACAGCAGCTCCGGGCTGTCGGACTTCGACTTCTCCGACGAGGAGTGAAGCCCGCCGTCAAAAGCGTCGCCGCCGCTCCCTGGGCTCCGGTGAGCCCGATTTTGTGTCCATACTAGGGTTTAGCGCGGAGACGGCAGATCCCCTGTAGTATTTAGATTTAATTCGCGTTTTGTACATATGATCGCGTCAAAACTATGCGTGAACTATGCTCGCGTTTTGAAATATCCCGCGAATGTTCAAAATAGCATGTTTATGGTTCGAATTTCTGGTTTTTGTTCGAGCCATCGTGTTCTTCGAGCAAAAACTAGCTCGAACGCGACCTGGAACGCTTTTTCTGGTTCGCGATTTTTTGGTGTTTGCTAGAGATGCTCTAAGGGCTGAGAGTTTTTTCAGTTTGTTGGAGATTATAAGGGTTATCTTATTTATTAGTCTCTCATCCAATACATATTCTCTTTTTCTCTCACTTCTCTCTCATGCATATAAAACTATTGATGTATGCATAGATTAATAAGAGAGTTATGAAGTGTCTTGGTCCTAACAACTTGATCCAACTTGGTCCTGAACTAATAATTCCAAATAAAGATAGTACTAGATCCTAGCCCAATACGGGACAGTCTCCGGCACCAACGACTTCATTGTGAGACACTAGCAAAGAGGCCTAGAATGAAGATCTTTCAAACATGAAATATGTATTTGAATACGTAAATACATTTTTTATCCCCATGAACATTTTTCGAATTTGTTAACTTATTTTTCAAATCCATGAAATACTGTCAAAATGGTTAACCTAATTTTGGATTTCATGCATGAACAATGTACCTTAATTAAGAAGATATAAATTTGAAACTCTCTATGATTTTACATGTAGGGATTTGAAATTTAGTTGCACGATTTCACATATAATGTTACGTCGATTTTCTCTTTCCAGAATTGCTGAAATGCAGCTACCTTGATTTTTTGTCGTTTAGTAATTTGTTAATCAATGGTATTTGAAAAACTTTTGTGAAGTTTTTGTCACATCTACTAAGTGTCCGTTTTTTAATCGATTATGGATTTTTAGTATTTTATTTGTTGTACTTGCATTGTCACGTTTTCTGTTATTTTATTGTTTGTTTGTATTTATTGCACTTGAAATTGTATTATGTGCAATTTCAACATTTTTAAATGATCGCCAGACCGAACTGTTATATTCATGAGTGGAGATATTGTAAAAGTGACCCGAAGTGTGCAGTTTATTGGAGACCCGATGTGCAATTTCAACATTTTTATTGAGCTCGTCCACAACCTATATGAGCATATGCAGTTTTATGGCAGATTTTTAGGTAACTGCGGAAGGAGGATGCAACGGAAATTCAATTCGGCTCACGGTGCATGAACATATTATTTAAAAACATACTAGAAAATATAAAAAAGTTTAAAAAATAAAAAATTTATGTCCGCACACAGGTTTCAGAGAAAAAACATATTTTATATCCCATATAAAAAACAATTTTTTGTTGCTCGATCATGACACATTTTTCTGTCTTTCTACATAGACCATATAATTTATTTATTTGGCCTAATTTTGCGTTAGAACATAAAATATGTAGACATACATCTAGATTTTTTTTATAGAGTTTTTACTATTTTAAAATATAATAAATATATAATTTTATAATGATTGCATCTAGACCCGTGGGATAAAACACCATGTCCCACAACGGATAGCAACTCGCTTTGGTTTTGCCGCACACATGCTGGAACACTTTTTTATAGGAGCAATTAAACTTCTTCGAAGCAGACTTGCGTCCAATTTTATAAATAAAATACATAGGTAAGACCGCTGCTGGGCCAGATAGCACAAAGCCCATGAAACAAACCGGTACAACTACGAGACCACTGCTGGGCAAACAGCACAACACAAACATGTCCAAAGAAAAAAATGATAGACAAAGGCGAATCGACTAGGCTAAGATGATCCGCAATCGATGCGCCCTTCGACTTTGTCCCACCATGCTCCAAGCTCTCGAAGCGCTGAGTACCAAGCAGCCCCTTCCCAACGGAAGCACCGTCGACACGATATTGCTATCCGGACCAAGGTCCTGGGGTTTCCTCTGGCACTCCGAGTAAAGTGGAGACAGAGGAATCCCACGACGCCCTTTAGGAAGGAGTGGCGCCACCCGTAGCTAGCACCGTGTCGGGGTCGGACACACCGAAAGGAATTTCTCCTGACCTCTGCCCACATAGAACCCGACACCTCGGAACACCACAATCCAGCTATGCAACCAACTAGCATGCGCCACCACGATCTTGCAATCATCTTCACCCGCCTCTTCGTGGACACTGACACGTGGCCCGATCAGCGAGCGCACACGACAACGCCAGAGTGAGGGACATCGGCACTGCAACACGCGGGTGGAACTCACCTCCACCGCCGAGAGGCGGTCATCGATCGGACAGGACAGCCAGGGCACACCAGACCCGAGAGGGTCCGACCAGGCCTAGACATGCTCGTAAAGCCCTAGCTACCGCTGCTGCAATGGGAGGCTACATCAACGCATCCTCCACTCTAGCTTGCCACCTCCGTCACCTACAGAGAATTCCATAGAGGCAGCACACCGGCCCGCCCAAGCCCATCTAGGCCCGAGGTGCCCAGATCCGAGTCGGGGACTGAATCCAGCAGAGCACCACGCCATGGCATCGAAGCCTAAGAGGAAGAGGGTGAGCCAGAAGCAGTCGGCCCGCCGCAGCGGCCTCCCGTCGGCCACTCCATCTCCGCCTCCCGCTGTTTCCCCCACCGTCACTCCATCTCCGCCTCCCGCTGTCTCCCCCGCCCCGCAACCGTTTGACCCGCCATCACTCCATCTCCGCCTCCCGCCGTCTCCCCGCCCCGCAACCGATCGACCCGTCGCCTGAAAGGTATGCCAATTTTTCCCCGAGTCCCTCCGTCTCACCTCGCATAATTTATGCCAATTTCTTCTATTGTAGCACCCCTGCACATGGTTCGTTCATGGAGATGTTGAACGGCACCACTATCAACACCTCTGATCCACCTCTCGCTCCTTTCTGGTGAACAAGAGCAGAATTGATGTCGATGAGCCGACGGACGACGAGGAGATGGTAGAGGTGACCGAGGTCGAGACGGGCACAGTGAAGAAGACGAAGAAGAGAGCCATGAACTACACGGAGATCGAGGATACAACTTTGTGTCGTGCTTGGGCACAAGTTGGAATGGATGCTGCATCGGGCACTGATCAAACCGGGAAGCGGTATTGGCAGCACATTGAGGACAAGTTTTACCAGCTCATGCCTCGAGTGTGGCAGCCTGTGGCTAGCAGTTTCCAATCGCTCCAAGGTCGTTGGGAGGTGATCAAACCGGCTTGTAGCCGGTGGAGTGCGGCCATTAATGCGGTGACGTTGAATCCTCCTAGTGGTGTAACTATTGACCAATATGTGAGTTTGTTCAACACCACATCTTCACTAATTACGACCATTTCTTCGCCATATAACCTTTAGTGTTGCGATTGTAGGACGAGCTTGCGCAAGGGCGGTACAAAGACATGAACGACAGCAAGGTCAAAAGGTTTGCATTCAATCATTGCCATGACGTGCTCAAGCATCTTCCCAAGTGGCAATTGAGGGACCAAGAAGCTCCACTAAAGAAAGGGGCGATGGGTAAAATGGATGATAGTGATGATGATAAGGAAGTAAGAAGGTGGGACAAGCCGAAGGGGTGTAAGAAGGCCAAGGAGAGGATTAAGATGGAGGTCGAGTCTGAAGGGTTTCGCAGCATAGTAAATCAAAATTTTCTACGGAAGCGAACAGAGGGAAAGCCAAGATCTAATCTAGGAGATGCAAACAACGAGAGAGATTGGATTAGATCTTCATACCCTTGAAGATTCATGCAATGAGCGTTCGTCGGAACGTGGGTGATGTAGTCGTACTCGCTTCTCCTCCTCGCGATCTGATCCGATCTAGCACCACAAGTGGCGGTGCCTCCGTGAGATGCACACGTGCAGCACCTCGACGTCTCCTCCTTCCTTGGACCAGCAAGTATGGTGGAGAGATGGATTGGATCTACAACATGACGGCGTGGTGTATATGGTGGAGAATTTCTGCAGCAGGGCTTCGCCTACAAACAGTCGGGAGGCAAAGAGGAAGGGCAGCAGGGCGGCTAGGGTTGGAGGGGAAGGTGTGTGGGGTTGGTGCACCCCCACCCCTCTTTATATAGAGGAGGGGGCGCAGCCCTAGCCCCTCCTCCAAGCCTATCTCTAGTTTAAACGATTTAAACTTATCCCTTATCCAGAAATTCTATCTCTAGTTTAAACGAGTTTAAACTTATCTAGAATCGGCTGGGCCCTATGGGGCCTTGTGCCCTCCCAATGCGGCCAGGACACTCCCTCATAGGCCCATGCCCCCTCCCGGAAGGTGGGACCACGTTGGCCCCCTTCCGGAAGGTTCTAGAAGCTTCCGGTACAATACCGATTAATCCGGAACAATTCCGAACTCCAAAAACTGCACTGCCTTATATGAATCTTATTCTCCGGACCATTTCGGAACCTCTCGTGATGTCCCGGATCCCATCCGAGACTCCGAACAAAAATTCATAAACCAATTATCCAATCTATCCTAGCGTCGAGACACGTTAAGTGTGTGATCCTGCGGGTTCGAGAATATGCAGACATGATCTCTATCAATAATCAACAGCGGGGTCTGGGCACCCATATTGACTCCCACACATTCATCGATGATCATATCGGATGAACCACGATGCCAGGATTCAATCAATCCCATATATATATTCCCTTCGTCTCGCGATATTTTTACTTGCCCGAGATTCGATCGTCGGTATCGTCATACCTAGTTCAATCTCGTTCACAAAGTACTTTACTGCTCCGTAATCCGATATCACTTTGTGATTAACTCCTTAACCACATGCTTGCAAGCGGTGTTGATATCGACCGAAAGTGGGCCCAAGTATATCTCTCCGACTTGGGAGGGACAAATCCCATCTCGATACATACAACCCAATGATACTTTCCGATTACCTGAGAGACACCTTTATGATCACCCTCTCATAGGATGACGTTTGATGACCTCAAAGCTTTCTTCCGATACCAGGGAGTTGTATTATCTCATGGTCTAAGGAATACAATATTTGACATAGGAAAAGCTTCGCAAAGATGAACACAATGACACGATCTAATTTCGCTTAGTTTGGTCTCCACCATATCATTCTCCCAATGATATGATCTCATTATCAATTGACAACTCATGTCTATGGTTAGGAAACCTTAACCATCATTGATCAATGAGCTAGTCCATAGAGGCGTACTAGGGACACGGTGTTGTTCACAAACCACACAAGTATTAAAGTTTCCGCTTAATACAATTCTAGCATGGAATATAAACTTTATCATGAACAAGAATTATAATAATAACATCTTTATTATTGCCTCTAGGGCATAATTCCAACAGTCTCCCACTTGCACTAGAGTCAATAATCTAGTTTACATTTGGTAACAATCTCACATCCATGGCACTGAGGTGCGGATCATGTTTTACACGTGGAAGAGGTTTAGTCAATGGATCTGCGACATTCAGATCTGTATGTACTTTGCTGATCTTCAGATCTCCATCTGCTATATAATCTCGGATTATATGAAACTTGCGGTTGATATGCTTGGTCTTTGGATGATATCTTGGTTCCTTAGCGAGTGCTATGGCGCCAGTGTTGTCACCTAATATCTCCTGGGTCCAATGCACTTGGAACCACGCCAAGCTCGATGATGAAGTTTCGATCCAAACTCCTTCACTTGACGCTGCGGCAGCCATGTATTCCGCTTCTCATGTAGATCCTGATCACGCTTTGCTTGCAGCTTCTCCACTCACAGCTCCTCCATTCAAAATATACACGTATCACGTCTCGAGATTTACAATCATCCTTGTCGGTGTCGAAACTAGCATCGGCGTAACCTTTTACGACGATTTGTTCATCACCCATAGACTAAGAACATTACTTTAGTCCTATTTAGGTACCTTAGGTTGTTCTTCACGGCTGTCCAAATGTTCCACTCGGATCACTTTGATATCTGCTCGTCAAACTAAGAGCATTGGACACATCCGGTCTAGTACACAAGATGGCATACATGATGGAACCTATGGCCGAGGCATAAGGCACTTTGCTCATAGCTTCCCTATCATTTACCAGGCTGGACACCGAGCCTTGCTCAATATCTTACGACAACATAGGCCTTTGAACCTTTCAATGCCTTATCCATTCGAACCTTTTCGAACTTTGTCTAGGTATGTACTCGCTTAAAGCTATCAAAGCGTCTTTGTCTATCTCTATAGTTTGATGCCCAATATATAAGCTTCACCTAGGTCTTTCATTGAAAAACACTTGTTCAAATAACTCTTCACATCGTTAAGCATGTTGATGTCATTTCCAATAATCAATATGTCATCCACATATAGTACCAGAAACGTCACCGAGCTCCCACTCACTTTCTTGTAGATTCAAGCTTCGTAGCAATTTGGAACAAATCCAAAGCTCTTGATCACTTGATCAAAACGAAGGTTCCAACTCCGAGATGCTTGCTTAGGTCCATAAATGGAACGCTGAATTTTGCATAATTTATTAGCATCCTTAGGATCGACAAAACCTTCGGGTTGCATCATATACAACTCTTCATCAATGTTGCCATTGAGGAAAGCAGTCTTGACATCCATTTGCCATATTTCATAATCATGAAACGCAGCAATTGCTAATAAAATCCGAATGGACTTAAACATCGCTACGGGAGAAAGTCTCATCGTAGTCAACACCTTGAACTTGTCGAAAACCTTTCGCAACAAGCGTGCTTTATAGGCGGTAACATTACCATCCGCGTCCGTTTTCCTTTTGAAGATCCATTTGCACTCAACGGCCTTTTTTCCGCTAGGAGGGTCCACCAAAGTCCATACTTGGTTTTCGCTCATGGATCCCAATTCGGATTTCATGGCTTCTAGCCATTTCTCGAGTCCAGGCTCATCATCGCTTCCTCATAGTTCGAGGTTCACCGTCTTCTACTAACAAGACAAAGACAGGTTGCCGTACCACTCGGGGGCACGCGACCTTGTCGACCGCGACGTTCAAGAGACATCGTCCAAGCTTCATGATCCTTGTCATTAGCTTCCTCTATTGTTGGTGCGGCGGCATGGAACAATTTCAGGTGCTGCGCTACTCTCCAATTCAAGAGAAGGTTCAATAACCTCGTCTAGCTCTACTTTCCTCCCACTCACTTCTTTCGAGAGAAACTCCTTCTCAAGAAAGGAACCGTTCTTTGACAAACACTTTGCCTTGGTTACGTGATAGAAGGTATACCCAATAGTTTCCTTAGGGTATCCTATGAAGACGCATTTCTCGCTTTGGGTTCGAGCTTGTCCGGCATCAACTTCTTGGCGTAAGCTTCGCATCCCCAAACTTTAAGAAACGACAACTTAGGTTTAGCACCAAACCACAGTTCATACGGTGTCGTCTCAACGGATTTAGATGGAGCCCTATTTAAAGTGAATGCAGCGGTTTCTAATGCATAACTCCAAAATGATAACGGCAAATCAGTAAGAGACATCATCGATCGGACCATATCTAATAGGGTTCGATTCCGCGTTAGACACACCATTCTTACTGTGGTGTTCCGGGTGGCGTGAGTTGTGAAACGATTCCACTTGCTTTGAGATGCGTGAGAAAATCATAACTCAAATATTCGCCCCACGATCGGATCGTAGAAACTTAATCTTTACATTCGATGGTTCTCCACTTCATTCTGAAATTCTTTGAACTTTTCAAACGTTTCAGATTTATGTTTCATTAAATAGATATACCCATATCTACTTAAGTCATCGGTAAAAGTGAGAAAATAGCGATATCCACCACGCGTCGAAACACTCATCGGTCCGCATACATCGGTATGTATGATTTCCAACAAGTCCGTTGCTCGCTCCATCATACCGGAGAACGGGGTTTTGATCATCTTGCCCATGAGACATAGTTCGCGTGTGTCAAATGATTCAAAATCAAGAGACTCCAAAAGTCCATCAGAATGGAGTTTCTTCATGCGCTTTACTCCAATATGACCTAGACGACAGTGCCACAAATAAGTAGTATTATCACTATCTACTTTGCATCTCTTAGCCTCAATGTTATGGATGTGTGTTTCATCCCTTTCGAGATTTAGAAGAAATAAACCATTCACAAGAGGTGCATGACCATAAAAGATGTTACTCATATAAATAGAACAACCATTATTCTCCGATTTAAATGAATAACCGTCTTGCAATAAACACGATCCAGAAATAATGTTCATGCTCAACACAGGCACATAATAACATTTATTAAGGTTTAAAACTAATCCCGAAGGTAAAACTAAGGAGAGCGTGCCGACGGCCATCACATCAACTCTTGATCCGCCAACGCCAAGATCGTCACCTCATCCCTCGCAAGCAGCCGTCTATTCCGTAGCTCCTGTTTCGAGTTACAAATATTAGCAACTGAACCGGTATCAAATACCCAGGCACTACAACGAGGGCTAGTAAGGAAAACATCAATAACATGTATATCAAATATACCTTTGATGGTGCCAACCTTCTTGTCCGCTAAGTACTTCGGACAGTTGCGCTTCCAGTGACCCTTGTCCTTGCAATAGAAGCACTCAGTGTTCGGCTTGGGACCAGACCTGAGTTTCTTCTCAGCAGGGGCAACGCGCTTGCCGCCGCCTTTCTTGAAGGGCTTCCTTGCACCCTTACCTTTCTTAAAGGTGGGGAAATTGTTGACCATCAACACATGATTATTCTTTTTTTTGATGTTCAACTCCGCTACTTTCATCTTAGCAAAGAGCTCAGTGATCATATCAGTGGAACTAATCTGATTGTGATCAACTACAAAACTTTTGTAGCTAGGAGTGTCAATCTTGAGCTCCTCTGGAATCTTGCAGTCCAGTTGCTCAAGGCGTTGAGTGTAGCCCGACATCTTAATGGCGTGCTCACTAACGGACCTCCCTTCCTCCATCTTGTAGTTAAAGAATTTCTTAGAGATCTTATATCTCTCAGAACGGGCTTGAGTCTGAAACATGTTTTTCAGCTCCTCGAGAATCTCAAAGGGCCCGGCGAACTCCTCAAAACGATTTTGAAGATCCGATTCCATAGCATACAACATGACGATCTTAATCAAATCATAATCATCCTTGCGGTGATAAACAGCTTTTCATCACCAGCGCATCTGGCGAGGGTTACCTAATGCTTTCTCAAGGACATAGTCCTTTTGTCCGCCAGACAGAATGATTCTTAGATTGCGGAACCAGTTGGTGAAGTTAGACCCATTGTTTCTAAGCTTTTCTTTCTCAGCAAAAACGTTGAAGTTAAAGTTGGACTTAGCCATTGGATCTATAGTATTTGCAAGTACAATTTAGACTATGTTCATGATAAATAGTTCAACTTAATCAAATTACTAGATGAACTCCCACTAAATTCAACATCCCTCAAGTTGTTTAGTGAACACGATCCAAATTCACCACACCTAATCCGATCATCACGAGAAGAGATGTGGTTTCAATGGTGGACAACGAAGTGTCGATCATATCATTCATATGACTCATGCTTAACCTTTCGGTTCTTGTGTTCCGAGGCCATGTCTGTACATGCTAGGCTCGTCAAGTTAGACCCAAGTATTTCCGCGTGTGCAAAAACTGGCTTGCACCCGTTGTATGTGAGCGTAGAGCCTATAGCACCCGATCATCACGTGATGCTTGGACACGACGAACTTTCGCAACGGTGCATACTTGGGGAGAACACAGTTTTTATCTTGATCTTTAAGTGAGGAATCATCTTATAATGCTACCGCGATCTAAGCATAATAAGATACATAAAAGGATAAACATCACATGCATATAACTTTATGTGACATGGTATAGCCAATCTTAGCAATGATCTCCATCTTGTGCGTTCCGGCATGATCTCCATCACTCCACCATGATTGCCTCCACCACGAATAGCAACTACAACTATTGCTAACTACTTAGCGATAAAGTAAAGCTATTACATGGCGTATAAGAAGTTGACTCGCATGTCATACACAATTATAAAGACAACCATATGGCTCCTGCCGGTTGTGTACTCATCGACATGCAAGTCGTGAAACATTACAAAACATGATCATCGCATACATTATACACATCACATCTTGGGCCATACCATATCACGAAACACTCCTGCAAAAACAAGTTAGACGCCTCTACTTTGTTGTTGCATGTTTTACGTGGCTTATGGGAGTAGATGCTAAGAACGATTCTTACCTACGAAAAGCCACAACGGTGATATTATGGTTGCCAAACTCCGGTGTTAATCCCATGACAACTATAGTGAGAGAAACTGACATCCACCGGCCGCATGTGTGGTACAAGCCACACGTCAAGTGCGGAGCCGGTCTCGCGAACGACGTCGCGTAAGGTTGGCCTGGACCGCTTCAATCTCACTATCCCGCGTCATAAGAAGAACACAAACAAGAGGCTTGCAACAGAAAACATCAACGCCCGCAACAACCATGTTGTGTTCTACTCGTGAATCACATCTACGCATAGATCTAGCTCTGATACCACTGAAGGGTTTTGCAGCATAGTAAATCAAAATTTTCTACGGAAGAGAACAGAGGGAAAGCCAAGATCTAATCTAGGAGATGCAAACAACGAGAGAGATTGGATTAGATCTTCATACCCTTGAAGATTCAGACAGGAACGTTAAATCGAACGTGGGTGATGTAGTCGTACCGCTTCTCCTCCTCGCGATCCGATCCGATCTAGCACCACAAGTGGCGGTGCCTCCGTGAGATGCACACGCAGCACGGCGTCTCCTCCTTCCTTGGACCAGCAAGTATGGTGGAGAGATGGATTGGATCTACAACACGACGGCGTGGTGTATATGGTGGAGAATTTCTGCAGCAGGGCTTCGCCTACAAACAATCGGGAGGCAGAGAGGAAGTGCAGCAGGGCGGCTAGGGTTGGAGGGGAAGGTGTGTGGGGTTGGTGCACCCCCACCCCTCTTTATATAGAGGGGGGCGCAGCCCTAGCCCCTCCTCCAAGCCTATCTCTAGTTTAAACGATTTAAACTTATCCCTTATCCAGAAATTCTATCTCTAGTTTAAACGAGTTTAAACTTATCTAGAATCGGCTGGGCCCTATGGGGCCTTGTGCCCCTGGCCCAATGCGGCCAGGACACTCCCTCATAGGCCCATGCCCCCTCCCGGAAGGTGGGACCACGTTGGCCCCTTCCGGAAGGTTCTAGAAGCTTCCGGTACAATACCGATTAATCCGGAACAATTCAACTCCAAAACTGCACCGCCTTATATGAATCTTATTCTCCGAACATTCCGAACCTCTCGTGATGTCCCGGATCCCATCCGAGACTCGAACAAAAATTCATAAACCAATTATCCAATCTATCCTAGCCGAGACACGTTAAGTGTGTGACCTGGGTTCGAGAATATGCGCATATGATCTCTATCAATAATCAACAGCGGGGTCTGGGCACCCATATTGACTCCCACACATTCATCGATGATCATATCGGATGAACCACGATGCCAGGATTCAATCAATCCCATATATATATTCCCTTCGTCTCGCGATATTTTTACTTGCCCGAGATTCGATCGTCGGTATCGTCATACCTAGTTCAATCTCGTTCACAGCAAGTACTTTACTCGTTCCGTAATCCGATATCACTTTGTGATTAACTCCTTAACCACATGCTTGCAAGCGGTGTTGATATCGACACGAAAGGGACCAAGTATATCTCTCCGACTTGGGAGGGACAAATCCCATCTCGATACATACAACCCAACAGATACTTTCCGATTACCTGAGAGACACCTTTATGATCACCCTCTCATAGGATGACGTTTGATGACCTCAAAGCTTTTTTCCGATACCAGGGAGTTGTATTATCTCATGGTCTAAGGAATACAATATTTGACATAGGAAAAGCTTCGCAAAGATGAACACAATGACACGATCTAATTGCTTCGCTTAGTTTGGGTTTGTCCACCATATCATTCTCCCAATGATATGATCTCATTATCAATTGACAACTCATGTCTATGGTTAGGAAACCTTAACCATCATTGATCAATGAGCTAGTCCATAGAGGCGTACTAGGGACACGGTGTTGTTCACAAACCACACAAGTATTAAAGTTTCCGTTTAATACAATTCTAGCATGGAATATAAACTTTATCATGAACAAGAATTATAATAATAACATCTTTATTATTGCCTCTAGGGCATAATTCCAACAGAGTCATCATTGCTAAGGGACAAGTTTGAGCAAATGATGAAGACCAAGGAATCTATGACAATGAAGACATTGCATGCAAAGCTTGGTATCACCGAGAAGAAGAGAGAGGTGAAGCTTGCAAAGGTGGAAGCCACACGAGAAGCAAGGCCGAGTTAGAGGAGATAAAGATCAAAGTGAAGAAGGAGAAGGCAATGATGGCACTCCTAGCCGAAGAGAGGGAGATCATGATGATGAATACGAAGGACATAAATGAGCAATAACTGGAGTGGTGGAAAAAGACCACCGCGGAGATCACGGAGAGAAGAAGGCTCCTTCGTCAAAGTGGAACCGGAGGTGCTTCGGTTGATAATGGAGATAATTCCGGAGCTTAATTCTTCCTTGCATGTTGGTAGACCTATGAACTATGCATTTGGATTTGCCGTGAACTGTTATGCGTATGGATTTGATGCGAACTATGTTGTTGATTTGATGTTGAAACTATGCATGAAATGTTTGGAACTTGCATTTATGTTAGAATTCGTGTTTTTACGCATTGAAATTCTGTTTCACGGGTTGTAAATAAGAACGCAGATCTTCGTCGGCGCATTTCAGCATGTAAAAGCAGGGTATAGACGCCCTAACTTGCGTTTTACATGCCGGATAAATAAGGACGCTCTAACTCTGTTCCCAATTCATGAATGAAATACCTTTTCCCCCGTAAAAATAAGCCTGGTCACGCTCATGAAATAAAAACATTGAAAAGAAAAAGATTGAAAAAGAAGAAACGGGATTGCTGGGCTGGAAAATCGATCTCGTCGGGATAGACAGCCTTCCAGGATCGGGCCGCAGCCCATACTTATCCATTATCCATGCCGGATTGAAACGAACGAGGCCTGTAATAATTCTCCAAAAGAAAAAAAGCAAATTAAATTCGCACGACCCCGACTCGAGACTCGAGAGCGCATTCCCCGAACCCCAGAACTATTTCCCCCAAGTAGATCCCAAACATTCCAGCCTCTCTCCCCTTCTAAACCTCCCTCCCCTCCCCTCTAGCACGGGTGCATCTCTCGCCGGCGGAGAGATGGTTGCCGTCTCGAGCCTTCGCTTCGTCGCGTCTTCTTCTTCGCTCACGCCCAGTCGCTTCCAGTACGCCGGCGGGATGAGTGCCATCCCCGCACCCCGCCGCCTCGTCGCCGCGGCTTCATCCGCCTCCTACGCCCGCGGGATCAGCGCCTCCACCCGCCTCGTCGCCTCGGCTTCACCCGCCCTGCCGCATGCGCGGCGCCTCTCCTTCGCCCGCGAGATCAGCGCCTATATCCGCCGCGTCGCGCAGGCCTCACCAGACGTCGCCCGCCCCCAGCGCTTCGCTTCCACCGCGCTCTCCTTCTCGGTATGACCTCCGCCCCCCATCTCTCGCCTGCCCTGCCTCTCCTCCCTCCCCGCCGCCTTCACGAGCCCGTGAACCGTGATGAATCATAGGGTTCCTGCCGCGCCGCCGCCGCCCCGGGACTCCTGGCCCGCTGCCTCCCTCCGAGCCAGGACGATCTCCGCACGGAAGAGCACGGAGAGTCATCAACCACCGCCGGGATTCCACGGTGGGCACCCTTTCTCTCTGAGGTCTCGTCGAAGACCACGAAGAGCCCCGTGGTTCACCTGCTGGCGGTGCTTCTCCTGTCTGGGCTTAAGAGCACTGCGTTCCGGGGATTAGTGGAGTGGGCCTCTGTTAGGTTCAAGTTCCCTGAGATGTTGACCACCGCGATATTGCTGGGAGCCACGGCCGTTGTTGTTCTGTTTGACATTGCTGTCACGGGGAAGGACGTCAACGAGGTGTGCGCGTACCTGTCCACGCATGGACCGAGGGTCCAAGAGGCTGACTTCAACAAGTCTTCGTCCACTTCAGTTTAGGTGAGCAATCTACCACATATATGTTGTATACTTGTATTACCTTCCTTTGTTGATTACCTGTTCAATTGTTATGTTAGTACAGTTGCTTATTAATGGCATACTTTTAACAACCGCCCATATATGATAAGCTTTGTTCCTTCTGAACTTGGGTAATAGCCATGATTGCAATTTGGTTATGACATGTGGGCTGGGCAGGGCAGGGCAGCGCTAGATCTAGTAGATTTATTGGCAATGTTGGGGCCATCGGAAGTCACGAAGGTTTCTGGACATATAGTTCTTAGAATGTTGCGGCGCGCACTGAGAATTTATTCTTGTTAGGACTTATGGTCAACATATCATAGTAGGGATGTCTTTTCTTTTAAACCTGTGTTTGTAAGATCATCTTTGTTATCATCCATAAGGAGAATTTTCTGAATGCTGATCATACAGGCCAGATGTAAGAAACAATTCAGTGCTACAAATCTCAAACGCTAAACATTCCTGTTATCCTCCTCTTTGACAGAAAGTGAAATGAAAATTTGGTGATGATTCTAAGATAATTTGTGTTTGATACATTACAAAGAGTATTGTTGATATCTTATAAATGGACATCAATATTCTTTACTAATTTCACTTGTAACCAGACTAGTTAGAGAATATACCCACATTGTGTTAACTAACTCCGCAGATTCAGTTGTACAATCATTGCCCTCTGTTGTATATAGCTGAATGCCAGAGCTGCACCCTTATTTCTGAACAAATAACATAACCTTTGCTATTGTAATCTTGTGGGATAATTGCTTGTTGTGGTAGCCCGAGTTTTATACCAGTTCAGTTTGAATGTAGATCTTGTGGGATAATTGCTTATTGTGGTAGCCCGGAGTTTTATACCAGTTCAGTTTGAATGTACTCCATATCCTTCTTTTCTCTTCTTACTGTTGTGCTTTTGCAGGCAAGGACAATGTCATGGTGGGTGAAGCCTGGTACATGCCAACGCCAACTTCTTGGTTGCATAGTTGTACAAACACATAGGAAAATGAGATGAGATTGACCCCGTTGCATAGAGAGAGAGAGAGAGTATGAAGAAAAATTAGACTTACGCAGTTACATGGTTTTGTTGTGAGTAACTACACAATTTCATAGCGACAGGTTGAAGAAAGATGAGGATTCCTTGAGAGACAGAAGAAGATGGTTATTTCAGGTTGTCTTAGAACTATTTTCTTCTTAACACCGTGATGGTGTACAATCTGTACCTACTGAGTTTCGTGTTTGTGATCAATTGGTAGTCTTATTACCCTTTGCATGTCGCTTGATTTTGTGTTTTTACCTTTTGTACTTGAACAAATAGATTTCTTCTTTTCATATTAGCCTATCTGCAAAGTTGTACAAAGTATGAGAATAAGACTAGAATTCGGGTTCATAGTCACGACTAGGCCTGGAAGCAGGCTCAGCGTGGCCACATAGCTTGGAGGCAGGCTCAACATGACCAAACTGGAGAATCAGCCGTGTCTGGAGTAAGATTTTTCCAACCTGCAAGGGACCAAAGCTGCACGAAACACCAAATGACCAAACTGTCACGATTTAACACCTTGGCACAGTGTTGGTGGGGCCTCTTTGGGTTGTTGCTACAAGTAGTAAAAACAGAGGATCATGTCTCAGCGAAGAGTGTTTATTTCCAGCAATATCAGTTCCAGTTGTGCATGAACAATCTCAAGCTGCAGTTCTCTAAAATATCAATCACCATATCGACGTAGAACTCTGCGACTACATCTGGGACTTGTGCGTGTTCTTGGCGAGTTGGCGAGAGTAGCTCAGCATGTTTTTTTTTTTTTTTTTGCCTGCCCTTCCGAGATGTCCCATCGAGGGAGAAACAAAAACAATCAGATGTTGAAGCTCATGATATAGTTACCGTGGTGGTGAGCAGTGAGGTTGTCCTCAAAGCTTGAGAGGTACTCCCAGGTTTCCCTCCGGAGGGAGGCGAAGAGAGCCAAGCCAGCGTTCGTGGCCATGTCTCGAAGTCGCCCTTCAACCCTTCCCCCCAAGAGGAAAGTGTTGTCGGCCCACCTCGCTCAGAGCACCCTCCGTGCGGATACTCTCTCATAATAATCCTTGTTGTCGGCAGCCTTGAAGTTCACTTCCTCAGGCGACGCTTGGACGAACTGTCGTCGTCTGAACTTGACTTGCAGAACAACCGGTTCATCATTCCTGCATTGAAATTTTCACCACAAAGGTATAGGCATAAAGTTTCTATGATATCAACAAACGAGATTCCAAGCAAATTTTTTGAATCCTAACATGTAAAATCAACGGGAGTCAACAAATAATAAGAACTCAATTAGATAGGCAATGCTAGAGTTTTATCCATGGATTGCAAGAGAAACTTACCGATGTAAAGAATACCGCACTCAAACGAATGAAACCGGCAAAGAAGATTTGAGTATGAAAGAGAAAAACAATGGCTGGTTTGAACTCCCAGCCAGCCGCCGAACAGTGGTCGCTTAGTATAAAAGGAAAAAAATGCCTTTAGAACTGGGAACAATGATGTTTGGCTTGGCCGGTATCCCAGGAACTCAACAAACTAGTAGTAACTTGTAACTGTCATGTTGTAAAGTCTGATCTTGTAAAAAAATTATATACAAGGCTGTAAAGTTCTTAACATTTTGAAGAATTGTAAAGCCCTTCCAACTTGTATATTGTGATATAGAATCATGAATAAGAAACAAGTTGTTATGTCATTATTTGTTGAGAATGAAAAACGTATCAAGCTGAGATATAAGAAGGTTGTGATGTTGATGCTTGAGCCAAAAAGAGCATTTGTGAGCATACAAATGTGACATTCTGCTTTGTAGGTGAAACAAAACAAAGTACTGGCAGAAATACCTTTTGTTCAGATTTCTTCTTCTCTTTTTGTGCAGCTTTCTTCTTCTCCTTTTGTTTGACTTTTTTCTTCTTTTCTCTTTCTTCACGAATAAGCTTATCAACCTTAGATTCTTTTCTCAGTGAAAGGGGACGTCCAGCACACCTAACAGCTATTGGACTAAGTGTAGTTTTACTTGTTGTCTACCCATTAGAAGGTGCACATTCCTATGTACCAAGCTGTCCATTATTATTTTCAATACCTGAGTTAGTAGAAGGTTAAATTTTCAGAGAGCGAAGCTGATCAACCAAAGAATTGTAGGAATCCTCAGACATGGCGCCTAACTCTGCAATCGGAAAGAAAATGATGCACAACTTGTCAAAACGTTTTTCAACAGGGGTGTTTTCCATGCCGCCATATGTGCACCGGATAAAGTTATGCTTTCTTTTCACATTTTTCTCCATCGATCAAGGATGTACTATGAAGGAAACTTATTGATTTTCTTGTGCGTGATCACACATAACATATGCCTACATATAATACCTCTAAACTCAAAGTGGCGCCATGAACACTTAATTTCGAATTCTTCCGCATTGAAATATACATGGTACACATAATCTTTTCTCCATCCTTCATCTTTGTCAATTAGGACATCCTCAATATGATAATGCTCTTCTTGAAACTCTTTGAACTTCGAATCTGTATAGAATGACTGAAATTTCTCCTCGATGTAGAATTGTGTGACACAAGGTATGGTTGAATGGAAATAATTAAAATCAGCAAGAACACTATGAAGGAAATCTCTTATTACGAAGAGCATTCTCATATTGGCCACAAAAATGCTTCAACGTTGCCTTAGCGTTGACATATACTCTCACTACGTTGTGTAGTGGACATGTCCGACCAAAAAACATCTTTCACAAAGGCTAGAACCTAAAGGTGATGATTGTCTTAGATCCCTTTAAGCCATTCATTATCAGCAATATTGTACCTCTCAAGCATACGCTTCCAAGAACCTTCAAAATCTGTAATTGTTAACGAATCATAAACTACTTTGCCAATTGCAGTCTTGTTGTACTCATATTCCTCATATCCACCTAACTTCTCAGGTAGCTTCTTCATTATATGCCACAAGCACCACATATATCGAGCATCTGAAAAAATTATTTCAACAACATTCTGGATTGCTTTTGCTTGATCGGTCATAATAGCTTTTGGTTGGCGATTTGACATACATGCCAACCATGCTTGAAATAACCAAAAAAATATTGGAGTGTCTTCATTTGATAATAAAGCACATCCTAACAACACAGATTTTCCATGATGATTCACTCCAACAAAAGAAGCAGAAGGCATATCATATTTGTTCACCAAGTATGTGGTGTCGAAAGTTATGACTTCATCAAAGGATTCATACACTGCTCTACTTCTTGCATCTGCCCAAAAGACATTCATAAGTCTGGATTCATCATCAACATCCAGGGCACTAAAAAGTTTGGATATAAGAGAATTGAAGTTCTTGTTTACCCGTATTCCAGCCTGGTCATTCAACTCAAGCCTTCGCTTAACATGGAAGTCCAACCTTTTGTTGCATCTAAATAACCGAGATTTATGTGGACTTAATGTATGATTATGATCCAAAATGACCATCGATATATGAAATAGTCCATCTGAACTACGCCCAGTATTAACTTTAGCTTTACACCTAACCCAGCTGTTGGATTTGGCTTCAACATATTTTTCGAGTTAGACTTAGTCTTACTATGACGAGAGCAACGAAGTGTAAGGTACTTAAGTTCTCTATTATCATCTTTGTTTGAGCTTCTTTTTGTCACACCAAACCCTTTTGCTTTAGCGTACTTGTTGTAGTACTCTCACACATCATTCTCTGTATTAAAGGTCATCCCCAATTCAGGATCTTCAAGTAACACATCTGCCCGAGCTTCACCATGGTCCTCTCCAAGTTCCACATTTCTTTCCTTATGTTGCTCGCTGCCATCGTCATCGCTTGAAATAGACATGTCACATGATTCTTGAGCACAACCATCCCCATCACCCATTTCTGTAAATCATGATATGAAAAAATATATTTGAAAGGCAATATACCTAAATATATGTGGTGCCGGACTGAGGAAATTATGCCATGTTAGCTAAATCTATATGTAAGGACTGAAATGGATCGTATGGGCACCTAGAGGGGGGGTGAATAGGTGCTAACCAATTTTTAATACTTTTTCAATTTTAGGCTTGACACAAAGTAAATTCTCTAGATATGCAACTACGAGAATTTCCCTATATGTAACCCTAACTACTAAGCACGTAAAGAGGAGGCGAGGAAACCGTAGTGGAGCACGCGAGAACACAGGGGTTTGTTTTACATGATTCCTTCCTTGTTAAGGGAAGTATATCTGCGTTGGAGGGTGGGGCGGTTCTAAGACCACGCCATACAATAGGCCTCACCCTATTCTCCGATGGATCTCGCCACGAGAGGCCTGATCCACCTTCTCCACTATTGGATCCCTTCGAGGCGGGAACCGGTGCCTTTTACAACACTATCGGGGCACACACCCACAACTGAATTGGGGGCTCCCGAGATGACAACAAGCTACCACAAGGACAAGGTTTATCAATATAAACAAAAACAAGGATCTAGGTATTTGCAAGAAATACTAGATCGGAGGTTCTCCAATTGAATGGAGAGGAGATGAAGCGCTTGATTGCTGATGATGAAGATCGAGTTCTCCTCCTTCGATTCCCCAAGGGATGGGGCCTTTGGGTGGATCTAGGTGGAGCTCTCTTGGATGAAGCTTTCAGATCTGGTCTTTTCGAGATGAATCAAGAGTTACAGCGGGGAGGGAAGGCTGGCTTAAATACCCCTCCCGGATCTGGCGTTACACAACTTTGGGGCGGATTATCCGCCCACTTGGGCGGATTATCCGCCTGGGAAAACTCCGCCCCAAGGGCGGATTATCCGGGTAAAACTCCGCCCCCACTCTGGGGCTGGCGCCTGCGAAGCTTAGTGAAGATCTTGGGGGCGGATAATCCGACCCCCCTGAGGGGCGGATTATCCGGCCAGACCGGAAAGTCCGGCCAACACTCCGCCCCCTCTCTGGGGCTTGCGCCTTGGCGATGAGCAGGGGGGCGGACTATCCGCACCCCCTTAGGGGCGGATTATCCGGCGGGGCCGGAAAATCCGTCCAAAACTCCGCCCCCCTTCTGGGGCTTGCGCCTACTTGGGAAGAGGGAGGGCGGATTATCCGCCCCCCAAAGGCAGAATCCTATTCCCTTTTTCTCAAAGAGAGCTGCAACACTTCAACACACATTAAATAATCCTTGATATTGTTATCTAACACACAAAACACTAGGGATTATAAAATGTTCTTTCAATCTCCCCCTTTTTGGTGTTAGATGACAATATTAGGATTTGCAATGAAACCGGCTAATGCCACCTTAAATAATAAAAGACGCTCCCCCTAGATGTGTGCATATTTAAAATTTGCATTTGAATACAAATACACACACTAGAGAGAACACAACTTCCATAACAAAGATAATTGAAACAAGGTGGTTTGGGAAACAAGGTCATACGACCGGGATGAGAATATAGCCAAAGAGTATAGTTTGTTTGATAGCCTTCAAGCACATCCCAACCATACCAGCAATATTGATGCATACATTAGATAGGCCCATGATTCCATATGCCATCAAATGTGCCTCCATAGATAAATCCAGAATTCCATGAGATCCACAATAGATAAATCCCGAAATCCATGAATACCACACAGCGTACCAAACTTAGTGAAACACGACACAGTCTTACATAATCAAACACAAATAGCAAATGAGTTCACGCTAAAAAGGCACAAGCAAGCAAATAAAATGACCGAAAGAAAGATGCTTGCGCCCGACCCTTGCAAATCCACGAGACCTAATAGAACTACTTCTCCCCCTTTGGCATCGAAACGCCAAAAAGGAAGAAGAGCGATGCTAACGCCCCTGAAGATCACTCCTCCTAATCCTCGTCGTAGTCATTCCCGTCCCCTTCCTCTTCATCATACTCATCATCATCGTCATTAGCTGGAGGAGTGGGTGCCCTCGGTGGAGGAGGAAAGAGGCAACTCTCGAGCTCGCCATAGTTGATCCCTGGGGTGTTCCACTGAGCATACGGATCCGGAGCAGTGGGAGGAGGTGGATGGCCAGTGGCACCTAAGACATGGTGGAGAATAAGCTGCTGCATGTGATCCCTCTCATGATCCCTGCGGTACGCCTCATATTGGCCCTTGTGAGTGTCAATGCCCATGCAAAGAATGTGCCGCTGGAACCAAGTGAGCTGCTTAACCTCGCGTGCCATTGGGGACACCGTGGAACGACGACCACTAGCCCGAGCATCACGCATGAAGGACTCCGGGGCAGTGGAAGGGTGATGGGTCTTCTGAGCCTTGTTGTAGATTTTCTTGGGCTTGTGAATTCCATCCAAAGCAGAGCCAAAATCCTTATGGGGCAACATATGCTTGACGAGCATCATTATGAAAGGAGCATAAGGAATAGAGAGCCTGTTGATCATAGCATCCGTCATCTCATGATAAATATAGTCCATGACATCCAGTTTGTAACCTGTGGCTGATCCAGAGTTAGTGGCACACTCGTGAGCAAAAGCAAGAAGTGGAACCAGGTGGCCACGGATCCTGTCATTGTTGCCACCACTAGGAGCGATGTAGTCCCTAAATATACCAACAAGGGATGCATACAAGGGAGAGAGACCAGCGAAAGTACCAGCAACACCATCAGAGGAAAGGCAAGGAGCAAGTGCAGTATCCTTGTATGGCTTCAGAGGAGAAATGATACGGTGGCCTGAAGGAGTGTCACGACCATGGAATGCATAACCAAGGACCTGCCCAAAGGTGCGAAAGTCCGACTGAATCATGGTGGTCCCTGTCATCCACTTCATGGTACGGCGCTCATCATAAATCACGAGTTGAGAAAGCGCCGCACCACAGAGGAATCATAGTTGCATTGGATAGTCATGAGGTGGTGCAGCCCCATCTTGTTGGTCACATCTAGTGCCTCAATGAGCCTTGTCTTGGATTGAGCCTCAGTCAAATTGATGGGACGCATGGGGCGAAGCTTGAGAGTAGCATAGACATCATCATGGATAGCCCGAAAGTGGGCATTCCAAAACATAGTGTCCTCGGGGGGATCATCACTGTCAGCCTCATCATAATAGTCAGTCTGGCGAATGGTGGCATAATGAAGACTGTCCATAGCCTTGTAATTGGGCCGAGACTATTTGCCCTTGCGAGATGCGGTCCTCTTAGTTTTTTTACTTGCCTCTACCATCCGTTCCGCCTCTCTTGCTGCTCTGCTGACCTCGGTCTCGTCAATGAACTTCCCGTCTGCAGTAGGCTTGAGATAACGGGCACGGGAACGACGGACGAAGGTCTTGGTCGGCTTGGAACCACCTGTGAAAAGCATTAGAGGGATAGCATGGAGATAAGCATACACACAAGTCTAGGAGAAAAAACATGGAGAAAGAGTAGCAATGCAACCCATAACCAATGATGTGTATTTACAGAAGCAGAACCAAAACAGACCAGATTTTACTCTCCAGGCCAGATTATCCGGCCCTGGCAGGGGCGGATAATCCGCCCCCCGTAGAAATTTTCTGGATTGGCTTAGATCTACCATGGCAAAACAGATCGGGTACTAGGGTTGCAATTCTACTGATTCTAGCATGTAAGGAACAACACCAAGGACCTTCTACAACGAGATTTCCACCAAATAAAATACATCCCATACAAAAGGAGATAGATGAGGGAGTTACCCTCACTCATTGGAGGAAAATCACGAAGGAGAAGATACCCGGAGGCGAGGTGAAGAAGATCCGGGGAGAGCCCGGAGAATCCAGTGGTCAAATCTGTTGGAATTATGCCCTAGAGGCAATAATAAAGATGTTATTATTATAATTATTGTTCATGATAATGTTTATATTCCATGCTAGAATTGTATTAAGCGGAAACTTTAATACTTGTGTGGTTTGTGAACAACACCGTGTCCCTAGTACGCCTCTATGGACTAGCTCATTGATTAATGATGGTTAAGGTTTCCTAACCATGGACATGAGTTGTCGATTAATAATGAGATCATATCATTGGGAGAATGATATGATGGACAGACCCAAACTAAGCGAAGCAATTAGATCGTGTCATCGTGTTCGTCTTTGCAAAGCTTTTCTTATGTCAAATATTGTATTCCTTAGACCATGAGATAATACAACTCCCTGGTATCAGAAGAAAGCTTTGATATCATCAAACGTCATCCTATGAGAGGGTGATCATAAAGGTGTCTCTCAGGTGATCGGAAAGTATCTGTTGGGTTGTATGTATCGAGATGGGATTTGTCCCTCCCAAGTCGGAGAGATATACTTCGGGCCCACTCGGTAATCGATATCAACACCGCTTGCAAGCATGTGGTTAAGGAGTTAATCACAAAGTGATATCAGATTACGGAACGAGTAAAGTACTAACGTGAACGAGATTGAACTAGGTATGACGATGCAAGCGATCAAATCTCGGGCAAGTAAAATATCGCGAGACGAAGGGAATATATATATGGGATTGATTGAATCCTGGCATCGTGGTTCATCCGATATGATCATTGATGAATGTGTGGGAGTCAATATGGGTGTCCAGACCCCGCTGTTGATTATTGATGGAAGATCATGTCTGCATATTCTCGAACCCGCAGGGTCACACACTTAACGTGTCTCAACGCTAGAATAAATTGGATAATTGGTTTATGAGTTTCTGTTTGGAGTCTCGGATAGGATCTGGGACATCACGAGAGGTTCCGGAGTGGTCCGGAGAATAAGATTCATATAAGGCAGTGCAGTTTTTGGAGTTCGGAATTGTTCCGGGTTAATCGGTATTGTACCGGAAGCTTCTAGAACCTTCCGGAAGGGGACCAACGTGGCCCCACCTTCCGGGAGGGGGCATGGGCCTATGAGGGAGTGCCCTGGCCGCATTGGGCCAGGGGCACAAGGCCCCATAGAGCCCAGTCGGCCTAGAGAGGTTTAAACTCGAGATAGAGTTTCTAGAAGGGGGGGGTTTCCTTGCCCCCCACTCCTCCTCCTTTGGGGCCGCCGGCCTTGGCTTGGGGGAGGGGCTAGGGCTGCGCCCACCCCTCTATATATAGAGGACTGGGGGCGCACCAACCCTACACACCTTCCCCTCCAACCCTAGCTGCCCTGCTGCCTTCCTCTCTCCCTCCCGACTGTTTGTAGGCGAAGCCCTGCTGCAGAAATTCTCCACCATATACACCGCGCCGTCGCGTTGTAGATCCAATACGTCTCTCCACCATACTTGCTGGTCCGAGGAAGGAGGAGACGTCGAGGTGCTGCACGTGTGCATCTCACGGAGGCACCGCCACTTGTGGTGCTAGATCGGATCGGATCGCGAGGAGGAGAAGCGAGTACGACTACATCACCCACGTTCAATGAACATTCGTCAGGCGAATCTTCAAGGGTATGAAGATCTAATCCAATCTCTCTCGTTGATTGCATCTCCTAGATTAGATCTTGGCTTTCCCTCTGTTCGCATCCGTAGAAAATTTTGATTTACTATGCCGCAAAACCCTTCAGTGGTATCAGAGCTAGATCTATGCGTAGATGTATTTCACGAGTAGAACGCAACATGGTTGTTGCGGGCGTTGATGTTTTCTATTGCAAGCTCTTGTTTGTGTTCTTCTTATGACGCGGGATAGTGAGATTGAAGCGGTCCAGGCCAACCTTACGCGACGTCGTTCGCGAGACCGGCTCCGCACTTGACGTGTGGCTTGTTCCACACATGCGGCTGGTGGATGCCAGTTTCTCTCACTATAGTTGTCATGGGATTAACACCGGAGTTTGGCAACCATAATATCACCGTTGTGGCTTCCCGTAGGTAAGAATCGTTCTTAGCATCTACTCCCATAAGCCACGTAAAACATGCAACAACAAAGTAGAGGCGTCTAACTTGTTTTTGCAGGGAGTGTTTTCTGTGATATGGTATGGCCCAAGATGTGATGTGTATAATGTATGCGATGATCATGTTTTGTAATGTTTCACGACTTGCATGTCGATGAGTACACAACCGGCAGGAGCCATATGGTTGTCTTTATAATTGTGTATGACCTGTGTGTCAACTTCTTATACTCCATGTAATAGTTTCACTTTATCGCTAAGTAGTTAGCAATAGTTGTAGTTGCTATTCGTGGTGGAGGCAATCATGGTGGAGTGATGGAGATCATGACAGCACGCACAAGATGGAGATCATTGCGCGAAGATTGGCTATACCATGTCACATAAAGTTATATGCATGTGATGTTTATCCTTTTATGTATCTTATTATGCTTAGATCGCGACGGTAGCATTATAAGATGATTCCTCACTTAAAGATCAAGATAAAACCGTGTTCTCCCCAAGTATGCACCGTTGCGAAAGTTCGTCGTGTCCAAGCATCACGTGATGATCGGGTGCTATAGACTCTACGCTCACATACAACGGGTGCAAGCCAGTTTTGCACACGCGGAAATACTTGGGTCTAACTTGACGAGCCTAGCATGTATAGACATGGCCTCGGAACACATGAACCGAAAGGTTAAGCATGAGTCATATGAATGATATGATCGACACTTCGTTGTCCACCATTGAAGCCACATCTCTTCTCGTGATGATCGGATTAGGTGTGGTGAATTTGGATCATGTTCACTAAACAACTTGAGGGATGTTGAATTTAGTGGGAGTTCATCTAGTAATTTGATTAAGTTGAACTATTTATCATGAACATAGTCTAAATTGTACTTGCAAATACTGTAGATCACATGGCCAAGTCCAACTTCAACTTCAACGCTTTTCTTTGAAGGAAAAGCTTAGAAACAATGGGTCTAACTTCACCAATTGGTTCCACAATCTAAGAATCATTCTCTCTGGCGGTCAAAAGGACTATGTCCTTGGGAAAGCGTTAGGTGACCCCCCTGCTGCAACTGCGTCGGCTGATGAGAAAGCTGTCTATCAGTCGCGCAAAGATGATTATGGTGTGATTAAGAGCACCATGTTGTTTGCTATGGACCCGGAACTTCAAAATCATTTTGAAGACTATCCCGGGCCCTTTGAGATTCTCGAAGAGCTGAAAACCATGTTTCAGACTCAAGCCCGTTCTGAGAGATATGAGATCTCTGAGAAGTTCTTTAACTGCAAGATGGAGGAAGGGAGTTCCGTTAGTGAGCACGCCATTAAGATGACGGGCTACACTCAACGCCTTGAGCAACTAGAATGCACGATTCCAGAGGAGCTCAAGATTGACAGGGTTCTGCAATCACTCCCTCCCAGCTACAAAAGTTTTGTAGTGACTCATAATCAGATTGGTTCCACCGATACGATCACCGAGCTCTTCGCAGAGCTGAAGGCTGCGGAGGTGGACATCAAGAAGGATAATCATGCGTTGATGGTCAACAAGCCCTCCTTTAAGAAAGGTAAGGGAGCAAAGAAGCCCTTCAAGAAGGGCGTGACAAGCGCTTGCCCTATGAGAAGAAGCTCAAGTCTAGTCCTAATCCGGACACTGAGTGCTTCTATTGCAAGGACAAGGGTCACTAGAAGCGCAACTGTCCGAAGTACTTAGCGGACAAGAAGGCTGGCACCATCAAAGGTATATTTGATATACATGTTATTGATGTTTTCCTTACTAGCCCTCGTTGTAGTGCCTGGGTATTTGATACTGGTTCGGTTGCTAATATTTGTAACTCAAAGCAGAGCTACTAATAGAGCAATGACTTGCAAGGGATGAGGTGACGATGCGCGTTGGCAATGGATCAAGAGTTGATGTGATGGCCGTTGGCACGCTCTCCTTAGTTTTACCTTCGGGATTAGTTTTAAACCTTAATAAATGTTATTATGTGCCTGAGTTGAGCATGAACATTATTTCTGGATCGTGTTTATTGCAAGATGGTTATTCATTTAAATCGGAGAATAATGGTTGTTCTATTTATATTGGTAACATCTTTTATGGTCACGCACCTCTTGTGAATGGTTTATTTCTTCTAAATCTCGAAAGGGATGAAACACACATCCATAACATTGAGGCTAAGAGATGCAAAGTAGATAGTGATAATACTACTTATTTGTGGTAATCGTCGTCTAGGTCATATTGGTGTAAAGCGCATGAAGAAACTCCATTCTGATGGACTTTTGGAGTCTCTTGATTTTGAATCATTTGACACATGCGAACCATGCCTCATGGGCAAGATGATCAAAACCCCGTTCTCCGGTATGATGGAGCGAGCAACGGACTTGTTGGAAATCATACATACCGATGTATGCGGACCGATGAGTGTTTCGACGTGCGGTGGATATCGCTATTTTCTCACTTTTACCGATGACTTGAGTAGATATGGGTATATCTATTTAATGAAACACAAATCTGAAACGTTTGAAAAGTTCAAAGAATTTCAGAATAAAGTGGAGAACCATCGTAACAGAAAGATTAAGTTTCTACGATCCGATCGTGGAGGCGAATATTTGAGTTATGATTTTCTCACGCATCTTAAAGCAAGCGGAATTGTTTCGCAACTCACGCCACCCGGAACACCACAGCGCAATGGTGTGTCTGAACGCCGGAACCGAACCCTATTAGATATGGTCCGATCAATGATGTCTCTTACTGATTTGCCGTTATCATTTTGGGGTTATGCATTAGAAACCGCTGCATTCACTTTAAATAGGGCACCATCTAAATCCGTTGAGACGACACCATATGAACTGTGGTTTGGTGCTAAACCTAAGTTGTCGTTTCTTAAAGTTTGGGGATGCGAAGCTTACGTAAAGAAGTTGATGCCGGACAAGCTCGAACCCAAAGCGGAGAAATGCGTCTTCATAGGATACCCTAAGGAAACTATTGGGTATACCTTCTATCACAGAACCGAAGGCAAAGTGTTTGTCGCAAAGAACGGTTCCTTTCTTGAGAAGGAGTTTCTCTCGAAAGAAGTGAGTAGGAGGAAAGTAGAGCTAGACGAGGTTAATGAACCTTCTCTTGAATTGGAGAGTAGCGCAGCACCTGAAATTGTTCCAAAGGTCACCTGCACCAACAATAGAGGAAGCTAATGACAAGGATCATGAAGCTTGGACGATGTTGCTCTTGAGCGTCGCAGTCGACAAGGTCGCGTGCCCTCCCGAGTGGTACGGCAACCTGTCTTGACTGTCTTGTTAGTAGAAGACAAGTGAACCTCACGAACTATGAGGAAGCGATGATGAGCCCGGACTCGAGAAATGGCTAGAAGCCATGAAATCCGAATTGGGATCCATGAGCGAAAACCAAGTATGGACTTTGGTGGACCCTCCTAGCGACCGAAAGGCCGTTGAGTGCAAATGGATCTTCAAGAAGAAAACGGACGCGGATGGTAATGTTACCGTCTATAAAGCACAACTTGTCGCAAAAGGTTTTCGACAGGTTCAAGGTGTTGACTACGATGAGACTTTCTCTCCCGTAGCGATGTTTAAGTCCATTCGGATTTTATTAGCAATTGCTGCGTTTCATGATTATGAAATATGGCAGATGGATGTCAAGACTGCTTTCCTCAATGGCAACATTTATGAAGAGTTGTATATGATGCAACCCGAAGGTTTTGTCGATCCTAAGGATGCTGATAAAGTATGCAAACTTCAGCGTTCCATTTATGGACTAAAGCAAGCATCTCGGAGTTGTAACCTTCGTTTTGATCAAGTGATCAAGAGCTTTGGATTTTTTCCAAATTGCTACGAAGCTTGCATCTACAAGAAAGTGAGTGGGAGCTCGGTGACGTTTCTGGTACTATATGTGGATGACATATTGATTATTGGAAATGACATCAACATGCTTAACGATGTGAAGAGTTATTTGAAAAAGTGTTTTTCAATGAAAGACCTAGGTGAAGCTGCTTATATATTGGGCATCAAAATGTATAGAGATAGACAAAGACGCCTGGTAGCTTTAAGCCAGAGTACATACCTAGACAAAGTTCTGAAAAGGTTCAGAATGGATAAGGCAAAGAAAGGTTCCGTGCCTATGTTGTCAGGTAAGATATTGAGCAAGGCTCAGTGTCCAGCTACGGTAAATGATAGGGAAGCTATGAGCAAAGTGCCTTATGCCTTGGCCATAGGTTCTATCATGTATGCCATGCTGTGTACTAGACCGGATGTGTCCAATGCTCTTAGTTTGACGAGCAGATATCAAAGTGATCCAGGAGTGGAACACTGGATAGCCGTGAAGAACATCCTAAAGTACCTAAATAGGACTAAAGAAATGTTCTTAGTCTATGGGGGTGATGAACAGCTCGTCATAAAAGGTTACGTCGATGCTAGTTTCGACACCGACAAGGATGATTCTAAATCTCAGACAGGATACATGTATATTTTGAATGGAGGAGGAGTGAGAGGAGAAAAGCAAGCAAGCGTGATCATGGATCTATGAAAGCGGAATACATGGCTGCTGCAGAAGCGTCAAGTGAAGGAGTTTGGATCAGGAACTTCATCACTAAGCTTGGCGTGGTTTCAAGTGCATCGGACCCACTAGAGATATTGTGTGACAACACTGGTGCCATAGCACTCGCTAAGGAACCAAGATATCATCCAAAGACCAAGCATATCAACCGCAAGTTTCATATAATCCGAGATTATATAGCAGATGGAGATCTGAAGATTAGCAAAGTACATACAGATCTGAATGTCGCAGATCCATTGACTAAACCTCTTCCACGTGTAAAACATGATCAGCACCTCAGTGCCATGGGTGTGAGATTGTTGCCAGATGTAAACTAGATTATTGACTCTAGTGCAAGTGGGAGACTGTTGGAATTATGCCCTAAAGGCAATAATAAAGATGTTATTATTATAATTCTTGTTCATGATAATTTTTATATTCCATGCTAGAATTGTATTAAGCAGAAACTTTAATACTTGTGTGGTTTGTGAACAACACCGTGTCCCTAGTACGCCTCTATGGACTAGCTCATTGATTAATGATGGTTAAGGTTTCCTAACCATGGACATGAGTTGTCGATTAATAATGAGATCATATCATTGGGAGAATGATATGATGGATGAGACAAACTAAGCGAAGCAATTAGATCGTGTCATCGTGTTCGTCTTTGCGAAGCTTTTCTTATGTCAAATATTGTATTCCTTAGACCATGAGATAATAAAACTCCCTGGTATCGGAAGAAAGCTTTGATATCATCAAACGTCATCCTATGAGAGGGTGATCATAAAGGTGTCTCTCAGGTGATCGGAAAGTATCTTTTGGGTTGTATGTATCGAGATGGGATTTGTCCCTCCCAAGTCGGAGAGATATACTTCGGGCCCACTCGGTAATTCATATCAACACCGCTTGCAAGCATGTGGTTAAGGAGTTAATCACAAAGTGATATCGGATTACGGAACGAGTAAAGTACTTGCTGTGAACGAGATTGAACTAGGTATGACGGTACCAACGATCAAATCTCGGGCAAGTAAAATCTCGCGAGACGAAGGGAATATATATATGGGATTGATTGAATCCTGGCATCGTGGTTCATCCGATATGATCATCGATGAATGTGTGGGAGTAAATATGGGTGTCCAGACCCCGCTGTTGATTATTGATGGAAGATCATGTCTGCATATTCTCGAACCCACAGGGTCACACACTTAACGTGTCTCGACGCTAGAATAGATTGGATAATTGGTTTATGAGTTTTTGTTCGGAGTCTCGGATGGGATCCAGGACATCACGAGAGGTTCCGGAGTGGTCCGGAGAATAAGATTCATATAAGGCAGTGCAGTTTTTGGAGTTCGGAATTGTTTAGGGTTAATCGGTATTGTACCGGAAGCTTCTAGAACCTTCCAGAAGGGGACCAACGTGGCCCCACCTTCCGGGAGGGGGCATGGGCCTATGAGGGAGTTCCCTGGCCGCATTGGGCCAGGGCACAAACTATAGGGCCCAGACCTAGAGAGGTTTAAACTCGAGATAGAGTTTCTAGAAGGGGGTTTCCTTGCCCCTCCTCCTCCTTTGGGGCCGGCCTTGGCTTGGGGGAGGGGGTGCCCCACCCCTCTATATAGAGGGCTGAGCGCACCAACCCTACACACCTTCCCTCCAACCCTAGCTGCCTGCCTTCCTCTCCCTCCCATTGTTTGTGGCGAAGCCTGCAGAAATTCTCCACCATATACACCGCGCCGTCGCGTTGTAGATCCAATCCGTCTCTCCACCATACTTGCTGGTCCGAGGAAGGAGGAGACGTCGAGGTGTTGCACGTGTGCATCTAGGAGGCACCGCCACTTGTGGTGCTAGATCGGATCGGATCGCGAGGAGGAGAAGCGAGTACGACTACATCACCACGCGTTAACGCGTTCATGTCTGAATCTTCAAGGGTATGAAGATCTAATCCAATCTCTCTCGTTGATTGCATCTCCTAGATTAGATCTTGGCTTCCTCTGTTCGCATCCGTTGAAAATTTTGATTTACTATGTCGCGAAACCCTTCAAAATCGACTCCGGGAGAGGCGGATGCTCCGGCGGCGGCTGGGGGGCAGAAAGTAGGGTTAGGGGAGGACTGGCTACTCTGTTTGAGCCTACCCTCCCCGACCCAGCCTATAAGGGGCTGATTTTGCCCGGGGCGGATAATCCCCCAGAAATCATAAAATGAGAATCGGGCCAGCAAACCTAGCAAACCTCTCGATGGTGTTTTAGAGGACTTGTGTGCAAGAATAGATGGTTCAAGGAGGGAGAGAAAGGCTTGGGTTGAGAGCATCAAACTGAGATGGTACTACACACCCAAATTTGCAAGAATCAAATCAATCAAAAGCCAAATTTGAGTGTGTTTTCCATAAGAACATGAGATATGCAAGAAAATCCAACGAGACCCATGAGAAACCAACTCTTCTCGAGGAAGAGGGCGGTGGCCGAAGCCACCATGTTGGAGCGCATGGCATGACACCGCGAAGATGTATCTTGAGTTCAAAACCAATGCTCATCGATGACCCACATATCACAAAATGATATTAAGGGAAATGATTTGACTTGCTTTCGGCATTATGGGGGGAGGGTTGGCCCAATCAATTAGGACCACACTCCCCCTATGTCTATGCCCGCATCTAAACCAAATACATGAATAAGAGCAAGTGAGTGTGCTAGGGTAGTCAAGCCAAGCTCCTTGAATCTATGATATTTAGCTCATTCCTCAAATAACAAAATATTGCTTCATCAAGAGGCTTCGTGAAAATATCAGCAAGTTGGTTCTTCGTGCTCACAAAGGATAGGGCAATATCACCACGAGCAACATGATCCCGAATAAAGTGGTTGTGAATCTCTATATGTTTTGTTCTTGTATGCTGCACGGGATTGTAAGCAATTTTGATAGCACTTTGATTGTTGCATAATAGAGGCACTTTGTCACAATTGACACCATATTCCTTTAAAGTTTGCCTCATCCATAACAATTGTGTACAAGCACTTGTAGCAGCAACATATTCAGCTTCGGCGGTTGAGAGTGAAATACAATTCTGTTTCTTCGATGACCAACACACTAGAGACCTGCCCAAGAATTGACATGCACCAGAGGTTGATTTCCTATCATCTTTGTCACCAGCCCAATCTGAATCAGTGTAACCACATAGAGAGAAACTTGAACCCTTGGGATACCATAACCCAAAATTTGGGGAATGAACCAAATATCGGAAGATTCGCTTGACCGCCACTAAGTGGCTTTCTTTAGGAGCGGCTTGGTACCTTGCACACACTCCTACACTTAACACGATATCGGGCCTAGATGCGCAGAGGTAAAGGAGAGAGCTGATCATGGATCAGTATACCTTTTGATCCACGTCTTTACCCTTGGGGTTGAGCTCAAGATGACACTTTGTTTGCATTGGGGTAGCAACGCCATTGAGATCCGTCATCTTGAACCTTTTGAGCATGTCTTGGATATACATAGCTTGATTAATAAAGGTTCCCTCTCTAAGTTGTTTGATCTCAAATCCAAGAAAGAACCTCAGCTCACCCATCATGGACATCTCAAACCTGTCAGTCATAAGCTTTGAAAATTCATCGTTAAAAGCTTGGTTAGTAGAGCCAAAAATAATGTCATCTACATAAAGTTGGCATACAAAAAGCTCCCCATTGACCTTCTTAGTAAAAAGAGTGGGATCGATTTGCCCAACTTCGAATCCACGGTCTAGCAAAAGCTCTTTAAGGTGCTCATACCATGCACGTGGGGCTTGTTTAAGGCCATAGAGCGCCTTATCGAGTTTGTAGACATGGTTCGGAAATTTGGGGTCCTCAAACCCCGGGGGCTGCTTGACGTATACTAACTCATGTAGAGGACCATTAAGGAAAGCGCTCTTAACATCCATTTGTTGTAATTTAAAATTATGATGAGCTGCATATGCAAGAAGGATACGGATGGACTCAAGACGAGCCACAGGAGCATAAGTCTCGCCAAAATCAATTCCTTCCACTTGGGAGAATCCTTGAGCCACGAGTCGTGCTTTATTCCTCACAACAATGCCATTTTCATCTTGTTTGTTCTTGAATATCCACTTGGTGCCGATAACATTGCGGCAATCCTTTGGTTTTTCTACGAGCTTCCAAACTTTGTTGCGTTCGAAGTTATTTAATTCTTCATGCATTGCAATAACCCAATCAGGGTCTTCAAGAGCATCAAAAACCTTCTTCGGTTCAACCATGGAAATGTGAGCTTGATGATCATAGAAGCTTGCAAGTTCTCTTCTAGTGGATACCCTTCGTCGTAGATCACCAACAACCTTGTCAAGAGTGTGACCTCTTAGTTCAAGGTTTCGAAGCACGAGCCTTGCGACGAGCCTCAATGTCCTTATTGTTTCTAGAAGGAGTTGATTCAGTATTTGTATCCTTGTCTTGATTACTGCCCTGCCCTTGATCTTGGTCTGCGTTAACACCAGAAGATTGCTGCTGAACATTTTCTTCAGGGCCGGATAATCCGCCCCTTGGAGGGGTCGGACTATCCGGCCTGGGAGGTGAAGTACCAGAGTCTTCTTCCTGAGAATGCCTGACAGGAGTTGGAGACCCAGGGCCGGATAATCCGCCCTCGGGGGCCGGAGAATCCGGCCTGGGAGCTTCAAAGTTGTTGACTTCTCCTTCGGATCCTCTGGAACGAGTTGGAGTGCCAGGGGTGGATTGTCCGCGCCTTGGAGGGGGCGGATAGTCCGACCTGGGACTACCAACTTGTCCAGGGGACAGATGATCTTCAGCAGATTGCGGTGTTGGTGCAGGATTTTCTCCAACAGTAGGAGCTTGTTGATCTTGTGTAGATGAGGGCTCCACATGTGTGGAGCATTGTCCTTCTCGATCCGCCACAAGGGGTCCCTCAATGGGGCGGAAAAATCCCACGCCCATTCTTCTTATGGCATCTTGGGGTATTTCAACATCTGCATCACAAACATCAACTTGCCCTACAAAGGAGACGTTATTTTCATCGAACTCCATACTACAAGATTCTACAACAATCCCAGTGAGCTTGTTGTAGATTCTATAAGTGTGGGATTCGGCACCGTAACCAACAAAAATACCTTCTAAAGCCTTGGACTCAAATTTTGACAAACGGACACCTTTAATAAGAAAGAAACACTTACACCCGAATACCCTGAAGTATGAGATGTTGGGCTTGTTACCGGTAAGTATTTCATATGGAGTCTTGTCCAAAATCTTTCGAAGGTAGAGCCGGTTTGATGAGTGACAAGCAGTGGATATGGCTTCAGCCCAAAAATTATAAGGAGACTTGAATTCAGCCAGCATAGATCTTGCCATATCCATCAAAGTCTGGTTCTTCCTCTCGGCTACACCATTTTGTTGAGGGGTGTATGCAGCGGAATATTGATGTCTAATCCCCTCTTCGCTAAGAAACTCATTTAAAGTGTAGTTCTTGAATTTGGAGCCGTTGTCACTTCTTATTGCCAAGATAGGAACATTATGTTGACTTTGAACTTCATTGGCAAAGTCAATGACAGTTTGTTGAGTCTCACTTTTCAGCTTGAAGAAATAGACCCATGTATATCTTGAGTAATCATCGACAATGACCAAGCAATATTTCTTCCCACCAAGACTTGCATGAGAAGGAGGACCAAATAAATCCACATGAAGTAATTCCAAGATCCTTTTTGATGACATAATAGTCTTCCTCTTGTGGGGAGAGTCATGCATTTTTCCTTCTACACAAGCCCTGCAAACACGATCTTTGGCAAAAGAGACATTGTCTTTTAGTCCAAGGATGTGGCCACCCTTCTGGAGACTTTGCAAAGTTCTCATGTTGACATGGGCTAATCGGCGATGCCATAGCCAGCCCACGCCGGCCTTTCCGAATAGACACATCGGACCCGAAGTGGTTTTCCCCGAGAAGTCCACCACATACAGGTCATTTTCGACGTATCCAACGAAAGCGACCTTTAGAGACTTGCTCCACAAGAGTACCACCAAATCATCATCGATAAAAACAGCAAAACCCATCTTGCCAAGGGCACGAACAGAAAGAAGGTTGTAGAGGGTCTCAACAAGCATGACGTCCACGAGAGATATCGGGCAACCACAACCTGCCAAGACCCAATACCTGAGATTTAGACTTATCACCATAGGAGACTATGATATTATCATGATTTGGACATCTCCGTGATGATCTCCTTGCTTCGATCATATGACTAGTGCAGCCACTATCCAAAGATCCATTTCGACCCAAGGAAGCATAGCCTTGCAAGAAAATTACTTCTTGGTTTTAGGTACCCATTTTTCAATGGGTCCTTTCATGTTAGTAACAAGGGTCTTTGGGACCCAAATAGACCAAGCAATATATTCATCAAAAGGACCAACATAATAAGCATAAACATCACCATAGTCATCACAAAAGAGTTCATAGTTTGGATTGTGAGACCCTGCAAAACCAATATTATTAGTCTTGTCTTTTGTGACATTCTTCTCAGCGGTGCTTGTCTTTAATTGCACATTCTTGGTCTTGTTCTTCTTGGTTTTCTTCTTCTTGGACTTGGTGACATACCCAAGTCCCTCTTTACCATGATTTGACCTTTGCTTGCCAAGGACTTCATCAAGCACACCTTTGTCCTTGGTAGTGATGTCCTTGATCACTTCTTTTTCCACACTAGCATTTTTCTTGTTACTATATGTTGAGTTGGACGAGCTAGGAGTATCATATTTGGCCAATCGACTTTGAAGCTGATCATGTGACTCATTGAGAATAGAGAACTCGTTTTTCAACGCCTTGTGAGAATTGTCAAGTTTCTCCAATTCCTCGGAGAGTCTATCATGAGCAGCCCCAAAGTCAATCCTTTCATTCTTTAACTTCTTTGCTTTGGTGACAGCATTGACACGTTCCTTAACAAGTTTAGTCACAATTTCATCATGTGACTCTTCAATAGACTCAAGCCTCTCTTCAAGAGGGACCCGAGCCTCTTCCTCCTCTTCAATAGCATTTTTTAAGGATGCAATTTCCATTGCATCCTCCCTTTCAATTCTGCCCTTTTCCTCAAGGAGAGCTTCGTTTTGGGCCAGCTGATCCATAAGATCTTCAAAACAAACTTTGTGCTCACCTTGCAAGTTAGTGTAGAAATAATCCAAAGCAATAATCTCTTCTTTAACCTTAAGACTAGTAGGATCATCCATGTCTATCATAGCCTTGGGAAAAGAAGAGTTAGAAGAAGTTACCTCGGAGCTTCTTGCCATGAGGCAAGTAGCATTCTTGTTGATGATGTTTTCGTTCGGAGAGTTGAAGAGAGATGTTGATGTAGATGTGGTGGCTATAGCAGCCACCTCTTGAGAGCTATCGTCCTCGTCCTCATCTTCACTCCCCGATGAATATTCTTCTTGAGCCACTAGAACAATCTTTGGTTGCTTCTTGAAAGGAGCATTCTTCTTTACAAACTATTTCTTACATGGAGATTTTGATTTGTCCTTGAAAATGAGTCTTCCTCCATTATCCTCCCTACTTTGATATGGACACTCAACTACGAAGTGCAGCCGGTCACCACAATTGAAGCATGTTCTCAGCTTGGGACCATTTTCTTTTCTTCCATAGGCTCCACTCTTGCGATCTAGTTCAGCTTTAGCCTTGGATCTTTCCAAAAGTTTCTTGCATAAAGAGCCAAGTATTGTCCGTGGATCCTTTTTATATCCTCGGGACAGTCCAGACCTTCTACCGCATATTCATCATGATCAATCACACTAGTCTTCAAGGCCATGTTGACCCCCTTTTGCATCCCCATAGCTCGAGCACGAGCATCTTCGGCATTCTTGGCAGCCACTTTGAATGCGGCCATTTCTTGCATTACCTCATTGGATGACATGAGGTGATAGTTATGCCTACCTTGGAGACTTTTCAAATCTGTGGGCTCAAATGGCATAAGAGCACTGACATACTTGCGCTTGATCCAAGCATCATCAACATGAGCTGCACCGTGGTTTCTGAAAGTTGTGGCTATTGCCTTGAGCCTCCTATACATGTCCTCGTGGTCTTCTCCATCCAGCATATAGAATCCTTCCGCTTCATTGCTCAAGGCATCATATCTATTCCTTCTCATACTTTCATTTCCGATGAAGAGCTCGGCGAGGGCATCCCAAGCTTCTTTAGCTGTGCTAAGATGCTGAATGTGTGGCATGTCTTTGTCACCCACACCAAGCTGTATCATGTGTAGAGCTATAGCGTTGAGTTGGCTATCGACCACTTCTCTTCTTGTGAGATTGTTGGGGTTTCCAACATGAAGACCATTTTCGATGATCTTCCACAACTCTATGGAGGAACTACACACATGAGATTTCAACAAAAATTGCCATTGAGAGAAAGTAGATGCAGAAAGTTTGGGTGGATCACCCCTATTATGTATATGTGGGTGAGGGATAGGTGGATCAGGGGAATACACATGAGAAACCTCATTGTATCCATCCTTACCGCTATCCTTTTTCGAGGAGGAGCTCTTGCTAGTATCATCACCAACCACTTCGTTATCTTTGGAAACAGTTTTACCCGTTTCCTTGGATTGCGGAGTGGTACCCTCAGAGTTAGATGGAGGTGATGCTACGGATGTGGAGAGACGCATTATCAATTGACGCATCTCTTCCATCTTAGCCTCCATTGAACTCACCAAGGTTGTTTCCAACGTCTTGAGATCGTTCATGGTGACTACCTCCGGAGCATCACTCCCATCTACCTTGGAACCCATACTTCTCTTAGGCGGTTAAGCCCGAAATAAGAGCCGAGGCTCTGATACCAATTGAAATGGATCGTATGGGCACCTAGAGGGAGGGTGAATAGGTGCTAACCAATTTTTAATACTTTTTCAATTTTAGGCTTGACACAAAGTAAATTCTCTAGATATGCAACTACGAGAATTTCCCTATATGTAACCCTAACTACTAAGCACGTAAAAGAGGAGCGAGGAAACCGTAGTGGAGCACGCGGAGACAAAGGGTTTTTTTTTACCGTGGTTCCTTCCTTTAAGGGAAGTACATCTATGTTGGAGGGGTGGGCGGTTCTAAGACCACCACGCCACAATAGGCCTCACCCTATTCTCCGATGGATCTCGCCACGAGAGGCCTGATCCACCTTCTCCACTATTGGATCCCTTCGAGGTGGGAACCGGTGCCTTTTACAACACTATCGAGGCACACACACCCACAACCGAATTGGGGGATCCCGAGATGACAACAAGCTGCCACAAGAACAAGGTTTATCAATATAAACAAAAACAAGGATCTAGGTATTTGCAAGAAATACTAGATCGGAGGTTCTCCAAATGAATGGAGAGGAGATGAAGCGCTTGATTGCTGATGATGAAGATCGAGTTCTCCTCCTTCGATTCCCCAAGGGATGGGGCCTTTGGGTGGATCTAGGTGGAGCTCTCTTGGATGAAGCTTTCAGATCTGATCTGGTCTTTTTCGAGATGAATCAAGAGTTCTGGCAGGAGGGGGAAGGCTGGCTTAAATACCCCCTCCCCAGATCTGGCCGTTGCACAACTTTGGGGGCGGATTATCCGCCCCTGGGAAAACTCCGCCCCAAGGGCGGATTATCCGGGGAAAACTCTGCCCCCTCTCTGTGTAGGGTTCGCAGCATAGAAAACAAAAAATTTCCTACGATGGGAACATCTATGGACCAAGATCTATCTACTAGATACAAGCAACGGGTGGATATACATCCATAGAATACATACCCTCGAAGACCGAATAGCGTTAACGAGGTTGTACTCGTGGATGATGTAGACGAACGCTTGCCGATCTCAAGATCGTGATGAAGTTCATTTGGTCCAGCCGGTCCAGCACGATCAAGTCCAACACCTCAAAGCAGTGGTGCATCCGTGATCGCACACACGTATGGGAACCCCGACAACCTCCGTGCCCTCGCTCCAGCGAAGCAGCGGAAGCAACAAATCCTTCCAGAAAAAGCCACCGGGAACATGTATCCCGCTGATCCGAGACCATGGGGAAATTCTAAAGGGGGGAGAGAGATCCTTCGCGAGGAGGTGTGCTTTGAGAGGAGGAGAGGGGGGCCTTTTATAGGGGAGAGGGGGGGCACCCAAGGGGCATGGCGCCCAGCCATGGGGCTGCCCCCACCTCTTCCACATTCATGTGGGTGGAGCTCCCACTCAAAATGAAAAGCCTCCAATCGCATTAAAAAGCCTCCACTCAAAAATCCACTCACATGCATTAAATTTCCACCAAATTTAATGCAAGCTCTCATTTAAATAAAACTCTTTTATTTATTTATTCAGAATTTTGTTAATTACTTTAATTAACAAACATTCACATAAAACCCCTTACAACATTTCAATTTCACATGCAGAACCAGTTTCAGCAATTTCAACCGAAACAGTTTCGGTGTCTAGTGAAATAAATTCCTGCGCTTTCCTTTTTCTTTCTCTGGCATATCATTTGCTCCGAATGGTGTCGGTATCCCTGAAGTGTGTCACCCTACGGTTCGCGAATAATGCGGACATGATCGAGACCCTTCTCCGATCAATAATCAGTAGCGGGACCTGGAGATCCATACTGACTCTCACACATTCAACAATGACTTCTGTGATCGTGTGAACCTTTTACGTTAGTATCTTAATCCCTTTGTTTCACGATATATTACATGTCTGAGATTCCATCATCGGTATCTCCATACCTAGTTTGATCTCGTTACCGACATGCACTCTTTCTCGTTCCCGTGATATAACATTCTAGTGATCAAATCACTTGCTTGCAAGCTAATCAATGTGATATCACCAAGAGGGCCCAGAGCATATCTATCCGTCATCGGGATGAACAAATTCCACTCTCGATCCATGGGTCTCAACATAACACTTTAGTAGTTCTGAAGCCATCTTTATAATCACCCAGTTACGGTGTGACGTTTGATGTCATCGAGAAACTCTTCCGGTGTTAGTGATTGACATGATCTCATGGTCTAAGGATTAGGATCACTTATTTTGCAGGTTGCGGGAATCTCGTCGAGCCGAGCTTTATTTTTCTGGTTGGGAAAACTGATTATGAGTCATTAACGGACGCGTTAATTACAGCCGTTTCCAGTTTTTATGGACGTGGCTGTTACCGACTCAGACGTGCGATGAACCCACGATCTTATAACCTGCACTATATAAGCTTCCGCGCTAAACCTAGTCGGTGAATCAATACATACACGCGCCTATCTCCAGAACCTTGCGCTGCCGCTTTCGTCTTCCTCATCCCGGCTTGCGGCGTGCACCGCATATCAGGACAGTAGGCCTCTGGAACCCCGCCTCTCGTGAACCTGTACGGGTGAGGGGCGATCAGGTTTTTGGGGAAGGCTCAAGCGCGACTACTGGCAACCACGACGTCGTCCGACGATGAGTTCCCGAATGATGACTTCTTCCCGGACGTCAGCGACCTCTTCGGCAACCTCAACATGGACGACGGCTCTGTTGATGCTACCGCCGCGACTACTGCCGCAACCGTATCATATGTGATCTCAATCTCTCTCTTTCGGATTATGCTAGAGTTTCTAGTTCTAGCGTTTGGCATAGATGTGATAGGTTTGTCTTGTATAGATGTAATCTGTTCATCTACTTTGTTGATCTGCATGATTTGGTTTTACTACTGTTTGTATGATCATGCTTTATCAGTTTATTATTCGAATTAAATCATATGGATTATTGCTTATATTTCCAACAATCCAAAAACCTGATTATAGGCAACTGAATTCCACTGGTATAGTCGTGGCTACTAGGCCGCCTCCTTTTGATGGCATGCACTATAAGAGATGGAGCAAGAGAGAAGTTCTCTGGTTTGAAAACCTAAACTGCTATAGCGCCACTCTTGGCAAGCCTGAAGGAGATCTTTCTGCTGAGTAGGAAGCGACCTTTAAGAAAGCCGATACCATGTTTATGGCGGCTTTGTTCAGTGTTCTTGGGGACAACATTGTTGACCCGTATATGTCATTTGATAATGGCAAGGACGCGTAGGAAGCGCTCGAGGCCAAGTTTGGGGTCTCGGACGCTGGCACTGAGTTGTATGTCATGGAGCAATTCTATGACTACAAGATGGTTGATGAGCGCTCCATCATTAAGCAGGCTCATGAGATACAATCACTTGCCAAAGAACTTGAGCAGTTCAAGTGTTCCTTACCAGACAAATTTGTGGCTGGTGGCATTATTGCCAAGCTTCCTCCCTCGTGGAGGAACTTTGCTACTTCTCTAAAACATAAGAGACAAGAGTTTTCCGTTACGGATCTCATTGGGTCTCTTCATGTGGAAGAGAAGGCGAGAGCAAAGGACAAAACTGCTCGAGGATTTGAGGGAGGTTCTACTGCCAATTTGGTGCAGAAGAAAAACTTCCAATCCCACAAGTTCAAGAATAAGAACAAAACTGAAGGAAAGGGAAAGTTTGATGGCAAGAACAAGGCCACGCACTCAACCAACTTCAAGAAGAAAAATGATAAGAGGAAAGGCTCTTGCCACGTCTGTGGTGATCCTGATCATTGGGCTCCTAGCTGCCCTAATCGCTTTGACAAGCGTCAACATGGGAACAGCGGCAAGTCCCCTGATGTTGTTATTAGCGATACTGAGATGAAGGATGTTGGGTACGGTATTTTATCTACTATCCTTTCAGTATGTCATTCTCCTTATTGGTGGATAGACACGGGTGCTAATACACATGTATGTTCTGATATTTCCATGTTTTCCTCTTATCAGGTCTCAAGGACTTCTTCCGTGCTAATGGGAAATGGCTCACGTGCTTCTGTTCATGGTGTTGGTACGGTAAATCTGAAGTTTACTTCGGGGAAGATCGTACAGCTGAAGAATGTGCATCACGTTCCCTCCATCAATAAGAATCTCATCAGTGGATCGCTTTTATGTCGAGATGGCTTTAAGTTGGTTTTTGAGTCCAATAAAGTTGTAATTTCTAAGTATGTACAATTTGTTGGAAAGGGTTATGAATGCGGAGGTCTGTTCCGCTTGTCTTTGTCAGACTCATGTACTAAAGTTATTAATCATGTTTGCAATGATAATGAGTCCAATGTTTGGCATTCACGACTCTGTCATATTAACTTTGGTTGCATGACGCGGCTAGATAATATGAGTTTAATTCCGAAATTTACCACTGTCAAAGGTTCTAAGTGCCAAGTTTATGTGCAAGCAAAGCAACCCCGCAAGTCTCATACGGCTGCGGAACCAAGAAACTTAGCACCGCTAGAACTTATACATTCAGATCTTTGTGAGATGAATGGTGTGTTGACAAAAGGTGGAAAAAGATACTTTATAATGTTGATTGATGACTCCACTAGATACCGCTATGTTTATCTTCTGAAATCTAAAGATGAAGTTTTGAACTACTTCAAAATCTATAAAGCTGAGGCAGAAAACTAACTTGATCTTAAAATCAAGCGGCTAAGGTCGGATCGTGGTGGAGAGTACTTTTCAAACGAATTTGATTTATTCTGTATGGAACATGGTATTATACATGAGAGGACGCCTCCCTACTCACCTCAGTCAAATGGGATGGCCGAAAGGAAGAACCGCACTCTAACTGATTTGGTTAACTCCATGTTAGATACATCGGGTCTTTCCAAGGAATGGTGGGGGGAGGTGCTAATGACTACGTGTCATGTCCTAAACTTTGTTCATGTAAAGGATAAAACCATGAATCCATTTGAGGAATGGGAAAAGAAAAGGCTTAAACTCTCTTACTTACGAACTTGGGGTTGTTTGGCGAAAGTCAATGTTCAAATACCCAAGAAGCGAAAGCTTGGACCAAAAACCGTTGATTGTGTTTTTCTAGGATATGCTTTTCATAGCATTGGCTATAGATTTTTGATAGTAAAATCTGAGGTATCCAACATGCATGTTAGTACAATTATGGAGTCGAATGATGCGACTTTCTTTGAGGACATCTTTCCAATGAAAGGCATGTCTAGCTCATCAAATCAGGAGATGACTAGTTCATCTAGTCAGGAATTTTCTATAATTCCTGAACCCACTATGCCGATAGAACACTCTGATGATCCTGTGGAGGATGACAATGAAGTTCCCAAAAGGAGCAAGAGACAAAGTACTGTAAAGTCATTTGGTGATGATTTCATTGTGTACCTTGTGGATGATACTCCCACTTCTATTTCAGAAGCCTATGCATCTCAAGATGCTGACTACTGGAAGGAAGCTGTCCGAAGCGAGATGGACTCCATCTTAGCTAATGGTACTTGGGAAATCACCGATCATCCTTATGGGTGTAAACCTGTAGGATGTAAATGGGTATTCAAGAAAAAGCTTAGACCTGATGGTCCTATTGAAAAGTACAAGGCACATCTTGTGGCTAAGGATTATACCCAAAAGGAGGTGAAGACTTCTTCGATACCTACTCACCTGTAGCCAGATTGACCACTATTCGAGTACTACTTTCCTTGGCTGCCTCACATGGTCTTCTCGTTCATCAAATGGATGTTAAGACAATTTTTCTAAATGGAGAGCTAGATGAGGAAATTTATATGGAGCAGCCTGATGGATTTGTAGTAGATGGTCAAGAAGGAAAGGTGTGTAAGTTAGTGAACTCTTTATATGGTCTTAAGCAAGCTCCTAAGCAGTGGCACGAGAAATTTGAAATAACTTTAACTGCTGAAGGCTTTGTTGTAAATGAAGCTAACAAATGTGTGTACTATCGCCATGGTGGGGGCGAGGGAGTTATTATGTGTCTCTACGTTGATGACATATTGATATTTGGGACCAACCTCGCTGCTATCAAGGAGGTCAAAGAGTTCTTATCTCGCTGCTTTGAGATGAAGGACTTGGGAGTGGCTGATGTAATTTTAAACATCAAGCTACTAAAGGATGACAATGGTGGGATTACATTGCTTCAGTCTCACTATGTGGAAAATATATTGAGTCGCTTCGGGTATAGCGACTGCAATTCATCTCCAACGCCTTATGATCCGAGTGTGTTACTTCGAAAGAATCGAAGGAGCGATAAAGATAAATTGAGATATTCTCAAATTATTGGCTCGCTCATGTATTTAGCCAGCGCTACTAGACCTGACATCTCCTTTGCTGTAAGCAAACTGAGTCGATTTGTGTCAAATCCTGGAGATGATCATTGGCATGCTCTTGAAAGAGTTTTGCGCTATTTGAAAGGCACTGCGAATTATGGTATTCACTATACTGGGTACCCACGGGTACTTGAGGGTTATAGTGATTCAAACTAGATATCTGATGCTGATGAGATTAAGGCCACAAGTGGTATTTGTTTACACTTGGTGGTGGCGCTGTTTCCTGAAAGTCTTGCAAGCAGATCATCTTAACGAGGTAAACAATGGAAGCAGAACTCACAGCATTAGACACGACCACTATTGAAGCAGAGTGGCTTCGTGAGCTCTTGATGGACTTATTTATGGTTGAAAAACCAATACCCGCCATCCCGATGAACTGTGATAATCAAACTGTGATCGTCAAAATAAACAGTTCTAAGGATAATATGAAGTCATCAAGGCATGTGAAGAGGAGATTGAAATCTGTCAGGAAACTAAGAAACTCTGGAGTTATTGCGTTGGATTATATCCAAACATCTAAAAATCTGGCAGATCCCTTCACAAAGGGTTTATCATGAAATGTGATAGATAATGCATCGAGGGAGATGGGTTTGAGACCCACGCTATGAGTTGATCCCAGTGACAACCCACTCTATGTGATCGGAGATCCCGTGAATTAGAGCTGGGAGACAAGCTGTTGGTCAGCTGAGAGGAGAGTATCCCCATATTATATTTACATCTCCATAAAGATGCAATACTCTCTTAATCTGCATGGTAGGTTGATATTTATCTTAATATGTTCCAAGTGGCTTTTTATAAGCAGAGATGTTGTCCTGCAAAACATCTCTTGAGGAACACACCTATATGAGTCTGACTGTCAAACGTTGCAGTCCGTGAGAGTTGGGTGCTCTCTAATAAACTCATAAAAAGCCCTGAAGTATGACGCATAAGCTCCAAACCGCGGGAAAGCCGACGGCAGCCCTATACCGGTCTAGATTTTGTGTGAAACTAGCGCGCAGAAAACTTGTAGTTCAAGGCATAGTCCACTGTTCAAGTTGCTAGCTAGCGTAGCATGAAGTTTAATATGGAAGTTCAACTTAACAGTCTTCACTACACACCGTTATATAAAACAATTTTCTAAAAGAAAAGTGATGTGATGTGCCAATGAGACTTTGTGGGGGGATTGTTGGAATTTGGTGAGTTTTGGGCTGTTGGCCCATTAGACAAATTCTGAAATTCTCTTTGGACCACTTGTATATGGCAGCATATGGCTGTGCTAGTGGTGCTAAAGTTTAGTCCCACATTGCTAGTTAAAGGGGAGTTGGACCATCTTATATAGTAGAGTGTTGCACCACTCACTAAGGTGTGACAAGAAGAGTAGCCCTCGCGCACTCCTCCTCAGACGCCGCCCGCCTTGCCTCATCAAGACGCGCGCGTGTCGCGGGTTGCGGGAATCTCGCCGAGCCGAGCTTTATTTTGCTGGTTGGGAAAACTGATTATGAGTCATTAACGGACGCGTTAATTACAGCCGTTTCCAGATTTTATGGACGTGGCTGTTACCGACTTGGACGTGGGCTGAGCCCACGATCTTCCTAACCTGCACTATATAAGCGTTTGCGCTAAACCTAATCGGTGAATCAATACACACACGCGCCTATCTTTAGAACCTTGCGTCGCCGCTTTCGTCTTCCTCATCTCGGCTTGCGGCGTGCACCGCAGATCGGGACAGTAGGCCTCCGGAACCCCGCCTCTCGTGAACCTGTACGGGTGAGGGGCGATCAGGTTTTTGGGGAGCGCTCAAGCGCGACTACTGGTAACCACGACGTCGTCCGACGACGAGTTCCTGAACGACGACTTCTTCCCGGACGTCAGCGACTTCTTCGGCAACCTCAACATGGGCGACAGCTCTGCTGCTGCTACCGCCGTGGCTACTACCGCAACCGCATCGTATGTGATCTCAATCTCTCTCTTTCGTATTATGCTAGAGTTTCTAGTTCTAGCGTTTGGCGTAGATGTGATAGGTTTGTCTTGTATAGATATAATCTGTTCATCTACTTTGTTGATCTGCATGATTTGATTTTACTACTGTTTGTATGATCATGCTTTATCAGTTTATTATTTAGATTAAATCATATGGATTATTGCTTATATTTCCAACGGTACATATTTGCAGATGGTATATCGTGCATCGAAATCGAAGAGAACATAGGGGATTATGGCTGATTAGCTAGTGATGAAATAATCGCAGTGCATACAAACAAACAATTTGTGCCAGGATGAAGGGATATGCTACCGCTTTCTGAATTTCATGATTTAATCTTTTGCTTCCGTTATTTTGCACCCTCAGCTCAGCTAGGATCATTGCCGTTGCCGAGTACACTTAACCTTAGTCTGTAGCAAACGTCAAGAAGGGTTAATTGGCTTGATCTGAATGAGGGCGAACCTGTGTGAACTCAAGCAGCTCGGCCTGCCGAGAGCCCGGTTGCTTGCGTACGGTCTGTCGACGGCGAGGCCTAGGTGCGTGTTGAGGAAGATGTCGAGCTGCCGGCGCCGGCGAGCAGCCGGCCTGACCATTCACGATGGCGCGCAGCCTGGCCGTTCACGACGGCGCGATGGAGACAGCTCGGCCTGGTGCCCAGATCGATCTCAACAAACCTACGCGCGGTTCCAGTTTTTGGTCCGTAATTAGCGGGACATGCTGTTTTTTTATCTTTGTCGAGCCAATATGCCCACGTCGGATATCCGTCCCAGTCATTCCGTAAAACGTCCGTAACAATCCGTATATTATTGGTGGTCCGTAACGTCCTAGTTTATTGAGTTTATTGGTGGTCGCTCGACACGGTACAGCGGCACCCGTCCGTACTTCGGCGCTTTAGGGCCGACGCATACGAGCGTTCCAGATGGTTCGTTTGTGTCCGTTTGAGTCGAGTCTGGTCGATTTAAGTAGAGGGTCCGGTCCGTCCGGCCAGCAGCGTTCAATGGTGTGATCCATTTGTCCGTGCTGGGCGAGGCATTTTTTTAATTCAAACACAAGCAAATCGTGTAAAAAATGGGCAAAGTTTATACTTAATTTATATTCAAAATATAAAAAACATAATCTAAACTACTAGCCCTAGCTACTGGTCTTCACACGTCGGCGTCGTCTCGTCTATCTACGGGTCGAGGTCGATATACTCCGGCGGCGTCCAGAGGTTGGGCGGTGGCAGGGCCGGAGCGGGAGCGGGCGCAGGTGGATTGATCATCTGCCCAGACCACGGCGCCCAACAGTGCGAGAGGTGCGCCAACTCCATACCCACCTCCGGCACGATTGGAGGCGCCCAACCCGGCAGCTGGGTGTTCGTCTCAGCCACCATGCGGGTGAGCGCGAGGGCCTCCTCGTAGCCGCGCCACTGGGCCTCCTCATCCTGCGCGCTGGCCGCAATGGCCTTATCGGTGAAGGTATCCTCGTCGTAGGCTCGCGCTAGTACCTCGCGGTACTCCAGGGACGGGTTGGCGGCGACGTCATCCACCGCCTCCTGTTTGACGATGATGTCGTCGTCGTCGCCCTCGTCGTTGCCGTCCTCGCTACCGAGCTTGGCGTCGGAGTGGTTGACGGCGCCCTCCTCGCCCGAGTCGATGTCGGGGATGGGGTAGACCTCCCCCGGCTGCAGGTCATGGAGGATGGTGGTGGCACGGCGCACCTTGTGCTCCCAGTCGAGCCACTCCTTCCAGTAGGCCACGCTTTGGTAGGCATGATCCCACCGTTGGACCGGCGGGAGGCCTCTGATCCGGCGGCGGATCTCCTCCTCCAGCCCTTTGCCCTTCTTGGGCACGGGTGGCACCGGGACACGGTCCCGGTTGAGGTGCCAGCTGGTGGGGAGGGACACGTCGTTGTGTTGGATGCCTCGTCCCTCCCTCCAGCGGCGCTCACACTTCGCGATGCGGAAGTACTGGCGATCCCGGCGCTCTCCCTCCGGCCGCGGTGGCAGGCGAGCCTCCACGCGGCGGCCCTGAAAATCCTCCGGCCGCGGCGGAGGCGACAGGGACGTGCCACGGAGGAAGGTCGACATCCGGCCGGAGCGCTGGCTGCTAGAGCCAGACACCTCGCGGTCGTTCTTGCCCCTCCGCTTCTTTAGCCACGACGACATCTTCATCATTTGCGGTAATGGTGGTGGTGGCTAGGGTTTGCGATGGCGAGAGGTGAGGAGTGCGGCATCGACGGGCGCATGGTTAAATAGCCCCTTCGCCCGCGAACAGGTGCAGCTTCCCGCTCCTTTGCCATCAATGCCGGTACGAGAATGCAGGCGGCGCCCAGTGGGTTAGCGTGTCGTCGAGTCGCCATTGATGGCGCATGCTGCCGCCGGTCAGCCTTCCGCGAGCGCCTCTGAACCGCTGTCGTGTTTGCGTCTAAATTGTTGTCTTGGTTGCGTCTGAATCGGTGTCGCAGACCACGTCTGAAATCAATGCCGCGTGTGTTAGCGGGTAGGCCAGTGGCACGTGCGGGCACAACGTCCGCATTGTCCACGCTTGTCCGAGCCAACGCAACTGAGCCCCAGATTAGATGCCTCGTACGTCTCTGCTAACAGATTCGGACACGCGCAGACCGTTTGGATCGTAAAGATACTGTTATGCTCGGAGATTGGAGTTAAGTTTCGCGTACCTGGATGTAGGTGGTACGGCAGGGTGTAGGTGGTACGGCAGCGCAATACGATGGCATTAGAACAAATACTTCCTAAAGTTTTCTACTTTTTTCGATCCATATTATTTGATTTAGATTTGTCAAATTTAAATAAAACTATACAAGAAATAGTACTCCCTTCGGCCCATACTAATTGACTTGGATTTCTTAAAATTTAAATAAACCTATATACTAAATAGTGTCTAGATTCATCCAAATCTAGACAAATTTGAATTAATTAATATGGCCAAAGGGAATATCTAGATTTATTCAGATCTAGAAAAATTTGAATCAATTAATATTGATCGAAGAGACTATTCGTTTCTTTGGAAAAAAAAAGGAATATTCGTTTCGGTAGGATTACACGGTACAGCAGCGGCCCGTCGTACTTCGTGACCGTTATGAAAACAGTACTAGCTTTTCCGATAAAATGCCCTTTCCACCATTTTGTAGTACGGTCGCACCATACAGCTGCAACTTGTTTAAATCCCCTCCAGGGCCGTATCCGAGAAATCGGAGGCCCGGTGCAAAATTTGAAATTTGGTCCAAGGTTATTAGCTATTTCAATTTTTTTCATCATCGAGTTGCTAATACGATTTTCCGTCAGAGTAAATCTTTCTAAAAACAAGTGAACTCTTAAATGACTACCCTTTAATTTAAATGAACCGTATATACTTCTGTGTAGCATTTCTCTATACAAGTATAACCAATTAAACTTTGTCGAGGAATCTTCTTCAGCAAACCCCAATTGATGTTATTGGACCAAAAGTATAACTTCTTTCTGAGAGACATGATAAAAAGTAGGAAGAAGAAAAATAGAATACCCACTTAAAAAAACTAAAAGTTACACATAATTACCTGCCGCTAATTACTGAGAAAGTATACTTGTTGTAAAAGAAATTGGAGTGAGTTGATTATATTTTTATGTGCTGATGTGTTGTGTGAGAGGAAACATAAGAAAGACGGAACCCAGAAATCGATTGAGGGGAGTAGTAGTGTTTGTATGAATGTGGATACAGGAAGAGAGGCATAGCTTAATGATTGATTAGAGTAACATAATTTACCAAGGAGTAATTAGCAACAGTAAGCAAGATTTTGAGGCCCCAATTTTCTAGAGGCCCTGTGCATGTGCACACTCAGCACATGCTTGCCATACGGGCCTGATCCCCTCCAAACTAATTTTAATTTATTTCTGCCTTTTTTTCAAACTTTTCAAGCCTTTTATTTAGAGCCTCGTTTATCTCGAATTTCATAACTAGAAAAATTTATTAGAAACAAAATTAAATAATACTAAAAACCAATGGTTTTAATCTTATTGAGCTTTTTTAAAATCCATGGCGAGTATTTTTAAATTTCGAAAAACCTTTGGCCGCCCATTGTCTTGGGCACTTACCACATCGATTATGTTAGCACGTGGTATGTATTTTCCACCGTGACTTCCTCGTCATATATGCTGGGAAATATTTTTCCTTTGGCACAATTAGACTCCTGCAGTACTGTCATATATATTGAGAACTATTTTTTTCTTTGGCATGATCAACATACACTTTTTCTAGCTTTCGCTCTGTTTTATAAATAAATTCACAACGGCCGAACTGATATAAAAGCATCTCCACTCGTTGGACCAACTCACGCCGAAATCCGGACTTTTTTTGTCCGAACGGAGCTTGATTTCGGCCTGGGTACGCCCAGTTTTCCACTCACGTACCCAGGCGAGTTCCCGTGTTTGACTAAAATTTAACAGATTTTAGCAAACTTTGGGCAAACTTTGGGCGAATATAAGCGGTTTTGCGCGAATATGGGCGAACTTTTGGCGAATATGGTCGATACGGATGAACTTTGGGCGAATATGGGCGATATGGACGAACTATGGGCGAATTTTTGGTGAATATGGGCGATACTGACAAACTTTGAGCAAATATGCCCGAATTTTGGGCAAACTTTGGGCGAATCTGGTCTATATGGGCGAAACTTGGGCGAATATGGTCGATACGGACCAACTTTGGTCGAATATGCCCAAATTTTAGGCGAACTTTGGGCGAATCTGGTCTATATGGACAACTTTGGACGAAATATGGATGAATATAGACGATACGGACGAATTTTGGGCGAATATGCCTGAATTTTGGGCGAACTTTGGGCGAATATGGTCTACATGGACGAACTTTGGACGAATATAGTCTATATGGGCGAATATGGGCGAATATAGGCGAATATGGGCGAACTTTGGGCGAACTTTGGATGAATAAGGCGAATATATGCTGACTAGCGGGTCCACTCGCCGAATTCGCTGAGTCCGGCGTTCCCAGGACGTACCCAGGATCCTGGGTTCGGCCTGGGTAGGCCGGACCAAAACACGCCGAAATCCGGACGAAAACAGGTCCTTGGGTACGCGACTGGGCCAATTTTCGGCGTCCGGACCGAAATTCGGCGTCCGGATCAGCCTCCTGGGTAGGCGAGTGGAGATGCTCTAAGGTGGTGGTAAGGAGAACGTGTTACAAAGCATTTCAAAGGTAAAGAAAAGAAAATACTAAAAAACAAAAACTTGCCATCGAAGACAATGAAACGATACCGAGTAGTATCAGGGCTCCACTACAACACTCTCAAGAGGGTAACGACGCACAACGTTGCCACCGTCGAGACAGCGAGGCCAAGGGTTTTCACCCAGAGACGTAGCGTGGGGAGGATAACCACAACGACGTCCCAAGAGGGTTACAACACCCGCATGCATCGTTGTCGTTGGCGCGGATCTTTCGCGTGCAAAAATCCTCTGACCACTTCCGAGAACTCAGTCGCTCGTTGTTCTCGAGGTAGGCCTACGAACTGCAATCTAGAAGCTGCCAGAGCCAAAGCACCACCAACACCAGGATCCCCCCACCGTCCGCTCCATGCCACCCACATGACCGGAGAGAGAGAGACCACCACAACGTCACTCACAATAGAGCCATCTACTCAGTCCACCTTTCGGGGTTGTTGCCCCATCATCAACGCACTTGATCCCATGGCCCGACCAAGATCACACCGCAAAGCCGGCGGATTGGACAAGGCAGAACAACACCATAGCCAGCAGCCATCTGGATGCATGACAGCCCAGGAGAGGGGATCCACCCTCCACCACCCAAGTTGTTCTCCGTACGGACGCAGTAGCAAGGCCGAGTAAGTCAGGATCAGGCTCGGCCGCTTGCCATGCCATGCGCAAATTCTATAAAACCCACACCCACACTGATGTGCCTAGGACACCGCCACCGTCCACCTGCACCTCCGCGTCGGACCGCCCCTCGCCACCACCGACCAAACCATCCATGCTGAGTCGCCTCCAGCCATGAGCGGTGTCGTCGCTGCCTCACTTATCCTGGGCCGATCCTCAGGCAAAACCGCTAACCACCGCAAAGGAGCACCTCGGCCACAACGCTCGGGGATAGTCCATGTTGTTGCCAACGGTGCTCCGTCGCAGGTCAAGCCCGCCATTCGTGGTAACCAATGATTTGCATATTCAAGACAGTAGAACATAACCATCAAGATCCTCCCGGAAGAAGAACTCGAGGAGCAGTGTGTGACATGGATATACCCTAAGGGTGCATAACATTGGTATACCCGGTCCATCCCAAGGAAGGCCCACACGAGGACACGTAGCCCATGAAGATTTCGGGTGGCCCAAGCCCGTGAAGGATTCAAATCCTTGGAGGACAAGTCTAGATTAGATAGAATTTTAAAGGGTATTAACCCTAATTTGTAACCGACTCGACCTATCCCGAGACCTGGCCTATCCATATAAAGGCTAGGAGGGTAGGGGCGAGAAGGCTCTCTCAACTCACCGCATACACACCTCCACGCCAGATTGCATCTACGCACACATGTAATCTTCGGTTCCGCCGTAATCAAGAACAGACAAGCAGGAGTAGGGTTTTTCCTCCGAGGGCCTGAACCTGGGTAAATCCCATGTCTCTATGTTGCTTGTCTGTTAATCGTTCCGCGACTTCCAGCATCCCTATATTCTCCAAACCCAAGTCCATAACAATGGGCATTGACAAGATCAAACCTCGTCAGTGCGGGATCCAAGCTCCTCTAGCCATGGGTCACTAGATCTGGGACAGTTGGGCCCAAATCATCTACTAGCGGTGATGCAGCCAGGAGAAGGCTTTTCCACACCCACTTTTAGGGAACACCAGCGCTAGCCCCACCAAGGCTCGCCTGGCCAAGGCCGGGGCTCACCCGACCTATAACGGGGCCCGACTGTCCCCATCCTGGGTCGGGTCGATGAACTTTAGCTCCGTCGCCACGTATACTCGCATCCGCCACTCATGATCGTCTCTGCCAGAGGCTGTCGCCGCCATCCCTTCCTTTCCTCTAAATGCATGATGATAAGCTTAATCCTGGTTTAGTGATTCATGAATCACTTTAAACCTTTTCTTCCAGTAAGAATGTGGGTCACATTTGTCAAGTACCTATGAAAAAGAAATAGGAGATGGGATCATCTCTATTCTTCTTTTCAACACTTGTTATCTATACCATTGTTTCACCTAGTTTTACAAGTAAGAGCATTTCTGGTTGTACGTACCAACACAACATAAGTGGTTCAAGGTCTAGGGCGCCAACCTGCACGTAGAACCGCAGAGGCTGCTCTAGACCGCCGGCGTGCGTGACCAAGCTTTGCAAGCCACCCCATATGTTTCTTCGGCACCTCCAACTATCTTACCTTCTCAAAGAGGCCTAGTATCACATCCCTCCGCTGGAAACTAGGGACGAAATCACAGGCCTTAGCAAAGGAGCATGGCCCTGGCCACGGACTCTCGTTTCTACTAGACAAGACAACAAAATTCAATGTCAATGCACTACATAAACGCACGACATGGTGGTGATCACCTTGGTACAATTGAGAACCATGTAAATGGAGGTGGCAACCATGTAAATGGAAGTGCACATGTGCATGAGCATTGCCAGCCATGTCAATGTCACCACATTGATCACCGCCATGGCATGCAACTCCACACTGCCATTGGCATGGTTGCTAATGGCAGTTGGCACATTGAATCTAACACTGCAATGAACGAATCTAACACTTCCCTCAAAGAATCTAACACTACAACAATCAAATCCATGAACTAAGCACGAATTCAGAGAATCTAGAAAAATCCTAACCAAGAGGGAGAATCGAAACTTACCACAGGCATCAACGACAATGTGTGATATGTCGGAAACGTATCTATAATTTTTTATGTTCCATGCTTGTTTAGTATCTACTTTGCTTTGCTTTGTCTACACTTTGAGGTGTTTTTATATGTTTTCTGGTACTAACCTATTAACAAGATGCCACGGTGTCAGTTGCCTGTTTTCTTCTGTTTTTGGTTCCAGAAATGCAAAAAATCAATATTCTCAGAATTGGACGGGACAAAAGCCAAAGTCAATATTTGACCGTGGGGAACACGAAGCCAAAGTACGAGACGGAGGGGAGCCACCAGGGGCCACACCCCCTGGCCACGCGGCTGGGCCCAGCCGGCGCCTGGGAGGGTGCAGCCGTGCTGGCTATCCCCTGCCTCGCCTCTTCGCCTATAAAGACCCCTCGATACAGAAACCATAAGCACCCGATCAATATTCCATGAAACATTCCGTAGCCGCTGCCACCATCGTCCCTAGATCGGGGGATCTAAAGCTCTTCTCGACACCCTGCCGGAGGGGAGATCATCCCGGAGGCCTTCTTCTTCATCATGTCAGCCTCTGGTATGAAGTGTGAGTAGTTCCACCTTGGACTACGGGTCCATGTAGTAGCTAGATGGTTGTATCTCCTCCTTTGTGCTACCATGTTTAGATCTTGTGAGCTCCGTTCTTGATCAAGATCATCTATTTGTAATCATGCATGTTGTGTTTGCGGGGATCTGATGGATATTGATATTACTATGCCAGATTGATTAATAGTTTTGTCTTATTGATTCTATCATGTTTGTGTTGTTTGAGATCTTGCATGCTCTTTGTTTCTAGTAGCTATCTTGGCCAAGTAGATGCTAGTGAATCCAAGAGGGGTATTTATGCTCGATAGTGGATTCATGCCTCTATTTAATCTAAGGGAAGTGACAGAAATCCCTAAGGTTGTAGATGTGTTGTTGCTACTAGGGAGAAAACAATCGTCTCTTGTTTATGGAACAAGTGGATTGTTTACCTTATACACTTTGCTTAAAGCAGTTATCTGTTGCTTGCAACTTAATACTGGAGGGGGTTCGGATGATAACCTGAAGGTGGATTACTAGTCATAGATGCAGTTGGATGGCGGTCTATGTATCTTGTTGTATTGCCCAATCAAATCTCGTAGGATCATGAATGTCTAGTATTGCATTGTTATGCCTTGCTCAATCATGTCAATTGTCCTGCTGTAATTTGTTTACCCAGCATGCCATGTTTGTTTATCTTAAGGAGAACACCTCTAGTAAACTATGGACCCTGGTCCAATCTTTACCATTGATACATCTTCCACTGTTACTGTTTACTTTATGCAAACCACTCTTACCTTCCACACCATACAGTTAACCTTTTGTTTTCAGCAAACCGGTGAGATTGACAACCTCACTCTTCGTTGGGGCAAAATCTTGAGTTTGTGTTGTGCAGGTTTCCAAGTTGCTAGCAACACCTTTGAGTCGTTTCCTTCCTCCTACTGGTTCGATAACCTTGGTTTCTTACTGAGGGAAAACTTGTTGTTGTGCGCATCATACCTTCCTCTTGGGATCTCCCAACAAAGCTTTCATGCACCATCAAGACTTTTCTGGCACCGTTGCTAGGGAGGCTAAGGACGTCTTCACAAGGGGAGTCCTTCATAACCTTTCTATTTACTTTGTTTTTCTTTTGCTTAGTTTCTTTAGCTTGGTTTTGTTTGCCTCTTTTTATCAAAAACTCCAAAAAAAATAGTTTAGCTTGGTTTGTTGATGTCTACGCACTTCTATTCTTGTAGACAGTTGTTGGGACTCCAAGTGCAGAGGTTTGTAGAACAGCAGCAAGTTTCCCTTAAGTGGATTACCCAACATTTATAGAACTCAGGGAGGAAGTGGTCAAAGGTATTCCCTCTCAAGCAACCCTGCAATCAAGATACAAGAAGTATCTTGTGTCCCCAACACACCCAATACCCTTGTCAGGTGTATAGGTGCACTAGTTCGGCGGAGAGATAGTGAAATACAAGTTGTAACGGTGCCAGAAAATAGCTTTGATGGAGCTTGACGGTGAGGTAAAGACTGGAAACAAGCAAACATGTAACACATCTAGATGCAAACGGTGTTTCAATATTTAGAAACAAGGCCTAGGGATCATACTTTCACTAGTGAACACTCTCTCATATAAATATCTTCTCTTAATGATACTAATCTTAACTACTCTCTGGTTGGACACTCTAATCCATGGTAGGGCTTTCCCATATCTAGATAACCCCACACTGTCACCTTGAGCGCTAGATGGTTCCAACAAACACCACAATTTCATAAAGACATCCAACTCCAAATATAACTCATGATAAATATGTAACCTAGCTTAAGTGCCACACACGGTGTGCACGCTGTCACTTTCACACACGTGGAGAAAAGCATTGATCTATTAAAGCACAATGAGTATTTATGTAGAGTCTAACAGAAACATTGCGGGTCCATATTACAAACATACACATATTATTATTATTACAATACCAGAAGTTCAAGACTTCCAAAAGATTCAACTTACAAACCAAAATAGAAGTGTTTCAGCTGAAGTTTCAAAGTGAAAACTTAAACTCCAAATTGAGCTCAACAACTTATTGCTATATATTGTTCACGTTGCTCGGCTCAAGTGGATCCTAGAACTATAGTAATTATTCGGATTCTTGGTACTCTCCTCCGTAGACGATATCGTAGTCCTCCCCTTCTACGGCTCCATACAAATTGGGCTCTTCATATAAGACCTCCTCTTGGCTCTCAATTGCATACATTGGAGTGTCTTCGGGGTCCTCAGAGTCTAAGCAAGGATTCAAAGGAAAGGGTGAGTAACAACGTTACCCAGCAAGTTCATTTTATGCAAGGTGGGAGGTTTGATGCTCTATCTACCACCTAGGACTATAAGTTCTTGGCACTATGCAATTTTTTTGTAAATCTTTCTTCAAATATTGATTTTATTATAAAAATCTATGACCATCAGCCTTCACAGGTTGACCAGAACTTTCATGGAGTTCCTTTCCTTCCGCGTTCGTAGCTCCTTCCCGGAACATGGAGTAACAAGCTATAGTTCTTACACTCTGCAGAGGTGCGTTACTTTACCCATGAGAGATCAACTTCCTTGTTGCACAACCAGGCGTAATTTCCTGTCCACAATTCCATGATGTGGGGCCCAGTAGTTGGTCCAAGCCAATCACTGCCCCCTCCGCGACCTCATATGTCTGCACGATCCTTCGGGGCCAGCTCACCTCCGTTAAGCCTCCTTTTGGGAAGTCTAAAACCCTGATGAGTCTCCGAAGACTCTATGACCTGGTGATGCCCGGATGAGTACCATTTAAATGGACTATATCCCTAAACACCATTCATAGATAATCTAGACACCAAAAGTGTGGGGTGTAAGTGTGCCCACCCATGTGTTGGATCCGCACAAGGAATCACAATGTCACGTTAAGGTCGTCTTGCCTCCATACGAGAGGAAAAGGATACATCTGACTTCTCCGTCCCATTCCAAAACTCATGGTTAACGCGTAATATACGGCGCTAGAATCACTAATGTCATGGGTTATTAATCCCTAGTTGCTTATCATTGTTGCAGATAGAAACCTAAGTTCTATTGCTCCATTATATCATCACTTAGGATGATACCTAAGTTTTATTTATATTGAGAAAATAATATTTTCTTTCTCTAGAATATAGATGATAACACACAATTTGCAAATACTTTGATAAAGAGTCTTCAAAGGACATGAGCAAGTGATGAACTTGCCTTGTGATTGCAAGGTAGTGAAGTCGGATGCTTGCACTGGACCTTGAGCTTCTATGTCTACAAAACATCATTATTGCCTCGTAAGGACAATATTTAAAGAAATAAAATGATTATGCAAAGTAATGTAATGCATTATTTATTTTTGTGTGTGTTCTCCCCATTAGTTTAACTACAAAAATTCTTTTTAGTAGTAAAGAATTTATAAATATTAATTATTAATATTTATTGAATATTATATTCTTCATTTCATTCTATTTGAATTTTATTTATTTAATAATTCCTTTAAGAATTATCGTTTAAATACAAGAATGATATTAAATATTAATTTAGTATTTTTCTAAAATACTACAATATTAATATATAATAAAAGTGATTTTTATTTATTTTTAACATCCTTCTTTAATTTTATAAAATTCCATAAGGAATATATATATTATAAAATTCTTGATAAAAATTATATGTCTAAAATTTTATTTCTTAATTTATTTAGATAGATTGGATTATTGTGAATCCAAAAATATTTTATTTATAATTTTTGGATTTTTATTTTATTTTCTATAATTTATTTAAATTCAGGGGCATTTTGGTCTTTTCTTAATTATTAAAACTTTCTTTGTGTGATTGGGCTGGCTTTGTTGGGCTTATTGGGTCATTCTGGCCCAAGTGGGCAGAACCAAAAAGGGTCGCGAAGGGTTGGCCCTCTCAGCCCACTCTACCTGTCCAGCTCTCTCATCCCCTTCTCTCCTTCTCTCTCAACCCCGTGGTCGCTGTAACTACCTCGGTGAATTACGCTCCTAGTAACAAGCCTGGATGAGCGGAAATGGTTAAAATAGTACGGTAGGGCCCAAATGCCACTCACAGGTAGACCTTTCGTCCGTCCTAACCATTTCCAAACATCGGGACAAGAATGGCGTAGGCGGCGAAAGGATCAACTACATACACAAATGAGTATGTATGCAAGCCACCATACAATGGTTCTCGAGTCATTCCATCTAAAAAGAAATATATCAACGCCATACGGCAAGATCCAAATATCCTAGATAGATATAATAGTTTAGGATATCTCCTCATACATCAAACATCGAGTATCAGCGGGCGGAATACAAGATCCGAAATGCGGATAAGAAGCAAATCGGCATAAGATGCCCCATAAATAAACACATCCGCCCCACAGATCTCACGGATCCCCGTTCCCGGAATCTCTACAGCGAATGATCGCGTTGCCGCATCGTCGTCTCCTCCACCAGATCCATCTTGCGAGCTTACTATGCATCTATCAAACAATTTATCGTGTGAGACCCTAGGGTACTCGGCAAGTCTTTATGCCTCTAAAGGGACACAACTGGGTGACGAATTGCAGCAAAAGATAAACCCTAACAATTCTATAGATACTCACTAACCATCGCCTAACCATAGATGAGCGGATGTCCGTGAATTAATAACAACAATTATAATCTAATACTAACAGATCCATCCTCCTCACAAACTCGCTCACGAGGAAGCGGACGAACAACCCCCCCATCCATGGGCAGTTTTATTATCCATTCCATGAGTGTTGCACTATTTACTAGTCAGGTACTTAGTCAAGTTAAAAGCGGTACTTTAGTTATACTTGTCTATGATCGAAACCGTGCTCCAAGTCGTCCATAACCGCATGGACACGGCTTTGAAAGTTTTACCCTGCGGGGTGCACAAATAGCAACACACACTCGATCAACCTCGGAAAAACCAAATCAAAACCCAACGAGGCGATCCGACAAAGCGATCACAGATTCGGAAGTATTTCAGGGGCCACCCATTAAGCTACCCATAACGAAGTCGGCTGCTACGAGACGGACTCAAGGTTTGTGTGGACCGTATGTAAGACTGGGAACCCGAAGTGTGACTGGCTTGTCGATCTGGCGAAAACGTGTCACGGTCCTAAAGCGATGGTGCGATTACCTCGCACAATTTTAAATAAAGCAGTAAAGCATGGCATAAGTACAGGATAGTAAATAAAACCTCAAACTAGTTGTGGCCCCAAGAAATAAGAATGAATCAAGCTCGCTCGGGGGTTCATAAGCCTCCGGATGTGGATAGCGAATATTCAAGGACAGGAATCAAGTACTGGGTCCCACGGACACAAGTGAGCCTGAAAAACCAAATAGCAAATATGGCTCACCGATGCCACTTTCATTAGTTATCCCATTACTACTCAGGTTAAGTTGTTTAGGTACCTCGTTATCCATCAAACACTCACATACCCTACACATGCTGTTCTACGACTCGCATGGCTCAAACAACTCCTGTAGTAATGGCTCATGGGATGGAGGAACAAGCTTCGGTGGGGTTTAAAAGTAAAGGCTATGCAATACTTGGGATTCAATTTAATGCAATCGCGACTCAATGATGCAAGAATAAGATAGAGGCAATAGGTAATATATGTATGCAAGCATGTGGTAGTGCTTGCCTGGCAGCTCAGTTGAAGCGAGAGAAGGATCTGGGTAGTGCTCACTGGTCTCTGATATATCCACCTTTCAGCGTCTATTCGAAGAAGAACCAAACAAACAAGGCCAACATAAATAAAGTGCACAAGCATATGAATAAAATGCGACAAGCAAAAAATCATGCCATGATGAATGATGCACAATTTGCATGGCAATAAGGTAGCATGGCATGGGTGAAGTATGGAATACAAGAATAAATCATTTTATTGAGTTTTGGTCACATTTTAACCTCAAATTAGTTGTTGTATACTTTATATTTATATGATGCATGCTGCAAAACAGAACATGGAATGCATAAACAGAAAGGTCTCGTCGAGCTAATCATTTTAGACATCTTATTTGCTAAATTTGGAGTTATAACACAAAAGTTATTAATTAATTAAGGTAAAAGGGCATTTTATTGTAATTTTAATCAACTCGAAATTTTAAATGTTCAAAATATATTTTGAAGGCCATATTTGAATTCCTCACATTTTTCTGATTTGAAAACATATATTATTTGTATTATTTGGAATTATATTTCAAAAGATATTTGAAAACAGATTTGAATTTGAATTTGAATTATTTGGAAAAGATTTAAATGAAAACAGAAAAACAGAAAGGTTTTTGTTACTCAGCCCATTTCTAGCCACAGACACAGACAACTGGGCCGTCTTGACTGGCTAACAGCAATGAAAAGGTTTTCTCACCGCGGGGCTTCCTAGTCGCTGCGACAGTGAGGCCAGACGACCTCGGGGCCACGCTGGCGCCACAGGCGTACACGTGGGGAGCCCGGAGCCTTGTTACGTGCTCAAAACTGCGGGGGGCTCTTTGTAAAAGGCAGGTGGTGGATCAGTGGCTCTGCGTCTGGATTAAGCAGAAAAATTAACGGAGGGGCTAACTGCAAAAAGGACGCGCACTGTGGATCTTCTCATGACGCGATCGATCTGCGACCGACGCAGCGCCGCTGAGAATCGATCAGGACACTGGGCTTCCATGAGGCGGCTACCGCTGCGGTGGCTTGGGGCTATGGTAGGGAGGCTGCGGCTAGATAGGGTTACATGCGACGCGGAGCGAGCAGACAGCCGTCACGCCCTTGCCTTGACTGTTCGGACAAACAGACGGCGGCACTAGGGCGACGGCGGAGCATGCCAGGTAGAGAGGCTCACCGCGAGGCTCTGGCGGTGTTGGTTGAGCGGGCTGGCGATCGTCGGCAAGCGGCCGAGCGGAGCTAGGGTTTCGCTTCGGCCGGCGCTGGCCTGGTGGCTCTGGTCCTCCTCCTCCTCGACGGCGGGTACAGGGGGAAGCAGAGGAGCGTCCTCGATCACCTCCACGTCGCGCTCGTCGGCTGGATCGAAGCAGCGTCGGTGGAGCAGACGGTGGCCGGCGTTGGGGGTAGACGGTGGTAGGGGTAGCTGGGGAGGGAGGAGTGGATGGGCACGACCCTGGGGCGGATCTGGGGTTGCAGGTGAGGCCGAGGAAAGGAGATAGAGCAGAGAGGGAGAGGGAGGTGCCGTGGGGGAGTGGTAGAGGAGTAAAAGGTGGCTCGGCCACCTTTTCCCCTACCCTCCTTCTCACATGCTCGGGCAGGCCAGGGCGAGGTGGTGATGGGGCTGCCAGGTGGGGGGCGGCCGGTTGGTGGAGAGGCTCGGGCTGGGGCCCTCTTGGCAGAGAGAGAGCTAGAGGGAGAGGGGGAGGCTCGGTTAGGGTTTGTACTAGGGTCGGGTTAGGGTTAGGTTTGGTAAGGGTTGGGGTGGGAGGTAGCTAGGGTGTGGCCAGGGAGAGAGGGTGGCCAGGTGGGTGAGAGAGGAGAGAGGCCGAGAGAGAGGAGAGGGGGGTAGCTCGGGTTAGGGTTTTAGAGATAAGGGGGTATGGGTTTAGATTAGGTATAGATTAGGAGAGAGGTTTAGAGAGAGAGGAGAGGTGTGATGTGGTAATCTTTTGACAAGATCAAGCATGATCAAAACAAGCTCAAGCAAGATATAGTCAAAAGAGAGAAGAGAAGAAAAGGTGGTGAGGTAGGATGGATATGGTGATGGGGTGTTAGATGCTTGCATGCATCGAGCAAGATCAAGCATAAGGGGTAGAGAGGGATATGGGGAAGATCCACTCAAAGATTCAAATAAAAACCAAAAGGCTAGAATGTGGTGGTTCTTGCATGGCCCATGCAAAAATAATTAATGCCATGATTATCCTTGTGAAAACAATATTATTAACATGGCATTATTACTATGCATTACCCAAAATGTGGAGTAAGGCCAAGCAAAAGAATTTAAGAGGATGCCCCATGTGGAGTAGAGGGAGATGACCATATTTGAATAGAAATGGGACTTGCTAGTGTGTATGTGCCACTAGATGTTTAATAGTCCCAAATATACCCCAACATGATAATAACCCCAAAGCAACCCATATGGAAGCTAGGAAAAAGGTTCCACTCACAAGGCATGCAAAGGTGGCCATGTGGCTCTCATATATCAATAATGTGAAAACAACATGATGCTATGATGAGAGCATGTGGAAATAGAATTGGATCCATTCCAACCCACATGAGCTAGAGGTAAAACCCAAATAAAGTGCAAAGCTCACATTTAGTTGGATGGTGGAATCATAAGGTGGTGAAAGAAAGGTGGTGGAGTGGAATAAAAGATATGCCCCCAACTCAACTTGGGCATTAAACAATATATCAAGAACCAAATACAATATCAAGAGGCAAATACAATTTACAATGCATATGAGAGAAGAACCAAATCAAAAGGGTTTTATATGATGCTCAAATGCAAGGTGGCATGATGACATGAGCATGATATAATTATGATGCAACAATTATATATTTGAAGTAGCCATTATATTACTAGACCAAGTAGCATTACAATTGTTAGACAATTGGGATGCTACAACTCTCCCCCACTAAACAGGAATCTCGCCCCGAGATTCTAGGAAGAAGAAGACTCAAAGAGGGTAGGATACTTGGCACGGAGCTCATCTTCACGTTCCCAGGTGGCTTCATCAACGGAATGGTGCGACCACTGCACCTTGCAGAACTTGATGGACTTGTTGCGAGTCCTTCTTTCTGCGATCTCAAGGATTTTTGTGCGGTGTTCTTGATAAGACAGGTCTTCTTGGAGATTGATAAGCTCATGGTCCACGGTCCTGCCGGGATCCTTGAAACACTTCTTGAGTTGAGAGATGTGGAAAACATCATGGACCTTGAGTTTTTCCGGGAGCTCAAGAGCATAAGCAACTTCTCCTCTTCTTCCACGAATTTTGAAAGGACCGATGTATCTAGGAGACAGCTTTCCTTTGATACCAAAACGGTGCGTGCCTCTCATGGGAGTGACACGAAGGTAAACGAGATCACCAGGGACATACTCCATGTCCGTGTGCTTCCTGTCATAATTGCTCTTCTGGCGACTTTGAGCAATCTTCAGATTTTCGAGAATGATATGAACTTTCTCCTCCGCTTGAGTCACAATGTCAGGGCCAAACAATGTTCTTTCTCCTGCACCCGACCAACCAATCGGAGTTCTGCATTTGCGACCATAGAGAGCCTCAAATGGTGCCATCTTCAGACTTTTCTGGAAGCTGTTGTTGTAAGAGAATTCAGCATAAGGAAGACATTCTTCCCACTTCATGCCGAACGAGATGACGCAAGCACGGAGCATATCCTCCAGAATCTGATTGATCCTTTCAACTTGTCCTTGCAACTGAGGGTGGTAAGCTGTGCTGAAGTTCAACTTTGTTCCCAAAGCATTTTGGAAACTTTCCCAGAACTTGGAAGTGAAGATGCTTCCACGGTCTGAACTGATCTCAAGCGGAACCCCATACAGAGAGACAATTCTGTTGATATAGAGCTCAGCCAACTGAATTGCAGAAATTGTTTCCTTGACGGGGAAGAAGTGAGCCACTTTAGAAAGCCTGTCAATGACAACAAAGATTACATTGTTGCCCTTCTGCGACCTTGGAAAACCAGTTATGAAGTCCATCTCCACTTTCTCCCATTTCCATTCCGGGGGTTTCAATGGCTGTAGAAGACCGGAAGGTTTCTGATGGACAGCTTTAACTCTGCGGCAGACATCACACTTCGAGACATACTTGGCACAATATCGTTTCAAACCAGGCCACCAATATTGTGTTTTCAAGTCCATTTACATCTTTGTCTTTGCCGGTGGATAGAAATAACAGAATCATGCGCCTCCTTGAGAACTTGCTCTCTCAAACCCGGGTAGTTCGGAACAAACATCCGGTGTTCAAAGAAAAGCGTGCCTTGATCATCGACGTGGAAGGACTCATACTTCGGAAGCTGGAGTTTGGAGATGACCTTTCTTGTGTACGGATCACCAAGCTGAAAGGAGCGAACCTTTTCTTCCAAGAGAGGGGTTGCTAGAAGGTTCAGGAGATACCCTTGTTCCACAATTTCAAGGTTGAGCTGACGGAATTCCTCCCACAAGAGAGGCTGTTGTTCTTCCATCATGAGGTTGTTTACATAAGCTTTGCGGCTGAGAGCATCGGCCATGACATTAGCTTTGCCCGGAGTGTAGTTGATGGTCAAATCAAAATCATTGATTGCTTCAATCCATCTCCTCTCTGCCAAGGTTGAGATCAGTCTGAGTGAAGATATACTTCAGACTCTTGTGATCGTAAAAGATTTCTAGCAGTTGCCAGCAAGTAATGCCTCCATACTTTCAAAGCAAAGACAACTGCTGCGAGCTCGAGGTCATGTGTAGGATAGTTGATCTCATGCGTCTTCAACTGTCGAGAGGCATAAGCAACAACTTGTTTCTCTTGCATCAGGACCGCACCCAATCCTTGCAAAGAGGCGTCACAGAATATCTGGAAAGGCTTGGATGTATCCGGAGGAACCAAGACTGGTGTGGAAGTGAGCTTCTCTTTGAGTGTCTCAAAGCTTGCTTGACATGCAGGAGTCCAAAGGTATTTCTTGCCTTTCTTTAGAAGATCGGTAAGAGGCTTCGCTATCTTCGAAAAGTTACGAGCAAGCGACAATAACTAGCCAAACCAAGGAAACTCCGCACTTCTTTGACATTAACGGAGGAAGCCATTCAACAATTGTCTTCCAGTTTCGGTTGACCGCAATGCCCTTGGCAGAGATGACGTGACCAGATAGGTTACTTGAGGCAGCCAAAACTCACACTTGGAGAACTTTGCATACAAAGGTTCTCACGAAGCTTGTTTAGGACACACCGAAGGTGTTCTTCATGCTCTTCTTGTGACTTAGAATAGACTAGGATGTCATCCAGGTAGACCACAACGAACTTATCAAGATACTCCATGAAAACCGAGTTCATGAGCCTCGAGAAGGTGGCAGGTGCGTTGGTGAGACCGAAAGACACGACCGTGTACTCATACAGGCCATAGCGGGTGGTGAAAGCTGTTTTAGGAACATCTTCCTTGCGAATCTTGATTTGGTGATAACCACTTCTCAAGTCAAGCTTAGAGAATACCACAGCTCCAGCTAGCTGATCGAAGAGATCATTAATCCGCGGAAGGGGATATTTATTCTTGATGGTTTTAGCATTGAGAGCCCGATAGTCCACACAAAGTCTATCAGTCTTGTCTCGCTTCTTCACAAAGATGGTTGGGCTTCCCCAAGAAGAAGTACTGTGTTGAATGAAACCCAACTTCTCTTGTTCATCAAGCTAACGTTTGAGTTCAGCCAACTCAGCAGGACCCATTTTATAAGGCCGCTTGGAGATAGGAGCGGTACCAGGTTCAAGCTCAATTACAAACTCAACCTCACGATCCGGAGGCATACCTGGAAACTCTTCAGGAAAGACATCTGGGAACTCACATACCACCGGAACACTCTGAATAGCTTCCATAGCTTCATCATTCAGAGCCGCCAAAGAGAAAAGCTGAATAGCAGGAGTCTGACTTGGAGAATAGACTATATGGCCTTCAGGAATCTTCAGAGAAACCGAGCGTTCAGCACAATCAATCACAGCTGCATTTGCTGTCAACCAATCCATGCCCAAGATGACATCAATGTCAGAATTTCCCAGAACAATTAAGGACGCCGAGAACGAAGAGCCACCAATCCCAATTTGATTGCCATGGCTGATATGAGCAGCCCTCATGTTTGAACCAGGAGATTGTACCACCAGACGATGTGATAAAGGAACCATATCCAGATCCTGCTCATGCGCAAACTTATGCGAAACAAAAGAATGCGAAGCACGTAATCAAACAAAACTCGTGCAGGACCGAGTTAACGGAAGCGTACCCATCACAACTCGGTGCATGCTCAGCTTGGCGTTGACACGGTTAGCACGAGCAACGATGAGACCCGGGCTTGGTGTTGATGTTGAGAGCGAGGTGGTGGTGCACGAACCAAAGGAGAGCTTGCCAGATCTTGGAGGTGGTGGAGGAAGAGCTTTGTTTTCATCTGACAGTTCCAATCGATGCCAGTGTCTCCACAAGTGTAACAAGCACCGGTGGACGTGGAGCAACGTGGCGTGGACTCCGCCAGCACTCGTGGTAGTGGTGGTTGTAGCCCCAGGAGCATGAGGAAGTTTGGTGGCCTTGCGCCAAGCTTGAAGGTCTTGGTGGAGCCGGAGCGACGGTGGGGTGTTAGGAACCCGCACACGGCGCTTAGAAGGAGTTGACATAGTGAAGAGCTTGCTGCATCACGGTTGTGTTTCTTTGACTCCTCAAACACTTGTCTACTTGCTTCTTCTGCAGAGCAGTATGCTGAAGTTCCAAAAGACGCCTGCCTTGCATGTGTGATTGCATATTTAATCGATGCATTGAGCCCTTGCGGAACCTCTTTTGCTTCTTCTTGTCATCGAGATCTCATCGCCACCATAACAAGAAAGGTTCATGAAGTTCTGATGTAGGTATTGACATTATCATTGCCACCTTGAGGTTGAGAAACACTTCCTTCATCCTCTCCATGACAATTTCGACAGAATCGCTCTTTGAAAGCTCCAGTGAACTGTCCCCAAGTAGGCTGAAAACCGGTGGTTTGCCTTGTGTAATTCTCCCACCGAGCTGCATCTCCCTTGAAGGTGAGTAGCACACTTTACCCATTCTTGCTCAGAACATCAGCGATGCCAAGAACCTTGACATCTCACGCAACCAATCATCAGCATCAAGTGGTTGATCGAAACATCAAATTGGCGTGGGTTGAACTTGAGCTTTTGATGTCTCCTCGCTTGGGAGGTGGAGGTAGCGGAACAAACTCATTCCTCGACACTTTCTTCAAAAGCTGCTGGTTCTGCATTGCTGCCAAGGCATTGGCGATGCTTGACAACGCCCCCGTTCAGGTTGTATGTCCTCCTCGTAAGGCGTGGTGGTGCCATCCTGTGATTGATATAAAACACAAGTCAGTACTATGATGGAGAATAATAATAATCCAAAATAGTACCAAGATGGAATTAATCAAGATTAAAGGATACAATTTACTAAGATGATATTAAAATATCAACGAAGTTCAAAGCACCTAGAAGATATTAAGCATATCGCACACGACTGAAAAGGAGTGTGGTACACAAATATATCAAAGAAAAATTTTCCGCAAATTTCGGCATTAAAATACCAATAGATGCGCAAAATCACTTAACGAATCGAGATTAGTGACTCTACCAATTCAATATACAAGAGCGAATGATAAGAGTAGTGGTATGGTCGCGACTCCATCCCGCACTCAAATCATTACTCCGCACATGAATAAGTAAAACACCTATCCCAACACCTTCTTCTCACGATGAACCTAAAGATTAGTAACTACAGAAACGAACACCCCAAACAAGATAACGTCGGATAACAAAGAGTAAGACAGATCGCGGCGGTATACAACGAATCAGATAGATCGCGTCGGTTTGCAAAAGCCTGTCGGTATGGAATGTACCAACAGTTGATAACCAAAGGCAGATTACGATAACATGTTGGATGCAACAGATAGACAAGGAATTCACGCACACGCACACACACACACACAACCTATGGTACTACGGAAACCCAGAACACGTGAATCCTAGTTTGAATTTTAAGAAGAGGATTGAAAACGTTACACTTCCTTACCAGAAAAGGGTGGGTGGGTGGGTAAGAAGAAAAGTGGAAGCAGTCCTACTCTCACGTTTTGTTTTTCCCTAGTATACATAGCTACCAAAATATTTGCTAGACTGACAACGACCATTTGGTTGAGACCCTGAAGGGCGGGATGGCTCTGATACCAATTGTAACTACCTCGGTGAATTACGCTCCTAGTTACAAGCCTGGATGAGCGGAAATGGTTAAAATAGTACGGTGGGGCCCAAATGCCACTCACAGGTAGACCTTTCGGCCGTCCTAACCATTTCCAAACATCGGGACAAGAACGGGCGGCGTAATCGGCAGGCGAAGGGATTAACTACATACACAAATGAGTATGTATGCAAGCCACCATCAATGGTTCTCAGAGTCATTCCATCTAAAAAGAAAGGAAATATAGCAACGTCATACGGCAAGATCCAAATATCCTAGATAGATATAATAGTTTAGGATATCTCCTCATACATCAAACATCAGAGTATCAAGCAGAAGCGGAATACAAGATCCGAGTACGGATAAGAAGCAAATCGGCATAAGATGCCCCATAAATAAACACATCCCGCCCACAGATCTCACGGATCCCCGTTCCCGGAATCTCTACACCGAATGATCGTTGCCCGCATCGTCCGTCTCCTCCACCCAGTATCCATCTTGCGAGCTTACCTGTGCATCTGAATCAAACAATTTATCGTGTGAGACCCTAGGGGTACTCAGCAAGTCTTTATGCCTCTAAAGGGGACACAACACAGGGTGACGCAATTGCAGCAAAAGATAAACCCTAACAATTCTATAGATACTCGCTAACCATCTGCCTAACCATAGATAGACGGATGTCCATGAATTAATAACAACAGTTATAACGGTAATACTAACAGATCCATCCTCCTCCTCGCTTACCGACGAGGAAGCGGACGAACAACCCCCCCCCCCATCCGTGGGCAGTTTTATTATCCATTCCATGAGTGTTGCACTATTTACTAGTCAGGTACTTAGTCAAATTAAAAGCGGTACTTTAGTTATACTTGTCTATGATCAAGAAACTGTGCTCCAAGTCGTCCATAACCGCGGACACGGCTTTCAGAAAGTTTTACCCTGCAGGGGTGCACAAATAGCAACACACACTCGATCAACCTCGGAAAAACCAAATCAAAACCCAACGAGGCAGTCACGACAAAGCGATCACAGATTGAAGTATTTCAGGCCACCCCATTAAGCTACCATGAAGCTGGCCACTGAGGCGGACTCAAGGTTTGTGGGCGGTAAACAAGCTGGGAACCGAAAGTGTGGTGGGCTTGTCGATACAAAAAAAACGTGTCACGGCCCTAAGCGATGCAGTGCGATTACCTCGCACAATTTTAAATAAAGCGGTAAAGCATGGCATAAGTACAGGATAGTAAATAAAACCTCAAACTAGTTTGTGGCCCCAAGAAATAAGAATGAATCAAGCTCTACAGCTCGGGGGTTCATAAGCCTCCCGGATGTGGATAGCGCGAATATTCAAGGAACAGGAATCAAGTACTCGGGGTCCTACGGGACACAAGTGAGCCTGAAAAACCAAATAGCAAATATGGCTCACCGATGCCACTTTCATTAGTTATCCCATTACTACTCAGGTTAAGTTGTTTAGGTACCTCGTTATCCATCAGACACTCACATACCCTACACATGCTGTTCTACGACTCGCATGGCTCAAACAACTCCTGTAGTAATGGCTCATGGGATGGAGGAACAAGCTTCGGTGGGGTTTAAAAGTAAAGGCTATGCAATACTTGGGATTCAATTTAATGCAATCGCGACTCAATGATGCAAGAATAAGATAGAGGCAATAGGTAATATATGTATGCAAGCATGTGGTAGTGCTTGCCTGGCAGCTCAGTTGAAGCGAGAGAAGGATCTGGGTAGTGCTCCTGGGTCTCTGGATATATCCCCTGCTCAGCGTCTATTCGAAGAAGAACCAAACAAACAAGGCCAACATAAATAAAGTGCACAAGCATATGAATAAAATGCGACAAGCAAAAAATCATGCCATGATGAATGATGCACAATTTGCATGGCAATAAGGTAGCATGGCATGGGTGAAGTATGGAATACAAGAATAAATTATTTTATTGAGTTTTGGTCACATTTTAACCTCAAATTAGTTGTTGTATACTTTATATTTATATGATGCATGCTGCAAAACAGAACATGGAATACATAAACAGAAAGGTCTCGTCGAGCTAATCATTTTAGACATCTTATTTGCTAAATTTGGAGTTATAAAACAAAAGTTATTAATTAATTAAGGTAAAAGGGCATTTTATTGTAATTTTAATCAACTCGAAATTTTAAATGTTCAAAATATATTTTGAAGGCCATATTTGAATTCCTCACATTTTTCTGATTTGAAAACATATATTATTTGTATTATTTGGAATTATATTTCAAAAGATATTTGAAAACAGATTTGAATTTGAATTTGAATTATTTGGAAAAGATTTAAATGAAAACAGAAAAACAGAAAGGTTTTTGTTACTCAGCCCAGTTCTAGCCACAGTCACAGACAACTGGGCCCGTCTTGACTAATGGCAATGTGAAAAGGTTTCTCACCCTGGGCTTCCTAGTCGCTGCGACAGCAGGAGGCAGGGCGACCTCGAGGCCACCTGCAGCGGCCGCCAAATGAGGCGTGCACGTGGGGAGCCCGGGAGCACGGGTTACGTGCTCAAAACTGCGGGGGGCTCTTTGTAAAAGGGGCAGGGTGGCTGACTGGTGGGCTCTGCGTACCGCAGATTAAGCAGAAAAATTAACGGAGGGGCTAACTGCAAAAAGGACGCGCGCTGTGGATCTTCTCCGCGAGCGACCGATCGATGCGCGACCGACGCAGGCGCGACGCGGGGAATCGATCCCAGGACAGGGCTACATGGGAGGCGGCTACCGCTGCGGTGGCTTGGGCTGGTAGGAGGGCTGCACGGCTAGATAGGGTTACATGCGACGCGGAGCGGCAGACGCTATAACGGTTGTAGCCTGACTCGACAAACAGACGGCGGCGGCACTAGGGCGGTACAGCGAGGCGGAGCATGCCAGGGCGTAGAGAGGCTCACCGCGAGGCTACTGGCGGTGTTGGTTCGGGCAGAGGCGCTGGCGATCATCGACGAAGCAGAAGCCGAGCGGAGCTAGGGTTTTGCTTCGGCCGGCGCTGGCCTGGTGGCTTTGGTCCTCCTCCTCGATGGTGGGTACAGGGTGAAGCAGAGGAGCGTCCTCGATCACCTCCACGTCACGCTCATCGGCTGGATCGAAGCAGCGTCGGTGGAGCAGACGGTGGCCGGCGTTGGGGGTAGACGGTGGTAGGGGTAGCTGGGGAGGGAGGAGTGGAAGGGCACGACCCTGGGGCGGATCTGGGGTTGCATGTGAGGCCGAGGAAAGGAGATAGAGCAGAGAGGGAGAGGGAGGTGCCGTGGGGGAGTGGTAGAGGAGTAAAAGGTGGCTCGGCCACCTTTTTCCCTACCCTCCTTCTCATGTGCTCGGGCTGCAGGCGAGTGGTGATGGCTGTGTGGGGGCGGCAGGAGAGGCTCGGGCTGGGGCCCTCTTGGCAGAGAGAGAGAGCTAGAGGGAGAGGAGGAGGCTCGGTTAGGGTTTGTACTAGGGTCGGGTTAGGGTTAGGTTTGGTAAGGGTTGGGGTGGGAGGTAGCTAGGGTGTGGCCAGGGAGAGAGGGTGGCCAGGTGGGTGAGAGAGGAGAGAGGCCGAGAGAGAGGAGAGGGGGTAGCTCGGGTTAGGGTTTTAGAGATAGGGGGTATGGGTTTAGATTAGGTATAGATTAGGAGAGAGGTTTAGAGAGAGAGGAGAGGTGTGATGTGGTAATCTTTTGACAAGATCAAGCATGATCAAAACAAGCTCAAGCAAGATATAGTCAAAAGAGAGAAGAGAAGAAAAGGTTGTGAGGTAGGATGGATATGGTGATGGGGTGTTAGATGCTTGCATGCATCGAGCAAGATCAAGCATAAGGGGTAGAGAGGGATATGGGGAAGATCCACTCAAAGATTCAAATAAAAACCAAAAGGCTAGAATGTGGTGGTTCTTGCATGGCCCATGCAAAAATAATTAATGCCATGATTATCCTTGTGAAAACAATATTATTAACATGGCATTATTACTATGCATTACCCAAAATGTGGAGTAAGGCCAAGCAAAAGAATTTAAGAGGATGCCCCATGTGGAGTAGAGGGAGATGACCATATTTGAATAGAAATGGGACTTGCTAGTGTGTATGTGCCACTAGATGTTTAATAGTCCCAAATATACCCCAACATGATAATAACCCCAAAGCAACCCATATGGAAGCTAGGAAAAAGGTTCCACTCACAAGGCATGCAAAGGTGGCCATGTGGCTCTCATATATCAATAATGTGAAAACAACATGATGCTATGATGAGAGCATGTGGAAATAGAATTGGATCCATTCCAACCCACATGAGCTAGAGGTAAAACCCAAATAAAGTGCAAAGCTCACATTTAGTTGGATGGTGGAATCATAAGGTGGTGAAAGAAAGGTGGTGGAGTGGAATAAAAGATATGCCCCCAACTCAACTTGGGCATTAAACAATATATCAAGAACCAAATACAATATCAAGAGGCAAATACAATTTACAATGCATATGAGAGAAGAACCAAATCAAAAGGGTTTTATATGATGCTCAAATGCAAGGTGGCATGATGACATGAGCATGATATAATTATGATGCAACAATTATATATTTGAAGTAGCCATTATATTACTAGACCAAGTAGCATTACAATTGTTAGACAATTGGGATGCTACAGTCGCCAATGCCACCGCCAGGCGATTCACGCCGCCATGGTCCTCCCCGACCGCCACCGTGTTGCATAGTGTGGTTGTTGACCCTGCTCCTCCTTCCAGTCCATCTCGATTTGGACTTGGGGCTTTCCTGTGGCCATACCGGCTCCGTCTCGAACCCTAGGGTTTGGGGTGGTGCTGTCACCGCCGCCACTGCGCCCGTGGTGCTATGGGTGTTCTGAGGTTGTTGGCTACCCCAGATTAGGGTTCATCCCTCTGTTGATGTTATGGATAGTGAATGGGATCTAGTAGTGATGATCCTGGAATATGATGCTTATGTAGATCACTGTCTATAGCTAATTTTTATGATGTTATTGGCTTATCAGACTAATTCCATTGGTTAATTTGATCTGGTTTAAATGATAGGGTTATGGTGGAATCATTACTTGTGGATTCTGTTGACTTGGGATCTTGCTACTATCAAAATACTGCATCTTGTGAGTTACATCGGTGATGGTTTACTGCATTTATAATTGTGGGCTTGAATGGTTATATCCAGACTAAGATTAATCATCTTAGATAAACTTAATGCTGATTTCTGGTATAAGATTCCAGACAGATGATATTTAGTTGCTTACCCCTTTTATTTGTCAAAGCTAAGTAATGATTGTGCTTGGTTTTTAGAATTTGTCCTTGTGACACCATCATAGAGTGGCACACAAGTGGTTAGGTTCTATTGCTGAGCTTACTCTGCCAGTGCTTGAAATTGGTAAATGACCAAGATAAGTTGAAAGCTTCACTTAACCTCTCTGCCTATGATGTTGGTCTGAGGCATAGGAACTAGTTTCTTAAGTTGATGTCCTTGATAGAAATGTTCTGGTATTAATACCAGCTACTAGTTCTTGAACCATAGTTGGGAAAATTGATTGGTATGATGTTTAAGTTATATGGATCCATAAGATCTAGATATTCTAAGGTGCTACTTCTTTTTTAAGAGTTGTGCCTAGAATTCCAAATCTTGGCTATATTTATTCTTGGAATTTAAGATATAGCTTTATAGCCAGGATCAATGAGGTTATTCTGAGATCCTGGTTAGATCTATATGGTTTACTTGTGGCTTTTTGTGTTTAGAATCATCTATGATGGATTCACCTCACTTGGGTGTTTTTTGAGAGGTTGAATATAAGACAACACATGAATTATTATCTAACTTAGATAGATAGATCATGTGATGGTTTTATACTACTCACCACAACAGTGGAGTTATTGGGGTTGTAACTTGTTGATCTTGTGGCTTGATCTAGCTGGTTGTATTGTTGGCCTGATCTGGTTCTTCTCCTGATGCTGCTCCTGCTACTTCCAGCTCCTGGAACTTGTCCTTGACCTTGCTATCCACCTTCTGGTTCCTATTAGCTTGGCCTTGTCCTTGCTATCCACCTGATCCACCCCCTCCTTATGTCACCCTCTTGGTGAGTACTGGGATGATCAAATGTGTGGTTGGTTTGGTCTAGTTTGGTTTGGCTATGGCGAGACTACTGGTGCTTATTGTGTATGAGCATGGAAATGGTGTTGAGTGCTTGCCCACGGCTGTGTTGAGCTGTTTTTCTTGTGTGGGTTGTTGTAGTTGTGTTGACAGCACACACCATGCATTTAGGTGTGTAAGCAGCTTGTATGCCTGCTGCACCCTTGTGGATATGCTCTGAGAAAGAATTTACCTTTTTATCTGTTTACCACTTATCTACCTGGTGAAACTTGCCCCTCTCACTGATTCTAATCATTTGACTTGTGGCTTATGGATTATGAAAGATTTAATTCTTTCATATTGGTGAAACTTACCCCTAAATATTTACTCAATGATGTAAAGTGGAACAATGCATCACACTGTCACTACTAAGAGTAAAAAAATATATAGTAACCCTTATTTTCTTTCTTTATGCTTATTCTTTGTTTTGCAGGTACAAGACTTGAAGATTTAGATTAGAATAGGTTTTCTTTTTGATAGAATAATTTCTTTGTAATATTTATTTTATTCTTTTGTAATCTTTATTTGATTCTTTTGTAATAAAGATTGTAATGTTACTCAATATGCAAATATTCCTCCTCTTATAATTTTTTATTGTAAAGATTCTTTATTAATTTTATAAGTTACATTTTTGTACCTTATTGATGAAAGAAATATTCATTTATTTAATTGTCAATTTACATAGAATTTCTGGTTACTATATATTGTTTCTTGATCAACTTCATAAGTTACATTCTATAACTTATTCATTAAATAAATATATGAAATAAATGTTCATTTACTTCATTGTGTTGTATTATTTAAAGTTTGACATATTAACTATTATTTATTGTTTAAATAATAATATTACTCAATCATAATCTTAATCTTTTAAAAAAATATAAATCCAAGTCTCAAGTTTGAATTCAAATTCTTTTCCCCAAAACATATTAATCCATAAAGATCATGTCAAAGTTTATAACGATCATTATCCAAGGCTATTCCTAAACTTAAAGAGTGAAAGAAACTTTGATCACTTTAAGTTTTTATTTGGCAAAAAAGTTACCCACATTTCTGTATAGATGAATGCATGCAATTGCACATATTACTGAATGTACCCTTCGTTGGTTCCTGTATGCTGGGATGTTATAGACTTCCCCCCTTAAATTAAACTTCGTCCCAAAGTTTGGTGAAGTGTACCTGAACAGTTCTGGATAGGCTTTTCTTAAATCATACTCTTTCTCCCAGGTGGCTTCTCTTTCGGGGTGATGTTCCCAATGTATTTTGTAGTACTTGATTGCCCTGTTTCTCAACCTTTTCCAGTTTTCTTCCAAAAAAATTACAGGGTTTTTCAACATAGGTCAAGTCTGCTTGTAATTCTATCTCTTAATGTGTGATTGCATCATCAGGAACTTTAAGACATTTCCGGAGTTGTGACACATGGAAAACATTATGAACTTGAGCCAATCTTGCAGGTAACTCTAAAGCATAAGCTATAGTCCTGTTCTGACTCAGTATCTTAAATGGCCCGATATATCTTGGACTCGATTTTACTTTAACTCCGAACCTTTTAACTCCTTTCATTGGGCTTACCTTCAAATATACCATGTCTCCCACTTCAGGATGCCATGATCTTCGACTTTGATCAGCACAACTTTTCTGCCTACTTTGATCTATTTTCAATCTGTCCTTGATTTTATCAATGATATCTTATTTTTCCTTGATATAGTCTGGTGCAAATTCTTTGCTACTTCCAGGCTCATACCAACATATTGGTGATCTACATTTCCTTCCATACAGAACCTGATATGGAGCTGCATTCAGACTACTCTGATAGCTATTATTGTAGGAAAATTCTGCCAATGGTAGATGATCTTCCCACGAACCTCCAAAATCTAATGCACAAGCCCTTAACATGTCCTCCAGTATTTGATTGGTTCTTTCAGTTTGACCCCCTATCTCTGGATGACAAACTATGATAAAATCTAACTTTGAACCAAGTGCTTCATGTAATTGCTTCCAAAAATGCCGAAGTGAACACTGATCCCCTATCAGTTACAATCTTTTGGGCACTCCGTGCTTACTTACTATTTCTTTGATGTAAACTTCTACTAAATTCTCGGCATTATCCTTCTGATTTATCGGAATAAAATGTGAACTTTTAGTGAGTCTATCAACAATTACCCATATCATATCCTTCCGTTTAAGTGTCATGGGCAACCCTGTGATGAAATCCATACCTATTTCCTCCCATTTCCATTCAGGAATTTCCAAAGGTTGCAATGGTCCTGCTGGACTTTGATGTTCAGCCTTCACCCTTTGGCAAGTATGGCATTCTGATACATACTTAGCAATGTCTCTTTTCATGTTATTCCACCAAAATAATTCTCTCAGATCCATGTACATCTTAGTACTACCTGGATGTATGGAATATGGTGTTTCATGTGCTTCTCTGAGTATGACCTTGCGAATCTCAGTCACATCCGAAACACAAAGATGATCTTGGAACCATAAAGATTCATAATCTCCTAGGCGAAAAACTGATGTTTGCCCTTGAGATATCCTTCGAATTTCTTTAGCAATGAAAAGATCTTCTGCTTGATGTCTAAAAATTTCGTGCTTAAGATCACTATCCTGCTCTGTAACTACCTGCATGGTAGCTAATCCTTCAAGAGTCTTCGTTCTAACAAATTGAAGCTCTAATCTTTCCAAGTCCATCTGTAACTCTTTTGGTAGCTCCCGATTGTTAGGCTCAATATCTGCACTTTTACGACTTAAGACATCTGCTACAACATTTGCTTTTCCCGGGGTATAGTTGATTGTTAAATCATAATCTTTGATTAATTCCAACCAACGCTTTTGTCTCATATTCAATTCCTTTTGGGTAAGAAATATTTGAGACGTTTATGGTCAGTGTATAACTCACATCTGGCTCCATAAAGAAAATGCCTCCATCCCTTCAGAGCAAAGACTACTACTGCTAACTCTAAGTCATGAGTTGGATAATTGACTTCATGTGGTTTCAGTTGTCTTGATCCATAAGCAATCACTCTCCGATCTTGCATTAACACACAACCTAAACCTTCTTTAGATGCATCATAGTATACTGTAAAGTTTCCCTGTTTCTGGAACTGCTAGAATTGGAGCGGTAGTTAACCTGGTCTTCAACTCCTAGAAACTTGCTTTTCACACTTCTCATCCCAATTGAATGGGGTATTCTTCCTTAATAATTTAGTCATTGGTCCAATTATTTTGGAGAAACCTTCAATGAACCTCCGATAATAACCAACCATCCCTAAGAAACCTCGAATTTGTTTCACATTGGTTGGTGCAGTCCATTCTAGTATTGATTGAACTTTGGATGGATTTACAACAATTCCATCTTTATTGATCACATGACCGAGGAATTCTACCTCATCTAACCATAATTCACACTTACTGAACTTAGCATAAAGTTTATGTTCTCCTAGGGTCTGCAATGCTATTCTCAAATGCTCTGCATGCTCTTCTTTATCCTTGGAATAGAATATCATTAATGAAGACTATACCAAACTTATCCAAATATGGCATGAAGATTTTTTTCATCAGATTCATGAATATTGCTGGTGCATTGTTCAAACCAAATGGTACTACCAGATACTCGTGGTGTCCATATCTTGAGACAAATGTTGTCTTTGGAACATCCTCTGGTTTGATTTTTATCTGATGGTATCCAGATCTTAGATCAATCTTAGAAAATACTCCAGCTCCTTTTACTTGATCAAACAGATCTTGAATTCTTGGTAAGGGATACTTATTCTTTATGGTAACATTGTTCAGATTTCTGTAATCCCCACACATCCTTCTTCCACCATCCCTTTTATCCACAAATATCACTGGTGTTCCCCATGGAGATACACTTTCCTGAATAAATCCTTTTCTGGATAACTCATCAGTTTGCTCCTTGAGTTATTTTAATTCTTTTGGTCCCATCTTGTATGGTGCTTGAGCTATTGGTGTTGTACCTGGAATTAGATCAATAGTGAACTCTATTTCCCGATCTGGTGGCATTCCAGGTAGCTCTGCTGGAAAAACATCTTGAAACTCATTTACTATAGGAATATCTTCCAACTTGACCTCCTTCATTGAGTTCAACTGAAGATCCACCATGATATGACTTTGCCTATCTGCTTGATACACTATTCTTGCTCCACTTGGAGTTTTTATTGAGACAGTTTTCTCCTCACAATTTATCTGAGCCCCATGTCTAGTCATCCAGTCCATCCCCATCACTAATGCAATTCCCTTCAAAGGAATCACATAAAGGTCCACAAAGTATGTACAACCACAGATCGAAATAACCTGATCTTGTTTAATGTGGCGTACAATCACATTTCCCCTGCGTAACTACGATCATAGGGTTTTCTAACGTTGCCCTTCTAATCCCGAATTTATCACAGAATTCTTCAGAAATGAATGAATTAGTTGCACCAGTATCAAATAGAACTTTGCCGGGATTGGTAAGGATATTTAGCGTACCTATCACCGCATGCTCCGAGTTATCCACCTCCTCTAGGGTTGCACAATTCAGCTTCCCGGTAGTTCTGTTCCTCTTGCCATTGTTGTTCTTGACATTATTTCCTCCTTTATTTGGCTTCCCATAGCCTCCACTAGCTTGTCTTCCATCTCTAACCGGACACCCTCCTTGTGGTTTGCTTGGACAATTTGGCTTTATGTGACCTCTCTGACCACAAGCATTGCACACAATTACTGGTTTCGAGCAATCCATTCTCATATGCCCTGGGAGTTTGCAATTATGGCATATAATATTCTTTACGTTTGGATTTGCACTCCTGTTGGAACTGTTACCATTATAAGGTATATTCCTTGGTTTGAATTCCAGGTTGGGCTTGGGTTTACTTGCCTGTATCCTCTTGGTTTCCTTCTTAGCTCTCTTCCTTCTATCCTCTTGGACATTCTTGTAGTCATCTTCAAATGTGATAGCTGCATCCAGCAAATGCTGATAAGTTTGCTTATTAGCCAACCTTAACTGCATCCTCACAAATGGATTTAACCCTCACAGGAAATGCTTCTTCCTCTTTTCTTCCATATTAACTTCTTCCTTAGCATAACGAGACAGTTGACTAAACTCCCGAATATACTTCATAACACTAGTATATCCCTGCTGCAGCTCCTCAAATTCTCTCCGCTTCAACTCCATAACACTCTCCGGAACTTTATATTCACGGAATCTCTGTTTGAACTCTTCCCAAGTATACTCCCTTCCTGGTTGTTGCATAGCTAACTGATTTTCCCACCATTATGTTGCAGGTCCTGTCAGAAGATGAGTTGCATACCTTAATTTCTCCTCATCATTACAACTTACAGTCTTCAGCTTTCTTTCTGTATCTGCTAGCCAATCTTCTGCATCCATTGGTTCAGGGGCTGATGCAAAAGGTAACGGCCTTGCATTCTGGAAGTCATAAAGACTCACTCCTCCACCTTTAGGTGCTCTCTTATTCCTAACTCGTCCCAACAACTCTTCTATGAACTTGTTCTGGGTTTGTTGCATCATTTGCATACACTGTATAAAGTTCTGCTCCATTAACGGCCTCATTGGTGGTGGTTGTAATGTTTCCTGATTTCCCGCCTCTACATCGGCCTTCTCTTTGGCCTCACGTTCCATATGCTGCTATTCAGATTCGGTACCTACACCCGTATCCATGACCCCCTAGTCCTGCAACATAAAGCGAATACTCATAATTACATCATGCACATGTGTTCTGATCTCGACTTTACGCACATAAGTAAGCACACAATGAAAATCCAAATAGAATCCAAATACGCATTTCACATATTATACATTACAACATCTTAATAATACAAAGTCATTACAACATATACCATATAGGTATAATCACAACACTACCTTATTTATCTAACTACCTTAATTTCTCGGATTACAATACACAACACCCGATACTTTCTAAATAGCCGCCTGATTCTAGTAACTACTACGCTCATCATACATGCTTGATGTCCAACCGCGATGACGTGACATTCGTCGCACAGTTTGTGGAACAAATGGCTTTCCAGAAGGAACATACTCAATATCTGAAGTGTCAGGACTTGAGTCATTACTCAACCTAAGCGCATTGACTCCCTCCAGCTCAGCTGAAAAGTGTTCAGAAACATATTCAACATTATCACCCACTTGCATCTCTTGAGCTTCATTCCTTGAGTCGCCAACAGAATATGCAGATCCTGCTGTTCCCCAGGTGCTCTGTTGGGCAAGATAGTTAAACACCGGATAATGTATATTCCCTGGATTTTGAGAAGGTGTTGATGCTTCAAACACTCTCTCCTCAGGATCTTCTTCTTCATCCTGATTATATATGAATATGATATTTCTACTCCTGTTACTAAGGTTAATTCTTGCACACATCCAACTAGATTGTCCAACATTTCTGTCAGAACTATCTATGGACATCTGGTATTCATGGGATCCTTCGGATGATCCCATTCTCCAACCATCAGAATTCTCAATAGGAAGTTCTGAATCAGAACCCTCCTCTGAACCATGTGGTACTGCATACCTCATATCTAAAGTAGGATCATATATAGGTTCAGGCCTCGGTGAATAAGGATATGGTGTAAAAGATTCAGGATCTATAGGTATATCCTTAAAGTTGGGTTTTGTACTACTACTTGCTTCCTTCTCCAACTGGAATGCTAACTGCTTCCTCCTTTTAGGATCCGTTAGATCCTCTAACATGTCATTTTTATCTTTGACAATAACTTGACGTGTCTTATAAAAAGACGCAACAAGTGTTCGATATCTATCCATAAACTTGGAAGCTAACTTAGGATGTTTCTTAACCAAGGTAAGATGATTCGGTACAGGCTCCGAGTCTATAGAATCGTGAGGAATCATAGAAAATGTGGTACCTTCTAACTCCTTGGCTTTATGCTCACGGATATTAGCTCTCGCCTCCACAACAGCAACATGATATGTTGCTAAGTGACTCCAACCTTCACCTATAGGTAGATCGTGATATAATCCAAGCTCCTCTGGGAGTTGGATACTCACACGATACTTGGATAACATCCGACCATCATAATAGGTTATGTTATTCACTGGAATTCTAGTTGGACAACTAAAAATCCTTAAGAGTTGACGAAGTTGGTCCGTGAATGATCCTTGGTAACCATAGAGAGTCTCCTCTTTCCTTACCAAAGTCTGTTTTGGAAACTTTGGTGCCATAACTCTGTATGTCAAAAATAATTTTTATTAGTAAGCAATAATATATTGCATCATAACAAAGAATTATCGCACTAAAGCATATAACAGAATATTCTCATTCGAGTACCCATTATATTTCTTTTAGAGAATTCCTTATTGTTGCTACGCACTCCTACAGGTAATACCCTTAACTAGGTTTCCAACCTAAGGTCAAAGCAATTTGCTCTGATACCAACTGCGGTGACCCAGCATACCAGTGCATGTGTAGTACACTATAGTCGTTGACATGACATCCACAGAACACTGTTCCGTAAATATCACATCCCTCATAGTGGTACGACAGAAACATTGCGGGTCCATATTACAAACATACACACATTATTATTATTACAATACCAGAAGTTTAAGACTTCCAAAAGATTTAACTTACAAACCAAAATATAAGTGTTTCAGTGGAAGTTTCAAAGTGAAAACTTAAACTCCAAATTGAGCTCAACAACTTATTGCTATATATTGTTCACGTTGCTCAGCTCAAGTGGCTCCTAGAACTATAGTAATTATTCGAACTCTTGGTACTCTCCTCCATAGAAGATATCATAGTCCTCCCCTTCTACGGCTCCATACAAATTGGGCTCTTCATAGAAGACCTCCTCTTGGCTCTCAATTTCATACATTGGAGTGTCTTCGGGATCCTCAGAGTCTAAGCAAGGATTCAAAGGAAAGGGTGAGTAACAACGTTACCCAGAAAGTTCATTTTATGCAAGGTGGGAAGTTTGATGCTCTATCTACCACCTAGGACTATAAGTCCTTGGCACTATGCAATTTTTTTGTAAATCTTTCTTCAAAGATTGATTTTATTATAAAAATCTATGACCATCAGCCTTCACAGGTTGACCAGAACTTTCATGGAGTTCCTTTCCTGCCGCGTTCGTAGCTCCTTCCCGGAACAGGGAGTAACAAGTTACAGTTCTTACACTCTGCAGAGGTGCGTTACTTTACCCATGAGAGATCAACTTCCTTGTTGCACAACCGGGCATACTTTCCCGTCCACAATTCCATGATGTGGGGCCCAGTAGTTGGTCCAAGCCAATCACTTCCCTCTCCGTGACCTCATATGTTTGCACAATCCTTCGGGGCCGGCTCACCTCCGTTAAGCCTCCTTTCAGGCAGGCTAAAACCGTGATGAGTCCCCGAAGACTCTATGACCTGGTGATGCCCGGACGAGTACCATTTAAATGGACTATATCCCTAAACACCATTCATAGATAATCTAGACACCAAAAGTGTGGGGCGTAAGGGTGCCCACCCATGTGTTGGATCCGCACAAGGAATCACAACATCACGTTAAGGTCGTCTTGCCTCCATACGAGAGGAAAAGGATACAACTGACTTCTCCGTCCCATTCCAAATCTCATGGTTAACCCATAATATACGACGCTAGAATCACTGATGTCATGGGTTATTAATCCCTAGTTGCTTATCATTGTTGCAGATAGAAACCTAAGTTCTATTGCTCCATTATATCATCACTTACGATGACACCTAAGTTATATTTATTTTGAGAAAATAATATTTTCTTTCTCCGGAATATAGATGATAACACACAATTTGCAAATACTTTGATAAAGGCTCTTCAAAGGACATGAGCAAGTGCTGAACTTGCCTTGTGATTGCAAGGTAGTGAGGTCGGATGCTTGCGCTGTACCTTGAGCTTCTATGTCTACAAAACATCATTATTGCCCGGTAAGGACAATATTTAAAGAAACAGAATGATTATGCAAAGTAATGTAATGCATTATTTATTTATTTTTTGTGTTCTCCCCATTAGTTTAACTACAATAATTCTTTTTAGTAGTAAAGAATTTATAAATATTAGTTATTAATATTTATTGATTATTATATTCTTCATTTCATTCTATTTGAATTTTATTTATTTAATAATTCCTTTAAGAATTATCGTTTAAATACAAGAATGATATTACATATTAATTTAGTATTTTTCTAAAATACTACAATATTAATATATAATAAAAGTGATTTTTATTTATTTTTATCATCCTTCTTTAATTTTATAAAATTCCATAAGGAATATATATATTATAAAATTCTTGATAAAAATTATATGCCTAAAATTTTATTTCTTAATTTATTTAGATAGATTGGATTATTGTGAATCCAAAAATATTTTATTTATAATTTTTGGATTTTCTTTCTAGAATTTATTTAAATTCAGGGACATTTTCGTCTTTTCTTAATTATTAAAACTTTCTTTGGGTGATTGGTCTGGCTTTGTTGGGCTTATTGGGCCGTTTTGGCCCAATTGGGCAGAACCAAAAAGGCCCCCAAAGGGTTGGCCCTCTCAGACCACTCTCCCTGTCCATCTCTCTCATCCCCTTCTCTCCCTCTTCTCTCTCGACCCCGTGGTTGTCGATGCCACCGCTGGGCGATTCACGCCGTCGTGGTCCTCCACGTCCGCCGCCGTGATGCATGGTGTGGTTGTTGAACCCACTCCTCCTTCTAGTCCATCTCGATTTGGACTTGGGGCCTTCCTGTGTCCAGACCGGCTCCGTCCCGAACCCTAGGGTTTGGGGTGGTGCTCGTGCTGCTGCCGCCGCCATTGCGCCCGTGGTGTTGTGGGTGTTCTGAGGTTGTTAGCATGGTGCCGCTCGCCCTCAAGCGCCGATGTGGTCGCCGCCTTGGCTCGGTGCAGGTTGCAGCGCCCCTTGGGGTGCTCCCCGTGCCGCCGTGCTCATCGACTCCTTCTGCTTCCTCTTCTCGACCACTACTACAACCTCTAGTAAGTTGTTTGTTCTCACCTCTCGTGCCCTCGGTGCTATGCCACCTTGTATTGTGTTTTTTCTAGTGGCTACCCCAGATTAGGGTTCATCCCTCTGTTGATGTTATGGATAGTGAATTGGATCTAGTAGTGATGATCCTGGAATATGATGCTTATGTAGATCACTGTCTATAGCTAATTTTTATGATGCTAGTGGCTTATCACACTAATTCCATTGGTTAATTTGATCTGGTTTAAATGATAGGGTTATGGTGGAATCATTATTTATGGATTCTGTTGACTTGGGATCTTGCTACTGTCAAAATATTGGTACTGACAGTAGTTCTGTCAGTGATGGTTTACTGCATTTATAATTGTGGGCTTGAATGGTTATATCCAAACTAAGATTAATCATCTCATTATATTGATGTTCTGAAGATATATAAATAAACTTAATGCTGATTTCTGGTATAAGATTCCAGACAGATGATATTTAGTTGCTTACCCCTTTTATTTGTGAAAGCTAAGTAATGATTGTGCTTGGTTTTTAGAACTTGTCCTTGTGACACCATCATAGAGTGGCACACAAGTGGTTAGGTTCCATTGCTGAGCTTACTCGCCACTGCTTGAAATTGGTAAATGCCCAAGATAAGTTGAAATCTTCACTTAACCTCTCTGCCTATGATGTTGGTCTGAGGCATCGGAACTAGTTTCCTAAGTTGTTGTCCTTGATAGAGATGTTCTGGTATCAATACCAGCTACTAGTTCTTGAACCATAGTTGGGAAAATTGATTGGTATGTTGTTTAAGTTATATGGATCCATAAGATCTAGATATTCTAAGGTGCTACTTCTTTTTTAAGAGTTGTGCCTAGAATTCCAAATCTTGGCTTATTTATTCTTGGAATTTAAGATATGGATTTATAGCCAGGATGAATGAGGTTGTTCTAAGATCCTGGTTGGATCTGTATGGTTTACTTATGCCTTTTGTGTTTAAAATCATCTATGATGGATTCACCTCACTTGGGTGTTTTCTGAGAGGTTGAATATAAGACAACACATGAATTATTATCTAACTTAGATAGATAGATCATGTGATGGTTTTATAATACTCACCATAACAGTGGGGTTGTAACTTGTTGATCTTGTGGCTTGATCTAGCTGGTTGTATTGCTGGCCTGATCTGGTTATTCTCCTGATGCTGATGCTGCTCCTGCTACTTCCAGCTCCTGGAACTTTTCCTTGACCTTGCTATCCACCTTCTGGTTCATGTTAGCTTGGTATTGTCCTTTCTATCCACCTGATCCACCCCCTCCTTATGTCACCCTCTTGGTGAGTACTGGGATGATCAAATGTGTGGTTGGTTTGGTGTGGTTTGGTTTAGCTATGGCTAGACTGCTGGTGCTTGTTGTGTATGAGCAAGGAAATGGTGCTGAGTGCTTGCCCACGGCTGTGTTGAGTTGTTTTTCTTGTGTGGGATGGTGTAGATGTGTTGACAGCACACACCATGCATTTAGGTGTGTAAGTTGCTTGTATGCCTGCTGCACCCTTGTGGATATGCTCTGAGAAAGAATTTACCTTTTTATCTGTTTACCACTTATATGCCTGGTGAAACTTTCCCCTCTCACTGATTATAATCATTTGACTTGTGGCTTATGGATTATGAAAGATTTAATTCTTTCATATTGGTGAAACTTGCCCCTAAAGATTTACTCAATGATATAAAGTGGAACAGTGCATCACACTGTCACTAATGAGAGTAAAAAAATATATATTAACCCTTATTTTCTTTCTTTATGTTTATTCTTTGTTTTGCAGGTACAAGACTTGAAGATTTAGATTAGAATAGGTTTTCTTTTTGATAGAATAATTCCTTTATAATATTTATTTTATTCTGTTGTAATCTCTATTTGATTCTTTTGTAATAAAGATTGTAATGTTACTCATTATGCAAATATTCCTCCTTTTATAATTTTCTATTGTAAAGATTCTTTATTAATTTTATAAGTTACATTTTGTACCTTATTGATGAAAGAAATATTCATTTATTTAATTGTCAATTTACATAGAATTTCTGGTTACTATATATTGTTTCTCGATCAACTTCATAAGTTACATTCTATAACTTATTCATTAAATAAATATATGGAATAAATGTTCATTTACTTGATTGTGTTGTATTATTTAAAGTTTGAGTTATTAACTATTATTTATTGATTAAATAATAATATTACTCAATCATAATCTTAATCTTTAAAAAAAATCCAAGCCTCAAGTTTGAATTCAAATTCCTTTCCCCAAAACATATTAATCCATAAAGATCATGTCAAAGTTTATAACGATCATTCTCCAAGGCTATTCCTAAACTTAAAGTGTGAAAGAAACTTTGGTCACTTTAAGTTTTTATTTGGCGAAACATTTACCCACATTTCTTTATAGACGAATGCATGCAATTGCACATATTCCCGAATCTACCCTTCGTTGGTTCCTAAATGCTGGGATATTACACTGTCACTCTCACACACATGGGGAGAGTAGAGATCTATTGAAGCACTTGAGTAGCAAGGTAGATCTACTTGATTACAAAGCTCATGACCACAACAAGATCATGCATAGAGAGAGAGATGAACACATAGCTACCGGTAGAGCCCTTAGCCTCGAGGAAGAACTACTCCCTCCTCATCATGGGAATCAGCAACGGTGATGAAGATGGTGGTGGAGATCGATGGAGATGGCTCTAGGGCACTTCCCCGTCCCGGCAGGGTGTCGGAATAGAGACTTTCTGTCCCCCGAATCTCCCCTTCGGTGGCAGCGGTATAGCGGAACTTTTTCTGGAAGTATGATGGATTCTTTAGGGTTTTCTCCCCGGGAGCTTCTTATAGGCACAGGAGGCAAGGTCGATGGAGGGCCAGGGGGCCCACACCCTACCCAGGCACGAGGCAGGGCCCACCCGCGCCTAGGGGGTGTGGCGGACCTGGTTTGCCTCTCCGTATCTCCTCTGGACTTCGTGTCGCCCACGGTAAAATATTGACTTTGGCTTTTGTCCCGTCTAATTCCGACAATATTGATTTTCTGCCTTTTTGGAACCAAAAACAGAAGAAAACAGGCAACTAGCACTATGACATCTTGTTAATAGTTTAGTCCAGAAAAACATATAAAAACACCTTAAAGTGTGGACAAAGCAAAGCAAAGTAGATACTAAACAAGCATGGAGCATCAAAAATTATAGATACGTTTCTGACGTATCATTTGATTTCTCTTATAAAAAACAGAAAAAAATAGTTCCTGTTCTAGTTGCTGCTACTCATGCCATACAAGTTACTATTGATGAAAATGTTAGACTGTTAGCCCAACTTCATGCTAAGTGGGAAAGAGAAGCTGAAATTGCTAGAAACAATAGTGTGTGCACTATCACCACCACCAATGTGGATGCCACTAAACCACAAGAAGTCCCTATTTCTCCTACCATAATGCCTAAACCTAATGAGCCTACTACTAGTGATGCTAAGTTTGATTTTGATCTTGATGGTTGCAATATTTCTGAAGTGATTATGTTCCTACAAAAGCTTGCTAGAAATCCTGATGCTAGTGATATTAATGTGGCTTTCACCAAACACATTACAGATGCTCTTATTAAAATTAAGGAAGAGAAGTTGGAACACAAAGTGCGGTGATCCAGCATACCACTACATGATGTAGTATACTATAGTCATAGACATAACACCGGTGAAACGCCGTTCACTAGTATTACATCCCTCAGAGTGGTACAACAGAAACACAGCGGGTCCAATACATGGCTATAAGTTACAACTCAACTTTTTACATAAGATCCAGAGAACACTCTAGGTTAAAGAGAGAGAGAAGGAACTTCTTACAAAGAAGAATCAAAGATAAACAACTCCAAAACTATTATACTATTAAACTAGTATTTTAACTAATGATCTAGCATTGTTGCTATTGCAATACACTACAGAAATAGGTTCTTTGGCTAGAGATTATATTCCTATCTTATCGGTAACTTCGTCTTCACTGGAGTTGATGTATATGTTGACTTCCTTGTCTTTGTTGAAGAGCTTTAGCTTTTAACGACGATTCCTGGAGCATAACTTGATGTAGATGTTGTCTGTACTAGCTTCAGAATCTATCAAGGGTTAAGAAGATACGTTGAGTACGAGCGTACTCAGCAAGTTCACTAGAAAATGAGTGTTTGATGCACTATATCTACAGCCACGAACCATAGGTCGTAGGCAATGCAAGTTTTCGTAAACATTTCTTCAAAGGTTGCTTTTATTCTAAAGAGTTATGTCCGTCAGCCTTCATAGGTTTACCAGAACTTTCATGGAGTTCCTTTCCCGCCGCGTTCGCAGCTCCTTCCCGAAACAGGGAGTAACAAGTTACAGTTCTAACACTCTACAGAGGTGCGTTACTTTACCCATGAGAGACCTTAGCCTTGTTGCACAACCAAGTCATGACCTTGTCCATACTTCCTTGGTATGGGGCCCAGTCTAAGATCCAGGTCAATTACTGCCCTCTTCGTGACCTCATATGTCTGCACGATCCTTCGGGGCCGGCTCACCTCTGTTAAGCCCCCTTTCAGGCAGGCTAAAACCTGATGAGTTCCCGAAGTCTCTATGACTTGGTGATGCCCTGGCAAGTGCCATATTGAATGGACTATGCCACTAAACACCATTCATAGATAATCTAGACACCAAAAGTGTGGGGCGTAAGGGTGCCCACCCATATGTTGGATCCGCACAGGGAATCACAACGTCACGTTAAGGTCGTCTTGCCTCCATACGAGAGGAAAAGGATACAGCTGACTTCTCCGTCCCATTCCAAATCTCATGGTCAACGCGTAATATACGGCGCAAGAATCACCTGCGACATTGTTTGTTAAGTCCTAGATGATATATTCCTGAGTAGTGGTATTCCAACTACCAGGTTTAATAGATTAGCCGATCACCCTAGATCAGTAACCAATAGTTCACAGTATTATCAAAAATAGTGTTTTCTGACCTTTTTGAAATGCAGGTGATGACAACACTGGATTTGCAAAATACTTTACAGAAAATAATCAGAGGACATGAGCAAGTGTGAACTTGTCTTTTGTGATTGCAAGATTATGCACTCACGGTCTTTGAGACAATATAAAATCTAATATCTGAAATCAGCATCATTGGTCCGGTAAGGACTAATGTTTAGAGAATCAAGATGCTTTTATGTATAAGTAATGTGATGCAAGTTGATAAACTCGAATCCCGGGATAACGTTGTTCTAGGGTTTGGATACTAGAATGGATTTCTATAGAATGTGCTTCCCTTTTTAATTAGTTTCTTATTTGTGCTTCTTATTAAGGCTTGTAAGTGTGTGCGAATCATCGTGCAAGTATAATATTATGAAACAATGAGATACACACAAAGGTGAAATGCTACTTAAGATTGCTTACATTATAAGTGTTTATCTTCAAATTTTACTTTATAATTGATGTCACTTATAAAGATTGTAAATGTTATGAATTCTAGTATACAAGTAAAGTATAAAGTAATGTAATTACGATTAATTGTTATCTGTTGACTTAAGCGGCAAAACAAATAACTTTTGAGGAAAAGATTCCTTTTCTTAGGTCTAAACAATTTTTGGGGTTAATCAAATGTGGTCGTTGTTGTTTGTGCTTGCTGGAATAGTTCAGTTTTGAGACGCTTTATAACTTAATTATAAAGACCAAAGTTAACTATAAAACATATAACAAAGTCTTTAGCATATTATTTAAAGTATTATAGACTAAAGTTAACTTTAAAGACATAGATGGATTTAAGGTATATTGTTGATGATAATTGTACTTTGTTCACTTCATAAGGTTCCTTTAAATTTAACTAGGAACGGTATTACTTTTGTTTGGTAGTGGTTTTTCAAAATTATAATGGAATAGAAACCTTAATTTATTATTATTATTTTATTTTATTTATATTTTTTTATAGATGAGGGATTATGGTTTGTAAACAATGGAGTAATGTTACTTAATTGCATATGAGTTTACTATAGTGTTTTGGTATGTTGATAAACTTGTGGTTAAAGTAAAGAAATAGGTTTTATTTTACTACAAATTATTCTTGGAGATTTTATATTGGATGAGGATCCTTTTATAAAATAATCTATACTTATGGTTGAAGGATAATTTAATAAAATTGTATTTAAAATGTGTTGAACCATTTTGAATTTATAATATCAATATTTAATACTAATATTATTTATTGGAGTTAATTTACTAATTTTAGAAATATTAGCAATTTGTATTTACTCTTATATGAATTATTAACTAAGGAAATAAGTTTAAATTCAAGTTATTAAGTTTTAAATGTTTATTTACCTCAAAAGTGGAATATCATATTTTAAACATGTAGGTATTATTTTTGTGATCGTTTAGGTATAATACATTTATTCTTGTGATTTATAAATAATAAGATATGATTTTTATAAGGTTTATTACTTTATAAATACTTAATAAATAATAATATTTAATTAAGTGAAATAATAATGTATGATTATAGTTTTAAAGTATTGTTTTTACTTTTCTAAGATTTTTGGTATTTTACTATTATTTTTAATATTTACCAATATTAAAATATGAATTATCTAAGTTTTATTACTTATAAAACCTTTATTAAATAATATTTATTTAAATAATTATCATAATAATATTTGATAATAGTTTTAAGTTGTAGATTTTATTTTCTGAAAATTTTCATATATTAAACATATTTTTCTGAATTGTAAAACAAAAGTTATTGAATTTACAATACTTAATAATTTTATTCATTTTCTGAAATTATTTTTATTTAGACTAATAACGTTTAACCTATTTCCTAAACAAGAAATTACTTTTAACACCGCACCCAGACCTACCCTACTCACAGACAGGTGGGGTATTGGCCACGTCAACATGCCACACAAGCAGTGGACCAGTCAAAGGGTGGACTAGGTCAAGGTTGTCGTCGGCATGACGTCGCTATGACGTCCAATTGTCACCATTGCTGCCAGGTCGCCAAGCACGCGATCATGACACCCGATCAAGTGAAACTATTCTAGTTCAATTCAGTGTGCTATGTTGAACCTTATAGTGGTGGCGCCGCTCAGAAATAGTCATCGGAGCCTTAGCTCCGACGAGCTCCGATGGTGACCGCCGGTGTCACAAGATGTGACGGTGATTTACAGCGAGATAAAGCGATTGGAGAGTACTGTAAGATTCAGAAACTCACCCTGATGACGATGGAGAGGTCGAGGAGGCGTAGGGAGGCGTGACGGCGGCGAATCGACGATAATGGCCACGACGACCGACGAAAGGTAACGCCCAATTCCACTCGATTCATGGCGCACCAGCTTCCATGCTTGGTCTTAGGCGAACAAGGACACAGCGGAGCTTCTAACGGTGGCTTCGACGAGTCAAGGGGTGGTCGAACATGGTGGGAACGACGAACACCGACGAGCTAGGGTTTCGGGTGAGGAAGATAGGTAGGTCTAGAGGGCACAAGAGAAGATGAGATAAGTATGAGAGGATAGAGGAGGACGCGGCGGTCTTATCTAGACCTCTCAGGGTCGGCAGCGAGCATCACGGTGGTCGAATTTTGATGACGACGGCGAACGGCATCGACGGTACGCACGTAGGTGTCTGTGTGCGTGAGGATGACAACGACGATAGTTTTGCAGAAAACCCCCTGGCAATTCTTTCCCCTCAACCCGCGATCCCTGGCAGGGCCACACCTGTCAGCCACTGAGTGAGACGAGTCAGGCTGGTTCTTGGGCCGAAGTGGGCTGCTACGGGCTGCTCGTGAGAAGTGGATAAAGAGAAGGAAAGGTGGGCTGCAACCAGAAACTGTTTTTCTTTTTTATATACGTTTCTATTTCTGTTTTGTTTTTAGATTTGAATTTACACAATTGATTTGAGTTTTCTTTATAGAATTTATTTGCTGGATAATTGTAGTAATACTAAAATGTGTTTAGTATCTTTTGTGAATTTTTTTATAGTATAATGTTATTACTTCTTTATTTTCTTATATATATATATCTTTCCTTTTAGTAATGGTAGGGTCTTTTCATATGAATTTATTTTACCTAGTACCCATAAACTTATTAAAGAATGCATGACTATTAACTCATAATATTTGATTCTTATTAACTTATAATTTTAAAGAAACTTTTATATATATATACTTCAATATTATTTGATACATAAAGTTGTAGGGAATTAATTTGATTAATATTATTCTCATGAATTTAGGAAATAGCAATGTAAATATTTTTTATAACTAACATAAGGGTTAGATTTTGAATTATGGATGCTTATCCTAGGGTTTAGAATACTTAACACCCTTACATTCTTTTGTTGATATGAGTAAAGATTAATGGCTAAACATATTGTCTTTATGTTTGTGATCTTTATTAATATCACCTTTTAAAATAGGAAGTTATTTTCTAGAAGGTCTTATGGAAAAGAATTGATAAATATAACTCCTAATCACATATGGTTATGATAATTGGAAATGACAAGGACATGCCTAAATGATTTACTATAGGAAAATATTCCTATAAACCATTGAGAAAGAGGATGGTAAATCAACAGATAAAATGGTTATTAAGTTGATTATAGAATGAAGGTTTAGTGTTTATCAAGAGTTTCTATCCTCCACACTTTATAATTATTGTTTTCTATTTGAGGAATTCCTTTCCTAGATATACTACTTCTTCATATTCAGCATCATGTATTATCATGATGAGCTTTGCTTCACAAGGACATTCTTATCCACCTTTAATTCTTCTAAATCCATTTATAAATCCAATGAGCTTGACACTAAAGCTCATAATCTTTACATTTCCATACTTGGTTATATCAACTAATCTACTGCTGATAACCTCTAATCCATTAAGTAATTACATCTAACTCCATTCATACCCTTCCATAATCCTCCACCACTAATATTACTCTAGTAGATGTATATATATCCAACTACTTTCCTCAAAAGCTTACTATTCTTTAAAAGGAATAACAATACTTCAATAACTCCATGCTACTCTAACTTTAGCTTAGTCATACTGTCTTATATCTACTTTACTCCAACATCTTATATTTCAGCTTCACATTATATCATGGTGACTTATCATGGCTAACCTAGGATAACATATCTATACTAGGTTTCAATCATGTTCTACCCACCAATGTCACTTATACATGATATAAGCATTCAATCTTAGTGACTAAAGCATAATCATTATAATCCATTAATCATTTATGGCTTAGGTTTCTAGTTGGCTAATCAAGGTCTCATCAATACAACATTACAATTGTGTTAAATTATCTTCTTAATATCTCTAGTGGATTAGGGAATGTTATTCATGGACTATACCTACTTAGTCCCATAGATTTACTCTTTGGTCTCTATCTTCAATGTTCATCCTTATAATCCTATTTGTTACCATATAATTATATCTTCCATATAACTCTTCTTATTTATTCAGTAGTGAGTTAACTCCTTCAATTACTATATTGATTTGATTCCCTTCAATCACTCCCATCCTATAGATGATATCAAAACTAACATTACTACTTACCTCTTCTTACTATTTTCTTTATAGGCCTAAAGCGAATGCTTTGGTATGGACAAGAGTTGATAGATTAATAATTAATGGATTAAGAATTGGTGAATCAATAGTTGATTACTCAACTTTGATGAACAACAAATATGAGAATAGGGTTTCATAGAGATGGTAAGGATCGATATGGAAAGAAAGATATGTGGTGAATGGTCTTGGCTTAGTTTCCTTCCTAACTAAAGAGTTAGGGTGAAGTGTTACCGTGTTTCTCATGGTAGAAATAGATAAAGATTGAATAGGTCAATAGTTAGTTATTACATTCTTGTTACTTGGTATTCATGAGTTATTGTAATGAATACTAGGATGTGATCACCTAGGGATATAATTACAATCATTAATCAATGTGTAATGGTTTAGTTTCATTGTATTTGATCTACCCTTAGATCAAATCATGTTTACCCAAATTGAGGTTTTAGCAAAGGTCATATCGAAACTTATCGCAATCAACTTGATGATCTGCTTCAATTCCATCCAGTTGAGAGAAGCTTCAATTACTTTGACAAGTTTTGTTCAAAAGCGCGAAAATTATTCAGATTTTCTATGCATAAATGCAATGCACACATCTGGGTTCAGCTTATTTCTAAGCCCTAATGCTGGGATGTTATACAAAGCCTCTATTCCTAGGAAAGTAGAATATAGTTGGGAACCCATTATTAATATGCAAGTGAATGACTTTGATCTCAAAGATTCATGTGACCTTGGTTCTAGTGCCTCTATTATGCCTAGAAAGATTTATGAAATGCTTGATTTGCCACCTTTGGAAGATTGTTATTTGGATGTCCGACTTAATGATAATGCTAAAAATAAACTCATGGGGAGTGTTAATCATGTTCTTATTATGGTTAACAATGCTTATGTCCCTGTTGATTTCTATGTTTTGGATGTTGAATACAATGCTTCTTGTCCTATTACTTTGGGAAGACCTTTTCTTAAAACTGTTGGTGCCATCATTGATATGAAAGAAGGCACCATTAAATATCAATTTCCATTCAAAAAAGGTATTGAATACTTCCCTATGCGGATAGAGAAGTTGCTTTTTGCTCCTTCTTTGAAAGCAAGGTTTGATGTTAATGCTTCTTCATTTGAAAATACTTGATTCTTGCTTCTTGTGCCTAACTTAAAGGCGTTAAAGAAAAGTACTTATTGGGAGATAACCCAAAAGTTTTCTTGAGTCTTGGAAGTTATTACTTAAGTAGTGACCTCTCTTTATCCTTTTTATTTGCTTTTTGTTCCAAGAATAACCTCTAATGAGAGGGAAGTAAGATTTGGGGAGTTGCTGTCCCAAAATAGATTTTTGTGCTCCACCGTAAAAATTCGTGTAAAATATCTGTAAGTCAGATTGAGCTTATATTTTATGAATAAATCCCCTAGTATGTTAGCTAACTTTCGTTAGTTCAACATGTTTTGATTTGAGCAACAGAAGGTCTTCGAAAAAATCGTTTTTTACCTGTTGGTCTTTTTTGACAGATTTCTGCCATTATTTTCATTTGCTTCTTATTGATTCCTTTTTGGGAAATTGAGCTTTTTAAGGGAATTGCTACAATAGTTTGTGTTATTAGTGAAAGTTTTACTATTCTAAAGCAAAACCCAAATGTCTATTATCTTTTGAATAAACTAATGTTGCTAATGAAGATTGTGTGAAGTTTTGTATGAAGGAAAATTTTTAGGTGTAGAGAAAGAATGATGTAATGAGATGAAGAATGGACAAAAGCTTAAGCTTGGGGATGCCACCCCGTGTCACCCCAATAAATATTCAAGATTTACAAGCGTCAAAGATTGGGATGCCTTGGGCATCCCCTTCTTCATCAGTAAAAATCTCAGGTCTTTCTAGACACTTCATTTTTATTGTTTCATGCACAGTTGTGTTGTTTTTGGAGCGTCTTAGTTTTTGTTTTTGGTTTTTGTTTGCTTAGTTTGCTTGAATAAAGTAGTTGGACCCCGTTTTCACCATGTTGTTTCAAATAAGTTGATTGGTGTTGGAGAGGAGTAGAAAGTTCTTGCTTAAATAGTACAAGAGGAGCTAGCTTTGACTGTGACTTAGACTTTAGCATGTCATGCTAGGTGTTGTTTTGACCTTATGCTTAGTGATTATTGTTGTAGCATGACTTGTTCCAAACAATTGGGATTGCTTAATGTGCCTTGAAGGAATCATGCGTTGTTTTAGCATACAAAAGCATAGTATTGTGGTATTCTCCTTTGATGCTTTGTTTGGGTTGACTTGGTACATGCTCACAACATGTTATGACTATGAACAAGTCACCATAGCCTCTATTATCATTTATTCCTTGACTTGTGGTACCACTTTATGCTTTCATTAGTAATGTTTTGTTGCTCTGCATGATTATGGTCATTATTACTCTCTTAGTTGGTCGCTCCCAGTCTTTTGCTAGCCTCCACTTGTATGAGTAAGTTCTACTCATGCATCCAACTCCCAAGAAACCAAGTTATTCTAAAGTGTCCACTATAAATTCCTATGCATGGTGTGTTACACCATTCCAAGTATATTCTTGTTTTCATCTATCTTCCAATTAAAAGTCTCTTTGTTATGTGAAAACTTAGTGATTAAAGCTCTCACGAACTTGGTGGCACACTTTATTTTTCTTGACCCTAATAAACTTTAACCATTGTGTCATCTATGTTGTATATGCTTGCACTTATACGTTGGAATTAGCAGAACCGTGCTGTCACGGGTAACGCTTTTGCACTTGTACTTTGTACAAAGTTGATATCATGCTCTTTTGTCTATGGATGTCGTCGATGTGAAATGAAAGGGAAGCTTGTAAGTCCATGGAGTTGTGTATGTGTGTTAGAGAAACGCCTGGACCGCTAGCCTAAGCCATGCCTAATCATGGTGGAAACTTGCAGCATCACCATAATGACATCTATGAAGCTTTGTTCTTATAAAAAAAGAGACATATTGAAAAGAGGAAAGAGAGAGAAAGGCACCATTTCCCATGGTAAATAAGAAGATTGCTGAGATGCTCATTGTCTGCTTGCCTTGTCATTTTGATTACGGGATAGCTCCTGTATCATGTGCAAGGGGTATCCCGTTGGCGGTTCTCTATGATACACATGTACTTACTATGACAAGAACTTACATGTGACTAAAGTTGAGTAGCATGAGGAGCGGCCCTCGTATTCAAGGGACATGATATTACCAACTTATACTTTGTCAAGCATATACTCCATCTTTGTTCACTTTAACCTTAATCACTTCAAGATGCTTATGATAGGGGCAATGAGAGCTGAAATCTAACAAGTACCATAATTTTTGGAAGCTCCTTTTGAAACTTGAAATCCCTCCTTCCCTTATGAAGGGCCTTTCTTCCATTATTATATTAAGTCTCCACCTTCTATCCTTAGGCACCAGTTAAGAGAGCTTAGTTGCCATTCTTAGTTCTACGTGCATTGTCCCAAAACTTATTGATTGATGCATATTGTTGATATTACCTGTTCTTGTGCTATTTGTATGTAGTCACTCTTATGAACTTTGAAGGTGTCCTATGCATCTATTTGCTACTACATGAGGGACAAGCTGAATGCCACTATGTTATGCTTTCTGTATGAGAAACAAACGTTTTTCAATGCATGTTATTCATGATCTTTGTTTGTAACCTTTCATGTTGCATGCATAGTTACTTTGTCTTACTGTTAGAACTCCATCTTTCATGCTCATGTTTAGAGTTCTTTGATCCCAGCTTTCAATGCTTGCAAATGGTTTGATCTTGATTTTGATGGTGCATGTCACCTCAAAAATTATTCTTTTCATCACTTACCTACTCGAGGACGATCATGAGTTAAGCTTGGGGATGCTTGATACGTCAGAAACGTATCTATAATTTTTGATGTTCCATGCTTTTTTAGTATCTACTTTGCTTTGCTTTGTCTACACTTTGAGGTGTTTTTATATGTTTTCTAGTACTAACCTATTAACAATATGCCACAGTGTCAGTTGCCTGTTTTCTTCTGTTTTTGCTTCCAGAAAGGCAGAATATCAATATTCTCGGAATTGGACGGGACAAAAGCCAAAGTCAATATTTTACCATGGGGAACACGAAGCCAGTAGAGGCGAGAGAGGAGCCACCAGGGCCACACCCCTGCCGCCGGCTAGGCCTAGCCACTGGGAGGGTGCGGGCCACTTGCCTCGCCTCTTCGCCTATAAAGACCCCCCCGATATAGAAACCCTAAGCACCCGATCAATATTCCACAAAACAGTCAGTAGACGCCTCCACCATCGTCCCTAGATCGGGGGGATATGAAGCTCTTCTCGGCACCCTGCCGGAGGGGATAATCCCGGAGGCCTTCTTCTTCATCATGTCAGCCTCCGGTATGAAGTGTGAGTAGTTCCACCTTAGACTACGGGTCCATGTAGTAGCTAGATGGTTGTATCTCCTCCTTTGTCCTACCATGTTTAGATCTTGTGAGCTACGTTCATGATCAAGATCATCTATTTGTAATCATGCATGTTGTGTTTGCGGGGATCCGATGGATATTGAGATTACTATGTCAGATTGATTAATGGTTTTGTCTTATTGATTCTATCATGTCTGTGTTGTTTGAGATCTTGCATGATCTTCGTTTCTAGTAGCTATCTTGGCCAAGTAGATGCTAGTGACTCCAAGAGGGGGTATTTATGCTCGATAGTGGGTTCATGCCTCTATTTAATCTAAGAGAAGTGACAGAAATATCTAAGGTTGTAGATGTGTTGTTGCTACTAGGGAGAAAACAACAGTCTCTTGTTCATGGAAAAAGTGGATAGTTTACCTTACACACTTTGCTTAAAGCAGTTATCCGTTGCTTGCAACTTAATACTGGAGGGGGTTCGGATGATAACCTGAAGGTGGATTACTAGTCATAAATGCAGTTTGATGGTGGTCTATGTATCTTGTTGTATTCCCAATCGAATCTCATAGGATCATGAATGTCTAGTATTTCATTGTTATGCCTTGCTCAGTCTTGTCAATTGCCTTGCTGTAATTTGTTTACCCAGCATGCCATGTTTTTTTATCTTAAGGAGAACACCTCTAGTGAACTATGGACCCCGGTCCAATCTTTACCATTGATACATCTTCCGCTGTTACGATTTACTTTCTGCAAACCACTATTACCTTCCACACCATACAGTTAATCCTTTGTTTTCAGCAAACCGGTGAGATTGACAACCTCACTGTTTGTTGGGGCAAAGTCTTGAGTTTGTGTTGTGCAGGTTCGAAATGCTAGCAACACCTTTGATTCGTTTCCTTCCTCCTACTAGTTCGATAACCTTGGTTTCTTACCGAGGGAAAACTTGCTGTTGTGCGCATCATACCTTCCTCCTGGGGTCTCCCAATGAAGCTTTCACACACCATCAATGTGTCACGAAGTCGACTCTACACGTAATAGGGAACCCTTTTTCTAGTAAGGCCTGCTGCAGGAGAAAGGGGCATCACGACATGGAGGCCTAGGGAACAAATCCAGGCGAATGTGGCATGTCGGCATGTGGAACAAAACCAGACGTTGGTGCCATCGAGGCCGAGGCCACAAATGTTGTTGGCGGTCCAGATGGAGGGAACCTAGGAATGAGATCGAGTCCTGGCGGGAACAACATGTTCCCTCTTGTGTCGAGGGGCCTTGATTCCATGGTGGATGCTCGAGTTGAAGGGAATAAGCGTAGTGGATCGAAATACACCATCTCCAACTCGAACGTTGGAATCCCCGTGGTCGCCCTAGCCTCCACTACCACCCTCGTGTTCACGGAAGCCAGCTTGTATTCGAGGAATGTCGATTCAACATCGGCACGAAAACCGGATCAATTTGTGCCTCCGCGCTCCGGAACCCGCTGGTTTTGTATTCGGCTATCTATCACACGATAGATGTGGCCCGCCAAAGAGGAAGCTTGACAAGAGTTGTCCGCGGTAAAATGGCGAGGAGGAAAATCCATTGGTGCAGGAGGAGTCGAGGAGGTCGGTTGATGGGGCGTGACAATGAGAATGTGACATAGAGGAAGATGATGGTGACATAAGCGAATGAGTGTAATACAGACAATTACTATATGTCATCTCCTACGTTTCTCCACACGCTACAACAGATAACAGTTCTGTCTCCACGAAAACTTTCTTCGTAGTTAGCCTAGAGGTATTTTAAGATTCTTGCGGATCAAGATGGGAATGGTCCAGGTCGACCCCCTGAGTCACTGACCCGGCCCAAAATTTTGAGGCCGTTGGGGCGGACGGGTTGGCCTTGCATATTTTTTGGGCCAATGGAGTCGGCTTTGGCTTACCCATTGGGTTGACGGGATTCGACCCATCGACCATCTCTATCGTTGTAGTGCTCTTGTCGCCGCCCCAGTTCTCGTCCATCTCTGTCGTCGATGGCGCCTCTTGTCGCTCGGTGCTCTTGTCACTGCCCCCGTCCTCGTCCTTCTATGTCGTCGCCGGTGCTGCCTCCTGCTTTCTCGTTGCCGTCCAGATCGCCGTCGTCCCGACCATCATCCAACTCGCCGTCTTGTCCTTCAAGTCGTGGCCTAGCTCGCCGCCGACCCGGCCATCATCTAGCTCGCCGTCCTGTCCTGCAAGTCGTGGCCCAGTGATACGTCGAAAACGTATCTATAATTTTTGATGCTCCATGCTTGTTTAGTATCTACTTTGCTTTGCTTTGTCTTTACTTTGAGGTATTTTTATATGTTTTTCTGGACTAACCTATTAATAAGATGCCATAGTGCTAGTTGCCTGTTTTCTTATATTTTTGGTTCCAGAGAAGGAAGAAAATCAATATTCTCGGAATTGGACGGGACAAAAGCCAATCTTCCTATTTTTCCCGGAGCAACACGGAACCACGAAGCAGAGGTGGAGGAGGACACCAGGGTGGCTGCACCCCCTAGGTGCGGGCAAGCCCTGGTGGCGCCCATAGGGGGTGTGGCCCCCTGGCCCTCCACCGACCTTGCCTCCTTCGCCTATAAGAAGCCTCCGACCCAAAAACCCTAAATCATCTGGCGGAAATACACGAAAACCTCCACAGCACCACCGCCACCAAAGGGGATATTCGGGGGAAAAAGTCTCTGTTTCGGCACCCTGCCGGGACGAGGAAGTGCCCCCGGAGCCATCTCCTTCGATCTCCACCACCATCTCCATCAATCTCCATCACCATGTCCATCACCGTTGCTGATTCCCATGATGAAGAGGGAGTAGTTCTTCCTCGAGGCTAAGGGCTCTACCGGTAGATATGTGTTCATCTCTCTCTCTCTATGCATGATCATGTTGTGGTCATGAGCTTTGTAATCAAGTAGATCTGCTCTGCTACTCAAGTGCTTTAATAGATCTCTACTCTCCCCATGTGTGTGAAAGTGACAGCGTGCACGCCATGGTGGCACTTAGCCTTGAGTCTACATAAATACTCATCGTGCTTTAATAGATCTATGCTTTTCCCCACGTGTGTGAAAGTGACAGCGTACACGCCGTGTGTGGCACTTAATCTAGACTACATACATATTTGTTATGAGTTATATTTGGAGTTGGATGTCTTTATGAAATTGTGGTGTTTGTTGGAACCATCTAGCGCTCAAGGTGACAGTATGGGGTTATCTAGATTGGGAAAGATAGACTTTGAGGAGTGTTGCTATAGCCCTACCATGGATTAAAGTGTCCAACAGGAGAGTAGTTAAGAGTAGTATCATTAAGAGAAGATATTTATGAGAGAGTGTTCACTAGTGAAAGTATGATCCCTAGGCCTTGTTTCTAAACATTGAAACACCGTTTGCATCTAGATCTGTTACATGTTTGCTTGCTTTCATCTTTTTGCTTTTAGTCTTTACCTCACCATCAAGATCTTTTCTGGCACCGTTACCACTTACATTTCATTATCTCTTCGCCGAACTAGTGCACCTATACACCTGACAAGTGTATTGGGTGTGTTGGGGACACAAGAGACTTCTTGTATCTTGATTGCAGGGTTGCTTGAGAGGGATACCTTTGACCACTTCCTCTCTGAGTTCGATAAACCTTGGGTAATACACTTAAGGGAAACTTGCTGCTATTCTACAAACCTCTGCACTTGGATGCCCAACAACTGTCTACAAGAATAGAAGTGCGTAGACATCACCCATCTCGCCATCGTCCTGGCCATCATCCAGCTCACCGTCATGTCCTGCAAGTCGTGGCCCATCTCGTCGTCGTCCCGGTCGTTGCATAGCTCATCTGTCGTCCCAGTCGCTTCCCAGTGCTGATCCCCTCACATGGTCCCTTCCCGACTATTATTATTTATACGGTACATAACTTCTTTTAGTGATCGATCTTGGTTATGGCTCTAGCTAGTTAGTAGAGCTGAGTTTGATCGAGAGTGCAAACAATGGCGTAAGGGCATCTCCACTGGGCTGACCCAAATGGTCACCCCAAACAGTCCATTTGTGTCGGGCCGCGGTCAGTATGGGTAGGGGGTCCGGTCTATCCGGCCAGCCGCGCCCATCGGCGCGACCCATTTGTCCGCGCTGGGCGGGGCAATTTTTTTTTAAACACAAACAGTTCGCGCTAAAACATGCCAGATTCAAACTTAATTTACAGGAGCGGGAGCGGGAGCAGGAGGGTTGACCACCTGCCCAGGCCACGGCTCCCAACCGTGTTGGAGGTGCGCCAGCTCCATCCTCACTTGCGGTGCGATCATAGGCGCCCAACCCGGTAGCGACGGCGGTGGAGGCAGTTGCACGTTCGCCTCCGCTAACATGCGAGTGAGCTGGAGGGCCTCCTCGTAGCCGCGCCACTGGTCCTCCTCCTCGCGTGCGCTGGCTGCAATTGCCTGCTCGGTGAAGACGTCCTCATCGTAGCCTCGACCTAGCACCTCGCGGTACTCTGGGGGCAGGTTCCCGGCGACGTCGTCCTGCGCCTCCTGTTTGACGACGACGTCGTTGTCGTAATCGTCGTTACCGTCCTCGCTGCTGAGGTCGGCGTCATAGTGGTTGTGGGCGCCCTCGTCGTTCGAGTCGATGTCGGGGACGTCGTAGACCTTCCACGGCTGCAGGTCGCGGCAGACGGTGGTGGCGCGCCGCTCCTTGTGCTCCCACTCGAGGAACTTGACCCAGTAGGCCTCGGAGTGGTAGCCCCTCTCCCACCGTTGGTCCCGTGAGAGGTTGTTGATCCGCCGGTGGATCTCCTCCGCCAGTCCTCTGCCCGCCTTGGGCGGTGGAAGTACCGGGACACGATCCCGGTTGAGATGCCAGCCGGTAGGGAGGGAGACATCCCTACGCTGGATGCCGCGACCCTCCCTCCAAAGGCGCCCACACTCCTTGACGTGGTAGTACCGCCGAGTGCGGCGTTCCCATGGTGGCGGGTAGTCCCCCACGGGGTCGCTCCTGAACTCCTCCGGCTGCGGCAGAGGCGGCAAGGACGTGCCGCGGAGGAAGGCCGGCAGCCGAGAGCCACGACTTCCAGATGCTTCGTGGTCGTTCTTGCTCCTCTTCAGCCACGACGGGGTCTTCATTGTTGATGGTGGTGGCAGCGGGCTAGGTTTTGCAATGGCGAGAGGTGAGGATGACCGACCGACGCGAGGTTAAATAGCCCGCCGTGAACGCTGCAGACTTCCGCCTTCGCCATCAATACCGGTAGCTGAACACAGCCGCCAGCGTCGGTACCATCGTCGTCACCGATGTCGCCGCCGGTCGACACCGTCTCTGAATCGGTGCCGCGGTTGCGTCTGAATCGGTGCCGCGGACCGTCTGAATCAATGCCACCGGTAAACGGTAGCTGACGGGTGGGCCTGTGAACGAGTCCCTGTGCTGTCCGCGCGCGTCCGAGCCGACGCAACCGAGCCCTAAATTAGATGCATGGATGGGACAGACCGGACGCGTTTCGCCGGATGGGTCGCCCCGCTAGGACGCCGCGCGCGTTCGCGCGGACAGTTTCGGATACGCGTTAGACCGTTTGGATCGCGCGCTGGAGATGCCCTAATGTAGCTTAGCTGTGTTTGATCGATCGATGCAGAGCAAACTCGAGGTCTGAAGATGTACTACTTGTTTTCTTCAATAACAGAGGGCAAGTCATCAAACCTGAACGAGCAGCAACAATTATGTTGTGTTGCAGCCAGAGCGTGCGGACAGGCAACCAATCCGCCTAAATCGTCTACAGCCCGGCCGGCTACCAAACACGCCCTGAGACGTCGTCTCGGGGGCACACTCTTTTGCCCTATTTCCCCACCTCGACCTCCACCTCCACCGCCGCCCGCCCCGTCGCCTTTGCCCTCTCCCCTCGCCTCCCAGCCTCCGGCTGAATTAATCTGACGAGTGCGAATCGTCAAAATCCTCAAATATCTCGAGGCCAAAGCTCAAGCATGGCAATAAATTCAGTCACCATGTCATCTTCTCTCTGCCGCTGTTCCGCCTCCGCCTCCGCCGTCAGGCGACCCGCATGGGCGCGCCGCTCCAGTTTTCTTAGATGCAACAACCGTAACCCATGCCGCATCGGCTCGAAGGTGTCTTTCGTCGCCCCTTCTGTCTGGAGGTATCCCCACAACTTGGACTCAGATTCGGAACCCATGCCGCCTGGCCGTTGGTGGATGGAGGCGCTGCTCGAGGAAGACGGCGAGTTTTTCCCTCTTGCCGATGTTATTCCAGCTGGTCAGGGCAGGAAAGAACTGGATGCTATGTGGCATGCCCTCGTCACTGCCCCCCTCGAACCCGTCCTTGTCACGCTGCGTGAGATGGTGGCTGCCGGCAATTTTTTCCGCTGCCGCAGCTTCCACGCCGGCACCCTCTCAGGTAAAAAGGGAAAAATGTCGAATCAATATTAACTTTATATCTGTTTAGCCCATTTACTAAGCTGAATGTTTTTATACACTTCTATCTTTTAGTTCAGAATGTAATTCTACATCAAAAAATTGTACACACTTTTTTTGGTTATCTATGAACTGATAATGCAACATTCAGTGGGTAAGCCAAATATATGGCTTATGAGATATACTCAATATCTTGTCGTCCATGCAGGTGTTTTGTTAGTTGTTGGTGGGTTGTACCAACTCTGCAAAACAACACCTGCTCTGTTCATCGACATTGTTCTTGGATATATTTTCTACAAGTTAAGTGCCTTATCAGCCCAGTTGCAAAGATATGGGAGGTCGTTTAGCATATGTGCAAGGATACAACTAGGTGAGTTCAAAAGACTTCGGTTTACCAATTTTTTTCCTGCCGAGCTACTGTTGTCCTCCAGTAATAATGCATTAACATGCACATGGGGAAATGCACGATTCAGACAATCTGTTTGTTTATTTTTACGTATATATTCCCTCCGGTCCATATATTAATGGTCTCAACTTTATCTAGATTCAGATGTATCTAGTTAAGTATCTAGATTAGATGCATTTGTATCTGGAAAAAGTTGAGGCCATTAATATGGACTGGAGGGAGCAGATATTTTGGTAGTTTTACACCTATGCTGATATGATTTCTTTTTTCTGCAGCTCTTTTACTTATTTTATCTTTCAAGGATAACAGTGCTTTTCAGGTATGACACTTTCCACCTAAAATATGGTTTGACGCTCTATACTCCCTTCTTGAGGAAATTGTGCAATTAGATGCTTCACTAATTAAACTTTGTATGTTTTTTCTTTGCTGGTGATAGGGCTTCTATCGCTTTCTAGTGGAGTTGATCTGGTAAGTGTTGCAGCATAAGAATTCGATAACCTACAGAAAAATATCAGTTTCTTGATGCTTTATCTTTGAGCTGCGATTGTTTAATTATATAAAAGTAATAAGTTCAACTTGATGTGTATTCTAGTAGAAACCAAAAGTTCCAATTTATGCATGGTTGTCATTTTTTTTACCTTTTTCTGTAACTATTATTAATCAATGACATTGAATTAGAAACATGGTGCATGGACCTGTTACCTGCAAAAATTTTGTACTGATTTCTTGAGACAAATCTGAAATTCTGAATAATAATGTAATGTTGCAAACTTGCGACATTGACCAGTAAATGTACGTATACAGTTGAAATTGAATGTTGTATTCACAGAATAAATTGAGATTGGGACCATGGCTAAATGATAGCTGACCCTCAAAGCTGAATATGAAGGCCGTTTTGTATGAGGGCCTTCATGAGCCTGCACACATATAAAAAATCATAAGAAATATTGATATCATTACTTTGTTAGTTCAACAAAGTTCATACAAAAGATATGATTTTTTCCATATCATCAGATAACAGAACAGAGTCTTTCGACCGGCCTGAGGGCAACAAACACAAAAGCAAGTGAGAAACAGCAGCCAAAAGTTTTTAAGCATGCCTGCGCCAGCACCTAGGACAAATGCATGTCATGCCACTACCAGGGAACAATTCCACATGACCCAACCGACAACCACCAAACGTAGCCACACTCAAATAGCAAGCTACCCAAAAGCCAGACCTGCTAGCTACCTTCAGGCTACTTGTAGTCTTTAGGGGGGAAATTCTGGGATGGGCTTAGTCCCTTGGACCTCCACACCCTCTTATATACTCGCTCCGTCCCAACGCTTACGGCGTGTATATTCAAGCGCGGTTATTTAGGAACGACTGGGCAGGTAGTAAACCAATATAAACTTCCGCAATTACCCTTGCATGCACGTAATGAATACTCTGTGGATACGTTGTCCTGCCTCCTAGTTTCACGCCACCGCCCGCAGCGGCCAACAATTGCGAGAGGAGCATTTAGTTCCATGCGTTCGGTGTTTTAACTCCTCAGCTATTTTCGAGGACGGAAAACGGGACATAGGGGTAAAACCGGGAGGTTAACGAGTCCATCGCATCCACGCCTTATGCTATGAGGAAAATTAGGAAAAAAAATTACGCCCTAAGCCATGAGACGGAGGGAGTATAGCTAGAATACTCTAGACTCTCCTTGGACAATACTACTACACTAACTCAGATTCCAACACTCCCCCTCAAGATAGGCATGGGTTAATCACCATGGCCATCTTGCTACAACTCCATGAAACTTACTACAACCACCGCACATCTAGCTTGCAAGCACACAAAGATACATAAGAGCATTTTACTCTAGCTCTTTCTCATCGGTCTTTCACCATCTACGGTCAAGCACCCATTCGACACTGAACATTCAAGCACACAAACTTTGCATCAAGCTAGCCACCTCCAATCCTTCTTGTGTTGGTCCACCGTTGCCTCTCCAACCATGCGCCTTCTCACACCGGCACCTACAACGGTGCCACCACACACCTTCTCTCATCAACTTGAGCATCGTCATTATCTCTTCATCAACTCCGGTTCCCACAGAACCACAGCTGCCTCACCTCAACAACAGCTCCTACAGAACCACAGCCGCCTCACCATCAACATCACCATGCACAAACTTTGCATCAAGCTGGCCACCTCCAATCCTTCTCGCATTGGTCCACCGTTGCCTCTCCAACCAAGCGCCTTCTCACACCGGCGCCTACACCGGCGGCACCACACGCCTTCCATCATCAGCTTGAGCATCGGCATTGCCTCTTCATCACCTCTGGTTCCCACAGACGGCTGCCTCACCTCAACAACAGCTCCTACAGAGCCACAACCGTCTCACCTCACTGGTCAGCTATCCATAGTTCCACTCTCCTGACCTCCACATGACTTCCACCTCTCCAACGCGGTGACAACCTTGACCTCTACCTCCTCTCCATCAAACCCCTGGCCATCTTCACCTTAGCCACCACAACCTCTACCATTTCTTTCCTCAACCCTCTGAACAACCTCAGAAACACCACCTCTCCTATGTCATCATCAAACTCCTCGCTTACCATCTCAATTTTCACACCTCCCGACAACTCTTCAAACTCAGCGTCACTCGCCTTCTCAGCACCATGGCTTCACCATCACAACATACAACTCCCATCATTCTCCCCCCTGTCTGAGGGCTCACCTTGTCCTCAAACACCAGCAGTCTGTGTGACCATAATCTCCATGCTAGTCATAAACAGCAATACCAGCAGGGAGCAGCTTCTCTCTCTCACTTCCTCTGGATCATTCCACAAGCCTCGAGCAGATGCGCATGCATCACTCTCCTTTCTTCACTCAGCAGGCCATCTGCACTTCTCTCCACTCCAGGATGCAGCTGCTTCGCTCCCTTGTATCAGCTCCAACCTACCAGCAGCAAAGCAGACTGCAAATCATCAATCTCTTCTTCCCTGCAGAAGCACCCACTTCATCTCCGGTTCAGGCTAGCACCAGCCCTCTTCTCTCTACTCCATTTATACACCAGGACATCACCCACGGGACACCAATGTAACTAGCTTCCTGAGAAACACCTAATGCAGAGCAGCAACCAAGCATCGCATGATGCACCTTGCAAACCTAATGCAGAGCAGCAACCTAATGTGTGGCTACCGTCCGCACAGAGCAACGAGGTGCGGCCTCCCGCTGCCTAGGTGACTACAATGTGCCCAGTGTTGTTGACGACAAGAAGCGGAGTAGGTGCTGCAGTGGGGAAACAATGGTGGCTAGGGTTAGGAGGAGGAACCTAGCTCTGATACCATGTAGTCTTTAGGGGGGAAATTCTGGGATGGGCTTAGTCCCTTGGACCTCCACACCCTCTTATATATAGCTCAGCTTAGTATTACATCTCCACTCATACACTAGAATAGTCTAGAATCTAGCAGGACATACTACTAATCTATTAACACTCCCTAGAATACTCTAGACTCAACTAGGACACCAACACAGACTCCAACACTCCACTAGAATACTCTAGACTCTCCTTGGACAATACTACTACACTAACTCAGATTCCAACACTACTTAAGTACAAACCATGAGATCCAACCCAGAAAGACCAACTAGCATGAACTACTCTGCGATATATACATATATTTCTTCTCTTTGGCCCTCACCCAGAAGGATATTTTTGACGAAGAAGGCTCAGGTAGCACCTTCGTCCGATGTTATCTCTTGAGCTTCGGAAATGCGAGTGTTGCTGGAGAAGGAAGCTGGGTGCAGAGTTAGCGCATTAGATGGAAGATCAGCTTGTATAGTCTCGTTATCTCCTTTCAGTAATCCTGCCCAATATTTCATAAAAGAACAAACATAACAAATTATCTCTGCTGGTGGTTTTATCAAAAGAAAATAATCAAAGCAAGCCTTGTTTCTCAATTTCCAATTCCATAGGGCCCAACATAAAGCAGCCAAACTAACAACATGAATACTAGTTAAAGAAAAATCATAACGGGAAATCTAGACAAAGAACCGGGTAAAGTTTCTGGAGCATCAATGGTCAAACTCGCCACACATACATTTGGCTGCAGGGCACATGAAAAATAAATGATGAATTGTTTCAGGTTCCTCACAGAAACTACATTTTTTACCCCCTTGCCACCCCCCTTTTTCTCATATTATCCTTAGTGGCAATAGAGTTGTGCCAAATCAACCATAACCAAATATGAATTTTTGCAGGAACTTTAGCCTTCCACAAATATTGAAAAAATCTATTAATCCAAATGTCAGTTAGCTCTTATAAAATGACGACTTAACTGTAAATTTACCAGATTTACAGTAAGTTCAAATGGGTTTATCTCTCCCTTGGCCCAAGGGGTGGTTAACAGTTCATTCTCCCTTGTGTTTTTTGATGCTCTTCCAACCATCTCCTGAACTAAAATGTCATCTGAAATTCCCTGTGATTTTCTGATTTTCACATACATCATATAAATCAGGCAAAAGTAATTTCAACGGCCAGGAAGTGCACCAAGCATCATTCCAAAAGCTTGTCATTTCCCCATTATCATTTCTCATTTTCCTTCCCTCCAAATATTTTCCCTTGACTTTCATTATATCAGAGCAACAAGCTGAATCACTTTGTTTACTCTCCACCGAAAATATGATTATATGTGCACCATGGAAAAACAGCTAAGCGCACCATGTTGTTATATAACTTCTTGTCTTTTGTTTTTTGCATAAGACACATCATATGTTTTCACAAATTTTTGCCTGGATTGTTGGGAAATTTCGTGAGTGTATAAATGTACAGCTTACTGAGGCCTGATCTGAGAGGGCATTCATCTTTACCTTTCAAATGTTTCCTACTGATTTCATTTCCTGGATACAGTACTTTCTTAACCACTTGGCTTAGACTGAGGGGGTATGCACGTTAAATTCATGCGCAGAAACTTAGTATTTGGAACACCCTGTAGAGCACCAGTTGTTGCTTGAGTCCAATGAACAGGGTCTTTTGCTGAATCCAGACACTAGTGAGTTTTTAGTGTCTGCGTAGGTACTAGTAGAATTTTTGTGCAAGACACTCCACCTTCAGCAAAGGTTGATATCCCCTTTTGCTTCCGTCCTATGTAATCACAAATGTCTCTTGATCTCAGGTCGCTCAACATCTATATGTATTTCACAATGGTCTATGATGGAGTCGTTGGTGTGAAGCATGGCAGACTCTACTGGCTCGGGATCTATAGATTGTTGAGAACGAAAGGTGGTCTGATGAAGGTGGTGAGGAATACCATTCTCGATTTTTATGGAGGGAATGAACCAGTGTCGGTAAAAAGAAGGAATAAAAAGTGCCAGTAGGTGGCAAATTAATAGAGTGCTCACTGCTCACTTGTCTGTTGGTAGCGATGTTCTCCATGAATGATCACTTGGTTACTGTAGCTAGGCATATACTCCCTCTGTCCCAAAATATAAGATGCTATTACAACAAATATATAAAACTTATATATATTGGTTGTAATAAAACATTTCACTATGGGATGGAGGGAGTAGTATATATAGTTTGGTAGGCTTGATCTTGATGGGTGGTTCACGTACGTTGTGTGCTTCTGAATGTGGCTACCCATGAGGAAAATAACCTCTTGTGCGTCTTGATGGAGTGAGTGCTGGAGTTCCCTTTTCTTGATACGATTTTGATGAAGTGGTAATCTGTTGGTGTGTTCATATTGAACGTTATGTTGATTTACCGAATCTGTGGTTTCTGCTTTCGTCATAACAGAACTTGTGAAGATTAAGGCCCTTCAATCAGGGAACGGCACAATTGCAAACAGATGGCTGGGAACACATGTAGTAACTCTGAAAGAGATGCAGCCATACAGGTCATGAATTTACAGATTAGAGTGGTAAGCGATCAGTTGGAGTGTAGCGGTTGATGGCCTCTATCAGAGAACTGTGAGTGTAGGCTCATGCTTCGTCACTGCCTTAGATCACCAGCAGTGGAAGAACCAAGGGAAGCCACATCTGCTCCTTGTCAAGTGAGCGAGGCTCCTGCTGAGACACTCCGGGCTGGCTAACTCCACCCTGCCCATGCATCACGCTTCCCTTTTCGTCCCGAACCAGGCCGGCGTCTTCACGATGATCACTGTCGGCTCAAGTCGCAATGTCGTGCCTATGCGGCTGTTCAGGAATCAGGATGCAAAATCAGGGCCAGCGTCGACATAACTCGGAGGAGTCACAAATTTCGTGGCTCTTTGTCTATATCGCAGTCTCGAGTGTAGATCGGTAAACCAGCAAGATAAGAATATGGTTAACCACAGCATCTTCAACCAAGATATGGCTTATCGCTGCCAGAACATCTTTGGGGGAGTGTTAGTGCAAATAACATTAAATTTCCAAGATGTAATCTGAAAAATAATACGTATTGAATTACCTGATTTATTGTGTGAAGAGATATTTCGTCTGGAGTACCAAGTGTTATAGCCTCACAATCCTGAAATCATTTCAAAAAATAAAATAAAGTAAAATAGTATGTCCTTGTTATGGAGACCATTAAAATAGGTAGGTCTCGTGTATCTTTGGGGGAATCTATGTGGTTTACCATGAATCTGGAAGCATACACAACAGCCATCTGAGCCAAACTGCAAAGAAACCCTCAAAATAGAATGGAGGACAAGTGCAAAACACATGTTTAGGGCTATGGTGATCAATTTTTCCTCTTTATTGGCATTTTTTCATCCAAGCGTAACAATACTAAGTTTTGTTCTAAAAGGTCTGAACTCCTACAGAAGGATATGGCAGCTTGGACCATTTTGTTTGTAGTCCTACATCTATTACTTCTCTGAGAAGAAAAAGGAATCGACTCTGCTTATAGAGAATATATAAAAGGAACATAACTTACCAAAAAGCTGTTATGAAAAATTCCGTTGCAGTACTCACCAATTCTGTTGTGCTCCTCACCAATTCAAGACCCTTTGATCATTGAACTGCTAGCATGTCGAGATGCCGTCGAACTGGCGAAGAATGCTGGAGACAGACTGCCAGGTGATTGTCTCGATGTGGAATGAGGAAGCCTCGAACAGATCCTTTGGATGTCATATAGTCAAGGAACTAAAGGAGATAGCAAAGTGTTTCCAATGGTTCAAACTTCTCTATGCAAGGAGGGAGGCGAATTCAGTGGCTCATTTATATGCAAGAGAAGCCCTTAGCTTAAATTATGTAGTTTTAAACCTTGATGTAATTCCTGGGTTTCTGGCTGAGTCTGTTCAGTCAGAATTGGTTTCACCTACGTAATAAAATTTGGAGGTGAGCTAAAAAAATGTTGTGCTCCTCACGAAATTGCATGGCCTTTTACAAAGAGATGGAACAAATAAACGCTTATAACATACACGACATCAATAAAATATTGAGTTATAGAGTTCGATATCATTTATTTAGTTTGACCCTATACTGTTATAGATTTTCATTGGTTGGTTACACTTTGTTTAGGACGTACTATAGCTGACATGTTGACCAGTACAGTTCTGAAGTTAAAAAACAAAAAAAAAATGATATATAACAAATTATACAAACATAAATGAGTAAAGTAATCAGATAAACACCCAAGGAGTATCATGGGCAAATAAGCAAACCGTGGTGGATGTCCATGCATGTGTAAAGTTAATATACCTTTCACAGCGAAAAATACCAATATTTTATTTGCAGTTAGGGGTCATTAAACCAAATAGTGCCTTTATTTCTTTTTGAAACAGGACAAAAGCTTTGCATTTTATATTGATAAACAAGGAGCAAAAGGGGGTAGGAATGCAATCGGCATGGTAATGGGGTATCCGTCTCCCGACTAATTCCGCCCGTCGGACTAAACATGATTTTAGGAAGCAGGACGCATGCGTCCGCCGGTACCCGCTAAGTAAACGCCAGATGCAAAATTCACTAGGTGGACGCGCCGGATTAAAACCTTTCGTCCGCATGGGAAACCTTCGTCAGTATGGGAGAGCTCTTCCTAAGCCCATATTTGTACACGTAGAGGGATACAAGCGGGATTAATGGGACAACAGAGCTAATCCGTAGGCGCTTAGCGGGATCCCATGGACATAACGATCAGGCTCCGGTGGCGAGACGGGAGGCGAGACTGTCGGGAAGTCCCATCCCACTTGGATCGTTAATGGGACGGCCTAAGCCAAAAGTGCAAAGACAATCAAAAGTCACATTATGCTAGTAAAAGCGCTAAATGCTTAGCTCCCGCTGATATCCAGTCGCTAGGGATTTTATTCTCCTGAGCAAAGTTAGATGGCTTGAGTAAGTACCTTCGTCATAAAAAAGATGACAAAGATTTATCTAAATTTGAACTTATCTAGACAGTATTTATTATATAGATACATCCAAGTTTAGATAAGTGCAACATACCTTTTAGGACCGATGAAGTACTTCCTCCCTCCTAAAATAGATGTCTCAGATTTTTCAAAATTTGACACTGTTTAGTATATAGGTTTATCCAAATTTTGATAAATTTAAGACATCTATTTAAGACGGGGGTAGTATTTTTGACAATCAATACCATATATATTTATACTGACAAATAGTACATGGTAGAGATACACAAGCCGACTTCAACGTTTACAAAATAAAGTCTAAAAGAAAATAAGCAACTCTTCGAGGTCTTCAAATTCTTCTTCTTCCATGACACGATCTTGTACTTTCCTGAAGGTAGCCGAAGAAACATGAACATACCTGTAAATACCAATGATGGTTCTCCCGTAATTTTAATTTGAGCCACAGTGCCAAGGTTACATGCATGCACACAACCATTAAAGTAATCAACCAATATCGGCGAGAGTACCAACACGAGTATTTCAGAGAAAATAAACCGAACAACATGGTCGACGTCGCCGGGGAGCCGAGAGTATGAATCACCATTGTCGAAGACGTAGCAGCCGGGACAAATATTGCGAGGATAATCATCCTCGCGACAACCTTGAGAAAAGCTCCAAAACCGATCTGACGAAGCAAGATCGGAAAGACCATACCTATAGAATTTGAATCTTATAGCACCATCATTAACGCCGGGAAAAAGATCTCGTCGTCGCAGGAAGGGCCGAAGATCTCTTATTATGAACGATGCCATCTTCATTGACATAGATGCCAACAAGAAGATGACTACCAAACCCTAATTACATCTTCAGAAAACACTACTTTCATTGAAAACTCCACCCACCCATAGATCGGATTCCCCACCCCTCCTACCGGCTAGGTCGGCCGGAGGAGGAGGCGGAGGTGGAGATGGCGGCTAGGTCAGAGAGCCCACGTACGGGAGGAAAAAAGTCTAGACTAAGACGGGGAGTAGTAGATTAGGTTACACAAAAAAATAGATTAGGTAGAAAAATCTGGATAACATGATAAGACAGTCAGCGGCGGACGCACCATTCCTGTTGTCTGGGCTTTGCTGGCGCACAACCCCGCAACTGATGCTCAAACGCTGCCCTGCCCAGGCTATAATAATTTTCTTTGAGGGGTGGCTATAATAGCTAAATTTTGGGCAGTTGGACCATGTCTCCACGGCAGCCCGTCATGGTCCACTAAATGGGCCAGGATTATTTCTGTCTCTCACATTGGCCCAGGTTGCCGATCGATTCCAGAAAATATCTATCCTCTTTTTTGGAGCTTTTGTTATCGTTGAGCTTTAATAGTGTCTAGTACTTGGGTAAAAATAAAATAGTGTCTAGTACTGATGAACATTTGAGCTTTTGTAGTTCATATTTAGTACTGATGAACATTTGCATGTTCTATTGTGTTTTTATGTACCGTGTCCATCTTTATATATGATACTTATATTAGTTGATGCGTATGTGAATATTTTTCTGTCACACTTTGGCTCGCCCAGGCTACGAAAAAATTCTGGGTCCGCCTTTGTTAGGACAGTGGGACACAGAATGTGGATGCATAGATGCATGACCCAGGAAGCTCCAAGTTCTGATATATAATAAGCATGAAGAAGAAAAGGTTAGTTTTCTTTCCACAGTGGGACATAGATTGCATAATAATGGCATTGCACTGAGCAAATGATATGATATGGTGGTATGAGTAAACAGAACCAATGCTCTGAAAATTTGCAATCGAGCTTTACGAGGATCACTTTTGCTGAAGAAAACCTCAGCCTCAAATTAACTAATTAAGCACAGGATCGCCTAGAGATAATGGTTTGTTGGGGGGTTGGGGCACGCCATGCACCCCTCCTCCCTGTCAGGATTGACGGGGTGATATGGAGGGATATGGCCGGAGGCGGCGGGTGTTCAGTTGAGATTTGCACAAGAATCGAGACCGAGCAGCTGGAGTTAAGCAAAAGCATCTCCGATCTTCATCAGAGTTTCACAAGATCTCGTGGTCAGACAACAGTTGCCAAGGCAACGCTAATCTGCATCACGGTTCAGAGCGGAAACTCCGAAATGTGAGACGTGAAATGAATAGACCAGAGAAAATTCCTGTCAACGAGGATAGATACAGTACTAAGAGTTTGGGCAGCAGCTCACAGGGACGGACAGTACCTGCAAGCATGGCGTGATAAATAGTACTTATAGTCCAAATCATGTTTTGAAGGGCAAACCACTCCTACGTACGTGGCTCGCCAGCAGGCTGACCAAGCGACCCGTGCATGTTCAATTGTTCATTAATAATCAAAAACTATGACCAAACTGCGCATAAGGCGCAAGCCGGCCGGTACAATTTAGGCATTCTACTCAAATCTTAGGCGTTTGGTAGAGTTCGAGTATTGTACTCCTACAGAAGAGTACCAGGTTGATTTCTTTCCGAGTGCTACAAGCAGTGTACGTCGAGTAGATCACCGCCGGTAGAGTGGCGATTGAAAACTGCTGTTGTAGTATCGAAGTTACGGTGGATGTCAGTTCAAAAAAAAAAAAATACGGCACACATGTTTGGTGGCGTGCAGGCATGGACTGATGGACCCCAGCCTTCCTTGCGCTGTGTGCTCCCACGGCGAGGACGTAGCAGTATCACCTAGCAACTCAAGAAATTTGATTACTAAAACTCAAGAAATGCATAGAATTTAAGTAGCATGTCATATTCTATAGGTTTTTTAACCTACAGGAATTTTGATCTAGGAGTGTTTGATATCATAGAAAAACAAAAAAAAAAGTAGTAGAAAAATCTTTAAGTTGGTAGAATATTATTTCCAACATAGAGTGCAAGGAAGACGACGCAATCATTTCCAACAGTGCCATGCCACCGCACCTCTACTTTTGCGTGACCCCGTCCCAAGCGCCACCGTTTGCATTGTACATTCGCCTTTTTTTGTATATTGTGATTGTATTCGCAATTCTTGCATTAAATTTTATTGTGGATTGAATTCTAGCAATAATAGCTACACACAATTTAGACCAATCTTGTGTCATTCTCCTTTAGAAAATTTTAAACCATATTAAATAATTGTTAAATTAGATTCTATCGCAATTATTGCATGCAGATTCGAGAAATGGTACTGTAGTTTTTATCCGTCAAAACGTGCCACTGGAGTGGCATTTTTTTGGAAGGATGAAAGTGACATTTGAAAAATGTACTCTCTTCGTCTCAAAAAGATGTCTCGGATTTGTCAAAATTTGGATAAATTTATATACTAAATAGTGTCTAGATTTATCCAAAACTTGATAAATCTGATACACCTATTTTAAGACGAAGGGAGTAGAAAATTACATTGGCATTTTTTTAAAGATGAAAATCTATGTGGAATTACATGCGTTAGTGTTGGCCATGGTCACGTGTCATCGTCCTGTTCATCAACAGGTGTAGAAAGGAGACGAAGGACAGCCATTTTTCAATGAGTGGGATCTCACCATGGTCTTTTCCTAATCAAAGAAAGCGTACATTTCAGTTTTCACCGGTTTAAAAGAACTACTGATCAATTAAGCTAATGATTAGAGGCTGATGGTTAGTGTCTAACTTAAAAGGATCTCGCTCATTTGCTAATAGGAAAAGTGCAGGAATAGAATAGTATGACACATAGAATTCTATACGAATGAAACATACAAGAATCGGTAAGATAAACAGTTTGTATTGCACCGCAGAAAAAATGCAGGGGGTTTCATAAGGTTTAGGTACATGTCATAGTTGTTATAGTTGTCATAGAAACATAGGAATTTTTTCTAAAGGTCTCACCTCTTGTTAGAAATCCTATAAGAATGTAGTGTAGGAAAACAATGCATATGAATTTTATAAGATTTATTTCGATAAAAGAAACACATACTGTTAGAAAAAATCCTATGAATTTAAATCTTATAGAATTTTTTTGAAAATCCTTTAAATCAAACGGGTCCTTAATAAGGACTCCTTATTCAACTGATCTAAAAACGAGGTTTTTTTTCTAATCAAAGCGCGAGTAACGGCACAGCCGTATGCGCCGCATCGGGACGTTGCCACGCGCCTGCAGCACGGCGACAATGCTGCTACGGTTGGTCTGCTGGAGTTCCCCGACGTGATTGGTTCCTTGTCTATTTTGCATTCAGCGTCTGTTTTTAGGTATGGTTTGGGGAAAACAGTCTTTGAATCACGTTATGGATTTTGTTTGGTCGACAAAGCATTTTCCTCTATGACTCCACGAATGGTACCATCGGTATGGTTGGCTGCACTATAGAATTTCAGCAAAGACAAAACCCACCCATGTAGTTTGGTTGCAACTGAAACCAATGATGTGGTAACCTCTTCCATTCGTTTGGATTTTTTGTCCGACGTGACCCAATAATGTGTCTGGCGCTCCCAGGACGTCATCACACCACAAGGTATGTTATGGGCATGCCGACGCACGACACGACGACTTGAGCCAGTTTTTTCATAGACATGCATGAGCGTCGAGTGTTGACTAATTGCACGCCACCCGCCGATTAACTTTAAAATTATGGCTTGCTGGTTTCCCAAGCGGGGCGTAGAAAGTGGACACATCCAGCCCTGTCATCTCTACGGTAGTGTAAATGCGACCCATCATATGCTTGCCTGCTCTGCGATAAATATCATCCCGATGCCTCTCCTCTCTCATACTCAAAGCCTATCGTCTCACCTTCGCCTTTTCCACCACCGACCTCCTAGTAGACGTTGTCTTCACATCATTCCTCGCCGTCTAGCCACTACCTAGGCCATGCTCACGATGCCCCCACGCAAACGGATCCAGTCGCGAGAACCAACACCTCTCAGTTAAGATGACGATATGCGGGCGTTCTCCTCGACGGATTGCAAGGAGGATACCTATGAGTCTGGTCATAGTGGGAGTATCATAATACTAGTATCATGCATATGATACTAGTGTATGATACTATGTCTTTAATGCATTATATCATGTAGTAGTATCATAGTAATGGTATATTTATTGATTTGTAGAATCTCTATGTAAAATGTGTGTACAAGATTTACTTGTCATTATGATTTCTAGTTTTACGTGCTATGATACGGTATCTACCTATGATACTCTAACCACCTCTCTCTTCATTAATTGTGATGCCACATCAGATTTTTGCCAAGTTGGCATGCATGATACATCTTATGATACTAGCACTAGGACCAGCCTGAGAAGGAAGAGCTGTCGGCCGGTCCGCTACGGCGATCGCTCCTCGAATCCTTCGAGGCTTCTCGAAAAAAGAGGAACCCGCGGCCTCAAGGAGATAAATGCGGCCTTGGAGGCCCATGTCATGGAGATTTCGTGCGACAGGGTGGTGTCAGAGGAGCATGACCGCCTTTTTATGGAGGCTGAGCGGTTGGCCATTCTGTGGATCAGATGCTCACGACGAGGCAGATGTTGTAGCTCGCGAGGTTGCTTGTCTTGCCTTAGCGAAACAGACCTGCCAGACGCGGGATCCGACAGAGGCATAGAGGGCGGACCGGTGGCACGTAGAGCACAGATGGATGGTCGAAGCACGAGCAACAAGGAGGTCTAGAAGAGAGCCAAGTGGGAGGTGAAGAAGTGGGTGCCCACTGTTCCATCACGTCTGAACGACGATAGTTACGTGTAGATTAAGGTTTTAAATTTAAGTTATGTTTAAATTCTATTGATTTCGTGAAATAAATTTTGAATTTCTAAGTATCATCCTAATTTCTAGATCCTATGTTTTTGCATGTTTTGGGGGACGACCGTGTGGAGATGCTCTAGAATTGACCGTTGGTCCGCAAAGACAATCACCACGACTGCGATGACCCGGCTACGCGTCTAACTGGGCATGGTCAAGTGTCATCCAAAGCTGATATCGCCTTGTTCGAGGAAGGATCAGACCAGCTCTTAAGCGCAAGCAAATGCTCTATCCTGTTCAGCGACAATTGTCCAGATCAGGTACAACAACAAGTTCGACAAGTCTTGGAAGTAACTAAGGAAACATTTGAGGACAAGTACTTAGGTTTTCCCAATCCTGAAGGTAGAATGAGAAAGGGAAGATTCCAACCTTCGAAAGACCGTCTGGCTAAAAGACTAACCAATTGGACCGAACGCTTCATGTCAATGGGAGCTAAAGATGAACTCGTTAATCAGTGGCCCAAGCTATTCCAAACCACATCATGAGTGTCTTCAAACTTCCTGTGGGGGTACCACGAAGAGTACATGAAGATGGTGCGGAATTTCTGGTGGGGAGAAGATGAGAAGAAAAGGAAGGTGCACTGGGCCTCTTGGGGTATCCTCACTAGCCCCAAAAACCTTGGTGGAGTGGGTTTCAGAGACTCCAAACTGATGAACCAAGCCCTCCTTGCTAGACAATGTTGGAGAATCATCAAACAACCAAACAGTTTATGTGCCAGGCTACTAAAATCCATTTATTTTCCTCGCGGAAACTTCTTGGACACTGTTTTTAAACAGGACGCCTCCCCATCTTGGCATGGGATTGAATTCGGACTTGAGCTTCTTAAGGAAGGTCTGATTTGGAGAGTCGGAAATGGGAAGAGCATTAACATTTGAAGAGACAATTGGGTTCCGAGAGACTACAATCTCAAATCTTCGCACAAGGAAACGAGTGCACGCATCAGACGTGTAGATCAACTTCTCACACACAACCCAACTAGATGGAATGAGGTGCTGGTCAGAAAGACTTGTGCCCCAGAAGATGTTGAATGGATTCTACACCAGAAGCTCCCCTCTCAGCCTTGTGAGGATCTTCTGGCCTGGCATTATGATAGCTCTGGTGAGTTCTCGGTCAAGAGTGCGTATAGGCTGGCTTATAACCTCCGCCATGGTTCCAGATGGCGTGCTGGTGTTAGTTCGGCACATGATAATAGAAGGAATATATGGAAGGATATCTGGAAGGCAAAGGTTCCTAGCAAGGTGAGAATCTTCGGTTGGAGACTAGCTTGTGACAACCTCGCAACTAAGAAGAATAAATTTAGAAGAACTCTAGAGCTAGACAGCACCTGTAGCTTATGCGGTAGAGAGGAGGAGAGTAGTTATCATGCGACGGTCAGCTGCACAAAACCAAGAGCTTTAAGATGGGAGATGAGGAAACACTGGAACCTCCCGTCTGAACAATTCTTCGCTCACTCTGGCCCAGATTGGCTCCAACACCTCCTGGCGATCTGCAACAATGTTCAAAGAAACATAATTCTCATGACCCTATGGAGATCATGGCACCTGCACTGTGACGCTACTCACGAGAAAGGGGAGGAGACCATTTCCAGATCGTCTTCGTTCTTACTCAACTATGACCGAGACCTGCAGACCCTCCCTACTACGAGCAAAGGTACTACTATTGATTTGGTTTTATCTGACACTAACTCAATGTGTGCCACTGTTTTGTTAGACAGTAAGGAATGTGCTAGTACAAACTGCTGGCAAAAGCCCCGTGAAGGATGTCTCAAGTTTAATGTTGATGCGTCCTTCAACCCTACCTCGGGCATCACTATTGCTGCCAGCCTTGCCATCGATTTTTGCTGGGATGCGGAAGAAGCTGAAGCATGTGCCTTAAGGGAGGGGCTCAAGCTAGGACTGGCACATAACTTATTGCCTAGCTTGATTGAATCATACTGTGAAAATGCTGTTGCTGCATCCAACAAGCCTGGTACATGTGCTTCTAGGAGCTGGGGCGTTTACAAGGACATTCAGTGCCTTAGAGATAGCTTTCCTAACTGTGAGATTATCAAAATTAAAAGGTCGTGTAACCAGGCTGCCCATCACCTTGCTAAGTTAGCAAGATCTGACAGAGTCAGCAAAGTGTGGCTGCTCCCAATCCTCCCGTTTATTTCTGATCTCTGTGTAAAAGATTCTGCTGTAAACTTTGTTGGTTAATGAATAAGTTTATTCCCCTCAAAAAAATCAGTGGGATCTTAACGTGGTCTTATTCTAATCAAACCGATGGTGCTTTCACCTAACGTGGTCTTATTCTAATCAAACCGACTAGTAGTGGGTCAATTAAGCTAATGATTAGAGGCTGATAGTTTAGTCTAGTGTCTAACTTAATGCGGTCTCTCACAGAGTATTTAATTCGGCTCATCCAAAAGTTATCATTTACTCCCTCTGTTTGGGATTATAGGTCCTACGCGTTTACCTATTTTATTAATTTGACTAATAAAATATAACTTATATATCATAAAAATTATATCATTAGAAAGTATAATCTCTAAATTTTCTAATGCTATATTTTCTATGCTACATTATTTATATTTTATTATTCAAATTGATAACCTAATTATCCGTGTGGGACTTATAATCCCAGACGACGGAGGAAGTACTACGTTACTACAATAATCAAAAGCGAGATCTTGATACCGTTGCCACATGCGCGGGTCGGTACGTCGCCACGCACCAGCAGCACGGCGACAACGCTGCTTCGGCGATTTTGTGGGTTCCCCAGATGTTCGTTTGTTTGTGGGTGAAAGGTATTGGACCGGGTCTTCGGTTGCTGTGCAAGGCTGATTCTGCTGGTCCATTGACCCCCCTTAGATAGGCCCACAGAAAACACCTGTTTACTCGCCCGAATAGTATTTTTCTTGTTTTTGTTTTTGTTTTTGTTTTTGTTTATCGAGGTCACGTGTCTCGCACCTCCCCTCCCTCTGAAGTTCATCGAAGAGAAGGTCCCCCCCCGGCGGCGTCCACATCTCCACGATCTCCACGCAACCGCCGTACGCTTCACCTCCGCGCCGCCGCTAGCCAGTTACGATGGCCGCCCTCCGGCCATGCCCCGCTCGCACCACCGCACCTGCGTTCTCCAACTTAACCAGATCGCAGCCTCGATACGGAAGTATTCTGCCACTGTACCGGAGTAACACCATGCAGATCCGAGCTCCGCTGGACCGGAGTAGGACCCTGCTCAAGACCAGCAACGGAATCCGTGCTCACAGCGGCGCTGCCGGTCAGCCCGTCAACCCGGATCAGGAGAAGTTCATGGCCAGCCTGGTAACTCTCAGCTCTTCCTCCTCCCCTGCTCTTAAGACCTAGTATTACCAAATAAACTCAACGTTCTTTTCATTGTTGTTATTGTTTTATTTCAGACTCCACAAGAGAAGAAAATATGGGATAAAGTAAAGGAAGTTACAAAGGGGGCGCCGGTCAGTGTTACTTCTGTGTATATTGTTCTCATTGCAACTTGTGTTCATGCTTGTTCACTTAGCAGCATGCCCAGAAAATTCTGGAAGAGGATTAGAAAAAATTACCATGATGTTTTTTTTTTGCACCAGGAACAATATAAAAAATAATACTCCATCCGATCCAAATTAGTGGACTCAGATTTGTCTAGATTCGGATGTATCTAGCGCTAAAACATGAGTAGATACATCCGAATCTAGATTAATCTGAGGCCATTAATTTGTATCAGAGGGAGTAGGATAAATGGCTCGAATAGAAACATAGAATCAGACTCAAATTGAAAAGTAATTACACATCCCAGAAAAGTGGACTCAGGTTCAAGTTGTGAAATAATTAGACATATGGAAATTAAGAAAGAAATCGATACGATGCACGTATTAATCCATATTGGAGCCCTTAACTTATTAAATAAAAAAAAGGGCAATTGAAGAATTAGGACATCCAAACGACAGTTTTAATGTTTTCTTGTGTTTGTTTGGAGGATACCTACAATACTATTTACAAACGACTTCTATTTTCGTTAGATCCCGTGTGATCAGACCATCAAAAGAAACATAGATGTGGTTTCAAGTTTTAAGTTTATACATATTCTCAACTTAAGTTGTAGAAATCATGAAGTTCACAAATGTACTAGTCAACGTATGAGCCGCACCTCATAAAGAAGTGACTGAAAAGAAAAGATATATAGAAAAAACATATCTAGAACACCCATACAAAACATTTTAGGATTGAATAACTATATTAAACTATTAATATATAGCCAAGCATTTTTTTCATTTTCTTTTGTCATGACCACTGATTTGTTATATTCGCTCTTAAAAGGACATGCCATTTCGTGAAGAGATTGACATACTTCATGAGTATAGGGACAAGGCTCTTGATGAGGTCATCCATAATAACAGCATTTTGGTAAGTCTTGTTACTAATCTATGTTGAGTAAAATTGTAAGAAGTGTTTTTTCTTTGGAGCACATTAAAGTAGTTTAGTATTCGAAGAGAAAGCTCAAAAGTTTGAGATCATTGACTATTTTTTTGTGGGAATGAGAACAATGATCTCTATATTAATAAGTTGTGATGTGCTTCAAAAGACAAACCTAAGATCATATTATTACATGGGAATTCCTTATTGTTAGCAATCAAATTATTGTTTCATCTAATGAAAAACCGCTAACCATAGAACGGAAATTACTTACTATTCTGTTAAAAATGATCTCAATGTGTTCTCTCTTCGTTCATTTTGGCGACGGTTGCAGCATGCAGAAGGAGCAGCATTGGCCTGTTATCTATGTTCGAAGGTTCATCATGCCACGGTATTAGCTTCCAAAGTTGTGGTAAGTTCATGCTTTCCCAAGAACAAACTCACACCTTCCTTGTATATATGTCAATTGTTCCTTTGCAAGAATATCATTTCTTTTGTTTTCTGAGATGGTTCCAGGATTGTGCGGCTTTAAGACTTGGTTTGCCGGACCAAATTTCTCTGCATACAACAACACAGGTAAGTCAGTACCTTTTCTCTTACGATTAAAACTGTATTGTTATTATGTACTAACTCCGTTCCCAAAAAAAAGATCATGCGAACGTATGTGAGTGCGTTTGTTAGGACGGCTGAGGATATCCATCATAAAAAGGTTACAAGGGAAACCATTATCTCCTTTCTCGGTGCTCTTCAAGGTGTGGCATTGATAAGCCACATCTTGGTTCAAGATGCTCTAGCATATCGTACTCTTATTGGTAGTAAAGATACTTCGCCAGATTACGAGATAGATGACTCTGAAGTAGATAGAGCTCACCTTAAGTATCAGGTGGAAATGAACAACTTGAAAGATAAACTCACAGCGGCTCACCCGGCTGATGTATACGAGGTATGTAGGGTAATATTCTCTTCTGATATACCCCTCATTATTTGGATGTTGATCACGCCAAATGTTTGGATTGTGCAGCTTCTGGAGCCTACAGTGAACTGTGCAATGGGGTGTACACAAGTGTGCGTTACAAAGATGATTGGTACGCTCAAGATGGCGTTACGGCATATCCAAGGTTAATACATTGTGCATCCTTGTTTGTTTTTCACTACAAGAACACAAGTGAATCATCGACCTCTTGTGTTGATGTTTAAAGTTATTAGTTGTTGCGTGCGACAGGAGTGGCAACCAGGGCACCAGCTGATGATAAATGGTTGGGAAACTTGGGAGCCTAACAAATAAGACCAACGCTTCACAGATGCATGGGCGCCACTATTTGGGAAGGAAGGATATGCTACCTATACCCTTCTGTTGATCCGCACCCATGCCGATTGGCATGATCCTAAGCAAGGGCAGCATTTATTGTGTTTGGGGGCCAAAGGCAATCATGTAAAATAGTAGTACTGGTACTAGTTGATTCTCTTTAAGGTACATTGGAAGTCGTCTAAAGCTCTTTGGCAGATTTGTGGTCTTATACAGTAATGATATGTCCATGTTTGACCTACAAGCTGATAACGTCATCTTACGGCTACTTTGAAATAACTAGTATTCACAACTTTAACATGATTTGCCTTCTTTGTTTCTCAAGCTATGTGGCGAATTTTAATCGCCATGGAAATTATACATATGCATTGTATGTGCATGTTAAATTATTTATTTCTTAGATTTTTTTACAGCTTCTATAATATGTTTCGGATTGTTGGTGCACGGTTGCACCACATTCACTCTATGTACATCTTCAAGGGGTGTATCCAAGGGGGGCTAGCAGGGGTTAGACCACCCCAAATGGTCGGGACCTGTAATGATCTAGTCTACGTATATCTCCATCCGTTTTATAATATAAAATGTTTTAACTTTTAATATAAAATGTTTTAATTTTTGTGAAGTGAATGTATCCAGACATCTTTTAGGGTCCGTTTGGCACCAACGTTTTTTTAAAGTACTCCAAGAATACTCTAGTTTCTAAAAATACCATAGTTTTAAATACTTCGAGGTTTTAGTTTTAGCAAAAACTGCAGTTTTTCATACTTCGCTTTTCGCAGAATAACACTGATTTTGAAGTATAGAAAAAAGAGGTCTAGACCTCTTTTTCCAAAACTGAAGTATTTGTTAATCAGGCAAAAAAATACTGCAGTATAACAATACTTTGGTTTTAGAAATACTTAGATGTCAAACGGAGTCTTAGGTTTCAAAGTATTTTTAAAGTATCGAGGAAATACTTTGGTTTCTAAAAAACTAAAGTATTAAATACTTTGAAGTGTTTGGATCAACCAAATAATTTGGTTTTAAATCTGAAGTATTCTCCAAAACTATGTTTTTTTAAGTATTTAAGAAAGAAGTCAGACCCTCTTTTTTTTAAAAACGGAGGAAAAAACTAAAGTATTGCTTTGCTAGGCACTAGAATATTATGGTATTAATATACTTTAGTTTTGAAAAAACTTTATTGCCAAACTAGACATATTTTAGTACGTAGGTTATCTTTTGTGAATCGATTGTATCTAGACATATTTTAGAGTATAGGTTCATAAAAGATATCTAAATACATTCGCTTCACAAAATCTAAAACATCTTATATTATAAAATGGAGGGAGTACTAACTAATAGCTATTCTTTGGTACTTCTTTCATGTTGAGAGCTTCGTCGACTCTAGCTGTTCTTTGCATGTTTTGCTTTTGTGGTCTTTCTTTTTATTAGATAAAAGGCATTGAGGGCATGTTTGTTTGGGCTTTTAGCTATTTTCTACTAGAAAAAGGCAAAAAAAAAAAACTAGCCTAACGGGATAGTTACGTGTTGGGCTTCCGCCAAAGCGGTGGACAAAACAGACGATCCCGAGAAGCACTTCCAGTGATGCTTCCCGCGGCTTCCCACAGACCGCGAGTCATTCGGTCCAAAATTACGAACGAAATACCACCGGCGCTAGCAGCTCGTATGCCCATAGAGCAAAATCCTGGCCAAAAGAAGAAAAAAACGCAAGGGAAACTCACCCCGACCCTGACCCTGGACTCCTCCTGGAATTGTACGTACGGTTCCAGCTCCCCGCCGCCAGAGGATACCCGCCGCCATAGCTTGCCCCGCCGCTCGACCTCCTCCCCCGCCGCCATAGCTTGCTCCGCCGCCCTGACCTCCTCCCCGCCGCCATAGCTTGCCCCGCCACCGAGTTCCTCCCGAACCTGGAGCTTCACCCGCCGCCAAGCCTCTCCCTCCCGAGCATGGTGCTTCCCCCGCCAACGACCCTCTCCCTCCCGCCGCCGAGCTTCTTTCTCCCGCCGTCGACCTCGTCACAGGAAAGGTGAGACCACCGTTGATTTGACCAAGCATAACTGCAATCTAGGGAACGAGCTATTGCAACTTTGAGAAAATTTACAGATCGACTGGAGATAACATAAAGCCTTTTCGAGACATTCCTCAAGCATAGTGATCTAATTTAATTCTCATTGACCAAACTGAACTTAGCTAAGTATAGCTGCTGCAATGAAACGCGCACAGGCACCGCCGACGAAAACTGAACGCCGTTGCGTCAGGATTACCTCGCAACTATGCAGTCTGCACCCACAAGCCACACCGCCGCAAGGAGTGACCGTGCGTGTTGATGATTGATGAAAGGGAAGATGCAAAGCTCCAGGCACGCCCCGACAATAGATAGGACAAGCCGCGCCGAATTACGCCGTGACAGCGATGGTGCATGCATCGGCACTGAGCACGCTCTTTCCTCCTCTCCTGCATATAGCAGCAACTTGCTAGCAGGAGCTTTAGCTTGCTGCCCGATGCCCTGATGTGTCTGGACGGATAGCCTGGCCGGCAAGATCGCCATCTTCCCTGCCGATGTGATGCGTAATTAAAAGTACTACTACGTGCATACCCCCCCCTTCCCGGATGGCGAAGTCGCCACTCCTTCCGTTACGCTGCCGAAGTCAGAACCCATGAACATGCTCGCGATCCTTTTGCTTAGCTGTGCAGTAGCCTGGCCTTGGCAATATCCTTTTGCTTAGTTTGTATCTTGAGCGAGCCATTGAACAACATCATCTGGGTCTTCTTGGATTGCCTACAAATAAGATGCCAAATAGAATACACGTCTCGCTGCTTTCCAGTGTCCAGATTTTGCACTTTTCAGTTAAAATTGAAGTGAATGGCTTTATTTGGGTGATAGTTTGTAAACACTATCTACACTCATCGCGGAATGGCTAAAATGATTATAGTCTAATGGTAGAAAATGATGGAATGGCAAAACTGAGTAGTGTTGTAACGGAACAGTGGCAAAATAAGAGTTTCGATCAGTCAAATGGCAAAACTAAGTTTTGGGTTGGTCATAGTGGCGGGAATGATAAAAACCCTAATAAATATGGCAGAGAAAAAGTCCCAAAACCTGAAGTCTCATGTCTGTCACATGATTATGACGCAGTTGCTTCCGATTGCATTGAGGGGGCTTCTACCGGAAAATGTTCGAGTACCCATTGTGAAGTTGTGTGCATTCCTCAATACAATATCTCAGAAGGTAATCAATCCAGATATTCTGCCAAGGTTACAGAAGGATGTGGTACAATGTCTTGTTAGTTTTGAGTTGGTGTTCCCACCATCCTTCTTCAATATTATGACGCATCTCCTGGTTCACCTAGTGGAAAAGATTGCCATTCTCGGTCCTGTATTTCTGCATAATATGTTCCCCTTTAAGAGGTTCATGGGAGTCTTAAAGAAATAAGTTCATAACCGTGCTAGACCAGAAGGAAGCATCTCCAAGGGATATGGAACAGAGGAGGTCATTGAGTTTTGTGCTGACTTTATTCCTGATCTTAAGCCGATTGGTGTTTCTGACTCGCGGCATGAGAGAAGACTAAGTGGAAAAGGCACGCTAGGAAAGAAAGCAATGATATGCAGGGACGAAGATTCTTTCACTAAAGCACACTACACAGTTCTACATAATTCCACCTTGTACGCTCCAAAAACCCAGGGAAGCCTGACTCATGGATTACACATGAACACATGAAGTCTTTCGGTGGTTGGATGCGGACACATCTCTTGAATGACACCACTGTTGGAGATCAGCTATACTTGTTGGCCGCGTCACCATCTTCTACTATATTGAATTTCCAAGGGTACGAAATAAATGAGAATACATTCTACACGATCGCCCAAGATAAAAAGCGCACCAACCAAAACAGTGGTGTCCGCTTTGATACAACGGACGAGAATGGGCAAAATGACACATACTATGGTTACATAGAGGAGATATGGGAACTAGACTATGGAGTCTCTTTTAAGGTCCCTTTGTTTCGCTGCAAATGGGTCAACCTGAATGGAGAAGAGGTAAAGATAGACCAGTTGTATGGAATGACAACAGTGGATCTCAACAATCTTGGTTATAGAGATGAACCATTCGTCCTAGCCAATGATGTGTCTCAGGTTTTCTATGTGAAGGACATGTCCTCTAGACCGAAAAAAAGAAAAAATATGCAAACAAATACATCATATGATGAGCCAAAGAGTCACATAGTTCTTTTAGGGAAAAGAAACATCGTGGGAATCGAGGACAAGACAGACATGTCAGAAGATTATAATAAGTTTGATGAAATTACGCCCTTCACAGTGAAACTGACCCAAGCATTCCGTTAAGTAAATAAGATGCTCCATGGTTACGTCTGAAGTGATCATAAGGAAGGACATATGCCAAGAAGTTCATGCTCATATTGTGTACCTCTAGTTCATGTCTGGCCGGTCGGCTGCATATTGTGAACCTAAATGCCATGAGACATGATAGCTCATTTTGTGAAGGATATTTTATGATGTTTGCAATTTTCCAAGTTTAATAAATGTATTGAGTGTTAGTCCCGGTTTGTGGCTTGACCGGGACTATATATAGGGGGGCTTTAGTCCCGTTTTTGTAGTCTCGGTTTTTAATATTAATAAATGTCTTGAGTGTTAGTCCCGTTTTGTGGCTGGACTGAGACTAAAGGGGGCCTTTAGTCCCGATTCGTAGATCGACTTTCCCGAACTATGAAGAAGTTGTCTCGATTCGTACTTACCATTAAGATCTGATATCCAAACGCGCGTGGTCACATATTAGGGAGTGCCTCTATGACCAGTTTGTTGGAGATGCCGAGGATCAGGCTCGACGGCATCTCCTCAAATCGGCCGTAGTGGTGTCCTCGCTCGCACACCATCTTGCAGCTTGTAACTTCTCTAACTAGATCAATACACCTGGGAGCTAACTAATTTCACATATTAGGGAGTGCCTCTATGACCAGTTTCTTGGAGATGCCGGAGGACTGGGATCCGGCGGCATATCCCTAAAACTGGTCGTAGTGGTGTCCCTGCTCTCGAAAAACATATTGGAGATGCCTCAATCTGGCTGGAGGACTGGACTCACAAGGATGTCTATTTATAGTACAAGCACCTCGGCATAGTGTCGACACTTACGACATAATATCGACACTCACCCCTATTATTAGTGCTGACTCGTGTTTTGTCCCGGTTGGTGTCTCCAATCGGGACTAAAGGTTCATCTTTAGTCCCGGTTGGTGACACCATCCGGGACTATCATTAGTGCTGCCTGGCCCAGCCTGCCTAAATCCCTCCAACCAGGACTAAAGATGAACCTATCATGTTCGAGGTTCCATGGCTTTCGGTCCAAATGATCAAGCCATTTTCCATTTTCCGAGCACAAAAAACGGGTCGTTTTGTGAAGTAACCACCAAAATATTGTTTCAGAATGCTACCGTCCCATTTTTCTAGAATACTAGACCATCTTACATGGACTATCTCCCAACCGGGACATCTCAAACCTCTTCGTCCATCCCGGGTAAAAAGGACAAATGTCAGCTGAATCGGTAGGAAGTGGGTCCGGTTTGTACTACAGGTACATGATCTAACGCCCGTGATTTTTTGAAAAAAATCATTTTTAGACTCGCAATATGTGGTTTCTTTAGAGATCCAATGCAAGTTCTAACGATGCTCGTCCCCTATCTTCATGCACGCCGGTTCGACCATAGTTAGAAATTCAAAAAATTTAAAATGGGCATAAGAAATTCAAAAAAAGTCCGACCAATGTAAATCCTTCGCTTGGTGTCATATTATGTGACATAGTTGCAAGGAAAAATACCAGACTTGGTATATTGATCATGTCTCAAAAAACCTTCACAAATTGACCTATCATGTTCAAGGTTTCATGGCTTTCGGTCCAAATGACCGATGTTATGTGCTGAATCACGGCATAGTTTGTGATGCTGTGCCCATATTATGAATGCATGTGGACATTGGTATGGAGAACAATGTTGCAGGAGTAAGTTTTCCTTTTTGTCGCACGGAAAAGCCATTTTCCATTTTCCGAGCGCAAAAAACGGGTCGTTTTGTGAAGTAACCACCAAAATGCTGTTTCAGAATGCTACCGTCCCATTTTTTTTAAAATACTAGACCACCTTACATGGACTATCTCCCAACCGGGACATCTCAAACCTTTCCGTCCATCCCGGGTAAAAAGGACAAATATCTACCGAATCGGTAGGAAGTGGGTCCGGTTTGTACTACAGGTACATGATCTAACACCCGTGATTTTTTGAAAAAATCATTTTTAGACTCGCAATATGTGGTTTCTTCAGAGATCCAATGCAAGTTCTAACAATGCTCGTCCCCTATCTTCATGCACGCCGGTTAGACCATAGTTAGAAATTTAAAAAATTCAAAATGGGCATAAGAAATTCAAAAAAAGTCCGAACAATGTAAATACTTTGCGTAGTGTCATATTATGTGACATAGTTGCAAGTAAAAATACTAGACTTGGTATATTGATCATGTCTCGAAAAAACCTTCACAAAATGACCTATCATGTTCGAGATTTCATGGCTTTTGATGTTATGTGCTGAATCATGGCATAGTTTGTGATGCTGTGCCCATATTATGCATGCACGTGGACATTAGTATGGAAAACAATGTTGCAGGAGGAAGTTTTCCTTTTCGTCGCACGAAAAAGCCATTTTCCATTTTCCGAGCGCAAAAAATGAGTCGTTTTGTGAAGTAACCACCAAAATGTTGTTTCAGAATGCTACCGTCCCATTTTTATAAAATACTAGACCACCTTACATTGACTATCTCCCAACCGGGACATCTCAAACCTGTTCGTCCATCCCGGGTAAAAAGGACAAATGTCTGCCGAATCGGTAGGAAGTAGGTGCGGTTTGTACTACAGGTACATGATCTAACGCCCGTGATTTTTTGAAAAAAATCATTTTTAGACTCGCAATATGTGGTTTCTTTAGAGATCCAATGCAAGTTCTAACGATGCTCGTCCCTTATCTTCATGCACGCCGGTTCGACCATAGTTAGAAATTCAAAAAATTCAAAATGGGCATAAGAAATTCAAAAAAAGTCCGACCAATGTAAATCCTTCGCTTGGTGTCATATTATGCGGCATAGTTGCAAGGAAAAATACCAGACTTGGTATATTGACCATGTCTCAAAAAACCTTCTCAAATTGACCTATCATGTTCAAGGTTTCATGGCTTTCGGTCCAAAGACCGATGTTATGTCCTGAATCACGGTATAGTTTGTGATGTTGTGCCCATATTATGAATGCATGTGGACATTGGTATGGAGAACAATGTTGCAGGAGGAAGTTTTCCTTTTCGTCGCACGGAAAAGCCATTTTCCATTTTCCGAGCGCAAAAAACGGGTCGTTTTGTGAAGTAACCACCAAAATGCTGTTTCAGAATGCTATCGTCCCATTTTTCTAAAATACTAGACCACCTTACATGGACTATCTCTCAACCGGGACATCTCAAACCTTTCCGTCTATCCCGGGTAAAAAGGATAAATGTCTACCGAATCGGTAGGAAGTGGGTCCGGTTTGTACTACAGGTACATGAACTAACGCCCGTGATTTTTTGAAAAATTCATTTTTAGACTCGCAATATGTGGTTTGTTCAGAGATCCAATGCAAGTTCTAAGAATGCTCGTCCCCTATCTTCATGCACGCCGGTTCGACCATAGTTAGAAATTCAAAAAATTCAAAATAGGCATAAGAAATTCAAAAAAGTCCAAACAATGTAAATACTTTGCGTGGTGTCATATTATGTGACATAGTTGCAAGGAAAAATACTAGACTTGGTATATTGATCATGTCTCGAAAAAACCTTCACAAAATGACCTATCATGTTCGAGATTTCATGGCTTTTGATGTTATGTGCTGAATCATGGCATAGTTTGTGATGTTGTGCCCATATTATGCATGCATGTGGACATTGGTATGGAGAACAATGTTGCAAGAGGAAGTTTTCCTTTTCGTCGCACGGAAAAGCTATTTTCCATTTTCCGAGCGTAAAAAACGAGTCGTTTTGTGAAGTAACCACCAAAATACTGTTTCAGAATGCTACCTTCCTATTTTTATAAATACTAGACCACCTTACATTGACTATCTCCCAACCGGGACATCTCAAACCTTTTCTTCCATCCCGGATAAAAAGGACAAATGTCTGCAGAACCGGTAGAAAGTGGGTCCGGTTTGTACTACAGGTACATGATCTAACGCCCGTGATTTTTTGAAAAAAATCATTTTTAGACTCGCAATATGTGGTTTCTTTAGAGATCCAATGCAAGTTCTAACGATGCTCGTCCCTTATCTTCATGCACGCCGATTCAACCATAGTTAGAAATTCAAAAAATTCAAAATGGGCATAAGAAATTCAAAAAAAGTCTGACCAATGTAAATCCGTCGCTTGGTGTCATATTATGTGACATAGTTGCAAGGAAAAATACCAGACTTGGTATATTGACCATGTCTCAAAAAACCTTCACAAATTGACCGATCATGTTCAAGGTTTCATGGCTTTCGGTCCAAATGACCGATGTTATGTGCTGAATCACGGCATAGTTTGTGATGCTGTGCCCATATTATGAATGCATGTGGACATTGGTATGGACAACAATGTTGCAGGAGGAAGTTTTCCTTTTCGTAGCACGGAAAAGCCATTTTTCATTTTCCGAGCGCAAAAAACGGGTCGTTTTGTGAAGTAACCACCAAAATGCTGTTTTAGAATGCTACCATCCCATTTTTCTAAAATACTAGACTACCTTACATGGACTATCTCCCAACCGGGAGATCTCAAACCTTTCCGTCCATCCCGGGTAAAAAGGACAAATGTCTACCGAATCGGTAGAAAGTGGGTCCGGTTTGTACTACAGGTACATGATATAACGCCCGTGATTTTTTGAAAAAATCATTTTTAGACTCGCAATATGTGGTTTCTTCAGAGATCCAATGCAAGTTCTAACAATGCTCGTCCTCTATCTTCATGCACGCCGGTTCGACCATAGTTAGAAATTCAAAAAATTCAAAATAGGCATAAGAAATTCAAAAAAAGTCCGAACAATGTAAATACTTTGCGTGGTGTCATATTATGTGACATAGTTGCAAGAAAAATACTAGACTTGGTATATTGATCATGTCTCGAAAAAACCTTCACAAAATGACCTATCATGTTCGAGATTTCATGGCTTTTGATGTTATGTGCTGAATCATGGCATAGTTTCTAATGGTGTGCCCATATTATGCATGCATGTGGACATTGGTATGGAGAACAATGTTGTAGGAGGAAGTTTTCCTTTTCGTCGCACGGAAAAGCCATTTTCCATTTTCCGAGCGCAAAAAACGAGTCGTTTTGTGAAGTAACCACCAAAATGCTGTTTCAGAATGCTACCGTCCCATTTTTATAAAATACTAGACCACCTTACATTGACTATCTCCCAACCGGGACATCTCAATCCTTTTCGTCCATCCCGGATAAAAAGGACAAATGTCTGTCGAATCGGTAGAAAGTGGGTCCGGTTTATACTACAGGTACATGATCTAACGCCCGTGATTTTTTGAAAAAAATCATTTTTAGACTCGCAATATGTGGTTTCTTTAGAGATCCAATGCAAGTTCTAACGATGCTCGTCCCTTATCTTCATGCACGCCAATTCAACCATAGTTAGAAATTCAAAAAATTCAAAATGGGCATAAGAAATTCAAAAAAAGTCCGACCAATGTAAATCTTTTGCTTGGTGTCATATTATGTGACATAGTTGCAAGGAAAAATACCAGAATTGGTATATTGACCATGTCTCAAAAAACCTTCACAAATTGACCGATCATGTTCAAGGTTTCATGGCTTTCGGTCCAAATGACAGATGTTATGTGCTGAATCACGGCATAGTTTGTGATGCTGTGCCCATATTATGAATGCATGTGGACATTGGTATGGACAACAATGTTGCAGGAGGAAGTTTTCCTTTTCGTAGCACGGAAAAGCCATTTTCCATTTTCCGAGCGCAAAAAACGGATCGTTTTGTGAAGTAACCACCAAAATGCTGTTTTAGAATGCTACCGTCCCATTTTTCTAAAATACTAGACTACCTTACATGGACTATCTCCCAACCGGGAGATCTCAAACCTTTCCGTCCATCCCGGGTAAAAAGGACAAATGTCTACCGAATCGGTAGAAACTGGGTCCGGTTTGTACTACAGGTACATGATATAACGCCCGTGATTTTTTGAAAAAATCATTTTTAGACTCGCAATATGTGGTTTCTTCAGAGATCCAATGCAAGTTCTAACAATGATCGTCCTCTATCTTCATGCACGCCGGTTCGACCATAGTTAGAAATTCAAAAAATTCAAAATAGGCATAAGAAATTCAAAAAAGTCCGAACAATGTAAATACTTTGCGTGGTGTCATATTATGTGACATAGTTGCAAGAAAAATACTAGACTTGGTATATTGATCATGTCTCGAAAAAACCTTCACAAAATGACCTATCATGTTCGAGATTTCATGGCTTTTGATGTTATGTGCTGAATCATGGCATAGTTTCTAATGTTGTGCCCATATTATGCATGCATGTGGACATTGGTATGGAGAACAATGTTGCAGGAGGAAGTTTTCCTTTTCGTCGCACGGAAAAGCCATTTTCCATTTTCCGAGCGCAAAAAACGAGTCGTTTTGTGAAGTAACCACCAAAATGCTATTTCAGAATGCTACCGTCCCATTTTTATAAAATACTAGACCACCTTACATTGACTATCTCCCAACCGGGACATCTCAATCCTTTTCGTCCATCCCGGATAAAAAGGACAAATGTCTGTCGAATCGGTAGAAAGTGGGTCCGGTTTATACTAATTACATGATCTAACGCCCGTGATTTTTTGAAAAAAATCATTTTTAGACTCGCAATATGTGGTTTCTTTAGAGATCCAATGCAAGTTCTAACGATGCTCGTCCCTTATCTTCATGCACGCCAATTCAACCATAGTTAGAAATTCAAAAAATTCAAAATGGGCATAAGAAATTCAAAAAAAGTCCGACCAATGTAAATCTTTTGCTTGGTGTCATATTATGTGACATAGTTGCAAGGAAAAATACCAGAATTGGTATATTGACCATGTCTCAAAAAACCTTCACAAATTGACCGATCATGTTCAAGGTTTCATGGCTTTCGGTCCAAATGACAGATGTTATGTGCTGAATCACGGCATAGTTTGTGATGCTGTGCCCATATTATGAATGCATGTGGACATTGGTATGGACAACAATGTTGCAGGAGGAAGTTTTCCTTTTCGTAGCACGGAAAAGCCATTTTCCATTTTCCGAGCGCAAAAAACGGATCGTTTTGTGAAGTAACCACCAAAATGCTGTTTTAGAATGCTACCGTCCCATTTTTCTAAAATACTAGACTACCTTACATGGACTATCTCCCAACCGGAACATCTCAAACGTTTCCGTCCATCCCGGGTAAAAAGGACAAATGTCTACCGAATCGGTAGAAAGTGGGTCCGGTTTGTACTACAGGTACATGATCTAACGCCCGTGATTTTTTGAAAAAAACATTTTTAGACTCGCAATATGTGGTTTCTTCAGAGATCCAATGCAAGTTCTAAGAATGATCGTCCTCTATCTTCATGCACGCCGGTTCGACCATAGTTAGAAATTCAAAAAATTCAAAATAGGCATAAGAAATTCAAAAAAAGTCCGAACAATGTAAATACTTTGCGTGGTGTCATATTATGTGACATAGTTGCAAGAAAAATACTAGACTTGGTATATTGATCATGTCTCGAAAAAACCTTCACAAAATGACCTATCATGTTCGAGATTTCATGGCTTTTGATGTTATGTGCTGAATCATGGCATAGTTTCTAATGCTGTGCCCATATTATGCATGCATGTGGACATTGGTATGGAGAACAATGTTGTAGGAGTAAGTTTTCCTTTTCGTCGCACGGAAAAGCCATTTTCCATTTTCCGAGCGTAAAAAACGAGTCGTTTTGTGAAGTAACCACCAAAATGCTGTTTCAGAATGCTACCGTCTCATTTTTCTAAAATACTAGACCACCTTACATGGACTATCTCCCAACCGGGACATCTCAAACCTTTTTTTCCATCCCGGGTAAAAAGGACAAATGTCTGTCGATTCGGTAGGAAGTGGGTCCGGTTTGTACTACAGGTACATGATCTAACGCCTATGATTTTTTGAAAAAATCATTTTTAGACTCGCAATATGTGGTTTCTTCAGAGATAGAATGCAAGTTCTAACGATGCCCGTCCCCTATCTTCATGCACGCCGGTTCGACCATAGTTAGAAATTCAAAAAATTCAAAACGGGCATAAGAAATTCAAAAAAAGTCCGAACAATGTAAATCCTTCGCGTGGTGTCATATTATGTGACATAGTTGCAAGGAAAAATACCAGACTTGGTATATTGATCATGTCTCGAAAAAACCTTCACAAAATGACCTATCATGTTAAAGGTTTCATGGCTTTCGGTCCAAATGAACGATGTTATGTGTTGAATCACGGCATAGTTTGTGATGCTGTGCCCATATTATGCATGCATGTGGACATTGGTATGGAGAACAATGTTGCAGGAGGAAGTTTTTCTTTTCGTCGCACGGAAAAGCCATTTTTCATTTTCCGAGCGCAAAAAACGGGTCGTTTTGTGAAGTAACCACCAAAATGTTGTTTCAGAATGCTACCGTCCCATTTTTCTAAAATACTAGACCACCTTACATGGACTATCTCCTATCCAGGACATTTCAAACCCTAAACCCAAGTTTCTTCCCTCCATTTCTTCCCTCCATTTCTTCCCGCCATTTCTTCCCGCCATTTTTCTTCCCGCAGTTTTTTCCCCGCCATTTCTTCCCACAGTTTTCTTCCCGCCATTTCTCACTACATGTATGTAGGATTGGCCTCTATTGTCATTGCACATCTCTACACTCATATCTGCAACCTCATCACTCTTTCCCATGGCTTCCACCATACGACTAACCCCCAGGGAGGTGGAGGCGCTTTGCGCCTTGAACTACCCCTGCCCGTCGGGCTTCTGCGTCCCCGTCGGCTGGATGCTGAGCGCCGGAGGCGTTCTAGTTCCTCCTGTCCCTGTAGGTTTGGCGCGCCGGATGGCCATCACGAACCACTACTACTTCGAGCTCACGCCGGAGCAGCGGAGGAATCCCAACTGGCATCCTGACTATTTCCCGACTTGGGAAGCCTTCTTCGTGGATCGGCGTGAGAGGGCGCTCGCTAGGCACGAGGAGGATGACCCACCTCCTCCGAACTTCAACGAGGTCGGCCGTCGGCTGTGGTGGCGCGGTCGGACTCTCTAGAGCATCATGGCCTACGACATGGCCGCCGACTCTAACCCCCGCCTACGCCACCCTCAAGTCTAGCTCACTCATACTCAGCCTTCAAGGTTCAACTAAGGCGATCCTGATGACAATGACGACGACATGGCAATCGACGACTTACGATTCTGAGTATTACAGGTGTAGGCAGGAGCATGACCGAATCACTCTAACATTACAAAACAAGTTTGGCCGATTGTGACTTAATCTGGCCATGTATCTTAATTTTCAGTTCTTCTATGTATCTTAATCTTTAGTCGTGCTTTATGTAACTTAGTGTTAGTTGCGTTATGTACTTTAATTCTAGTTCTATCATAATAAAAATTTCTTCCTGCCCATTATTTCCCATCCTTTTCTTCCCGCCCATTAATATATAAAAATACAAGTTAATTCATTTTTAATTTTGAATGGTTCATAGTTTAAATGGTTACATTAATTATTTTTAAAAACATAAAATGGTTTTGAATTAGTTATTTAAATCCAAATACTTTTTATTTTTAAAGTTTTTCTAAATTCCAAATTAATATTCAAAAAATATAAGTTAATTCATTTTTAATTTTAAATGGTTCATAGTTTAAATGGTTACATTAATTATTTTTAAAAACAGAAAATGGTTTTGAATTAGTTATTCAAATCCAAACACTTTTTATGTTTAAAGTTTTTCTATATTTCAAATTAATATATAAAAATATAAGTTAATTCATTTTTAATTTTAAATGGTTACATTAATTATTTTTTAAAATAGAAAATTGTTTTGAATTAGTTATTCAAATCCAAACACTTTTTATGTTTAGAGTTTTTCTAAATTCCAAATTAATATATAAAAATATAAGTTAATTCATTTTTAATTTTAAATGGTTCATAGTTTAAATGGTTACATTAATTATTTTTAAAAACAGAAAATGGATTTGAATTATTTATTCAAATCCTAACACTTTTTACGTTTAAAGTTTTTCTAAATTCCAAATTAATATTCAAAAAATATAAGTTAATTCATTTTTAATTTTAAATGGTTCATAGTTTAAATGGTTACATTAATTATTTTTAAAAACAGAAAATGGTTTTGAATTAGTTATTCAAATCCAAACACTTTTTATGTTTAAAGTTTTTCTAAATTTCAAATTAATATATAAAAAATATAAGTTAATTCATTTTTAATTTTAAATGGTTCATAGTTTAAAATGTTACATTAATTATTTCTTAAAAAATAAAATGATTTTGAATTATTTTTTCAAATTCAAACACTTTTTATGTTTAAAGTTTTTCTAAATTCCAAATTAATATTCAAAAAATATAAGATAATTCATTTTTAATTTTAAATGGTTTATAGTTTAAATGGTTACATTAATTATTTTTAAAAACAAAAAATGGTTTTGAATTAGTTATTCAAATCCAAACAGTTTTTATGTTTAAAGTTTTTCTAAATTCCAAATTAATATATAAAAAATATAAGTTAATTCATTTTTAATTTTAGATGGTTCATAGTTTAAAATTTTACATTAATTGTTTTTAAAAACAGAAAATGGTTTTGAATTAATTATTCACGCCTTGTGGCCATATTGCCAAGACTTGGCCGCCTCGTTGTCGTCAGGCGTCGTCAGAATGCCGTCGCTTTGTCTTGCCGTCAAATCGTCATGTAATGTCGTCGTCGTGACGCCGCTGGCTGTCAGCGGGCCACTCACTGCATGCCGGGGACTTCGCCGTCACTCAGCCGCTTGTCATGGTAGACGTAATGCGCTCATTGAGCTTAAAACATTATACGACGCAGTATAATGTTTATTGTATAATATTTAGGCAAAGATTTTTTAGGCAAATATTTCGGCAAACAATTTTTAGGCAAAGATTTTTTATATAAGATTTACAATAGTATAATCTTTATTGTATGATAGTATAATCTTTATTTATATGTATATTCTTATTTACCATAATTACTTTCTATATGTATATAGTTACCATTTTTTAGTTAATTATATTACTATATAGCAGCGCCGTTAGTTTAGGGTTCCCCGCTAGTTTGCACGACCCCACGTCGAGCACCGTGTTGGGCTTCTGGTGCTCAGGGCACCCTCAGTTTGCCTCCTAGATCTTCGTAGCCGACCCACGCCATTCGTCTGTGAGCTTTGTCGCCGCCGCTCGTCGCAGGCCTCGCTCTCCACTATGTGGTTCCCCTCGTCACGCTCTTTCCAGCGCACCCCTCCGCGCGTGTTGGGGTGGCCCAGATCGTCGCCGGCGACCACCGCCTGATGCCTCCCTCCGCCGCATCTGACGTGGCGCCTACATGTCCACGGGGTGGACCCAGCTCGGCCTGGGCCCCTAGTTAGTGGCTGTGGGTAGGAGCAGCCCCGGTGTCTAAGCAATCATAATACATTGTCAAGCAACTTTAAACCCTAGTTTAGTTGGAAGAACATCGATACCCCTCATATACATGTGAGTTTGACGATGGACCTTTGCTAGGGCATTCCGGACCCTCTTAAATCGACATGCATTATGGTTACTGTGTAGTATCTAATCTGACATGTCATACATATTGTTTGCGCATTGCATTATGCCATGTCTTGAATTGTCGCCTTTCTTTCCGGTATTGGTTCTTCGCGATAGGATCCGAGCCCGAGGGCAAGCGTAGCCTCTCGTTATGAACCTATTACAAAGTATCTACTTTCTCGCTATGATATATATGATTACAATGTGGTCTTTTGTCAGTAGATAGAGTTACCTATCTACTACATAGTTTCCTTTTAGGGTTTAGGGTTTCTCTTCATTTTTATTATTGTGTATGTATATATTAGGGTTTCTCTGAATTAGGGTTTATATATCTCAACACCCTACCTAACATTCTCTCTTAGCCACTTTGACTTATCCGTTTTTCACCTATGCAGAAAATATGGACCCACACGACAGAGACAAAGAAAAGAAGAGTTGATCAAAGGTGTGATCCGCGGGGAAGAAAAGTTAGATGTATCGACGTTTCTGAACAACTCCGGTGAGGGTGATCCTCTTTTTTCGGAAGAGACGACTTGTTTGAGGTTGAAGGTGATGCCTTCCACGAGGAAGAAGGCGATGCCTTGTGTGATCGAGAAGACGACCGCTCCGGCGAGGTGCATGTAATATAATTTATTCATTAATTAATCATCTGCTGTCTAGAAATAGTGACGATGATCTTTCTTCTTTTAGCCCTCCGGATCGAACAAATCTACTAAAAAGAGCGGACGAGGCCCAACCAAAAAGTTGGAATACCATGAGAGGTTCAGGATCGAAGATATCGGTGAAGACGGCAAACCGACGGCTCCCGTTGTTGTCGCAAACAAATTTGTGGCACAATACGGAGTAATCGTTAGGGACTTCGTCCTGATCACCATTCGAAATTGGAATAGGCCTGCTGATGTGGAAGAAGAGGGAACGTGTTTATTTCTCCCTACCGTGGCCAAAGATTTACTGTGGTAGAGGCTCATGCTTAATTTCAAACTACCGAAGATAGAGCTGGATCCAAATGCGGAGGATTCAGTTGAGGACGCCTTAGAACATGCAAAAGCCATGGAGATGAAGGTCAGGGAGTGGGCTATGAAGAAGATGGCCCAATGTTTCACCAACTGGAAGAAAAGATTGCACCTTGACTATGTCGTGAAAGAGAAGACTCTGGATTTCGAGAAGATTCAGTTTCAGAAGATAAAACCATTCTGGGCTGAGTTTGTGAATTACAAGACATCAGAAAAAGCTAAGAAAATGTCTGCAACGAATAAGCTGAATGCTGCTAACAAGAAGTATCACCATACAATGGGGCAAGGTGGCTACAGGGCTGGCATTCCTAAATGGAAGAAACTTGAGGATGAACTGCGTGCTAAAAAGATCATCCCAGAGACAGACGATTGGATCGAACGTGCAAAGAATGGGTTTTACGGGCATGGGGGCACGTTGGACTCGGAAGGGAAATGTATATATAACATACGACATAAAGAAGACCCCTTGCCAATCGAGAAGATGAGAAACGCAGTAAAGGCTGTTAAAGATGGGGATTTCATTCCCGATAGAGAAAATGATGAGCTCACACTCGCCCTTGGAAATAAGGAACATGATGGACAAACACGAGGCACAATAGGCTCCAAACCATGGAGCACTGGGTTTCCCGAAGAGAGAAAGAAATATCCTGATAGAAGCCGTAAGAGGAGAAAGGACAAGGCGGAAATTGAAGCAGATATTCAGAAAGAGCGAATGCGTATAATTGAAGAACGAATAAAGCAACAACAAGATCAAATTAACGCACTTAGCCAGCAAGGTACTACTGGCCCATCTCAGCAGCACATGGTGGTAGAACCTGCATTCGATGCTACCGGCCTATCGAATAATCGAAAAAGCAGTGTGGCTTCCACCGAGGTTCCAGGTGATGACAATGACAATGACGATGGTGCACCGACGATGGCTCGTGTTGGCTACCCAGTGGATGATATCACACAGATGACACACTGCGAGCTACATGTCAAAGTTGTGAACATATCAATGAAGGTGGCGGTCGACTATGCCTTACCAATTGGACCCACACCAACTTACCATTGTCGTCCGGTTCCACAGGGCTACGATGTTGTCGGGGTGGATGAAATCATGCCCACCTTTCAAGGTTTGAAGCTTGACTACCCTGCAGGTGAAGGGGATGTGGTGAATGGAGAAGCAACAAAGCGTCACCATTCTATGGCTAAAGGAATGTATCGTGCTTCCAAATCACACGCCAAGGCCATCTTCGCGCCGCCTCACCCGTCTCCGGTAATTAAATCGCCCTGCAGCCGTCTTCGTCGCCTCACCCGGCTCCGTCGCCTCACCAATCTCCGGCGCAGCCATCACCGACGCCTCAGGAAAAAAAGCGTAAGCGTACCACCACTACTCTGCGGAGTGGTAAGCAATCACCGACACGTAAACAAGAGCCTCTTCCAAAAGTACCAAAGGTTCCTCCCAAGAGAGCTTATGATTGTACTGAAGAGGAGACTACGGCGATCGTTGAGGCAGAAACGACAGCGTTTTTTGCTATGCTGAGGCGGCCGAAAGAGCCAGAGTTCCCTAGCACCAAAGAAGAAAAAGCTCGAGTGTTAAAAATGCTAAAGGCCCTTCACCAACCTGAGCCAAGGCTGTCATCAGACTATGAGCGCTCTATTCTCAAGTCACATGCGGCACAACAAGCCTCGAAGAGAAGTACTGATGCAAGCGGTAAATCTGTTGCCCAGCTCGAAGAACAAGCAAAACAATCTTGCGCCCCTCTCAAGGTGATTTCCCATACCAATGTGGGGTCGAGCAAATATGCGGCCAAAGAGCAGTATGATCCAGATGTAGTTTCACAATACGGAGAAGCTGCCGCTGCTCAAGGTATGAGTATTGCCCACTACTTATCCGATTCTGATTCCCCGTGGGTGAAGTAGCATACAAATACCAGTACGACAAACCTCTCGTCAAACCTGAGGAGGTAAATAATCTTCCAATAAAAATGCGAAGATTGCATAATTGGTACATGCATGCCACAAAGGCCGGGGCTAACTGGATAATGAACATTATGGTAAAGAAATAGATGACATGATATCCATTGAATTTGTTGAACTATTTCAATTATTCAATCAAGACGCCTTGGACAAATCGATCATCAGTGCCTATTGTCTGTAAGTACTAATTCTGTAATTAATTTAGTCTCTAGATATCTCACCTCGTTTATTGCATGTATATAATCATACTATAATACGCAGAATGAAGATTCTCGAATGCAGCAGAGGACAAATCTATGACATTGGGTTCATTGACCCATATTGGGTTCATCAAGCTAATCTCAAAACAAACCCACAGGATACGGAGGATAATATCATACACGCGTTAAGGTTTCAAGAAACCAGAAGGGAAATACTATTTCCTTACAACTTCGAGTGAGTGTTATTGTCTTGTATACACTTTCTATTTCGCTTACTCGGCGTTAAGTATATAATTGATTAGTTATGCATGCACAACTTCCACTATATTCTGTTAATCATTCAACCTGACAAAGGGCGTGTACTAGTCATGGACTCGAAACATAAACCCCTTGAGACGTGGAAGGACATGCAGATGCTTCTCCAGCGGTAATTCTAATCATTATAACACTACATCGGCAGCGTTCGTGAATTTTATGATATCAAGTAATTAATAACTTCTTTTATTTGTTTTTTTGCCGGGCAGCGCTTGGAAACGGTTCACCAAGAAGGCTAGGGTTGTTTGGAAAGAGGAGTTTACATTTAAACCACTAGATGTAAGCACCACTAGCTATATCTGCGCATCTCTTTGATTCTAGTTTTGATACCGTTATTATCATGCTTGATTATTATTTTGATTGAACTATATTCTCGTAAAGTGTTTGACGGAGGGATCAGGGAACAATTTATGTGAATACTATGTTTGCGAGTTCATCCGTCAGACGTGCTGTGAAAAGGGGAGAAATTTAGAGCAACTTAACGTATGTAAACAATTTCTATAGTTTTTAATTACCATCAAATTGTGTTTAGTTTCATTCATATAGGTTGACTCCTTTTTTAAATCAGATCGAACGTCTACGGGACGGTCTTCTGCCAAAGGATCGCGTACGAGCAATTCAGGAGGAATTGGCGGGATTCTTGGATACAGAAGTCCTAAACCCAAAAGAAGAATACTATTCGGATGTGTATATCCAATATGGATTGTACAAAGAGCTTATTTTGTATGTAGTGCATGAACTCCGTGTATTGAATGTAATATGTTTGATACTTGGATCTATATTGTCATGATGATCTTGTGTAATATAATGGTTCCTTCATTGATGAGTACAAAACACTAAATAAAAAATAAAACAACATAAATGAATTCTCTGCCGCGGCACAAAAAGTGGCCAAAATGCTGTCATGACAAAAAGGTTGCCAAATGAATTCTGCTTGGCGAAAATGTATAAATCTACCCTTGACGAGAGGGTTATTTGTCCCAGATTACGAATTCTGACTCAGAGGGGCAGTTCTCCTCCCCTCAACTTTCGATGCTTGCCCCGTGTCGCTTTTGTCCTTGGTGGTGCAGCAGGACTAAAGGTTGGGGCTTTAGTCTCGATTGCCCCGTTCCGATTGGGGAACCGGGACTAAAGCTCATTACCAACCGGGACACATAGGGCGGTCTCCACTAGTGGTTGTTGTTTGGTGTGAGGGAAGTTTGATCAGAGGCATGGGCTATGGTTGACTAGAAGCTCTAGGTTTCGACGAACAATGAACATTTTCCACCCGTGGGTAATATATGGAGCTTCTGGCTCAGAGGAGGGGACCCATGGTGCTAATCCTCGCTCTCGCCCTCACTCGTGCATTGAACGTCTAACGTACTGGGGTTCCATGCACGGATGTTGTGATGGCATCCAGCCTTTTCCCAAGTAGACGAGATTATGATGCTCCATCGACGGTCTTCCTTCACATCATGATTCTGCATTCGCTTCAACTCGGTCCCATGGTTGCGTTGTTGACCAAGCCTTCTTAGGGATGGCAATGGGGCGGGCTTGGGTGGGTAGAGCAAAACCAGTTCCATTCGCCTCACTCTAACCCGCCCACGAAGGTACCATGGGTCTGGATATCGCCCAAATCCAAACCCGTTGGATCCCAGGTATCCGTGCATATCCATGGTTTACGCACTATGTACACTTGGAGGACAATATTTCATCATAGCAACATCATTTTAGTGCATTTCAGCACTACAACAACATTTCGGCAGCAACATCAACACTATAGTAGCATCCCCGCCGCGTCTCCTAACCGAGGAGGAGGTCGGCAGGGAGGTCGGTGGCACCTGTGCCAGGGACGCCGCCGTTGGGTGGTGCCTGCAACTGTTCCTACCTCGTTAGTGCGTCGGTGTGTGCGGCTCTACGGGGAAGGAACGACCCAATGAGACTATGGGGGTGCGGTCGTCTGGGATGCCTCGTGTAAATCGTGTTAGGGTTAGCAAGTTAGAGTTAGGTGGCCTTTGGGTATAGGACAGGGGAGGTTGTTCCTTTAAGTGAATCTGGCACGTGTAATGGATACAAATAAAATTTGGCGCTAACATGTGGGCCCCGTGTGTAAGACGGGTATCCATCGGATATCCACGGGCTAGACATCTGCCCTTGTTCAACCCGCCCTTGTCCACCTTGTTGGATACCCGGGTCTGTGGATAAAATTGTCATTTTTAAGCCTTTTTCGTGAGTTTTAGGTTTTGTATTTTCTTTTCAATTTTTGATCGTTATGGACACTAAAAGACGTATGGCTAGAAGGCGTTTCCACTGCGACGTTTACGAGTTGAAGATCGGTCAGCTTCCTCCCGCCTGTCACCGTCCGTCCGCCGCATCCATGGCGCTGCGGCGTCTCGTCCGCGGCCTAGCTTCCGTCCCGTTTCCTCGCCGACTCCACCCGCTTCCCATCCCCGACTCCCCTGGCCACCTCCGCTTCTCCACCTCCTCCACCGGGGAAACAAAGCCGCACTTCATGGCAGAGTACCTCGTCTCCACCTGCGGCCTCTCGCCGGAGGCGGCCGCCAAGGCCGCCCCGCGGTTCTCGCACATCACCTCTACGGACAGGCCGGACGCCGTGCTCGCCTTCCTCCGCTCGCAGGGCCTGGGCAAGGCGCAGGTCCGCGTCATCGTGTCCCGGAAACCCGCGCTGCTCCTCAGCGACGTGGACGCCACCCTCTCCCCGAAGTTCAGCGCCCTCCGCGCGCTCGGCCTCAAGCGCGCCGAAGCCGCCCGCGTCTTCGCGCTCTTCCCCTCGGCGCTCACCTACGGGGTCCACTCCAACCTCCTCCCCCGGGTCATCCTCTGGCTCGACCTCCTCGGGTCCACCACCTTACTGATGAAATGGCTCGCCAAGGCGTGGCTGCTCAAGTACACCGTGGAGCCGCTCCTGCAGAACCTCGCCACGCTCCGCGGTGTCGGCGTGCCCGAGGCCCGCCTCACCGCCCTGGTGCGCATGCAGCCCACGATCATCATGCAGGCGCCAGCCAAGCTAAAGGCGCTCGTCGGTCGCGTCGAGGCTTGTGCCGGGATCCTGCCCAGCTCCGGGATGTACACGTGGTGCCTCTTCGCGCTCCACAACATCGGCGAACGCACCTTCGAGGCCAAGAAGGCGGTCGTGACACGCGGGCTCGGGTGCACGGACGACGAGTTCGCCGCCATGTTCCGGCGCGCGCCCTGCTTCATGTTCACCTCCGAGGAGGTGCTGCGGCGGAAGGTGGAGTTCCTGAGGACGGCATGCGGCGTTGGGTGCGTCCTCAGGAACCCCGTGCTGCTGACGTTCAGCGTGGACAAGCGGATGGCTCCCCGGCTCCGCGCCATCGAGGGCCTGCGGTCCAGAGGCGTGGTCATCCGGAAGACGAGCTTGGCCACCGTAGTGAGACTGTCGGAGTCCACGTTCGTGGAGAGGTACATACACAAGTACAAAGAAGATGTCCCTGAGCTCCTCGAGCTGTATCCTGAATCTCAAGGACAGACACAAACAGGGTGACTGAATCACCATCTTGTGTTATTGGGCAGAAACTTATATGCCCAACCATTTCATCAACATTTGATTCTGATATGTGTCATCTGTTCTTTAACATTTTTCGCATGGACGAGTTTGTAAGATACGTGAATGACCAGCATATCTTATGCAACTATTAATTGGTATTCATGATTATGTTTGAATTTCTCGTTTTCTTCGTTTTGCCCTGCCTCTCCTGGTTATTTAGACTTTTTTTTGCAACATACATGACTGACCAGCATATATAGTACTACTCCCTACTAAATCAGCGAGAGGGAGTATTTTGTTTTAGGGGAGACAAGTATATTTTATTCAACTATTTATTGGCATTCATGATTATGTCTGAATTTCTGGTTTTCTTCGTTTTGCTCTGCCTCTCCTGGAGTCCTGATTATTAAGACTTTTTTTGGCACCTCTTTGCTGTGAAGCATCATCGTCCAGGCACTGGTCAAGTTTAAGAGGGCGAGTTATCATGTTCAGACATGATTCCCCAAGTGCACTGCTAATGACAATGTTGTTGTGTAATTGATCGGCCCGGACTAAAACCGGCTGTACGGTACCATGCTTGGATGTAGGCAGTCTTTTGAAACCAAGACAAGGAACCATCTAGTACAAAATTGCGCAAAGGTAGTAGATCCCTAGAGGAAAGCTCATTCTGAGCTGCATTTGTCGATCGACCAAAACAAGTTATAGCACAACGACCGTGTTACACATTAGCAGAATAGGTCATCTAACCTAATACATCAGCATGCTAAGGAAATGATATATAGACAAAATGCATGCCAAGTCTTCCCTACTTTACAGTAGATGCAGAGTCCTACTAAGAAGGGTGTGGCCCGTGCGGGGAGTCCACTATCCAACCTATGTGGTAGTGTACAATGCCTTCGCTGCTAATCTCGCTTCTCTGCTGTCACGGCTGCATGCCGCACATAGGCCAGCAGTTGACACCAGCTCAAAACGAACCAAAATTGGCTGGAGTAGATGCACGCCTGGGGCGCAAGCTACGCCATATTGAGGAGTCGACGGAGGGGATAATGACGTCCGGAGACTACTTGGCCGCATACCAATTCTGTGCACATTTTGCATCAACAGCCAGGTCAACCGTCAGGATGTTGGTGCCATAGAAGGGCTTAGACATGCACTCGACTACTATCGCCTTGGCCACCTCAGCCGACTCTGATGGTCCTTCCAGTATCACTTCATCATGCACCTGAAAGGTAGATCTGTCAGTTCTGCCAGGAATTGCATCTGAAGATCCAGAAACCAACTATCAGATAAAAGGACAACAAGGTGACACAGGTGCGCATGCAGTCAATGAACTCGAAATCTCGAGAACAGACACCTATTCTGAAATCATCGACAGCCTCCAGTTTGACTAGACAAACTACCAACAGTGGAGTGGCATAGGCATAACATACGTACAAATTATTATTTTTAGTATCAAAGGAAAACATGACAGCTCACGCAGCACATATACCTGCAACAGGAGGGTCCAACCGAGCTCCTTCAGACGAGTATTTCTTTCTATCTCAAGCATTGCACACATGGCAACATCTGCTGCACTGCCCTGTAATGTTAGAAAACTATAATTTCAGTGTCGACATTAAGCTTGACCATTTTTGTTTCTGAAACTAGACAAGATTTACCTGTACAGGAGCATTAATAGCAGCACGCTCGATGTGCTTCTTTTGATTACTAGCCAAATAGGCCGTGTTGGGGAAACGGCGTGATCGTCCAAGCAAAGTATAAACTTCAGACTTCTCGTGTGCTAATTCTTTCTGTTTTGTTTGCCATGCTAAAACCTCTTGTCTGTCACTGTACCAGAGATTCAGTGTATCTTCTGCTTCCCTGAGTTTTACCTGCAAAGGCAAAACAAGTTGCAACTTGGACAATACTTTTGAGGAAGCTAAAAGAAAAGACCAAGGATATATTCCATTACTGAGAGAGAAATTATAGTGCGGTCTGTTAATGAGATAATAACTATTAAAATCATTGATAATGTTGAAGAGTTTCAGCAGTGAATCTAATGAACATGACTAATCACTATTTCCAGTTTCTAGCTGATCAGTATGAACCAAGTAGTTCAAGCTGGTAACAAAAGAGAGTGTGCACCAAAGTTCAATTTCTTGGTACTGTATTATTAATTGAAGGTGTTACTCAAATTTGTACCTTCCAGTCCCGAGCAAGCCCAGCAGCTGTTTTTCCGTATGCGATGGAGAAATTGAGCATCTTAGCTTTCCTCCTCTCAGCACCAAAGGCATCCTAAATCACAAGTAGAACATGATCAAACTCTATTCGAATCAATAGAAATCTATGATTTACAGTTATTTCCTGGATCAAGTTCCATAGAAATGCACGGAACATAAAAAAGAGCATCATGTGAACTGAAACAGAATGAAGTAATGGAGGTAATCAATTTAAGATACAGTGCAAAAAGAAGAAAAGGGAGGGGCAGAGCAGAGTAAACATAAAACATATATATTCATTTGAAACTAAAGCTAAGTTTGGGCTCAGAACAGATGTCGCACATGTAACAAGCATCGAAGTAAGACAGAGACATGACATCTAAGAACAGAAGATCGTTAAGAGTGTTCACACGGAAGTACAGCAACTTAATATTGATGGAATTGATCAATCACAAAATACAAGTCCTAAAGGTGATACTACTTGCAGCGAACTTCATAGATCCTCCATTGACGTAGGGTAGTCAGAATATTACTGATTACTGAATGATTCGGACAGTGAAAGAGGGAATGAAAACTTGATCGTTGTTATAAGCTTAAGAAATAAAGTCCATTTGAACTCTGAATTCTAGCACAAGTTCAATTTTCAAAATTGAAAACAATTTTAGATGATTTGAGTTAGGGTTGAAAAGTGGACTTTCTCAAAATGGTGTCACTAAAAAACTATTAAAACTGGAGTACCTTCAACAACGGAACAGGAGGTTTCTCTTGACCAGGTAGAGGATCCCACTCAAGAAGTACCCTCTTTTCTTCAACAGCCTCACGAATATGCTGGTACATATTCATGGCTGTCCTTGAATGGAAGTCGCCACCAGCTTTGAAAGCATCTAGCATACTTCTACAATTAGCAACATGTGCCAGGATTCTGAGCTCCAGCTACAGGGAACAGAAGTATGTCCTTTAATTGTATCAGTTTAGAAACAGTTTGTAATCTCTTATGAGCATTACTAGCATACCTGACCATAATCAGCAACAATGAGAGAGTTTCCTGGAGCTGCAACAAAAGATTGACGAATTTTGTACCGATCTTTTTCAAGTGCTGGTTGATTCTGCCAAGAAGAAATCATCAAGAGTTCAACAAGTTATTTGGATGATCTATCACAAATACTACCAACATCCACAATAACTGCTCCAGATTTTACAGCATTTACATATGACATCAAATGATGCAACATACTACTGAGCCATTAAATACTCTGAAACACAGATAATTAGATTTGATACAGCTGAATTACTGAATAAAACGACCCAATGACAACTGAGCTAGCTTGGTTGGATAAGTTTTATTTAGCAAGTGTGTAGTTAATTGAAGGGTTTCTGAATGAACGCGCTAATCTATGTTATTTTTCTCTCTAAACAATTGTAGCAGCCGTGCAGGTATGCAGTCACACATGCAAAGAGGTGTAAAACTTCAAAGATATGCACACGCATCCATCTGCAGATCACGCCCTTGGTAATTAGAAGCACCAGAACTTTTGTAGGTTTTACAGTTCTTGCCCAATTGTGCACATTGGAGTATCAGAAACTGCCACAATTTTGAACTTCATGACCACAGATGAACTTAAACCATCACATATCGAGGTCCTATTCTGAAAGTTTACCTCTATATTAGAAAATGCAAATAGACTGAGACCAAGTCCCAACCTCAAGAATGGCACCATATTAACACAAGCATGCCAAAACTCCCCTAGCAAGAATGCAAAAGAGAGTAACCTGTAAATTTGGTGCCCTTGCTGACAAACGCCCAGTTTCTGTGTTGATATTTAAGGAACAGTGGATCCTCCCCTCCTTACAGGATATACGATTTCCCTATGTGGACAAGCAAGATATTTATCATTAAGAACCAGACAGACAAGTAAGACTATAATAGTTGGAAGTAGCCACTACATCAAATTAGCACTGAAGAGGGACGACAGAAACAATCCACATTACAGTAACTGGAGCTACCTCACCTGTAAGGGGAGAATAAAGTTGGATATCAAAGAATCAATAGAGCAGATCTCACAGAGAGCTGCAATGGCATAACATGCTTCCCTTCCATTCTTTCCTCCTCCAAATGCTTTGTACGCAGTTCCATACGAGGTAATATCTTCTACATCATCCTCAAATGTTTCTGAATCGCTCACATACTCATCATCCTCTGCATCCTCCATTGTGCAAACAAAATCAGTTTTCAGTTTCCCAGCCAAATTTCTCAATGCATCCCCACTGGCTGAAGGCCAGCCGCTTGCAGTGAATATCTCAGGTTTCAGACCTTCCACAATGCTGAAAATTTCAATTGTACGATACTTTGGAGCCTTCTTGCCATTTGTAACTGTGTTATCATCATTTGGCACTTTAAAAGTTCTACTCTTTGGCAAAAACTCACCAGGTGTGCGTCTGCAAAAAGATTAGATAAGAACAATAAAACTTAGGAGTTGCATGTGAAGAATGTACAGACTAGGTACAAAAGGTAGACACAGCAGGTTACACGTTTATCTCTTTTTATTCACAGTGATTTTAAATGCACACAGCTCATGCCTAACTGCACATTCCTATGTGAAGTGATAAACATGTCTAATGAATAAACTGAATAGATCACGGATAAGTGACTAATCGAGCTACATCCTGACAAAGATCCTTATGTCAGATTTTTTAGAGAAATCATAGCATTATATATAGATCAAAACAAAATATATTTACAAAGAGACAAGAACAGAAAGATAATTGTACCTATTTTCTATGCCACCAAAGAAGAGTTGACGAATCTGGGTATCACTATTAACATTCATGTACTTTGCATCAGGGCAATGTTTAGACGCCCATTTCTGAAACTTATCAGCAGCTAACTTTCGCTCTGCAACAGCAACTTTTTCAATCTCTGACAGGTAAGCACGGTCAACAAGCATTCCAGCTGTTTCCATTTTTACAAGAATGGCACCAAAAGGGCGCCAATACTCCTCATAGAAATCATACATTGAACCTCTGGGGCAACCATCAAAAGTCCAGCACTTATCTTCAAGCTTGCTTTTCAAGCTTTCATAAAGCCTCAAGGTACTCATTGAATCTAAAGAAGAATAGCTGATCCACAGCTCTCTATCCTCTCTTTGCAAAATCTCAACAGGCTCGATAGTAGTTATTTTTCCTTCGTTGCCATCTTTTTTTATCTTTTTCCTGCCAAAGATGGTCTTCATTGATCTCTTTCCTATCTTTTGTAGTTCCTTTGGGACAACGCCCATGACTCTGTTATCATTTGTGAGTCCTTCAAGTGAATATCCTCCATCAAGTCTTCTCGAAGAGTCCCAAAGCCGTGCAAGATGCATTGTGTCGGCATGAAATCCAGCAACTTTGATTCCATAGTTCTCAATGACATGCTTATCAAAACTATAGTTGTGCCAAACCTAGATGAGGAAAACGAGATGTTTCTTTAGAAAACTAAAGAAGAAGCTAACAATGTAGGTGACTAATCCTATAAGTTCATAGAAGTAATGAAGTTAGCTATGAGCGATAAAGAAAGTAACATCAGTCTAGACTGAGGCAGTAAATTTAGCATTGAATAAAAGGATCTATGAAACATGAAGTTGCAGGCTTGCAGCATTGAGCTTAAACAGCTGACTGTGATGCAATGCAACCACATATTTCCTGAACTTAGTTCTGTAGTTGCAATATAATCTTGTTAGTTGTTTCATTTGTACTGCATTAGGGATATAAAAGGAGAAAAAAGCCTAAATCTATTTCCTTGCACCAGAAAGAAAAAGAGCAAGCAAGAAAGAAAGGTGCACCTTCCGGATTGACGGGTCTTCAAAGAAGGGGACAAACTCCATGAGGACATCCCTTTCACCATCCAGTACATCCACCCAAATGCATGTTTTACCATTTCCAAAATCAGCTTCAGTGTCAGAGCTAGCAGAATATATGCTAAAGCATGTGATATCTCCATGGCCAACTGGTGTCTCTTGTTTAACATCAATATTTGCTACCTGCATAGCATTGTGCTCCCATGAATCATGATGCTAGCTAGAAATCAGGATCGCTCAAAATGTCAGAACTTTTCAACATAGCTCAATTTCCTTGTACGGCATGGATAGTGAGAATTGAGAAGCAGCATAATTGCAAAAGGTAGTAAATAACTCTGAAAGATCTGGTGTGGGTTGTGGAGCTATACGTAGAACCATGACAGCTAGTTAATAAATGGGACAGTTTCAGGTGAAATTAGTATCTACTGTTCAAATGAAAATGTTAATATTAGGTAACAAGCAATGACAGATAAGCGTGAACATAACCACTTTCTAGTCACGGAATGATGTTCATGCTTTACCTCTGTGTCACATGCATGAATAAAGCTCTTGTACTTCGTGGTAAGTAACTGAACAACGCTCCTAGCTGACTTGACAGTGTCAACCACCAGAACTTTGCCGTAGATGGTAGCAAGAGCCTTCCGTGCTTCTTTAGCCTCCTCAGACAAGGGAGCTTTAGCTGGAGAAGGCTGTACCGTTGTATTGGCTGTGCATTCATGCTCAGTATCATTATAACCATCTATACCCTTGTCAGCAAATTTAGGGCTCTTTTTGACTTTCCGAATCTTTGGCGGAGAAGCATCAATCTTGGAACCATTAGGCAGTTGGATCTCCACTTCAGAGCCACTAGGCATGTTTTTAACCATCGGCTTAGCTCTGCATTCATTCTCAACTTCATCATAACCATCTCTAGCCTTGCCATCAAACTGGTGGCTCTTTTTGCCTTCACGAATCTCTGGCAGAGAAGCATCAATATTGGAACCATTAGTCCAACGGATCCCCACTTCAGAGCGACTAGACCTGTTCAGCGGTTTAACCTCATCATTAACAGCGCTGGTTAGTGCTGACACAGCACTTGCAGTAGGACTCATCACATGATGATTTGCCAATTCCGTACTGGCATGTCTATTTGCAACAGAGTTAGGAGCCATTCTTTCTCTTACGCTGTGCGATGAAGATTGGTTGGGGATCTTGCAATCTTCCAAATGATCATGATGAAACATTCCTGGCCGTTGATGAGGGGGGCCATTGAAGAGTTTATTCAACACAGTGTTGGTGGCTCTGGCGGAACACAGCTTCTTGCTCTCCTCTAACCATTCCTGCGCATTACTTGCTTTACTCTGCGCTTGCCACTTGAAATGAAATCCAGACGTGACGGCTCTATTATCTCCAGTGCCAAGGCCTGAGCTATGGGAGTATCCCTGCCTGCCAGTCATAACCATTTCTGACGTTAGGGACAGAACACCAACGCGGTGCATCAAACTTAATAATAGCTCAAATGTCAGCCAAGAGGGGCAGATGCAATGGCTCGATAGCTCAAACATAAACAGCACAAACGTTAGGGCAGGGGAGCAGATGCAATAGCTCAAACCCGTACATCAAACTTAGTACAGCAAGGAGTACCAGATGCTAGCCCACTGCCTCACTTTCTCCGAACTGGTTCATAGAAAAATACAGGTGTTCAACCAGAACATGACATGACACAGTGGAACACTGACCCTTCCAGCAGAAACACAACACAATCAGTAATTGCACAGGTACATCACTACCGACACCAGCATCGGGCGAAGCTGACACAGCACCCAATCCAATCATCCTAAGCATCAATTATTAACGCAACCACTACGGCACCATCGCATAAGCATACAGCCAATAATCCATAGCACTTTACCGAAATAGTTAAATAATACGGGTAAGAAAATGCTAAGGGGAACAGGAGTGCGATGGTACCTTCCGCCGCCGATGAACGGCGAGGCTACGGAGCGCCGGCGGGGGAGACGGCGGTGGAAGGGAGAGGCCGACCACAGGGGCGCGGAGCAGGGGCACCTCCGGAGCTGCGCGGGCGCCGGCGCCGGCGGGGCCATCGCCACGGAGTGCACGAGCCGCCTCAGCTTCGCCCCACCTCCTCCTACCCTTCCCGCTCCCCCGCCGCCGCAACCGAAGCCGCAGGGCGCCGTGTTGGGCAACCGCGGCTAGGGCTCCGGGCAGGCGGCGGCGCAGGCAAGCATTAAGCCTCAGGGGAAACGCGAGCGAGAGGAGGAGAGGAGGGTTTGGGGGATAGGGAGGGGAGAGGGAGGCAGGCAGGGTTTACGGCAGCAAGAGGGCGGAATCCCGTAGCGTATCTGTGGCGCCGGCTGGAAAGGGGGGACAGCGTCAGCGTTGCTGCGGTGTTCCGGTGCTTTTTTTTTTTCCCTAGGTGCACACCCCAACATGTCTCACCATTTGTTTGTTCTTCTTTTTTTTAGGTATAAATATAAATACATCTTGTTTGTTCTTTTGTGTGTGTTCCCGAGCCTTGAGTTGTTTGTGATGGGTGTTATAGTTTTTTAAGATGGTTTAGTATTCTTTTGATGGTGGATGATGGAGTGTGCCATGTTCTTTGGATGGGGGATGCGGTAGCTCATTGGCCATTTGTTCATTTTTATATTTGCATTGCATTAGGAATGAGAAATTGTGGTACTTTTGGATGGTTGTGATTCCGTTAGATGAATGCCACAAGGTTCACTATAAAATTATAATAAGCAAACTTGTACAAACATTGACAAGTTGCTTTACGTGGAGCTAGGTAAGATGCTTGATGTTGATCGGTTGATAGAATCAATACCAACAAAATCATACTTAAAGACACCCTAAAGATAAGTAGCACTAGTTATATATGTAGCACCAAAATGACACCAATTCGCTAATATGAAACCACCAACCCTTGTTTTTATATACAAGACTACCCTTGTACCCAGTTTTAAGAAAATCATACATTCTAATTTTGAAAAAAGATATTGATCAATAGAGTGGAGATTTCTATCTCCTGGGCACCAGTGATCTTGTTATATTAAAAAATGGAAATCATATTTATGTGTTTTTAAAGTTGAAGAAAAAAGATGAATGTAGCCACTTATGTATCCCACAAACTTGCAAATATTAATTTCAAATAACTTTATATTCTGAGCTACACAAAAATGATAAAATTATGGATATGTATATGTATTTTCAAATCCCCAAATTTATCAGATTTTGTCATTTTTGTGTAGCTCAAAATACAAAGATTTTTGTATCGAGATCTCACATGCTTGTAGGAGACTTCGTTAACTACGTCCAAATTTGTTTTTGGAATTTTTCTATCTTATAAATATGATTTAATCTTTTTTAATGAAGGAATCAACGGAGCCTAGGAGCCAAAGACACTTTTTGCATGTTTACTTTATGGGAAGAAGTGCGGATCAGATTTTTTTTTTGTTAGAATTATGCACAAAACATTGCACAACAATAGCAGTTCTTGTATGTTTATAGTTTATTATGTTAGACTATCCGCGGATTTTTGCAAATGAGCAATTATACCGAGGGAGTTTCTAGGTTGTAGGACACTTGAAAATTTAGAAGTTTCTCTCACTTTTGTACCCCATCATTGAAGGGCAATTGCGCTAAATAGTTGCAAGTATGACAAATACAAAATAGAACGTGCAAATGCACAAACAAGAATGTTATTGCAACAAACATGAAGCATAAAAATGAAGCAATGTTTGGAGCTAAATAAAGTGACTAACATTGTTGAAAAAATATGAGATGAATTCCAAAATAACCAATCATCTACATATTCAAAATTCCATTATCATAATTCAAATACTTGATGGTTGGCACCTCATACAATAACGTTTTGGAATGAAATATAACCATGTGCATATTCTTCTTTACCCACTAGATCCTTTGGGGGGTTATAGTTCAAGAGGGGATGAAAATGTTGGGAAACTCGGGCATGAGGCGGGGTCCATTTTGTTAGTGCTCCCCCATCCTCCAGTTAAGGGCCAAGTTAATCCTCATGTTTAATGTTATGTGGGTACTTATCCTTCCATCCCTTCCATCTATATAAGCAAAGGAATCAATTATTAAACATGCAGTTTACCAACAAAATAACAAGGAGGTTTCCAAAAAATCGATTTGGATCCCGGGCTACATGGTAACCCTTTATTTTTTGGATTTTGAAAACTCGATTTGAAAAAAATTCTAGACATAGATAGTAATGTACTCTATCCAATACACAAAGTCTAACCCCAAAATATACTATAGACTTAAGCTTGGTGGAAAGGAAGTATTTTGAGGCCATGTGAAAGTATGCGTCTATGGCTTGTAGACCCAAAGTCTATGTGTCTATGACTTGTGGATCCAAAGACTATGTGTTTATGGCTTGTGGACCCAAGAAAAAAAATCAAATATGGGCCAGCTCAAAGTAAATGAGGAATTATACAAGGTCTATATGAAAAAAAAGGACCGTAGTTAAAGCATCTCTAGCATACGCAAAAAAAATCAGTCGGTGCACAAAAAACAGCTATTATTTAGCGCGGCGGGCAAAAATTGTGCTCCAGCAGATGCGCAAAAATAAGTCGCGCATAAAACAATTTAGGGCACACACACACAAAAATCCTAATCCTATGCTGCAAATTTGGTGTGCCAGACAGCGCTGCCCAACTGCCAAACTAAAACTATCCCATGTGACCTCCTGCATCCCGCCTCGACGGCTAACGGCAAAAAATCACCCATGGACGGCTATTCCTCCACTCCCCAACCCACCATCCCCTCCGCCCCCACGTCTGCCGATGGAACAGTTTCGCCGCTGCTCGCAACACCGCCCCCTTCGATGCACTCAACCCTAACGCCACCATCGTCTACGGCTATATGTTTGCTCCTCCACGGCGTAAGAATGTGCATGCCATCGTCCACCGTCCGCCTTTAAGCCATTGTCCACCGTCCACCTTTAAGACTTTAACTCAAATAGTTTGACATCCGCCAATAAATAACGAAGTGGTGTTAAATAAGTCGTATTTTATTCTCCGGACGGCTAGCCGACCGTCTACGGTAAAAAGCAGGAAGAGATCGAAAAGGCCTGACTGCTAAAGAAGGGCTTGAGTGTCTCATGGACAATGACACTAGAAACACATGCGTTTTACACAAAATAAAGCGTCGGTTAGTGTACCATAATAATCACACTATGTGACAATACCATGCAGACGGGGCGGTGAAGCGCGCGTGTCCATCTAGTACTTTGTATTATGGGCTCAAGAAATGACAAAATCTGACAGATTTTTGTGGTTTGAAATCTGGCACTTTTCACTACTCTAGATGTCAGATTTTGATATTTTTGTACAACCAAAAATACTGACTATTTCAAGTTGAGACTTTGTGTGTTGGATAGAGCATATTATTTCCTACACTCATATTTGTTGGACGATTTTTTTTGAAACTTCAAACCGACATCTTCAAAACGGGTTGATCCTCTAAATTTTGGGGGAAAGGAAGTTCCATGTAGGAATCCATAGGTTTATTACTGAAGTCCAACGGGTCTTATCAGGAAATTTCTATATGAATACAGACCTATGAAATTGCTACTACGAACAATAGTTGTTCCAGACTCTACAAATAAACACGCATACAATAGATATGATTAGAAGTAAAAAAAAAAAACTGGCAGCATAAACCTGGAGAAAGCAAAGCCATATGATGTTAGCGTGACATTCCATGCCTAGAACAACGGGTTCCATCATATGTTCTCTCCAGTGTTACCAAGATCTGTAAGTAGCTGAGGAATTTCACAGTACACAGGGACTACGTACCTAACGAGCCATAAACTACGTACAAACTGTCAGCTCGCAATGAACACCAACAGATCGAGCACATAATCAGATCACCCTGCAGGCTGCAATCTCCAGAGGATTTCACGACGTACAGTACGTAGCGTACAGGAAAATCATGGTGAACGAACACCGGCTGGCATAGAAAAGGAAATACTGCTCCCTCTGCACCGGCATTGGCATGATCTCGAGTCGGGGCGGCGAGGCGAAGCAGGCGACGAGGGATGAATAACCGGCTAGCTAGCTGGATGGCACGGGGTAGCACTTGCCCTTGCACATGCAGCGGTAGACCATGGGGCATGGCTCGGCGATGGAGCACTTGAAGCTGACCATGACGCGGCTGCAGGGCTTGCAGGGCCCGCACGCGTGCGAGCAGTCCGGCAGGCTCGACCCCGTCGCGTACACCTCCTCCTGCTGCATCAACCCCCCCTCTGTCCTCATCTCCGCCGCCTCCCTTCCATCACCTGCAGATTCATGTCCCCGTGCGAGCTGCACCGGCGCCCCCTTTACACCATGGTCTGCCAATACGAGATGTAGTAAGTTAGCATTGTGCGTCGTACGTGATCAACTGAGGTGCACGTGAACAGATTAAGGAGTAGTGGAACTGTGAACCGCATCGTGCAGTTGAACTCACAAGGGCTTGGTCTGATGCCATCGGCCGCGGCAGCGAGGAGCAAGAAGACGACCGCGAGAAGAAGAAGGGGAACTCGGTGAGCTCGCGCGGAAGCCGGAGCGTGCTTCCTCATCGTCAGCGCAAGAGTTCGGCTCGGTGCGCACGATCGAGGCTAGAAGCTCTGATCTGGTTATATGTGTGTCCTGGTGCGCGGCGCAGTCCAGCAACTCCGGAGCGAGATGACGCGCATATATATACTGGCGCGCGCGCGCGGCCTAGTCGCCATTGATGGGGGACGCGCGCAGCAGCGGCAGCGGCGGGGATCTTTGATTGTGCGTCACATGATCCCCGGCGGCGGCTAGGCTGTCACACGGATCCAATGACCCCTGACTGACACCGCCGCTGCTGCGCCGGGACTTTTCCGCAGGCGATCGAGTGAGACGACACGCCATTAAACGGCTCGCCCCTGGCGCGGATACGCGCGGTGCCAGAGCCACCATTTATGGCCACGCCCGCCCGCGTGCACGGACATGGTCACGGCCACTGTCGACAGCCCCCGCAGCGGTGCCGCGCGGGGAAACGATCTCTGTCGCGCCTTCGTTTGAATTTCACGGCGATCATCTCCTGCGCCTGCGCCTGCGGCGACGCGCGGGTTCGTCGTGAGCGCGGGCCGCGTGCGCGCAGAGGCGTTTCCTTGAATGAAGCCGCTCCCATTTACTCTCTCCGCCTGCAGCTCGCTCGCGCTGAGTGAATTCGATGCACTGTCGCGACCTGCGGAGCTTCAGACATTCACGAGCTTAATTTGCCCTGTCCTCCTCCGCACGGAATCTCTGCGAGCTCGCGCCTGTCTGAAATTCCGGTCGACATGCTTAGCTACAACTGGAGTGGAACAGGACTTTGATGGATGGATTAATGATGATCGTTATATCCTGGAGCGAGTTCGTGTCTTGCTCCCAGTGAACTGTTGGCCGGGCGATGGTCCCGTGCCGATCAACAGTGTTCGGTTTTATGGGAAAACAGGGGATAGTCTGTTCCACTACTTCAATTTCGAAAAAGAGGATACATCCGAGGTTCCATGGGTTCCATGGGTTTCCACATTGGCGAGCCTATCATATAAAAGATAAATAGAAATAATATAACCACATTAATGTATAGGTAGAGGAGAGGGTACAAATTGTTTCTCTACTTTTATATGATTTTCTACCTCTTGTTTCCTTCATTTGTTGTAAAAGTATGTGGCACTGTCATGTTGTGAACTACATAACATTTAAAACATGGATAATCTACAATATGCAAAACCATTATTTATGCGAAATTTTCCTTTTTTTTTATAGTCTGCCAATTAATATTTTAAAATGAATATTCTAATGGAATAAGGTAGGAGTAATACCTTTTATCACAAATTTATCGATCTTACATTCTTTTGACATGCTTCAGTAATATATTTTACATATCAATAAAAATAGCATGCTATTTATTTCTAGTGGATGCAATAACATGTTCAAATATTTTTTGAACTCCGATAATGTTAACTCCAACCTTCAATTCAATCTTACCACGCTCCCACTCAGTTGTGTTTGTCATGTAACACAGCGAACTATCATGGACGGCACACTTTTGGCGGTTCAGCTTGTCACAATGTTTTTTATATAATTGTAAATTCCAATGACAGTCTGGAGAGGAGTGTCACCGGCATCACATTGCCTCCGACACTTAGGTCTCAGATGCATTTCCGAAACGTGTGAGGTTAATTTAACCCATACAAATTATGTTTTCAAGTTTTTTATTATTTTTTGTTTCAAACAAAGTATTGTATAATTCGGACATTTTATATTTTGAGGGAATGCGTTTGGTGGTATCTTGATATAGGCAAAGACAGACCAGTTTTTTTTTTTTTTTTTGCGGGTAGATCAGTCTAATTTTGTTTTCTGAAAAGATCAGTCTAATTTTAGGGGCCCATATATTTTTTTCTTGCAAGACTGCCACCCTATGCATGCACTCATAAACTAAAATTTGATCATATCGACGTGGTTTGGAGATGATGTCTGTCGACCATCAGTTTTGGAGGTCTTCACAAGCGGAAAGATAAGTTTAGCAGTTTTTTTCATGAGCGATCAGCTTTAGGACGTGGTTGTTGTATGGGTCCTGATTTTTTATTTAAACCCAGGCTATAGAAAAGGAGACGAGTTTCTCGACAGGGGCAGTATAGATTCCGAGAAAAGACCCTCTGTGGAAGAAACAGAAAGTCCGTGTAGCAAACACTCGTATGAACCGGTCCTTAATAGTTTATCAAACATAAGCTTTCTCTCCACTTTAATGTCACCACCGGATCCTTGGCGCAATGGTAGCGCGTCTGACTCCAGATCAGAAGGTTGCGTGTTCGATTCACGTAGGGTTCAATCCCTGAATTAAATCCGGATATTTTTTATTATTTTTGCTTTACAATGTCACTGAACTTGTGACAACCGAGGACATCAACCGCTTTTTCTCTTATATAAGAAAACAACATCTCCCCTCTTATTTAGACTAGCTGAACTCCAAAAATAACCCATTGTCAAAAAGTTCTCCAAAAAATAAATCTATTTCAAAATTTAACCCATTTTCATAGCGCTTGCACACGATACACTACTCTCTGCCGTGTAGCGCCATTTTGGCAGATGCTACCCTCGCCAGCAATGCTACACCTACGGTCACGGAAACTCTACGCGCTGACGGGTCTCCAAACGTGGTGCCAGCGTGGAATAGAAACAACTCGGTGAGAGAAAAAAAAGGAAGAAACTTGTCACACAATGTAAAATCCCCAATCCCCAATCCCGATCTCCTGGCGACGAAATTCCTGGTGACTGCGTTTCTTGTTGGCGGCGGCGCAAGCTGTTGGTCGCAGGCCGCCGATGTTGGACGCATGCGGCGGAGGCGGCGTGGCTAGTTGGTTGTCGCAGGTGACGGAGCCGCTAGGTATTGGTCGCAGGCGGCGGCCGCGGCGACCTGCTGCACGGCAAGCGACGGTGCACGAGCTGTTGGACGGCAGGAAGCAACCTCGCGGAGCTCTTTGTCCAGGGCGGGGCCAAGCACATGATGGTTCCTTTCCATCATCGACATGGCAGGTGAGGCCCTCCAGTATTTTTTGATTCTGATGTATGTGTACCTGTGCATTCTGAATGAACGTAGGTGGCTTTGAGCTTCAGAGCGTCGTGAACGGGGCTACGAAATAAATTACAGATGTCCTTGCAATCTTTGTCTACTAGCTGGCTTTGGCTAAGATTAATTTTGGTGTCTCACTTCACATTTGGATATGCAGGACCTGCCGGTATACTGAAGACGCCAAAGCCAGAGAGCATGCCTTTCAGACCTGAAACTTGCCGTGAAGCACATAAAAAGACTACAATTCTGGAATTGGATAGCACAGCCGTTGCTGCAGCTATAAATAACTTGTTGAAACTTCAGAAGAATTTGGGACATCTACAAAAAGATAAATCTGAAGACAGAAGATTAGTCCATAGCTAGTAGTATTGGGAGAACTAGGTATAATTATGTTTGGCTTGGCCAATATCCAAGGAACTCCCAACTGGTTGTAACTTTAACTGGCATATTGTGTAAAACAACAAACTAATATACAAGGTTGTAAATTTCTGAAAATTTTCAAGGATTGTAAAGCTTGTCCTTTCAACCTGTATGTTCTGATCTAGACTCATGAATAAGAAGGATGTTCGCTCGAAATTATGTGTTGTTATTCTATCGTCATTTGTTGAGAATGAAAAATTAAGAGTATCAAGCTGAGAGATACTACTAAGTTGTGTCGCTGATGCTTGAGCCAAGGAGAGCACAACATGCTGTTTTGTAGGTGAAGCAAATGATGCACTAAAGACTAGTATATTTTGAAGTCACTGAAAGTTTCATGGAAGATCACCTATACTCCCAGTCAAATACTACAACAGTTCTCACAAAATAAAATAGGAAAAAATAAAACAAAATAACAGAGTTGCCAACAAAAATCTGTGAAGGACAACACTGATTAGTGAAACAGTGTCATGAAGAGAGGCAAAATCTGTGATTTATTAACACAGCAGCGCTGAAAACAACATTCATTACACTGTTCAACTCCCAGCAGTACATAAATGATGCAACTCCAGATGTGGATAGAGAGAAAATGAAAACAAATAGATGGATGGTATCCTAAAATTACAGTTGCCAGGTGCCACAAAAAGGACTACATCCAAAATCTTAAATTACACAACTCATGTCTCACGGTGATCCATCGTATCGTTCATCCCTCTAGTTCCATCAAAATGTAACTGTGAAGATCTAGATAGAGTAGCAGAACTCTGTTGAACTTGAAACAACATGCTTGTATATTCTCCCAGAATTGGAGGCATAACAAGAGCCGATAAACCTCCAGAGGGTAATGTCGATGTCATGGTAGGATTTATGTTGCTAACACCATAGGCAAATGATTCCTGCACCAAAAAATTCATAAGGTGAATTGGATGTCGAATTACTTACAAATATACAGAGATGAAAACAATGATACCTGAATTGCTCCATATGGTACTGAAGCTATCGTTGTTGGATTAATGCCGCCACTACTAGTGCCCATGTTAAATGCTCCCTGTGACAAACAATTCATGTAAATAGAAGCTTGTCCATCCAAATAAATTGTTCGTTGAATCTATTTCAGAAGACATAAACGTTAACTTGGAGACAACCATGTAAATTAGAAGGATGAAACAAATTCATAAGGTAAATTTGATCTTGGAGTACTTATTAGAAATAAGGGACGAAGAACAAAACATACCTGAATGGAAAGAATTAAAACCAGCCAAGTATCTCCTTCTCAACTTTATCACGTAGAGCATTCTCATATTGTCTAACAAAATGCTTCAATATTGTCTTGGCATGAACATACCCATCAAAGAAGGCATGCATACTCTCACTAGTTGTGTAGTTGACATGCCAGCCCAAAAAGCATCTTTCACAAATGCTGGAACCCAGCGATGCCGATTGTCATAGAGCCCTTTAAGCCATTCATTATCAGCAATATCATACCTCTCAAGCATACGCATCCAAGAACCTTCAAAATAAGAAATTGTTAGTGAATCATATACGGCTTTGCTAATTGCAGTCTTGATGTACTCATATTCCTCATATCCACCCAACTTCTCAGGTAGCTTCTTCATTATATGCCACAAGCACCACCTATATCGAGCATCTGGAAAAACTATGTCCACAGCATTCTGAATTGCTTTTGCTTGATCGGTCACAATTGCTTTTGGTTGATGATTTGACATACACTTCAGCCATGCTTTAAATAATAACACGGATTGTTCATGATGATTCACTCTAACAAAAGAAGCAAAAGGCATATCATATTTGTTCACCAAGTATGTGGTGTCAAAAATGATGACATCATCAAAGGAGTCATACACTGCTCTGCTTCTTGCATCAGCCCAAAAGACATTCATAAGTTTGATCATCCATTCCTACAAATCATAAAGTATATATTGATCAGGTATTTTCTCTATTTTTATTTAATGAGATCACATAAAAACATGATAATATAAAAGATTTTACATGAATCGCTGTAATATTTAAACTAACCTGTTCGGCAATGCTAGATATAAGAATAAGCAATGAAACTATTTACATTGATATCACTTATTCCGACTTTCAATTTGGGTGGAAATTGGACGACACAAACCTGCTTGAACTAGAGCAGCTCGGCAGTCTATGAGTCTGAACGACAAGCAGTTTAACCGGCGACAGGACGGCGAAGTCTAGCTGCAGTTTAAGGAAAACGGTGAGCTAATGTGGCCCGGCGTTCACAATGCCATGGAGGCAGGGTGGTCTTCCCCGATCTGAACAATAACAGAACTTACCGTGCAGTTTCCGGCATAATTTGCGGCACGTCCGGGGTCCGGCGAGCAGCTCGGCCAGCGGCTCAACGGAGATGTCTACCTGCGGGTTGAGGAAGATGGTGAGCTAGGTACACGAGTCCCGATCGCGACGGTGCAATGGAGGCAGCTCGGTGTGCTCGTATCAACAGAGATGCAAAACGTACGGGGCAGTTTGAGCAAGATGTTGGTCGTAGGCGGCGGCGTGGCTAGTTGGTTGTCGGAGGTGACAGAGCGGCTAGGTGTTGGTCGCAGGCGGCGGCCGCGTCAACCTGCTGCACGGCAAGCAGCGGTGCACGAGTCCCGATCACGACGGCGCAATGAAGGCAAATCGATGTGCTTGATCTTAACGGAGAGGCAAAACGTACGGGTCAGTTTGAGCTTTTTGTTGCAAAATTAGCGGCACGTAATTTCCTTTTTTTAGTCTAGCCTCCACGTCGGATCTAGTCCTCGTCAGCGCGTAAGTTTTTTGTAACTCATCCGTAGGTCTAGCATTTTCGTACCCTTGCCCGCGTGGCACGACCTAGGGGACGGTTATGTAGCACCGTGAAGAAACACGCTACACCATGTAGCATAGCGTCGTCCTGAGCTACGCTACCCTCTTGCTAGGATTATGTTCTTGGCGCGGTGATCAGCCCATCCCGCAACTCCCGTCTCATTTTTCTTCATCCGCTTGACCCCGAACCTCCATGTTCCTCCCACTCTCTCCCACCAACTCACTCAAATCCCTCCATTTTGGTTCCATTTGTTTGTGGATTTCGACTGCCCTAAGTGCATAGAGGTAGCCTCCCCCATCTCCCTTGGTTTTTTCCGGTTCAAAACTTGTAATTTGGTGGCATTTTGGCTAAATCTTAGAATTCACATTTGACCAAAGATGCATGGTTTATTTTTGTTCTACTGGCCAATGGTGTCTATGCAACATTATGCTTATGATTTGTAGGTTAGGTTCGAGGTTTTTGTTAGATTTAGTGCGGTGACCTAGCATACCACTGCATGTGTAGTACACTATAGTCGTTGACATGACATCCACAAAACACTGTTCCGTAAATATCACATCCCTCAGAGTGGTACAACAGAAACATTGCGGGTCCATATTACAAACATTTACACATTATTATTACAATACCAGAAGTTCAAGACTTTAAAAGATTTCAACTTACAAACCAAAATATAAAGTGTTTCGGCGGAATTTAAAAGTTGCAACTCCATCTAGGAGTTGAGCTCAGCAGCTTATTCTATAGAGTTCATGCTGCTCGGCTCCGTTGGTTACTACTAACTAGGATACTTAGTTGGATTCGTTATCATCGACACCATAGTGGATTTCGTAATCCACTCCTTCAACACCTCCTGACAGGTCAGGCTCCTCGTAGAATACATCTTCTTGATATTCAGCTGTATACATTGGCACGTCTTCGAGATCCTCAGAGTCTAAGCAAGGGATCAAAGGAAAGGATGAGTAACAGCGTTACCCAACAAGTTCATTATATGCAAGGTGGGAAGTTTGATGCTCTAACTACCACCTCAGAGTATAAATCCTTGGTACTATGCAGTTTTTTGTAAATATTTCTTCAAAGGTTGATTTTATTATGAAAGTCTATGACCATCAGCCTTCACAGGTTGACCAGAACTTTCATGGAGTTCCTTTCTGCCTGCGTTCAGAGGTCCTTCCGAGCAGGAGTAACAAGTTACAATTCTTACACTCTGCAGAGGTGCGTTACTTTACCCATGAGAGATCAACTCCTTGTTGCACAACCGGGCGTACTTTCATGTCCACAATACCATGATGTGGGGCCTAGTAGTTGGTCCAAGCCAATCACTGCCCCCTTCGCGACCTCGCATGCCTCCTTGGTGTACACCATGCCCATATATCGAATTACGGCAATGGTTTGTACAAACTGTTAGATGCCAGAACTATCGTGGGACGACGAGGGTTCCCACCCATATGCTGCATATCCTCTACGAATTACCAATTAATATGCACGCTACGAGGATAACAGACACGACCTGCATATCCAGCTTCATGTGAGAGGAAGAAGATACAGCTGACTTCTCTGTCCCATTCCAAATCTCATGGCTAACGCGTAATATACGACGCTAGAATCACTGATGTCAGGGGTTATTAAGTCCCTAATTGATCATGATTGTTGCAAATAGAACCCTAAGTTCTATTGCTCCATTATATCATCACTTAGGATGATATCTATAATTTCTTTATTTGTGAAAATAATATTTTCTTTCTTTGGAGTATATATGATAACACACAATTTGCAAATACTTTGATAAAGACTCTTCAAAGGATATGAGCAAGTGATGAACTTGCCTTGTGATGACAAGGTAGTGAAGTCTGATGCTTGCACCGGACCTTGAGCTTCTATGTCTACAAAAACATCATTATTGCCCGGTAAGGACAATATTTAAAAAAGCAAAATGATTATGCAAAGTAATGTAATGCATCATTTAGCTTTATATGTGTTCTCTCCCATTTATTTAAATTATAGGAATTCTTTTAATAGTAAAGAATTTATAAATATTAATTTTTTAAAATATTTATAGAATATTGTATTTATTTATTTTATTTCCTTTTATTTGTATTTTATTTAATTGATAATTCCTTTAAGAATTATCATTAAATACTAGAAATTGATATTAAATATTTGTTTAGTATTGTTATAAAATACTACAATATTAATATATAATGAAAGTGATTTTTATTTATTTTTATCATCTTTCAATAATTTTGTAAAATTCCATAAGGAATATATAAATTACAAAATTCTTAATTAAATTTACATGTCCAAAATTTTATCTCTTAATTTATTTGGATAGTTTGGATTATTGTGAATCCATAAATATTTTATTTATAATTTTTGGACTTTTATTTTATTTTCTAAAATTTATTTAAGTTCAGGGGTATTTTGGTCTTTTTCCAATTATTAAAACAGGCTCTAAAGAATCTTGGGTTGATTGTTTGGTTTTATTGGTCCCTTGTGGCCAAATAAGGCAAAGTTAAAACACTCTCTGTCTCTCTCTCGAGCTCACCTATCTCCTTCTCCTTCCCCACCACATGGTGGCGGTCTGTCAGCGGTGATTCATCGCCTTGTCTCCTCCTGGCCGCCGTGGTGCAGGATGAGGTTGTCGGCCCTGCTCTTCCCTCTTGTCCAATTGGATTTTGACCTGGAGCCTCCTTGCGACCAGATCGATGTTGTACCAAACCCTAGGGTTTGGGGTTGGCGTTGATGCTGGCGCCGCTGCTGTCGTGTGCCATGGGGATGCTTCTCGCCCCAGGCGTGGCTATGGTCGCCGCTGTGATGTTGTGGGTTTCAGCGCCCCCTTGGGGGTTCTTCCCGTGCCGCCATGGTCGTCTAACTTCTCTGCTTCCTCTTCTAATCTATAGCGAGGACCTATGGTAAGTTATTCCTCTCCCCCTTGCTCTCTATGCTAGGCCAACCTATTCTAGATGTTGGTAGTGGCCTTCGTGGTTACTGTTTTGTCCTGATTGAGATGGTTTGTCTTACTTAGGGTTCATACCCTGTTGTGGATTAGTTAACTTATGGATTGGATCATGTTTGAGGGTTCCTAAGTATGCTAAGTGGTTATTAGTTATGGCTTGCTGCTTATGATTAATTGTGGTGATGCTAGTGGTTTATCAGATTATTCCATGGATTAATTTTGATATGGTCAGATGGTAAAATTGCTTTAGAAGCAATACTTGGAAAATCTAGTGGTTCATTAACTCACCACTGTCATTACTTGGTTAATGACAGTGAGTGTTGTATGATGAAGTCATTGTATTAGCACTGTTGGCTTAAGGATTCATATGTAGTTTGAGATCAAATGGTTGCAAACAGTGAAGATATACATATGGATTGTCTTAATTATGATTCCTGTGATATCAGGAAAATGATTTATATTTGGTTGGTTGAATCTGTGAAGATTAGATGCTTAACCTGCTTAGTTTAGAACTGTTCTTGTGATACCATCCTTGTATGGCACACAAGATTAGATTCTATTACTTGGTTTGGTTTTGTTCAAGCTTAAAATTAGCTTGGCATTATAGATAAGTGGAATTCTCTTTCCTTGCATCCCTAGAACCAATGATGTTGGTCTGAGGTTAGGGATTAGATCTTTGTCTTGTTGTTTCTCAAGGATTAGTTCTGATAGTGGTACCAGCTATTGCTTCTTGAATCAAAGTCGGGGAAAAATGATTGTAGGCTTGATCCCTTATATAGATCCATAAGATTAAATGAAGGGTTTCACAACATAGTAAATCAAAATTTTCTACGGATGCGAACGGGAAAAGCCAAGATCTAATCTAGGAGATGCAAACAACGAGGAGGAAATAGATGAGATCTTCATACCCTTGAAGATTCAAGACGTGAACGCTCAACTAACGTGGTTGATGTAGTCGTACTCGCTTCTCCTCCTCGCGATCCGATCCGATCCAACATCGCAAGTGGCGATGCCTCCGAGAGATGCACACGTGCGGCACCTCGACGTCTCCTCCTTCCTCGGTCCAGCAAGTGGGGTGGAGAGATAGATTGGATCTACAACACGACGGTGTGGTGCAAGCGGTGGAGAGTTTCTGCGGTAGGGCTTCGCCTACGCGCAGTCGGGAGGGAGAGAGAGGGAGGAGGGCAGCAGCGCGGCTAGGGCTTGAGGAGGTGTGTGGGGAGGGTGTGACCCCAGCCCTATTTATATAGAGGGGTGGGCCCCTGCCCTCGCCCAAGCCTAGGCCTAGGCCCAAGGAGGAGGAGTGGGGCAAGTTTCCCCCTTCTAGAAGCTCCCCTAGGGTTTGGCCGGCTGGGCCTATGGGGCCTTGTTCCCTTGGCCCAATGCGTCCAGGGCAATCCCTCATAGGCCCACGCCCCCTCCGGACAAGTGGGGCCACGTTGGTCCCACCCCGGAAGGTTCTAGAAGCTTCTGGTACAATACCGAACAATCCGAAACAATTCCGAACTCCAAAAACTGCTTTGCCTTATATGAATCTTATTCTACGGACCATTCCGAAACCTCTCGTGACGTCCTGGATTTATCCGAGACTCCGAACAAAAACTCATAAACCAATTATCCATTCTATCCTAGCGTCGAGACACGTTAAGTGTGTGACCCTTCGGGTTCGAGAATATGCAGACATGATCTTCTATCAATAATCAACAGCGGGGTATGGAAACCCATATTGACTCCCACACATTCATCGATGATCATATCGGATGAACCACGATGCCAGGATTCAATCAATCCCATATATATATTCCCTTCGTCGCGCGATATTTTACTTGCCCGAGATTCGATCGCTTGTCGGCATACCTAGTTCAATCTCGTTCATAGCAAGTACTTTACTCATTCCGTAATCCGATATCACTTTGTGATTAACTCCTTAACCACGTGCTTGCAAGCGGTGTTGATATCGACACCGAAAGTGGGCCCGAAGTATATCTCTCCGACTTGGGAGGGACAAATCCCATCTCGATACATACAACCCAACAGGTACTTTCCGATCACCTAAGAGACACCTTTATGATCACCCTCTCATAGGATGACGTTTGATGACCTCAAAGATTTCTTCCGATACCAGGGAGTTGCATTATCTCATGGTCTAAGGAATACAATATTTGACATGAGAAAAGCTTCGCAAAGATGAACACGATGACACGATCTAATTGCTCTGCTTAATTTGGGTATGTCCATCATATCATTCTCCCAATGATATGATCTCATTATTAATCGACAACTCATGTCTATGGTTAGGAAACCTTAACCATCATTAATTAATGAGCTAGTCCATAGAGGCGTACTAGGGACACGGTGTTGTTCACAAACCACACAAGTATTAAAGTTTCCGCTTAATACAATTCTAGCATGGAATATAAACTTTATCATGAACAAGAATTATAATAATAACATCTTTATTATTGCCTCTAGGGCATATTTCCAACAGTCTCCCACTTGCACTAGAGTCAATAATCTAGTTTACATCTGGAAACAATCTAACACCCATGGCACTAAGGTGTTGATCATGTTTTGCTCGTGGAAGAGGTTTAGTCAATGGATCTGCGACATTCAGATCTGTATGTACTTTGCTAATCTTCAGATCTCCATCTGTTATATAATCTCGGATTATATGAAACTTGCGGTTGATGTGCTTGGTCTTTGGATGATATCTTGATTCCTTAGCCAGTGCTATGGCGCCAGTGTTGTCACACAATATCTCTAGTGGGTCCAAGGCACTTGGAACCACACCAAGCTCAGTGATGAAGTTCCTGATCCAAACTCCTTCACTTGACGCTTCTGCAACAGCCATGTATTCCGCTTCTACTGTAGATCCCGCGATCACGTTTTGCTTGCAGCTTCTCCAGCTCACTGCTCCTCCATTCAAAATATAAACGTATCCTGTCTGAGATTTAGAATCATCCTTGTCGGTGTCGAAACTAGCGTCAACGTAACCCTTTACGACGAGCTGTTTATCACCTCCATAGACTAAGAACATTTCTTTAGTCCTATTTAAATACTTTAGGATGTTCTTCACGGCTGTCCAGTGTTCCACTCCTGGATCACTTTGGTATCTTCTCGTCAAACTAAGAGCATTGGACACATCCGGTCTAGTACACAGCATGGCATACATGATAGAACCTATGGCCGAGGCATAAGGCACTTTGCTCATAGCTTCTCTATCATTTACCGTAGCTAGACACTGAGCCTTGCTCAATATCTTACCTGACAACATAGGCACTGAACCTTTCTTTGCCTTATCCATTTTGAACCTTTTCAGAACTTTGTCTAGGTATGTACTTTGGCTTAAAGCTATTAGGCGTCTTTGTCTATCTCTATAGATTTTGATGCCTAATATATAAGCAACTCCCCCTAGGTCTTTCATTGAAAAACATTTGTTCAAATAACTTTTCACATTGTTAAGCATGTCAATGTCATTTCCAATAATCAATATGTCATCCACATATAGTACTAGAAATGTCACTGAGCTCCCACTCACTTTCTTGTAGATACAAGCTTCATAGCAATTTGGAACAAATCCAAAGCTCTTGATCACTTGATCAAAACGAAGGTTCCAACTCCGGGATGCTTGCTTCAGTCCATAAATGGAACGCTGAAGTTTGCACACTTTATCAACATCCTTAGGATCGACAAAACCTTCGGGTTGCATCATATACAACTCTTCATCAATGTTGCCATTGAGGAACGCAGTCTTGACATCCATCTGCCATATTTCATAATCATGAAACGCAGCAATTGCTAATAAACTCCGAATGGACTTAAACATCGCTACGGGAGAGAAAGTCTCATCATAGTCAACACCTTGAACTTGTCGAAAACCTTTCGCGACAAGTCGTGCTTTATAGACAGTAACATTACCATCCGCGTCTGTTTTCTTCTTGAAAATCCATTTACACTCAACGGCCTTTCGGTCGCTAGGAGGGTCCACCAAAGTCCATACTTGGTTTTCGCTCATGGATCCTAATTTGGATTTCATGGCCTCTAGCCATTTCTTAGAGTCTGGGCTCATCATCGCTTCCTCATAGTTCACAGGTTCACTATCGTCTACTAACAAGACAGTTAAGACAGGGTTGCCGTACCACTCAGGAGGGGCACGTGACCTTGTCGACCTGCGACGTTCAGTAGTAGCATCGTCTAAAGCTTCATGATCCTTGTCATTAGCTTCCTCTATTGTCGGTGCAGACGGCACTGGAACAATTCAGGAGCTGTGCTACTCTCCAACTCAAGAGAAGGTTCAACAACCTCGTCTAGCTCTACTTTCCTCCCACTCACTTCTTTCGAGAGAAACTCCTTCTCAAGAAAGGATCTGTTCTTTGCGACAAACACTCTGCCTTCGGATCTGTGATAGAAGGTATACCCAATAGTTTCCTTAGGGTATCCTATGAAGACGCATTTCTCCGCTTTCGGTTCGAGCTTGTCCGGCATCAACTTCTTGACGTAAGCTTCGCATCCCCAAACTTTAAGAAACGACAACTTAGGTTTAGCACCAAACCACAGTTCATACGGTGTCGTCTCAACAGATGTAGATGGTGCCCTATTTAAAGTGAATGCAGCGGTTTCTAATGTATAACCCCAAAATGATAATGGCAAATCTGTAAGAGACATCATTGATCGCACCATATCTAATAGAGTTCGATTCCTGCTGCTCGACACACCATTGCGCTGTGGTGTTCCGGGTGGCGTGAGTTGCGAAACGATTCCACTTGCTTTAAGATGGTGAGAAAATCATAACTCAAATATTCACCTCCACGATCGGATCGTAGAAACTTAATTTTTCTGTTATGATGGTTTTCCACTTCATTCTGAAATTCTTTGAACTTTTCAAATGTTTCAGATTTATGTTTCATTAAATAGATATACCCATATCTACTTAAATCATCAGTAAAAGTGAGAAAGTAGCGATATCCACCACGCGTCGAAACACTCATCGGTCCACATACATCGGTATGTATGATTTCCAACAAGTCCGTTGCTCGCTCCATCATTCCGGAGAACGGGGTTTTGATCATCTTGCCCATGAGGCATGGTTCGCATGTGTCAAATGATTCAAAATCAAGAGACTCCAAAAGTCCATTAGAATGGAGTTTCTTCATGCGTTTTACACCAATATGACCTAGACGACAGTGCCACAAATAAGTAGAATTATCACTATCTACTTTGCATCTCTTAGCCTCAATGTTATGGATGTGTGTTTCATCCCTTTCAAGATTCAGAAGAAATAAACCATTCACAGCAGGTGCATGACCATAAAAGATGTTACTCATATAAATAGAACAACCATTATTCTCAGATTTAAATGAATAACCGTCTTGCAATAAACACGATCCAAATATGATGTTCATGCTCAACGCAGGCACATAATAACATTTATTGAGGTTTAAAACTAATCCCGAAGGTAAAACTAAGGAGAGCGTGCCGACGGCCATCACATCAACTCTTGATCCGTTGCCAACGCGCATCGTCACCTCATCCCTCGCCAGCCTCCGTCTATTCCGTAGTTCCTGTTTCGAGTTACAAATATTAGCAACTGAATCAGTATCAAATACCCAGGCACTACAACGAGGGCTAGTAAGGAAAACATCAATAACATGTATATCAAATATACCTTTGATGGTGCCCGCCTTCTTGTCCGCTAAGTACTTCGGACAGTTGCGCTTCCAGTGACCCTTGTCCTTGCAATAGAAGCACTCAGTGTCCAGCTTAGGTCCAGACTTGAGCTTCTTCTCAGCAGGGGCAACGCGCTTGCCGCTGCCTTTCTTGAAGGGCTTCTTTGCACCCTTACCTTTCTTAAAGCTGGGGGGCTTGTTGACCATCAACACATGATTATCTTTCTTGATGTCCAACTCCGCAGCTTTCAGCTTAGCGAAGAGCTCGGATAGTATCGGGAAACAATCGATTATGAGTAACTACAAAACCTTTGTAGCTAGGAGGGAGTGATTGCAACTCACAATCTTGAGCTCCTCCGAATCTTGATCCAGCTTGCTCAAGGCGTTGAGTGTAGCCCGGCATCTTAATGGCGTGCTCACTAACGGAACTCCCTTCCTCCATCTTGCAGTTAAAGAATTTCTCAGAGATCTCATATCTCTCAGAACGGGCCTGAGTCTGAAACATAGTTTTCAGTTCCTCAAGAATCTCAAAGGGCCGGGGGAAATCCTCAAAACGATTTTGAAGGTCCGATTCCATAGCAAACAACATGGTGCTCTTAATCACACCATAATCATCTTTGCATGACTGATAAATAGCTTTCTCATCAGCCGGCGCATCTACAGCAGGGGCGTCACCTAGCGCTTTCTCAAGGCATAGGCCTTTTGTCCGCCAGCGAGAATGATTCTCAGATTGCAAAACCAGTTGGTGAAATTAGACCCATTGTTCTTAAGCTTTTCTTTCTCAGCAAAAACGTTGAAGTTGAAGTTGGACTTAGCCATTTGATCTACAAAATTTGCAAGTACAATTTAGACTATGTTCATGATAACTAGTTCAACTTAATCAAATTACTAGATGAACTCCCACTAAATTAAAAATCCCTCAAGTTGTTTAGTGAACATGATCCAAGTTCACCACACCTAATCCAATCTTCACGAGAAGAGATGTGGTTTCAATGGTGGACAACAAAGTGTCGATCATATCATTCATATAACTCATGCTTAACCTTTCGTTCGTGTGTTCCGAGGCCATGTCTGTACATGCTAGGCTCGTCAAGTCAAACCCAAGTATTTCCGCGTGTGCAAAACTGGCTTGCACCCGTTGTATGTGAACGTAGAGTTTATAGCACCCGATCATCATGTGATGCTTGAACACGACGAACTTTCGCAACGGTGCATACATGGGGAGAACACAGTTTTATCTTGATCTTTAAGTGAGGAATCATCTTATAATGCTACCGTCGCGATCTAAGCATAATAAGACGCATAAAAGGATAAACATCACATGCATATAACTTTATGTGACATGGTATAGCCAATCTTCCGCAATGATCTCCATCTTGTGCGTACCAGCATGATCTTCATCACTCCACCATGATTGCCTCCACCACAAATAGCAACTACAACTATTTCTAACTACTTAGCGATAAAATAAAGCTATTACATGGCGTATAAGAAATTGACACACATGCCATACACAATTATAAAGACAACCATATGGCTCCTGCCGGTTGTGTACTCATCGACATGCAAGTCGTGAAACATTACAATGATCATTGCATACAACATACACATCACATCTTGGGCCATACCATATCACAGAAAACACTCCCTGTAAAAACAAGTTAGACGCCTCTACTTTGTTGTTGCATGTTTTACGTGGCTTATGGCAGTAACAAGCTAAGAATGATTCTTACCTACGGAAAGCCAAAACGGTGATATTATGGTTGCCAAACTCCGGTGTAAATCCAATGACAATTATAGTGAGAGAAACTGGCATCCACCAGCCGCATGTGTGGAACAAGCCACACGTCAAGTGCGGAGCCGGTCTCGCGAACGAGGTCGCGTAAAGTTCGCCTGGACCGCTTCGATCTCACTATCCCGCATCATAAGAAGTACACAAACAAGAGGCTTGCAACAGAAAACATCAACGCCTGCAACAAGCATGTTGCATTCTACTCGTGAAACACATCTACGCATAGATCTATCTCTGATACCACTGAAGGGTTTCGCAGCATAGTAAATCAAAATTTTCTACGGATGCGAACGGGAAAATCCAAGATCTAATCTAGGAGATGCAAACAACAAGGGGGAAATAGATGAGATCTTCATACCCTTGAAGATTCGCACAGCGAAACGTTCAACGGAACGTGGTTGATGTAGTCGTACTCGCTTCTCCTCCTCGCGATCCGATCCGATCCGATCCAACACCGCAAGTGGCGATGCCTCCGAGAGATGCACACGTGCGGCACCTCGACGTCTCCTCCTTACTCGGTCAAGCAAGTGGGGTGGATAGATAGATTGTATCTACAACACGATGGCGTGGTGCAAGCGGTGGAGAGTTTCTGCGGCAGGGCTTCGCCTACGCACAGTCGGGAGGGAGAGAGAGGAGGGCAACAGGGCGGCTAGGGCTTGAGGAGGTGTGTGGGGAGGGTGCTCCCCTAGCCATCTTTATATAGAGGGGTGGGAGGCTGCCCCTTGCCCCTCCTCCAAGCCTAGGGCCGGCGGCCAAGGAGGGAGGAGTGGGGGGCAAGTTTCCCCCCTTCTAGAAGCTCCCCTAGGGTTTCCCTAGGGTTTGGCCGGCTGGGACTATGGGGCCTTGTGCCCCTGGCCCAATGCGGCCAGGGCACTCCCCCGTTGGCCCACTCCCCCTCCCGACAAGTGGGTCCACGTTGGTCCCACTCCGGAAGGTTCTAGAAGCTTCCGGTACAATACCGAACAATCCAAAACAATTCCAAACTCCAAAAACTGCTTTGCCTTATATAAATCTTATTCTCTGGACCATTCCAGAACCTCTCATGATGTCCTGGATCTCATCTAAGACTCCGAACAAAAACTCATAAACCAATTATCCATTATATCCTAGCGTCGAGACACGTTAAGTGTGTGACCCTTCGGGTTCGAGAATATGCAGACATGATCTTCTATCAATAATCAACAGCAGGGTCTGGAAACCCATATTGACTCCCACACATTCATCGATGATCATATCGGATGAACCACGATGCCAGGATTCAATCAATCCCATATATATATATATTCCCTTCGTCGCGCGATATTTTACTTGCCCGAGATTCAATCGTCGGTATTGGCATACCTAGTTCAATCTCATTCACATCAAGTACTTTACTCGTTCCGTAATCCGATATCACTTTGTGATTAACTCCTTAACCACGTGCTTGCAAGCGGTGTTGATATCGATTACCGAGTGGGCCCGAAGTATATCTCTCCGACTTGGGAGGGACAAATCCCATCTCGATACATACAACCCAACAGGTACTTTCCGATCACCTGAGAGACACCTTTATGATCACCCTCTCATAGGATGACGTTTGATGACCTCAAAGCTTTCATCCGATACCAGGGAGTTGCATTATCTCATGGTTTAAGGAATACAATATTTGACATAAGAAAAGCTTCGCAAAGTTGAACACGATGAGACGATCTAATTGCTCTTCTTAATTTGGGTTTGTCCATCATATCATTCTCCCAATGATATGATCTCATTATTAATCGACAACTCATGTCTATGGTTAGGAAACCTTAACCATCATTAATCAATGAGCTAGTCCATAGAGGCGTACTAGGGACACGGTGTTGTTCACAAACCACACAAGTATTAAAGTTTCCGCTTAATACAATTCTAGCATGGAATATAAACTTTATCATGAACAAGAATTATAATAATAACATATTTATTATTGCCTCTAGGGCATAATTCCAACATTAAATTCTAAGGTGCTACTCTAATTGAAGAGATGTGCCTAGAAGTTTAAATCTTGGCTATATTCATTCTTGAATTGAAATATAGCTTGATAGCTTAGATCAATGATGTTGTCCTAAGATCTTAGTTGGATCCTTATACTTTTCTTATTGCTTTTAGTATTTACAAACTTCAGTGATGGATTCACCCCACTTGGGTGCTTTCTGAGAATTTGGGTAATAGACAGATCATGAATGCTTGTCTAATCCTAGACAGATAGATCATGTGATGGTATGTTTTACTCACCACACTTATTTTATGTTGAGGTTTCTAGTGGTTGATCTTGTGGTAGCTTGATCTGGCTAGCGGTTGATCTTGTGGTAGCTTGATCTGGTGCTCTCCTGGTATTTCCAGCTACTGGCTTGTCCTTGATCTAGCCATTCACCTCCTGGTGGCTTGATCTTGGTCTTGCTATCCACCTGATCCACCCCCTCATGTCACCATTTTGGTGGTGTGATCCTAGTTTTTGATTGGTGTGATTTAGCTTGGCTTTGGCTTGGTTGAGCTAGTGGCCGCTGTGCTTACTGTGTAAGAAAAATGGAATGGTGTGGGTATTGGCTTCCCACCGCTGTGTTGATGGTTTTGTTTGGTTGTGCTATTTTTGTGGTGCTGACAGCACACCCATGCAGTTTGGTGTGTGTGCTGCCTGTGTGCTTGCTGTGCACCATGTGGATATGCTCTGACTGCGAAAGTTACTTTCACCATGTTACCATTTACGTGGCTGGTGAAACTTGCCCCTCCTTGCTGTTTATTTGACTTATGGCTTAAATTTATGAAAGATATATTCTTTCATATTGGTGAAACTTGCCCCTTAAATTACTCAATGATGAAAAAGTGAACAGTGCACTTCACTGTCAACTCTGAGAGTAAAATTATTTTAATCCTAACTTTTTTTCTTTTTAAGTTTCTGTTTATTTTGCAGGTACCAGAGTTGAAGATCAAGAATTTAGTTTAGGTTTTTCTTTTTCTTTATAGGATAGTCACTTGTAATATCTTTATTCTTTTGTAATTTTTTATCCTTTTGTAATAAAGATTATACTATTATCAATAAAGAAATATTTATTCTTTTATTTATTTACTATTGTAAAGATTGTTGCTCCCTTCCATAAGTTATAGTTTGTAACTCAATATTGAATGAAGTTTTTAGAATATTCATTTTATTAATTATCTTCTTTCATTTAAAGTTTGAGTTATTATTGGTTAAGTCTAAATTAAATCAAATACTCAAACATTATTCAAAATCCTTTTGAATTATAATTCAAACACTTAAGTTTTAAATTCAAATTTCATTTCCTAAAACACTCTAATTCACAAAGATCATATCAAAGTTTATAACAATCATCCTTCAAGACTATACCTAATCTCAAAGCATGAAAGAAACTTTAATCACTTTAGGTTTTTATTTGGCGAAAAATTTACCCACATTTTTACAGATGAATGCATGCAATATCACAAATTCCTAAATCTACCCTTCGTTAGTTCCTAAATGCTGGGATGTTACATTTAGTTAGCCCTAGATCTAGTTAGGGTAAGGATAAGTTTCTTGGATTTTGTGTTAAGCTTGGGATGCCTTCTTAGATCTTGTTATTATAATTTTCAAATGCATATCCTAGTGAATATATTTATCATTGATGCATCATGTGGACAAGGAAGTCTTTTAGAAAGGAATGTCTAGATGGCCCGGAGGAGGTTGTGATTGTGTTTAATACTAGTCCTAGCTATGTTGAGGTTGTGGAAAAAGTGAGGATTGGCAAGTCTGGCCTGTTAGACTCCACTCTTAATTTTGTTCCTGACTGTGTGGAGGCATATTGTGTGATATCCATGACAGTAATGATGGTGATGTGGAGGCATATTGTGTGCAAGAGTACAAGTTCCATATGCTTCGGCAATTGGATGAATCATGTGCGCCATGATATGCAAGACCAAATGTGTCATATACTCTAAGTTTTGCGAGCATATACTAGAGTGATCCAGGAAACAATCGCTTGACAACAGTGAAAAATATACTCAAGTACTTGCGAAGAATTACGAATATGTTTCTCATTTTGGCTAGAAAACTAGGATTTACAACGGTGCAACTGTTTGATTATTTGGCCGTGCATTATGGGCTTTCGAGCAATGCATAAGGTGAATTTCAACATTGTAGGCCGGTGACCTCCATCGATGGTACGTTCTTGACCTACCAGTTCAAGGGAACCCAATTGTTTGCAATACCCAATGATGCCAATAACCGGTTTTCCCTTTGGCTTTTGCTCTGGTCATGGCGGAGAATAACGATAATCGAGAGTGGTTTATGCGTCTAGCGAGAACAAAGGTTATTCCGCCTAAAAGAAAACTTTGTGTCATGTCAGACCGCCATCAAGGCATTCTCAATGCGTCGGAGAGACGGAGATTGACATTCTAGGGCATGCTCCTTTTGCAGCATTAATGGTGTATGACACATTTTGTGTCAAACTTCTACATAGCATGTGGGAAAAAGGACTTGTCTGATGAAAAAGATTGTTCTATCGCTTTCACCGAGCAGCGTTTGGCGACATTGTACGACAGATTGATCAGTCTTAGAAACCTTATGCCAGCGCGTTACGATTTCCTGAGTAGGATCTTTCCCTCGAGGATGAAGTGGGCTTGAGCTTTCGACGATGGCAGCAGGAGGTACGGTCACATGACAAGCAGCATGGCATAATGCTTCAGCAATGTGCTTAAGGGTGTATGTGCATTGTCCGTGAAATCAATAGTTCAATACACATTCGACAAGTTAAATGGGTATATTTTTTTTGCATTACATTAACGGAACTGATAAGAAGATTGCAAGACATACAAGCGAGGAAAGAATTGAAAGTATCCACCGAAGGTTGATAAATGGATGAAATTCGGACTCCCAAACCACTATGTTCTGGTAACGAAAATTGGATTTACCAAGTCAATGAGCCAGGAGGCACCACAAGTGATGGTGTCCAACACGAAGGCCGAACGTCGTTCCAGGTCTCTATAAGAAAATGTGAGTGCTCATGAACCAGCTTTTTTTTCATACAATACAATGGCACCACGAATGCCGTACTAAGCAAGAGAAACATATATGAACCACTACAAGTTACATATAATTACATCATATACTTATACCACTACTAGGCCTGTCTCCTCATTGGCAATTTCATCACTAACTTTACCGTCATGGTCATCATCATCATCACACCAAAAACATATTTACATAATATTCTCCCCATCCCACCTGAATACCGTACCCGTTTTCATGTGGCAGACAGTGGCACGATGACTGAACGCCACCAATTCTTGTCCGGAAATCCAGCGAGACGGATTTCTTCATCCTTCACTCACTGGCCCATCATCGTCAAGCTGTGAACTACACAACTGACAACGGATTACTACTAGCTTCTGCAGCATTTTAGTTTTGCTCCCATCCATCACTACGTCTAGCTTATCGCCGACTCGCGCGGGCGCGTCGCCCAGAGCGAGCTGAGCGCCCGGAGGCGCTGGAAGTAGTCCCCCAGCGCGAGGAGGCCCCTCGCCGCCTGCCTCGTGGTGAGGATCTTGTGCATGTTCTGCAGCGTCTCCAGCCTGAGATGGTCCGCCTGCAATGCGACACCACGATGAATGTTCAGGCCATGGATGGATCGATGGCGCTGACCGCTGAGGTCTTGTTATCGGTGGATAGGTTATTACCTGCTGCACGAAGCCGACGAGGCCTTTGAGCTTCTCCACCGCGCTGGTCGACCCCATGTTGTAGGCGTCGGGCACGACGAAGGGGTCGGCGGTGCTCATGAGGGCCTCCGACAGCGTCTGCTGCAGCTTCTCCATGCCCTGCGACAGCGCGTCCTCCGCCTGCGCCGACGACTGCCGCAGACTGTACACCGCCACCATCTGCTGGTCCGTCAGCGGCTGCAGCTGCGGGCTCAGGATCTGCCACCAAGGTTCAGTCAGTGTAACTGAGCATGTCCGTTCAGAGATGTTGATATTGAGTGTGGATGATATATATACGTTGAGGACTTCGGATGGCCGGAAGCCGCCGATCCAGAGGAAGAAGCGCTCGGCGGGGGAGCGCCAGAGTCCCGACATGACGCAGAAGACGTCGGCGCATGCGGCGGCGCTCTTGATCCGGAAGAGGTGGTCGTAGTTGGCCAGCCCGGTCTCCACCAGCATCCGCAGCTCCAGCTCGGACGTGGCCTGGTTCTGCAGCGCGCCGCGCAGCTCGGTGGTGTGCCGCTTCTGCTCGTCCACCCAGTGCCCGTACTCGATCTCGAACGCCGCCACGCCGGGGTCCATCGGCGCCCCCGCGAACCCGCCGTGCAGGCCGCCCGGAGTCGCGTACAGGCCGTTCTGCATCGGGTCGGAGCGACAGCGGCAGTGCAGTCGATCAGTATACGCAGTTATGAAATTACTACTAGTACAGTAGCAGACTGTTGTTTTGTTTGAGTAGTAGTACGCACCTGCTGCCTGGCACGTTGAAGTTCTTGCTCTAGCTGGGCCAGCTTTATCCGGCTCGTCTCTAGCTGCTGGATGTAAGCCTGCATATGGAACATCAACAATGGCGTCAGTGATGTTCAGTCAGTCTAGCATACAAAGAAGAGACTCGAGGCCGGTCAAGTTTTGTAGTTGACCTTTTTTCGGAGACGACTTTTCCGGGCAGCTTCTCTGTTCTGTGCAAGCCTTCGGAGGACCTGAATATACACAAGGAAATCACCCATAGTTCATAATAAGCAGACTGTTCATTTTCCCTTGCAAGAATAAATCAAATCCCCCGCTGAATACTGAAGCTAATTACGGTACTGTACAGAGTAATACAGAAGCATGCACTAGATGCTTGAATTGCAGGGAGTTTTAAAGAAGATGCTTCACCTTGTCTCGTGGCTTGCTGGCCTCCTGATCAGCGTCCCCCGCATCCTCCAGATCATCCATGTGTGGAACGTCTTCCAGCTGCGAAGCAAACCACATCAAATCACTGAGTACGCAACAAATGCAAGAAAAAGAGTAGTAACAAATTAACCATATCAGGGGAAGGTGAACTGCTCACCTCGGTGTGATGGTGATCGAACTTTGCGTCCCCCTCCATGATGGTGGAGCCGCTGGTGGCCTGGCCGCCGCTGTCGACCTTGTAGGGCTCGCTGCTCCACATGCCGACCACGGGCTGCTGCTGCTGCTGCTGCGGGGGTGGCGGACGCGGCTGGTGGTGGCGCGGCTCGAGCTCGTACATCCCCATCCTGAGGGGCGGCGGCGCGTACTGCGCGGACGCCGTGGCCATGTACTCGGGCGGGGACGCGCCGGCGGGGACGGTGCCGCTGCTGGTCCACGACGACGCCAACCGGGAGAAGAAGCAGCAAAACAGTCGGAACGGGCTATGCGCGTGCGTGCAGAGGAACAGAGTGGAAAATAGAATCACAGGTGGAACGTGCGGGAGTGCGTACAGAACAGAGTGCAGATTCTATTTAGTTAGTGAGTAGGTGGCAGGCGCAGAGCCGGATGGGTATGTTCTCCTAGTTAGGGCATCTCCACCGGGAGCCCGGGTACGACCCATCTAGATTACGTTGTCCGTTCGATTCATTTATAATCCAGATCTGAGTGATGAATGGGTCTGGCTGGACAGACACGGACACGGGCTGGCCTAGATGCAAACGCACATGGGCCTTCTTCTCTTGGATTGGGCTGTTCGTTTTCGTTCTTTTCGATCGCACTGCTGTGCCCGGTCGACCGGACAGGCCGAATCACGACCCAAATCGCCCGTGACACGATCTAAACGGACAAAATTTGCGTCGCGCCGGAGGAGATGCCCTTAGTGAGTGAGCGAGTGAGGTGAGCTGCCGGTGGTGCCGTGGTGGTGACCTGGCAGACGAGCCATGACGGCGACCACACTTTACTCGGCGCACTACAGGTCCGAACCGGGAAGATGCGGTCGTCTCCGTCCCCCCAAGTTTATGTGCTACTCATGTCAAAAAAAAAAGTTTACGTGCTACTGCGATCGTCTCTCGGTCGAGTGGGGAAAATGTAAAATTGAACGGGAGAATCCGAGGAGAGCGAGCGAGGTGGTGGCGGATGCTCGCTCGATCGAGTCGGGTCGCCGGCGGCGGTGGAGCCGGCCGGCCGGAATCTGGAATCCGGCCGTGGCATGTACCGATCGAGTACATTTTCACTCGGAGAGAGAAAGAGACGGGACGAATCCAGAATCCGGAGGCGCGTAGCGTGGAATGAGCCAAGGAGGCGATCGAGCGGCGGTGGACGGCCGGCCCTTCCTTCCTTGTTTCTTTTGCTCTGGCTTTTGGCGTTTGCAAAGGCTCGTGTCGTGTTGGGGGTGACTTTTGTTTGCTTCGCTACCTCTTGGGCTCCTGTGCCCCCACGACAAATGCGGCTCCAACTTGCCAGTAGAGTCTCGTACGTCCAGATAGCGGCGGTGTCGACGGCGATCGGCTCCTCCATCACCGGTGACCTCACGCAGCAGAAAGCATAATACTTACAGAGAGTCAGAGATTCCCTGCTCGCGACGTTCTTTCATGCTCATGATCGATGGCAAACAACGGTACCATGATTAATCACCGATCGAGCCGAGGCGTGCACGCGCGCACGATGGATCTTTACACCCTGCGCAGCGCACGCACGGCCAGAGCAGGAGCTCCACGGGTAGTGGAGGATTTTGCTAATCCTCCGACTGCTGCTGCTGCTACGTGCCGGCCATGCCTCATCACGTCCTCCATCCAATTATTGGCGCGGCCACTTCAACTTTTCTTTGCAGCAAAAGCGCGCCAAATTAGGCCTGTCGGTCTATCCAGGCCATCCAACGCACGCCGATAAACGCAGAGCATTCGCCGCCCGGCCGCTGTGGCTATTTGGATGGCTCAAAACCCTCCAGGAACATTGATGCGTCCAGGTTCACGAACCTCACCGTCCTTCCTCTCAGTCCTCGGCATGACGATGAAAATGGGAAAACGTTTTAATCGGCTTTGGCTCCGGGCTCTACTGCTATCTTAATTAAAATAAATAAATCAGATATCATAGTATTTAAAAGTTAAAAAAATAAATCTCAAAATTAAATTTGGGCTGTGGTCAAAATTAAAGTGTGCAAAATCACAACCCGAAATTCTTTCTATTATTCTGGACTACACAAAAAATGTGAAGAGTCTGGTAAAAAATATGCATACTCATAGTCAGATACACACGTTATTCATTTTTGTGTAGCTCGTCATAATACAGAGTATTTGAAATTGATATCTTGCACGTTTGTGGGAGGATGTTTTTTCAGAATATATTTTGAAACTCAGAAGTATGGTTTTTATTTATTAAAAAAACAGGATCATGGGTGCACATGAACACCAAATCTCCACTCAGCCAGTGGTGAACGATGGAGCTGACCGATCGCCACTTTTGGGTTCAGAGAAGGGAGCAGTATCGGCTATGGTGGCCCCTCTCTCTACCTTGAAACCTATCTCATCGGTTGGCCACGATCTCTCTTTTCTTTTCTTCTCACAGTGCATCGGCACGATACGTTTTGCCAAATCAAGCCTCGAGAAAGAATACATACATTTTGGTCTTCTTCCACTGGGGAGTACATCGTCAACTATCATCAGAACCTGTAGGCTGTAGCCTGTAGCCCTCCACCGATGATACTCGGCTCCATGCCAAGCTCAGTTCAATTGGCCTTGAAAAGATCGGCGCTGACGACGTGTCATCCTCAGGACCGGCTAACCTGTGGGTGGGCTGAAGCAGGAAAAATAACTTTGCCTAGCAGGGGTTTCTACGGCTGCAGTCAGGCGGAGAACAAAGCAGAGCAGGCATCTCCAATTCTCAGTCTGAAGAATCAGCACAAGGTATCTGCCTAGCCTGATATGGCGCGCACCCGACGCAACTGTAAATGCCGAGACTGAGATTTTGCCTCCTTTTATATAGAAATATAGAAAGGGAAAAAAGAAAGTTCATTCGGTGAAGAAGATAAGGGACGACTGATTGGTGATGCACAAGGCAACTTTCTTCGGAGCAGTGCCGGAGTGGCCGCAGCACCATTGTTGCCCAAATCCAGCCTAGGGCCTTGCATTTGCACTCCATTCTTCCGTTGGGGAGTCAACACCTGTAACCCTCCACCCAAAGAGTCGAGATGCCAAAGGCCACAGGTTCTCTGAAGATCCCTCACCGACGAGTCGTGCAAATTCAGACTTCAGAGTAGCCATATATGGGCTTAATAAGCAGGAAATCTTTGTCCGAGTGTGTTTCTACGGCTGTCATGACAAAGAACAAAGAACAAAGCAGGGCATCTCGCCCCTTGTACCTCCCGAGAATCGGCACAAGGTATCTTCCCTAGCCTGATATCCATCCCAGAAATGGCGACCCCTTTTTTTCTCCTTTCGAGAGGCTTCCTAAACGGCGAAGGTGGTGGTTAACGGTGTAGACTTTGCTTAATTGCTTTGGTTTGTTTTATAGGTACCCTCGGCTGACATGACCTTGTTTTGGATGCACCAGCAGCCCACTTGGTCCCTCCACTAATTAGACAAACGATCAGTTCACATCATGCGGCGCCACAGGCAGTGATGATGAAATATCTAGTGCAAATTGCGGGTACGATTGTTAGGTACGTGGCTGATGTCAGTTCTTCTTCTCTGGTATCAATGGTAGAGATAGGTTTGAGTGGGATTGTAATGACAGAACACTCCAGTTTCTGAATGAAATATTTTCAATCAAAAAAGAAAAATATTGCGGATACGAGTGCGCGCCGTCAAATCTCCTCTCTGGCTGCCTGCCACCTAGTTCTACCCCAGACAGTGTGCTAATGCAACAGTCATCATCGTCGATGATGTTTCTGAACTCGCAAAAGGATCAAATGGAAGAAATTTTCAGGGGAATGGGTTAATTACGCACCTGAGCTTGTGGATGTTGAAGTGGTCTTCGAGATATCCAGGGTACAGCTCCATCATATCATGCTCTGCTTGATCTCCCTCTGAAATACTGCCCACCTTATATCTACCAGAAGATGGAGAACAAGAACTCAGTTAAGTACCAAAAGCTACTACGTGATTCATTACTAGTACTGAAAGTTATGCGGTTGTCTGGTGCTGCAGGAACATGGCCGGAGGAAGATGTGGTCATTGAAAAATACTCTGAGGAAGAGATACGTTCTTTGAAAAAAAAAACATAGGAAGAAATTCGAGGCGCTTTATTCCGATCGACGAGATATCGAGATTCTCACGAAACTTGGTTGGCACAAAAAAAGAGAGATTCTCACCAAAATATGTATGGTTTAGGAGTGTTATTCCAGACTTATTGGAGGAGCGAATATGGTTTAGTCCTGTACATACCACTGCAGCAATTTGCAGTCCCATTCAGAGTCAGCAGAGCAAGCAAGAAACTAGATAGGGATGACCAAAACTAGACAGCACAGCTATTGGTGTGAAGCTGAAGTTCAGTCTGAGCAGCGAGAGAAAGCATGTCTGTGTTTCAGTCTAGCAAGAACTAGGAGATACACAAGCCATGTGTTTTTCAGGTTGTATTGTGTTGTTTTTTTCCTTGTCATTGAGATAGTAACTCCTACATAAACCTATTCTAAAAAAATAACAAACCAGGAGAAGAATTGTGCTCGATCTTGACTATGAAAAGATGCATACTCGAGGAGCAAACAAAATCAACGAATCAAAGGAAGTTGATAAGATTAGTACCCGGTAGCGGCGGGCTTTTCGTCGACAGAGGATGATGGCCTCCAAAACTGCAGCTACGCAGCCAAGAACTCGAAGGCGAATCACAAGAGAACTCCAGTGGTGTGCTGTAGCTGAGCTTGCAGAGGCAGAGGGCACCAAGTTGGGCAGATGAAGCGATGCAGCGTTATATAAAGAGCCGGCTGTCTTCCCTTGAAAAGGAGTAGCTAGCCAAAGTATAAAGAGGCTCCAGTATCTAATATTATCACCTGGGCCTCATGCTTAGGAAGTTAGGATGCACTACTACTACTAATTATTCTTTCCGTAAACAAGTTGGGCACTTACATAGACGCACACATCATCACCTAACCTAACCAGGGAGAGAGAGAGAGGGCCAGGAAAGTGTGCACATGATTCTGACAGAGGAGAAAGTCACAAAGATGGTAACTTTCAGGTGTAAAAGAAGTAGGTAGCTTTTAAGGATGCGGTTCAGGCGCCCAAACTAAAACACTTGGTTACTCGGATAGATCGACACATTATCAGCTCAATAATTCCAGGTAAATTATGGGACTGAAACTGCCATTGGAAAGGCATGGCATTAAGCGGCGTCCAAGTAAATTATACTTACCACCAAGTATAAAGATGGTTAAAAACTACACCGCATCCACTGTCACTACTGATTAGGCAGAAAGTTGCGCGCAACAAGACTCAGCAGTCAAGGCAACATTTACTCATAGATAGAGTGCTAGTTACAGTGCTGAAGGGACTTGCTTTGGCACAAGAACTCTCAAAGGTTAAACCCCCTTACAAATGACAGTGGTTGGATTGTTACCGACACTGTCACTACTGGTTGGACTGTTACGTACAGCCCACAGATACCATGACAGTGCTAGTTACAGTCTGACAGCACTAAGGTTGCACCGAAGTGTAAACTGAACTTCAACCAGTAATTCGATTCCAATGGAAGTAGTTTGTCCTTTGGGTGGGGTGGTTGCTGATTAAGGCTAGGAGGATTTAAGTAATACTACTCAGCTTGTGTAGGAGCTGCGATGGCCCTATAATGGGGTTTATGTTAGATTCCATGATGCAATCCAGGGACATCATCACCCTCTTGGGAAGGTGCATGGTGGAACTTGCCATTTCTGGGGCATCCTGCTCACCAAACCCCCCAAACCTTCTTGAAAAGAAGCCTGGTAGGGTGCTACATGTCATCGTTCCTAGATGCTCATTTGCCCGTGTTATTGACATCTTTTCTTCAATCATTTGCCTTAACGAGAGTTCGTTCTCAAGAAGAACACGTCATAGCGATTAGTCTTGAGCTTTGTCGTTGATGCTCTGCACTGCATAATTGAGCGGGTAGCCATGACTATCAGATCAACACGAGTGAAGTAGTACCATAAAGCTCGTCTGAATGAAATTACACATCCCTTGAAAATATAATGCCAAACTGCACCCGGTTTTCGCATATCTGGTCCAAATTTTCAATGATTGCCCATATTTTATCTTTCCCGAAAGCAGGAACGAACTACACTGCACAAACACTAACACTCTGAATTAATTAAGGAAACAGAGACGCAGAAGGAACATGTACAGGCGTAAACAAAAACTGTTAATCCTGGTGGGGGCGGGCCTGCACCCAGACCCAGCTCCTACTTCCTTTGGCGAATTGCGTAATAGGAGGAGGAGGCTGGTGCGTGACGACGAAGAATTCCCCTTTGCTAAAGGCGCCAAAAGAAGGGGAACCTTTCAGACGGCCAACCTAAAGATAAGATAAAAGCACTAGCTAGCAAGGATTGATTGATCGATCGATTAGCTAGTGGTGGTGTGTAATTAAGCCCCCAATGATGCTGATGCGGTCTTCCTCGCTGGGCACATATATGGAGCTAAACTAATTCACGCAGAATTTTAGCTTAATGGAAACCGCGGAGGGGGGGCCCTCGCTGATGGCAGCCATTAGTATTTTTCTGAAGCTGTTCGTGGAGGCATATCGCTGTCGATGCATTATTTTTTGGTTGCGTTTTTCGTCTATATGGACGGACGATTCCTTCGTGGCCTCGCCTTCCCTTTTGGCCTCGATCGGTTTTGCGCCCTTCTTTCCGGTCTCCCCTGCCTTTTGATCACTCGCTTTTCGATGTTCATCATGTTTCTGTACGATTACAGGGGAAATCGATGGCCCTTAAGCCCTATGAGGATGAGGATACAGTGCAGGAAGGAAGGACTGTAGATTGTTGATCGGAATACCAAATTAGTTGCCTCATGGATAGCAACCGTGGGTTCTCTCGGCAGCCAGTAACGGAGCAACGGTGGTTCAAAGGGTCCGGCCTACCTTTTATTAGAGCAAATATCACAACCATAAGTTAAAATTGCTTATTTACATGATTTTTTCCTATTTTTTTATTTACATGATTTTTATTTACATGATTTTTATTCAAAGGGTCCTGCCTACCTTTTATTAGAGCCATTATTAAAATTAATGTGATGTCCTTATTTTTTTTATTTACATGATTTTTTTCCTAAATGCGGGAGAATCACCCCGGCCTCCGCATCCAAGAGATGCAAACAACATTTTTATTAGATTATTCACAAACACCTATAAGAGGAATTACAAAGATCATACCGAAGCCACCAAACTAGCGACAACTCGTTGGTCCCACAATACCAATGAAGGGGATGTCCATGAACAGGGCTAACACCATAACATCACACCAACGCGCCTCATCTAAAAAACAAAGGCCTCGACATGTTGCCCAACGACGAGCAAGCGTCACAAGCGGTCCATCACTACAGAAGTCCTTGTCGCTGCCGTCTTCCGCATACGCATCTTCAGGAGAAACTAATGCAATGACCTTGTGAGGTCCACCGTCAATGCCACCATGACGCCAAACAACTCCACCACCCACACGTGCGGACAACATCGAGAACCCTCGGCACCATGCCGCCGAGTCCCGCCATACAACGCACCTTGAAACCACCGGGAGATCTGTCATGTGTAGCACCTACCGAACCAGGCATGGCTGAGCATAGCACCTGGCGGGTAAGCATGACTTGACCTCTCCACCATAGTTTCCATGCAAGACGATGCCGCTCCACCTCTTGCCACAACCATCCAGCAACTGCTCCAAATACGATGCCCCCAAGAGGGAGAGCGAGGCTCAAGGCGCCACCATCGTCTGATCTAGGAACTGGGTCTAGGGTTTCCCACGGAGCAGCGCGAGTGAGTCGACAATAGTTGCATGACGATGCCTCCATCAAGGAAAACGAAGATAACATCGCCATCCTCGACCAAGACCAGAGTTGGTTCGATTTTCAGCAGCGACTATGTCTCTCCATCTCGCAGCCAGGACTCGCCAACGGATCCCAATATCCGCCAAACCAGCTTCGGACCGATCACCCCCGACGGAAAAGATGACCACCACCGCCAACCCTAGGGTCGCTGCCCTAGGTGTCATCATGATGCAGAATAAGACCAGGAGCATCAACAACAAGTCCGCCAATGAAGAACTGGACGAGAGGACGCATGAGAACCTGCTCCGTCAAAGCTTTTGCCCAGATCGAGACGCCTCCCCTTCGTGCCCTTCTGAGTCGCCGCTGCAACTACAGATCCATCGTCGAGATCTAGCCGTCGCTGGCCGGCCATCGCCACCGAAGTTCATGCGAGATCGGCTGCCACAACCTGTAGTCACTCGACGCGCGAGGGAGTGACCGCCATCGCTATGGCAAGCTTCCCTCGCAGCACCACACGGGGACGAGATAGGTTACGGGCCCAACTCTTGATTTACATGATGGCAAGCTTGATTTGTATAGAATTAATTTTGGCATGATTATTTTACTCCAGAAAACTCTTGATACTTTTGTGATTTCCAAATATAGGCCCAACCGATCTTTTGCAAGTATTGTATAAGTTGATTACTAAAGTTGTCACTATTAGGGTTGAACCTTATATGGATAAGTTGATTTCTAGCTATCAAACTGCTTTTATTAAATGTAGAAATATTATGTATGGTGTAATGTATTTGCATGAAATCCTTCATGAATCTAAAAGGAAAACAACAACAAGGGCTGGTCTTGAAGCTTGATTTTGGAAAAGCGCATGATAAGGTGGAATTACTTGTTAAAATGTGTTACCTAGAAAGGGTTTAGTGATTTCTCGTGCAAGTTGGTGGAGGTGATAGTAAAAAATGGGACTCTACATGTCAAAATAAATAACGGTAGAGGCATGAATTTTGGCAGTCATAGAGGGTGAAACAAGGAGACCCTTTCTCACCCTTCCTCTTTAACTTGACTGGTGAAGGCTTGGCCAAATGATTTTTCAAGATAAAAATAACAAATTATTGTCAGGTCCTGTACCTCAACTTATTGAGAATGGGGTTGCAATACTCGAGTATGTTGATGATACGATCTTGTTAGTTCGGGATGATTTGGAACACATTATTCATCTCAAATTAATCCTATACATGTTTGAGGCAATGTCTAGGCTTAAAATCCAACTTCAATAAAAGTGAACTCGACATGGTTACTATTGTTAATGAGAAAGGCATGAGGTATTCCGACATATTTGGATGTCAGTTGAGTTGTTGGCCCATAAAGTATCTCGGAGTTCCTGTTTGTGGCTCTAGACTTCATGTGGAATATTCAGCTCTCGTATTTGAAAAATTAAAGAAAAAACTTGATGGATGAGTAGGTAACTCCTCTTCGTTTAGAGGCAGATATACTCTAACTCGAACCTCTCTAAGTAGATTTCTCATTTATCAGTTGTTTATGTATTTGATGGCTGACTACAACTTGGAAAGCTTCACTAAAATCATCATAAAGTTCTTTTGGGAGGGGACTCAAAATAAGAAGAAATACTATCTTGTGAAATGGGCCATTATCTATAGACCTAGAAAAAATGTGGATTGGGTATTAAGAATCCGAAACTCTTTAATATATGTCTGATGTGTAAGTGCCGGTGAAACTTGGAGAGTGAGTAGGGGCTATGGCAGAGACTTGTGAAAGCAAAGTATGAAATCACTCATGGGGCTTGGAGGATTAACAAAAAAAAAACTGATTCTGTAGCCTAAAGGATTTGCTAAAAATCAGTCAGATATATTTGGATGGAAGAACTATGTGCATTGGTGGTGGAAATGAAACTAATTTCTGGCATGACCAATGTTGTGGGAATTTCTCCCTTTGTGGAAAATTTAAATCCTTCTATGAAATCTGTAACCAACAAATTGGTACTGTAAGAGAGATGCATGGTATGGGGTGGAACCTCTTCTTTAGGCGTTGACTGCTGACTTACTCCCAGTTACAAAATTAATGGCATAAGCATAGGAATCTACTCATGACTGTGGCACTAAATGATTTTTCTGATAAACCAAAATGAAAATCCTCAAAATCTAGGAAATTCAGTGTCAAATCTCTTTATCACAGACTATCTGACTCTAAACCTAATAGATCTTTTAAACATATGTGGAAAGCAAAAAATCCCTTAAAAATTAAAACCTGGCTTTGGCTTATTTGGCGTAATGCAATTTTAACAAAAGTCAACATGAAAAGAAGGAATTAAGTGGGTAGTTTTGTGTGTCGTTTAGGCCTAGCAGATGAGACTATTAATCATATTTTCTTTGCCCGCCCCTCTACAATATATATGTAGAGTATGATTTATAAAGTTATTGGTGCTAGAACCAGACCAACTTGCTTTACGAAGTACTTTTGGTGGATTGCAAAAATTCTTCTATTTGTCCCTAATATGCATATTGTTTGTATTGTTGCTTCGTGTTGGTCTCTTTGAAGGACATTGTGCTTATTTCGAAAGAAAATTGATCCCATCCCCTCTGGGATGGGTATGTGATATGAGGTAAACGTATCTATAATTTTTTATGTTTCATGCTTGTTTAGTATCAACTTTGCTTTGCTTTGTCTACACTTTGAGGTATTTTTATACATTTTCTGGAACTAACCTGTTGACAAGATGTCACAGTGCCAGTTGCCTGTTTTCTGCTGTTTTTGGTTTCAGAAAGCTAAAAAATGAATATTCTCGAAATTGTACGAGACAAAATCCAAAGTTCATATTTTTTCCTGAACGATACGGAAAATCGAAGACAAGACGGAGGAGGACACCAGGGTGGCCACACCCTAGGTGAGCACGGGTCCCACCCTGGCCACGCCCACAGGGGGTGTGGGCCCCCTGGCCCTCCACCGACCTTGCCTCCTGCGCCTATAAGAAGCCCCGAAGAGAAAACCCTAAATAATCCATCATACTTTCAGAAAAAACTCCATAGCGCCGCCGCCACCGAAAGGGAGATTCGGGAGACAGAAAGTCTCTGTTTCGGCACCCTGCCGGGAAGGGGAAGTGCCCCCGGAGCCATCTCCATCGCCATCTTCATCATCGTTGCTGATTCCATGAAAAGGAGGGAGTAGTTCTTCCTCGAGGCTAAGGGCTCTACCGATAGCTATGTGTTCATCTCTCTCTCTATGCATGATCTTGTTGTGGTCATGAGCTTTGTAATCAAGTAGATCTACCTTGTTACTCAAGTGCCTCAATAGATATCTGCTCTCCCCATGTGTGTGAAAGTGACAGCGTGCACGCCATGGTGGCACTTAGGTTTGAGTCTACATAAATACTCTTTGTGCTTTAATAGATCTATGCTTTTCCCCACGTGTGTGAAAGTGACAGCGTGCATATCGTGTGTGGCACTTTGGCTAGATTGAATATTTATTATGAGTTATATTTGGAGTTGGATGTCTTTATGAAATTGTGGTGTTTGTTGGAACCATCTTGTGCTCAAGGTGACAGTATGGGGTTATCTAGATTGGAAAAGGCGGACTTTGAGGTGTGCTGTTATAGCCCTACCATGGATTAGAGTGTCCAACCAGAGAGTAGTTAAGAATAGTATCATGAAGAGATGATATTTATATGAGAGAGTGTTCACTAGTGAAAGTATAATCCCTAGGCCTTGTTTTTAAACATTGACACCGTTTGCATCTAGATTTGTTGCATGTTTGCTTGCTTTAGTCTTTACCTCCATGTAAAGCTCCATCAAAGTATTTTCTGGCACTCACACATGTTCTCCCACGTCAACAACAAGTCAGAAGCTATTTTCTGGCACTGTTACCACTTGTATTTCACTATCTCTTCGCCGAACTAGTGCACCTATACACCTGGCAAGTGTATTGGGTGTGTTGGGGACACAAGAACTTCTTGTATCTTGATTGCAGGGTTGCTTGAGAGGGAATACCTTTGACCACTTCCTCCCTGAGTTCGATAAACCTTGGGTGATCCACTTAAGGGAAATTTGCTGTTGTTTGATACGTTGGAAACGTATCTATAATTTTTGATGCTCCATGCTTGTTTAGTATCTACTTTGCTTTACTTGTCTACACTTTGAGGTGCTTTTTACATGTTTTATGGTACTAACCTATTAACAAGTTGCAACAGTGCTAGATGCCTATTTCTGTTGTTTTTGGTTTCAGAAAAGTTAGTAAAGAAATATTCTCGGAATTGGACGGGACGAACGTCAAAGTCAATAACTTTCCGTGGGGAACAAGGAGTCCAGAGGGGAGACGGAGAAGCGGGCCAGGGAGGCCAACCCCCCAGGCACGGGGTCAGGTGGACCCACGCCTGGGTAGGGTTTGCCTACCCTGGTCGCTTCCCGGACTCCCCCTTCGCCTATAAGAAGCCCCCGATGCAGAAACTCTCGGTGCCCGATCAGAAATCCACGAAACCGTCTGTAGCCGCCGCCACCATCGTCCCTAGATCGGGGGATATGAAGATCTTCCCGGCACCCTGTCGGAGGGGAGATCATCTGGAGGCCTTCTCTTCGGTATGATTCGTGAGTAGTTCCACCTTGGACTATTGGTCCACGTAGTAGCTAGATGGTTGTATCTCCTCCTTTGTGCTTTCATGTATAGATCCTGTGAGCTCCGTTTATGATCAAGATCTAATCTATTTTTAATCATGCATGTTGTGTTTACGGGGATCCGATGGATATTGAGATTATTATGTTGGTTTGATTAATGGTTCTATCTTTATGATTCTATCATGTATGTGTTGTTTGTGATCTTGCATGCTCTCCGTTGCTAGTGGTTATCTTGGCCAAGTAGTTGCTAGTGACTCCAAGAGGGAGTATTTATGCTCGATAGTGGGTTCATGCCTCTAGTTTCCAAGGGAAGTGATAGAAATCTCTTCGGTTGTAGATGTGTTGTTGCTACTAGGGATAAAACAATGATCCCTTGTTCATGGAACATGTGGATTGTTTACCCTACACACTTTGCTTAAAGCAGCTATCCGTTTCTTGCAACTTAATACTAGAGGGGGTTCGGATGATAACCTGAAAGTGGACTTCTAGTCATAGATGTAGTTGGATTACGGTCTATGTATAATGCTGTATTGCCCAATCAACTCCATAGGATCTTGCTAGCTAGTAATTGTATTGTTATGCCTTGCTCAGTTCCTGTCAATTGCCCCGCTGTAATTTGTTTACCCTTCATGTCATGTTGTTTATTTAAGGAGAGCACCTCTAGTGAACTATGGACCCCGGTCCAATCTTTACCATTGATACATCTTCCACTATTACTTGTTTACTTGTTGCAAACCATTACCTTGCACACCATATGTTTAATACTTTGTTACAGCAAGCCGGTGAGCTTGACAACCTCACTGATTCATTGGGGCAAAGTCTTGAGTTTGTGTTGTGCAGGTCTCCACGTTGCCAGTAGGGCTGGACTATCGAGCAGCTCGACTCGTTAAGGCTCGGCTCGTTAAGGCTCACGCTCATTAAGGCTCGGATCATTAAACTCGTTAAGGATAACGAGCAAAAAGTAAAGCTCGGCTCAGTTCGTTAGATGTTATCGAGCACTCACGAGCTGCTCGTTAAGAAAATGCATAGACAAAGACATACCGATAATTAAAAACAACAATTATAACCACATATATACTTGTATTAAAATACGACAGATAATTATCGATAGCAGTGCTTGGATGGCATATTACGCTTATCCACGTGAATTGGTGTGAGTAGGGAGGCCTGGAACGGACGAGAAGGACTCTAGCCGGCAGGGCTCAGTCGGTGCCGTGGTCAGCAGATCTAGATCGAGAAGGTGGAAATGGGGTATTTCTCAATGGCCCAGTTGTTTGTCTTAGATGGGATGCCGCCTTGCCGGATTAGACATTTAGCAACATAAGTGGGCCATACCTTGGTTGTTACCGAGCTTAACGAGTAGCTCACGAACATCGTTAACTCGATCATTTAGCTCATTAAGGATATCGAGCAAAAATTGCAGCTCGGCTCAAATCGTTAAGGAAACGAGTCGATCTCGAACGAGCCGAGCAAACGAGTGCTCGTTAAACTCGTCGAGTTTCAAGTTTTATGTACAACCCTAGTTGCCAGTAACACCTATGTGATGTTTTCTTCCTCCTTCTGGTTCGATAACATCGGTCTCTACTGAGGGAAACTTGTTGCTATGCTCCATCACACCTTGCTCTTGGGGTTCCAACGAAGTGCTCCATATCAACACTTGGTGCACGCATCACTGTTCTATAAACCTCTACACTTGGAGGCCCAACAACTGTCTACAAGAATAGAAGTGTGTAGACATCAAGTTATTTTCTGGCGCCGTTGTCGGGGAGGTAAGGTGAAAGGTACTCACATCCTCCGGTGTGAGTGCTCGAAGTTATTTCCTTTAGATTCTGCAATTTTGTCTTTTTGTTTCTTATTTTCACTAGTTAGGATTAATGGAAAACAACAAAAAAATTAGAGAGCTTTATAGTATCTATCTTGAGTTAGGACATGAAGTGTTTGAAGAGAAAATTAAAAAACCTATGGAGCTTTATTTGCATGCTAATAGCAATGTTATTAGTATGAATTCTTTGGACACCATTATTGCTAATGCTATGGAAAAGTCTAAGCTTGGGGAAGCTAGTTTTTATGAAAATGATCTTTTTAGTTCCCCAGCTTTGGAAGATAGCTATTCTATTGCTTATGATGATACGAAACCTCTAATTTATGATGATTACAATGATGAATATGATATTTTCAGTCCACCTACTATTGAGGAGAAAATTAATTATGATTAATTGATTATAATATGCCTCCTATATTTGATGATTATGGTGATGAGAATAATAATGATAGCTATTTTATTGAATTTGCTCCCACTATAATCAATAAGAATGCCTTTGCTTATGTGGAGAATAATAATCATTTTATGCATGTGGCTCATGATAAGAATGTTTTATGTGATAGTTATATTTTTAATTTTATTCATGATGATACTGAAAGTTATTATGAGAGAGGTAACATGGTTTTATGCATCTCAATAATATTAAGTTTCCCCTCTTTATGTTGAAAGTCTTGAAGTTGCACTTGTTTTGCTTTCCTATGCTTGGTGTTTCGTGCTTTCATAACTTGTTTATTTACAATATTCCTATGCATAGGAAGTGGGTTAGACTTAAATGTGTTTTGAATTTGGTTCTTGATGCTCTCTGTTACTTCAATTCAAATTTCTTGTGTGAGCATCTTCTCAAACTATTGTGCCTAACTTAAAGGCGTTAAAGAAAAGTATTTGTTGGAAGATAACCCAAGAGTTTTCTTGAGTCGAAGTTATTAATTCTGTAATGACCTCTCCTTATCCTTTTTGTTTACTTTTTTGTGCCAAGAATGACCTCTAATGAGAGGGAAGTAAGATTTAGGGAGTTGCTGTCCTGAAACAGATTTTTATCCTCCACCATAAAAATTCTTGAGGAGTCTCTGTAACTCAAATTGAGCTCAAAATTTACGAATAAATCCCCCCTTATGTTAGCTAACTTTCGTTAGTTCAACACTTTCTGATTTGAGAAACAGAAGGTCTTTGAAAAAATCAGTTTCTACATATTGGTCTGTTTTGACAGATTTCCGCCATTATTTGCATTTGCTTCTTATTGATTTCGTTTTGGGTTATTTTTGGGAAATTAAGATTTTTGAGGGAATTGATACAGTATCTTGTGTTTTTAGTGAAAGTTTTTCTGTTTTAAAACTAAACCCCAAGGGTCTAATATCTTTTGAATACACTAATGTTGCTAATGAAGATTGTGTGAAGTTTTGTATGAAGGAAAATTTTCAGGTGTAGAGAGAGAATGATGTAATGATATGAAGAATGGAGAAAATCTCAAGCTTGGGATGCCACACCATGTCACCCCAAGAAATATTCAAGAGGTACAAGCGTCAAAGCTTGGGGATACCCAAGGCATCCCCTTCTTCATCAATAAAAAGCTCAGGTCTTTCTAGACACTTCGTTTTTATTGCTTCATGCACTATTGTGTTATTCTTGGAGCATCTTTGTTTTTGTTTTTAGTTTTTGTTTGTTTAGTTTGCTTGAGTAAGTTTGTTGGATCACAACACACTTCTTTTGGAGAGAGACACACTCTGTTTTCATTGCCTAGAACACTCTAGTTTTCATTCTTATTGTTTTGTGAGTGTTCTCCTTTGCTAGCGCCGCGTTTAGCATTAGTTTTCTTGTGCTTTCATCTTAGAAATTTTTAGTTCTTCTTTGTGGATTTGTGATACATGCTCACTAGGCTTTATTGATTATTATCTTTATGAGTTGTTTCAAATAAGTCGATTGGCGTGGGAAAAGAGTAGGAAGTTTCATGCTTATAGTGGTACAAAAGGGAACTTGTTTTGATTGTGACTTAGACTTTATTATGTCATGCTAGATGTTGTTTTGACCTTATGCTTAGTGATTATTGTTGTATCATGACTTGTTCCAAACAATTGAGATTGCTTAATGTGCCTTGAAAGAATCATGCGTTGTTTTAGCATACAAAAGCATAGTATTGTGGTATTCTCCTTTGATGCTTTGTTTGGGTTGACTTGACACATGCTCACACCATGTTATGACTATAAACAAGTCACCATAGCCTCTATGTGAAGGGTTTTGCAGCATAGTAAATCAAAAAAAATCTACGAATGCCAACAAGAAAGCCAAGATCTAATCTAGGAGATGTAATCAACGAGAGAGATAGATGAGATCTTCATACCCTTGAAGAAATCGCACAGCGGAAACGTTCAACAGAACATGGTTGATGTAGTCTAGCCGTCTCCTCCTCGCGATATGATCTGATCCTATGCCGCAAGTGGCGGCGCCTCCGAGAGATGCACACGTACGGTGCTGCGACGTCTCCTCTTTCCTTGGTCTAGCAAGTATGGTGGAGAGATAGATTGGATCTGCAGCACGACGGCGTGGTGCTAATGGTGGAGAGTTTCTGCGGCTACGCGCAGTCGGGAGAGAGAGAGAGGTGGAGGGGCAGCAGGACGACGACTAGGGTTGGAAGAGTGGGAGAGGGGGAGGGTGCACCCCTGCCCTCCTTATATAGGGGGGTGCCGGCCCCCTTGGCCCCTCCTCCAAGCCCTAGGGCGGCGGCCCCAAGGGTGGAGTGGGGGGGCAAGTTTCCCCCTTCCTTCTAGAAGGCTCCCCTAGGGTTTCCCCTAGGGCTGGCCGGCTGGGCCTTGGGGGCCTTGTGCCCCTGGCCCAAAGTGGCCTTCCCCTTAGGCCCACGCAGGCCTCCGACAAGTGGGCCCATGTTGGTCCCACTCCAGAACCTTCTAGAACCTTCCGGTATAATACCGATAAACTCCGAAACGATTCCGAAATCCAAAAACTGCTTTCCTTTATATGAATCTTATTCTTCGGACCATTCCGGAACCTCTCGTGATGTCCTGGATCTCATCCGAGACTCCGAACAAAAACTCATAAACCAATTATACATTCTATCCTAGCGTCGATGCACGTTAAGTGTGTGACCCTACGGGTTCGAGAATATGCAGACATGATCTTCTATCAATAATCAACAGCGGGGTCTGGAAACCCATATTAACTCCCACATATTCATCGATGATCATATCAGATGAACCACAATGCCAGGATTCAATTAATCCCATATATGTATTCCCTTTGTCACACGATATTTTACTTGCCCGAGATTCGATCGTTGGTATCGGCATACCTAGTTCAATCTCGTTCATAGCAAGTACTTTACTCGTTCTGTAATCCGATATCACTTTGTGATTAACTCCTTAACCACGTGCTTACAAGCGGTGCTGATATCGATTACCGAGTGGGCCCAAAGTATATCTCTCCGACTCAGGAGGGACAAATTCCATCTCGATACATACAACCCAACAAGTACTTTTCGATCACCTGAGAGACACCTTTATGATCACCCTCACATAGGATGACGTTTGATGACCTCAAAGCTTTGTTCCGATACCAGGGAATTGTATTATCTCATGGTCTAAGGAATACAATACTTGACATAAGAAAAAGCTTCGCAAAGTTGAACACGATGACACGATCTAATTACTCTGCTTAATTTGGGTTTGTCCATCATATCATTCTCCTAATGACATGATCTCATTATTAATCGACAACTCATGTCTATGGTTAGGAAACTTTAACCATCATTAATCAATGAGCTAGTCCATAGAGGCGTACTAGGGACACAGTGTTGTTCATAAACCACACAAGTATCAAAGTTTCCGCTTAATACAATTCTAGCATGGAATATAAACTTTATCATGAACAAGAATTATAATAATAACATCTTTATTATTGCCTCTAGGGCATAATTCCAACAGTCTCCCACTTGCACTAGAGTCAATAATCTAGTTTACATCTGGCAACAATCTAACACCCATGGCATTAAGGTGCTGTTCATGTTTTGCTCGTGGAAGAGGTTTAGTCAACAGATCTGCAACATTCATATCCGTATGTACTTTGCTAATCTTCAGATCTCCATCTGCTATATAATCTCGAATTATATGAAAACGGCGGTTGATGTGCTTGGTGTTTGGATGATATCTCGGTTCCTTAGCCAGTGCTATGGCGCCAGTGTTGTCGCACAATATCTCCATTGGGTCCAAGGCATTTGGAACCACACAAAGCTCAGTGATGAAGTTCCTGATCCAAACTCCTTCACTTGACGCTTCTGAATCAGCCATGTACTCCGCTTCTGTTGTAGATCCCGCGATCACACTTTGCTTATAGCTTCTCCAGCTCATAGCTCCACCATTCAAAATATAAACTTATCCTGTCTGAGATTTAGAATCATCCAGGTCGGTGTCGAAACTAGCATCGACGTAACCTTATACGACGAGCTGCTCATCACCTCCATAGACCAAGAACATTTCTTTAGTCCTATTTAAATACTTTAGGATGTTCTTTACAGCTGTCCAGTGTTCCACTCCTGGATCACTTTGGTATCCGCTCGTCAAACTAAGAGCATTGGACACATCCGGTCTAGTACATAGCATGGCATACATGATAGAACCTATGGCCGAGGCATATGGCACTTTGCTCATAGTATCTCTATCATTTACCGTAGCTGGACACTGAGCCTTGCTCAATATCTTACCTGACAACATGGGCAATGACCCTTTATTTGCTTTATCCATTATGAACCTTTTCAGAACTTTGTCTAGATATGTACTTTGGCTTAAAGCTATTAGGTGTCTTTGTCTATCTCTATAGATTTTCATGCCTAATATATAAGCAGCTTCTCCTAGGTCTTTCATTGAAAAACATTTATTCAAATAACTCTTCACATCGTTAAGCATACCAATGTCATTTCCAATAATCAATATGTCATCCACATATAGTACTAAAAATGTCAGTGAGCTCCCACTCACTTTCTTGTAGATGCAAGATTCGTAGCAATTTGGAACAAATCCAAAGCTCTTGATCACTTGATCAAAACGAAGGTTCCAACTCCGAGATGCTTGCTTTAGTCCATAAATGGAACGCTAAAGTTTGCACACCTTATCAGTATCCTTAGGATCGACAAAACCTTCGGGCTGCATCATATACAACTCTTCATCAATGTTGCCATTGAGGAACGCAGTCTTGACATCCATCTGCCATATTTCATAATCATGAAATGCAACAATTGCTAATAAAATCCGAATGGACTTAAACATCTCTACGGGAGAGAATGGCCTTACGCTCGCTGGGAGGGTCCACCAAAGTCCATACTTGGTTTTCGCTCATGGATCCCAATTCGGATTTCATGGCCTCTAGCCATTTCTCAGAGTCTGGGCTCATCATTGCTTCCTCATAGTTCGCAGGTTCACTGTTGTCTAACAACAAGACGGTAGATACAGGGTTGCCGTACCATTCAGGAGTGGCACGTGACCTTGTCGACCTGCAAAGTTCAGTAGTAGCAATGTTCGAAGTTTCATGATCCTCGTTATTAGCTTCCTCTCTTGTTGGTGCAAACGGCACTGGAACAATTTCAGGTGCTGCGCTACTCTCCAACTCGAGAGAAGGTTCAATAACCTCGTCTAGCTCTACCTTCCTCCCACTCACTTCTTTCGAGAGAAACTCCTTCTCAAGAAAGGATCCGTTCTTTGCAACAAACACTTTGCCTTCGGATCTGTGGTAGAAGGTATACCCAATCGTTTCCTTAGGGTATCCTATGAAGACGCATTTCTCCGCTTTGGGTTCGAGCTTGTCCGGCATCAACTTCTTGACGTAAGCTTCGCATCCCCAAACTTTAAGAAACGACAACTTAGGTTTAGCACCAAACCATAGTTCATACGGTGTCGTCTCAACGGATTTAGATGGTGCCCTATTTAAAGTGAATGCAGCGGTTTCTAATGCATAACCCCAAAATGATAATGTAAGAGACATCATTGATCGCACCATATCTAATAGAGTTCGATTCCGGCGTTCAGACACACCATTGCGCTGTGGTGTTCCGGGTGGCGTGAGTTGCGAAACGATTCTGCTTGCTTTAAGATGCGTGAGAAAATCATAACTCAAATATTCACCTCCAAGATCAGATCGTAGAAATTTAATTTTCCTGTTACGATGGTTTTCCACTTCGTTCTGAAATTCTTTGAACTTTTCAAACATTTCAGATTTATGTTTCATTAATAGTTATACCCATATCTACTTAAGTCATCAGTAAAAGTGAGAAAATAGCGATATCCACCGCGCGTCGAAACACTCATTGGTCCGCATACATCGGTTTGTATGATTTCCAATAGGTCCGTTGCTCGCTCCATTATTTCGGAGAAAGGGGTTTTGATCATCTTGCCCATTAGGCACGGCTCGCACGTGTCAAATGATTCAAAATCAAGAGACTCCAAAAGTCCATCAGAATGGAGTTTGGAGTTTCTTCATGCGTTTTACACCAATATGACCTAGACGACAGTGCCACAAATAAGTTGGATTATCACTATCTACTTTGCATCTCTTAGCCTCAATGTTATGGATGTGCGTTTCATTACTTTCGAGATTCAGAAGAAATAAACCATTCACAACAGGTGCATGACCATAAAAGATGTCATTCATATAAATAGAACAACAATTATTCTCCGATTTAAATGAATAACCGTCTTGCAATAAACATGATCCAGATATGATGTTCATGCTCAACGCATGCACATAATAACACTTATTAAGGTTTAAAACTAATCCCGAAGGTAAAACTAAGGAGAGCGTGCCGACGGCCATCACATCAACTTTTGATCCATTGCCAACGCGCATCGTCACCTCATCCCTTGCTAGCCGCCATCTATTCCGTAGCTCTGTTTGAAAGTTACAAATGTTAGCAATGAACCAAGATTATATACCCAGGCACTACAAGCGCTAGTAAGATAAACATCAATAACATGTATATCAAATATACCTTTAATGGTGCGGACTTCTTGTCCGCTAAGTACTTGGACGATTGCGCTTTCGATGACCCTTGTCCTTGCAATAGAAGCACTCGATTGTCCGGCTTAGGTCGGACTTGAGCTTCTTCTCGGCGAGGGCAGCGCTTACGCTGCCTTTCTTGAAGGATTTCTTTGCACCCTTACCTTTCTTAAAGCTAGGGGTCTTGTTGACCATCAACACATGATTATCTTTCTTGATATCCACCTCCGCAGATTTCAGCTTAGCGAAGAGCTCAGTGATCGTATCAGTGGAACCAGTTTGATTGTGAGTAACTACAAAACCTTTGTAGCTAGGAGGGAGTGATTGCAGAACTCTGTCAATCTTGAGCTCTTCTGGAATCTTGCAGTCCAGTTGCTCAAGACGTTGAGTGTAGCCCGACATCTTAATGGCGTGCTCACTAACGGAACTCCCTTCCTCCATCTTGCAGTTAAAGAACTTCTCCGAGATCTCATATCTCTCAGAACGGGCCTGAGTCTGAAACATGGTTTTAAGTTTCTCAAGTATCTCAAAGGGCCCGACGAACTCCTCAAAACGATTTTGAAGGTCCGGTTCCATAGCAAACAACATGGTACTCTTAATCACTCCATAATCATCTTTGCATAACTAATAAACAACTTTTTCATCAGCGGTACATCGATGTGAGGCGTCACCTAGCGCTTTCTCTAGTACATAGTCCTTTTGTCCGCCAGCGAGAATGACTCTCAGATTGCGGAACCAGTTGGTGAAGTTAGACCCATTGTTCTTAAGCTTTTCTTTCTCAGCAAAAACGTTGAAGTTGAAGTTGGACTTAGCCATTTGATCTACAAAATTTGCAAATACAATTTAGACTATGTTCATGATAACTAGTTCAACTTAATCAAATTACTAGATGAACTCCCACTAAATTCAACATCCCTCAAGTTGTTTAGTGAACATGATCCAAATTCACCACACCCGATCCGATCTTCACGAGAAGAGATGTGGTTTCAATGGTGGACAACAAAGTGTCGATCATATCATTCATATGACTTATGTTTAACCTTTCGGTCCGTGTGTTCTGAGGCCATGTCTGTACATGCTAGGCTCGTCAAGTCAAACCCAAGTATTTCCGCGTATGCAAAACTGGCCTGCACCCATTGTATGTGAACGTAGAGTTTATAGCACCCGATCATCACGAGGTGCTTGAACACGACGAACTTTCGCAACAGTGCATACATGGGGAGAACACAATTTTATCTTGATCTTTAAGTGAGGAATCATCTTATAATGCTACTGTCACGATCTAAGCATAATAAGATACATAAAAGGATAAACATCACATGCATATAATTTTATGTGACATGGTATAGCCAATCTCCGCACAATGATCTCCATCTTGTGCGCGCCAGCATGATCTCCATCACTCCACCATGATTGCCTCCACCACGAATAGCAACTACAACTATTGCTAACTACTTAGTGATAAAGTAAAGTTATTACATGACGTATAAGAAGTTGACACGCAGGTCATACACAATTATAAAGACAACCATATGGCTCCCGCCGGTTGTGAACTCATCGACATGCAAGTCATGAAATATTACAAAACATGATCATTGCATACATCTCAATTCATACACATCATGTCTTGGGCCATACCATATCACAAAACACTCCCTGCAAAAACAAGTTAGACGCCTCTACTTTGTTGTTGCATGTTTTACGTGGCTTATGGGAGTAACAAGCTAAGAACGTTTCTTACCTACGGAAAGCCACAACGGTGATATTATGGTTGCTAACATCTGGTGTAAATCCCATGACTACTATAGTGAGAGAAACTGGCATCCACCAGTCGCATGTGTGGAACAAGCCACACGTCAAGTGCGGAGCCGGTCTCGCGAACGAGGTCGCGTAAAGTTGGCCTGGACCGTTTCGATCTCACTATGCCGCGCCATAAGAAATACACAACAAGAGGTTTGCAACATAAAACATCAACGCCCGCAACAAGCATGTTGTGTTCTACTCGTGAAACACATCTACGCATAGATCTAGCTCTGATACCACTGAAGGGTTTTGCAGCATAGTAAATCAAAAAAATTCTACAGATGCGAACAAGAAAGCCAAGATCTAATCTAGGAGATGCAATCAACGAGATAGATAGATGAGATCTTCATACCCTTGAAGAAATCGCACAGCAGAAACGTTCAAGAAAACATGGTTGATGTAGTCGTACTAGCCGTCTCCTCCTCGCGATCCGATCTGATCCTACGCCGCAAGTGGCGGCGCCTCCGAGAGATGCACACGTACGATGCTGCGACGTCTCCTCCTTCCTTGGTCCAGTAAGTATGTTGGAGAGATAGATTGGATCTGCAGCACGACGGCGTGGTGCTAATGGTGGAGAGTTTCTGCGACAGGGCTTCGCCTACGCGCAGTCGGGAGAGAGAGAGGTGGAGGGGCAGCAGGACGGCGGCTAGGGTTGGAAGAGTGGGAGAGGGGGAGGGTGCGCTCTTGCCCTCCTTATATAGGGGGGGGTGGCCGGCCCCCTTGGCCCCTCCTTCAAGCCCTAGGGAGGTGGCCCCAAGGGTAGAGTGGGGGCAAGTTTCCCCCTTCCTTCTAGAAGGCTCCCCTAGGGTTTCCCCTAGGGCTGGCCGGCTGGGCCTTGGGGGCCTTGTGCCCTTGGCCCAAAGTGGCCAGGGCACTTACCCTTAGGCCCACGCAGGCCTCCGACAAGTGGGCCTATGTTGGTCCCACTCCGGAACCTTCTAGAACCTTCTGGTACAATACCGATAAACTCCGAAACGATTCCGAAATCCAAAAACTGCTTTCCTTTATATGAATCTTATTCTCCGGACCATTCCGGAACCTCTCGTGATGTCCTGGATCTCATCCAAGACTCCGAACAAAAACTCATAAACCAATTATCCATTCTATCCTAGCGTCGATGCACGTTAAGTGTGTGACCCTACGGGTTCGAGAATATGCAGACATGATCTTCTATCAATAATCAACAACGGGGTCTGGAAACCCATATTGACTCCCACATATTCATAGATGATCATATCAGATGAACCACGATGCCAGGATTCAATTAATCCCATATATGTATTCCCTTCGTCACGCGATATTTTACTTGCCCGAGATTCGATCGTTGGTATCGGTATACCTAGTTCAATCTCGTTCATAGCAAGTACTTTACTTGTTCCGTAATCCGATATCACTTTGTGATTAACTCCTTAACCAAGTGCTTGCAAGCGGTGTTGATATCGATTACCGAGTGGGCCCGAAGTATATCTCTCTGACTCGGGAGGGACAAATTCCATCTTGATACATACAACCCAACAAGTACTTTCCGATCACCTGAGAGACACCTTTATGATCACCCTCACATAGGATGACGTTTGATGACCTCAAAGCTTTATTACGATACCAGGGAGTTGTATTATCTCATGGTCTAAGGAATACAATACTTGACATAAGAAAAAGCTTCGCAAAGATGAACACGATGACACGATCTAATTGCTCTGCTTAATTTGGGTCTATCCATCATATCATTCTCCTAATGACATGATCTCATTATTAATCGACAACTCATGTTTATGGTTAGGAAACCTTAACCATCATTAATCAATGAGCTAGTCCATAGAGGCGTACTAGGGACACAGTGTTGTTCATAAACCACACAAGTATCAAAGTTTCCGCTTAATACAATTCTAGCATGGAATATAAAATTTATCATGAACAAGAATTATAATAATAACATCTTTATTATAGCCTCTAGGGCATAATTCCAACACTATGATCATTTAGTCCTTAACTTGTAGTACCACTCTATGCTTTGATTAGTAATGTTTTGTCGCTCTGCATGATTATGGTTATTATCGCTCTCTTAGTTGGTTGCTCCTAGTCTTTTGCTATCCTCCACTTGTATGAGTAAGCTCTACTCATGCTTACAACTCCCAAGAAACCAAGTTATTCCAAAGTGTCCACTATAAATTCCTATGCATGGTGTGTTACACTATTCCAAATATATTCTTGTTTTCAGCTATCTTCCAATTAAAAACTATTTTGTTATGTGAAAACTTAGTGATTAAAGCTCTCACGAAATTGATGGAGCACTTTATATTCTTTGCCCCTAATAAACTTGAACCATTGTGTCATCTATGTTGTATATGCTTGCACTTATACGTTGGAATTAGCAGAACCGTGCTGTCACGAGGATCGTTTTCAACATTGCAGTTGTACTTTGTACTTAGTTGATATCATGCTCTTTTGTCTATGGATGTCACGGGTGTGAAATAAAGAGGGAACTTATAAGTCCATGGAGTTTGTATTTTGTGTTAGAGAAACGCATGGGCCGTTAGCCTAAGCCATGCCTAATCATGATGGAAACTTGCAGCATCACCATAGTGAGCTATCTATGAAGCATCCTCAATAAAAAACTATGCACATAGTAAATAAAAAGATCGCTGAGATGCTCATTGTCTGCTTGCCTTGTCATTTTGGTTATGGGATAGATCATGTACCATGTGCAAGGGGTACCCCGTTGGTGGTTCTCTATGATACGCATGTACTTACTATGACAAGAACTTACAGGTGACTGAAGTTGAGTAGCATGAGGTGTGGCCCTCGTATTCAAGGGACATGAGATTGCCAACTTATACTTTGTCAAGCATATACTTCATAGTTTTTTCACTTTAAATCACTTCAAGATGCTTATGATAGGGGCAATGAGAGCTGAAAGCTAACAAGTACCATAATTTTTGGAAGCTCTTTTTGAGACTTGAAATCCCTGCTTCCCTTTATGAAGGGCCTTTCTTCCACAATTATATTGAGTCTCCACCTTCTATCTTTAGGCACCAGTTAAGAGAGCATAGTTGCCATTCTTAGTTCTATGTGCATTGTCCCAAAACTTATTGATTGCATATTGTTGATATTGCTTGTTCTTGTGCTATTTGTATCTAGTCACTCTTATGAACTTTGAAGGTGTCCTATGCATCTATTTGCTACTCCATGAGGGACAAGCTGAATGACACTATGCTATGTTTTGTGTATGTGAAACAAACAAACGCTTTTCAATGATGTTATTCATGATCTTTTTTGTAACCTTTCATGTTGCATGCATAGTTACTTTGTTTTATTGTTAGAACTTCATCTTTCATGCTCATGTTAGAGTACTTTGATCCCAGCTATCAATGCTTGCAAATGGTTTGATCTTGATTTTGATGGTGCATGTCACCTCAAAATTATTCTTTTTATCACTTATCTACTCGAGGACGAGTAGGAGTTAAGCTTGGGGATGCTTGATACGTCGTAAACGTATATATAATTTTTGATGTTCCATGCTTGTTTAGTATCCACTTTGCTTTGCTTTGTCTACACTTTGAGGTATTTTTATACACTTTCTGTAACTAACCTATTGACAAGATGCCACAGTGTCAGTTGCTTGTTTTCTGCTGTTTTTGGTTTCAGAAAGCTAAAAAATGAATATTCTCGAAATTGGACGGGACAAAAGCCAAAGTTCATATTTTTTCCTAAACGATACGGAAAATCGAAGACGAGATGGAGGAGGACACCAGGGTGGCCACACCCTAGGTGGGTGCGGGTCCCACCCTGGCCGTGCCCACAGGGGGTGTGGGCCCCTGGCACTCCACCGACCTTGCCTCCGGCGCCTATAAGAAGCCCCTAGGGAGAAAACCGTAAATAATCCATCATACTTCTAGAAAAACCTTCGTAGCACCGCAGCCACCAAAAGGGAGATTCGGGGGACAGAAAGTCTCCGTTCCGGCACCCTGTCGGGACGGGGAAGTGCCTCCGGAGCCATCTCCATCAATCTCCATCGCCATCTTCATCACCGATGCTAATTCCCATGATGAGGAGGGAGTAGTTCTTCCTCGAGGCTAAGGGCTCTACCGGTAGCTATGTGTTCATCTCTCTCTCTATGCATGATCTTGTTGTGGTCATGAGCTTTGTAATCAAGTAGATCTACCTTGCTACTCAAGTGCTTCAATAGATCTCTGCTCTCCCCATGTGTGTGAAAGTGACAGCATGCACGCCATGGTGGCACTTAGGTTTTAGTCTACATAAATACTCTTTGTGCTTTAATAGATCTATGATTTTCCCCACGTGTGTGAAAGTGACAGCGTGCATACCGTGTGTGGCACTTTGGCTAGATTGAATATTTGTTATGAGTTATATTTGGAGTTGGATGTCTCTATGAAATTGTGGTGTTTGTTGGAACCATCTAGTACTCAAGGTGATAGTGTGGGGTTATCTAGATTGGAAAACACGGACTTTGAGGTGTGCTGTTACAGCCCTACCATGGATTAGAGTGTCCAACCAGAGAGTACTTAAGAGTAGTATCATGAAGAGAGGATATTTATATGAGAGAGTGTTCACTAGTAAAAGTATGATCCCTAAGCATTGTTTCTAAACATTGAAACACCGTTTGCATCTAGATCTGTTGCATGTTTCCTTGCTTTAGTATTTACCTCCATGTCAAGCTCCATCAAAGTATTTTCTGGCACTCACACACGTTCTCCCACGTCAACAACAAGTCAGAAGCTATTTTTTGGCACCATTACCACTTGTATTTCACTATCTCTTCGCCGAACTAGTGCACCTATACACTTGACAAGTGTATTGGGTGTGTTGGGGATACAAGAGACTTCTTGTATCTTGATTGTAGGATTGCTTGAGAGGGAATACCTTTGACCACTTCCTACCTGAGTTCGATAAACCTTGGGTGATCCACTTAAGGGAAACTTGCTGCTGTTCTATAAACCTCTGCACTTGGAGGCCCAACAACTGTCTACAAGAATAGAAGTGCGTAGACATCAGTATGTTACATGTGTGCCTTTTTGCATATTGGGCAGGTTTACACAATGAGGCAAATAGGCTACAGTAGATGGTTTCTCAAGTGCATGAACTAGCCAGGAGGGCTACAGTTATCAGAGTTGGTAATGGTGAAATGGATGAGGACGTGGACATGACAGGAGATTGTAGCGTTGTGTTTGTTGGTTGAGTGCTCTCAAGCTTGTTTTATAAAATCTCCTGGTGGTTGGTTTGTAATAACTAAAGCTCTTTTAGGAGTATGGTAGGGTTTAAACTTTGGTTGCTTCGCCATTTCGGATAATGTGGGTGGTGTATGGGTGATACCTAGTTATGCTCACTCCTGTTTCGTTATTTTCTCTCTCTTGTTTCTGCTTTCTTACCTAGAGATTGCTTGCTCTATAGGTATATCTTTAATAATGGAACACGATTCCGCTTTGGGGGTCATATGAAAAAAAACATCACAACTACAATTATCGTGGTTCCTAAAAAATTGTTTATCAGAAAACCACACCTACTATTGGCATAAGTTGTTTCGACAAACCTAGATTTTAGGATTCAGTTACATTTAACAAAGTTTTCAACAATTCGGTCCCACTAATCAGGTCCATGTGGCAAAGGTGTGTGGTTCTCTCCATTATTTCTGAAGATCATACCAGGCTTAAACGGAATAGTTTGGAAGTTTTCATTCCTTTCACTTAAGAAAAAATTAGGCAAAAAGAAAATTCAAACCCACTAGTGAAACTGGATTAAGGGCTACTAAAAACCCACTAGTTACAAAATTAGGCAAAAACTAAAAAAAGTTCCAAAATTTGATTAGGCAAAAAAAATTCAAACCCACTAGTTACAGTTGACAAAGTTTTTCATATGTGTTGAAAAGTTCCAAAATTTGATTGATTTTATATTGAAATTTAAAATACTAAAAAAAACCAAATCCACTAGGATAGATGAGAACAAAAAATCAAGGAACTTTTCTAGAATTGTTTTGAAAATGCCGAAACTTTGAAACAGCCGACGAATTGAGCTCAAAACTTGCTAGTCTACTCCCAACATGTAGTTGAATTGTTGGTATGTTTCAAATTCTTTACAATAGTTCATATTATTTTAACTATTTTTTCTATAAGTTAAATGAACATTAAAACTTTCTAGTAGTTTGGTTCAAGTCTAGTAAAAACAAGAGAGAACCTCCTTTGATGACATGTGTAACCTGATTTGTGTGCCAGTGTTTTCATAAATGGTGTCAAGCGAACTAAATCATGTGATTTTAGTTATGTGAAACAACTTAGCTCTCTAATAAAAATTTCTCCTGTGAGGTTTTATGAAAGCCAAGCTCCAATAGTTGTGGTTCCGTGATTTCCTTTCTTTCTTTAGCATGGTCATGCCTACCTACTGATACATCCCAAAAAAAACTATATGAAGCCAAGGGTGGAATGTTTCTCTCTCTATCGAATCCTCTTGTTAAATATCTCATAACATGATTGAAGTATACTTAGTATTTAATTTTATGGCGTCACTCCAAATGGCATGTAAAGTGGTTGATAATACTAATGGGGATATGCCTATCAGGGTATACCCAGAAGGACGATTCCGACTGGCCCAGGCACCTGCGAGTGGGCCTGCAATAATGGCGACTGGATCACGAGCTGGCGTGGGCTCAAGCGACTGGAAGCTGAAGGCCCAGAAGTGTAGATAGACCCAGTCGGATTAGGTTAAACGATTGCTGAAACCTTAACTGATTCGGTTGAGATCTGTAAACCCTAAGGGGGGTGAGTCTATATAAACCTCCCTAAAGGGCGAGCAGAGGATACGTTCCATCATCCGCCCAAGCGACTCGCCGCCTAGCCGCCGAGCTCGCCCATTGTATTTCCACCATAATACAATCTAGCAGGAGTAGATCTTTACCCCCCGGGGGGGCGAACCTGGGTAAATCCTTGTGTCTCCGCCCTCATCTCGCACCGCAGATGGTTGGCCGCCCTTGCCCTATGTTCTACTACTCGCTGCCGATTGCAGCATCTGCCGTGGTCATTCCCACGACAGTGGCGCCCACCGTGGGGCCTGGCCGGTCTGGCTGGTGTTCTGCGGCGAGATCCAATCTGCCCATCAACGAGTCGGTCTCCACCGGCCGCATGATAGCGATCGGCGAGATGCTCCAAATCTTGCCGAGCAGCTACGTCCCGGCGGCGCGACCCGTCACGCACAACATGATCCTGCCGGTTGGCACGATCAGTCTCTTCGTCGTCCTCACCGATGTCATCGTCTCGGAGGACTCGGCTCGCATCCGCGAGTCGCCGCCACGCGACCGACTCTCTGAGAGTCAGGTCCGCACGATCCACCGCCTCGCCTCCGAGTACGACTCAGCCCACAGCGACGTGGCTGAAACCGCCGCGGCCGTGGAAGACGCGGCCCTCAACGCCGACGCCGACTCGGCAACCCCGGCGTCACTCGCCGGATCCATCGTCGCCGCGTCGCCCGCGGGCTCCATCACCCAAGTCTCCAACGTCGGAGACTTCGAGGATCCCTCCATCCTCGGGATCTTTGACTTCGACTCCGGGTCGGAGAACTCCGCCGATCTCCGTGACGGGACCGGTCGCCACGCCGCGACCTACATGGCGACTGGCGCCGACCCACCGGAGGATCCATTATCCACCCCGATCCCTCCCAACGCAACAGCAACGAAGGTCGAGGAACTCCGCCTGAAGCTGGCGGAAGCAGTCCGCAAGGAGCAAGCCGAGCGCGAAAAATTTCGCCTCGGCGGTGATTTGCCAGAGCTGTCGCGCTACCACCAGCAACGAATCAGGTCGCTCCTGAGCCCCACCGTCCAGGGGAGCGCCCTGAACTTCGACGACGACAGTGACCGGCCCGCGCGGCCGAGCGCGCGATCTGCGAGAACGCGCCACCAGGAGGAAGCGCCCGGCCCCCACCAGGGTCGACGGCGAATGGCGCCCCACCTCCACCCAACCGCGCACCCCCCAGGGACCAGCCGCGGATCGTGGTGTCCTCACGGGAGCGAGACGCAAACGGCCTACCACTGTTCTCTACCCCAATGGACAACCTCGTGGCGGGCCGAGCAGCGGCCGACAACATCACGGCCACCGGTGACGGCGCCCTACAGATCCAGTACGTCAAGGCCTGGCGGTCGAGCAACAAAACGCAGGCGTCGACTCACAAGGTCGGATGTACTCGCGTTCATCGGGCAGCAGAGCGGCCTCAAGCGACCGCCCCTTGGCGGCAAACACCCTCAACTACTCGCCACCTGAACCACTGCATCTCCAACACCGACCCGCGAACGCGGCACTCTCCACCAACGACCCCCGGCCGGCGACCAACTTCGTCGCCGCCAACGGTCAGCCCGTCGACGCCCGCACCCACATCATCAACAACTAGAGCTGGCGCGCACGCCAGCCCGACGACCTGCGGCATACCTTAACCAACCGCCGCGACGGCGAGCCGAGGGGATCGCTAAGCCGACTCGGGCCCCGGTGCTTCGGACCGATGATCCAAGGCGAACGATACCCGGCGAACTTCAAAGTGCCGAAGGAAATAGAGAAGTACGAACCCACGTACGATCGCTCCGTGTGGCTGGACACTTACCTCATGGCAATGGGGATCGCCGGCCACACCGATCTACTCGCCGCCCGCTACCTCCCCCTGATGATGGAGGGGGCGTGCAAGCAGTGGATCAACACTCTCCCCGCAGATAGCATTGACTCCTGGGAAGATAAGCGTGACGCCTTCGTCAGGCACTTCGAGGGTTCATACACCCGCACCACCACCATCGAGGACCTGGAACGATGCGTCCAGGGACCTCGTGAGTCGACCCGCAGCTGGGTCCAACGATGGCAAGAACTATGGTACAACGCGGTCGGTATCCACCCAGACATCTCCATCCACTGCTTCAAGACCTCGTGCCGTTACGAGCCCCTGGTCGCCAAGCTCAAACGAGCATACCGCACACTCGACAACATACCGGACCTCCTTGAGATCGCCAAAAGATACACAGAGGAAGACCCAAACCAAGAAACCGACGATGAGTCGGGAGGGCAACGCCGCATGAGCGGCAACGACAACGGACGACGATCCGATCTATGCTACAGCAACACTCGCCTCACCGGCAAGCGCTGCAGTGACGGGCGAGTCGACTTCGTCGCCAACGCTGGGCACGCGCAGCGCGAGCCCAAGAGCTTCCGCCGCGATGGTGGCAACTACAAGGCGAAACCAAGGTTCGACCCCGCGGCCCACCTTAACCAACCTTGTGCATTTCACAGCAGGAAAGGAAAGCCCGCCACGCACACGACCGCCGACTTCCACTCTCTCAAGGAGATCGAGAAGGCCCGGCGAGCGCGGGAAGACACCGACAACAACCCGCCAAACGGTGGAAAATTCGACAGCGTGGTTGGCTCGCTCCACACCTTCACAGGCTTCAACACGAAGCGCGAGAAGAAGGTCATCGCCCGCGCCGTCGCCATCAACGCGGTGGCCCAGGTGGACATTCCCCAGTTCCTCAACTAGTCGGAGCAACCAATCACTTGGAGCCGCCAGGACCACTCGCCGCGCATCGAGTACCCAGGACGAGTCGCCCTGGTAGTCAAACCCAAGGTGGGAGACTACTGGCTCCCCAAGACATTGATGGACGGCGGCAGCTCCATCAACATCCTGTACCTGGACACCTTCAGGCGACTGCGACTCCCGCAGTCGATGGTCGAGATGACCTACACCACGTTCCACGTCATCGTCCCCGGTCGGAAGGCGTACCCGATCGGCAAGGTCACGTTGCCAGTCACCTTCGGCACACCGGCAAACTTCCGCACCGAGCGGATCGTCTTCGAGCTGGTGCCCTTCGACATCCCCTATCACTGCGTCTTGGGGAGCCAGGCGTTCGCCAAGTTCATGGCGGCGCCCCACTACGCGTACAACGCGATGAAGCTCCCCGGACCGCGTGGCGTCATCACCATTCATGGCGACCCCGACATGGCCGCCGAGTGCGAGGCCAAAGGAGCCGAACTCGCCGACGCCGTCATCGCGGCCGAGGCCAACCACGCCGACGAGCTCACCAAATACGCGAGCGGCGTCAACAACGACGACCCCACTATACTCAAGAAGCCCAGCTCGGAGGGCGGCAACACCTCGGCCTTCGAGGCAACGACGCATACCCGCACCGTCGAGCTGGTCCCAGGCGATTCCAGCCAGACGGTGACGATCGGGACGGGCATGAGCCCAGCATAGGAAGGCGCGCTCATCGAGTTCCTCCGTGAGAACAGGGACATATTCGCATGGAAGCCCTCTGACATGCCTGGTGTCCCTAGGGAACTCGCTGAGCACAAACTCAACACCGACCCCAAAGTGCGACCTGTCAAGCAGTCGCTGCGGCCCTTCAATGAAGAGCGCCGCCGAGCCATTGCCGAGGAGGTGCAGCGTCTACTCGCTGCAGGCTTCATCCGGCCAATAAAATACTCCAGGTGGCTGGCAAACCCAGTCCTGGTCAAGAAGAAAAATGGGACCTGGAGGATGTGTATCGATTACACAAACTTAAACAGCGCCTGCCCGAAGGAGCAATTCGTCCTCCCGCGGATCGACCAAATAATCGATTCCACCACGGGCTCAGAGTCGCTATGCTTCCTCGACGCCTACTCTGGGTACAACCAGATTAAAATGGCCGTTGAGGACGAAGAGAAGATGGCGTTCATCACGCCATTCCGAGCCTTCCGCTACACCGCCATGACCTTCGGCCTCAAGAACGCCGAGGCGACCTACCAGCGATGTATGTAGGAGTGCCTTGCGAGCCAAATTGGCCGCAATATCCACGTCTACATCGACGACGTGGTAGTGAAGTCCGCCCGCCAGGGTGACCTACTCGCCGACCTGGCAGAAACATTAGCCAACCTGCGGAAATACAAGATAAAACTCAACCCAGGCAAATGCACCTTTGGTGTACCAGCAGGGCAGCTACTGGGATACGTCGTCTCCAAGCACGGGATCGAGGCGAATCCCACCAAGATCGACACGATCGCTCGACTCGGCAAACCCGAGTGCACGACGACGCCCGAAGCTGGCGGGCGAGTCGCGGCCCTCAGTCGCTTCATCCCCCGATTGGGCGAAAAGGCGATGCCCCTATACCGCCTGATGTGCAAGAACCCCACCTTCCAGTAGGACAAGGAGGCGGACGACGCGCTCCGCGACCTCAAGAAGGTGCTACTCGCAGCACCATTACTCGCCGCCCCTGTCGACAAGGAACCCATGCTGGTCTACGTCGCGGCTTCCGAGCGCGTCGTCAGCGCCGTCATGGTCGTCGAGCGACCAGAGGAAGGAAAGGAACGTCCAGTATAGCGACCCGTGTACTATATCAGCGAGGTCCTCACCGAATCGCGCCAGCGATACCCGCAATACCAGAAACTGGTATACGCGGTCTTCAGTCTGGCAGCGCAATCGCCAGACTACTTCTCCGTGAGCACCCGATAACGGTCGTCTCCTCAGCACCGTTGCAGGACATCATCCGCAACCGTGAGGCGACCGGGCGAGTCGCCAAGTGGGCCGTCGAAATCGGTGTCCACAACATCAAGTACGATCCGCGCAAAGCGATCAAGTCGCAGGCTCTCGCGGACTTCATCGCCGACTGGGAGGAGGCCCAGCAGCCAGAAAAGCTGCCATACCTCCACTACTAGAGTTTACACTTCGACGACTCCAAGAATGCGGACGGTGCAGGAGCAGGGATCGTGCTAACCTCTCCGAAGGGCGACTAGCTACGCTACGTCCTCTGCCTCGATTTCACCCCCTGCACCAACAACATGGCCGAGTACGAGGCACTACTCCACGGCATGCGAGCCGCCAAGGAGATGAATGTCAACCGCCTACGCTGCTACGGAGACTCCGACCTCGTCGCTGGGCAAGTCGCTGGCACCTGCGACGCCGTTTCCCTCACCATGGCGGCATACCGCCAAGCAGTGGACAAGCTGGGCGGACACTTCGCAGGCTATTCCGTCGAGTGGATCGACAGGCGGAAGAACGAGGAGGCCGACGCACTCTCTCGTATCGTCTCGACTCGACTAGCACCACCCGCCGGGGTCTTCCTCGACACCATCACCAAGCCTTCCGTCTCTCCCCCAAGGGAGATCGACATCGGAGTCCCGCTGCAACCAGAGGCAGCCCTGGTCGCACTCATCGCCGAGCCAGAGGACTGGACTACACCGTACATCGCCTACCTGGAGGGAGGCACCTTGCCAGCAGACGAAACAGATGCCCGGATGATAGCACGCCGCTGCAAATCCTTCGTCATCATCGATGGCGAGCTCCACAAGCGCAGCATGACCGGCGTGTTCCAACGCTGCGTCCAACCCGCTGAAGGACGCAAAAATCCTCCACGACATCCACTCCGGCGACTGCGGCCACCATGCCGGCGCCCGCTCTCTGGTCGCAAAGGCTATGCGACATGGCTTCTACTGGCCTACCGCACACGCAGACGCTGTCGACATTGTCCAGCGGTGCGCCGGGTGCCAGAAGTACGCCAACCAGACCCACATACCGAGCTCGGCGCTCAAGACAATCCCTATCACCTGGCCGTTCGCCGTGTGGGGTATGGACATGGTAGGCCCCTTCAAAAAGGCCCCCTCTGGATTCACCCACCTACTGGTCGCAGTCGACAAATTCACAAAATGGGTGGAGGCCAAGCCAGTCCGGAAATGCGACGGGAAGACCGCCACTAAGTTTCTACGCGAGCTCATCTATCGCTACGGGTTCCCAAACATCATCATCACGGACAACGGCACCAACTTCGCCAAAGGAGCCATGGCCGAGTTCTGCGAGGAACATCACATCTGACTCGACCTCGCCTCAGTCGCTCACCCGGAGTCCAACGGCCAGGCGGAGCGAGCCAACCAGAGCATCCTCCACGGCCTGAAGCCACAGCTCCAAGTACCACTCGAGTGCACCGCCGGGTGCTGGGTCGAGGAGCTACCCTCCGTCATCTGGGGCATCCGCACCTCCGTCAACAGGTCGACAGGCTTCACCCCATTTTTCATGGTGTATGGGGCCGAGGCAGTCATGCCCACCGACCTAGAACACGACTCGCCCAGGGTCGTCCACTACACGGAGGCCGCAAACGAACTCGCACGCCAGGATGGAGTCGACCAACTCGAGGCATGCGACCTCGCCCGCTCCCGCGCCGCCATCTACCAACAAGGTCTCTGCCGCTACCGTAGCCGGCGAGTAAGGACTCGCATGTTCCAGGAAGGCGATCTGGTGCTACGCCTCATCCAGGACAAGAAGGGCATGCACAAACTATCCCCCCCATGGGAGGGACCATTCGCCATCGGGCGAGTCCTCGGCAACGACGCCTACTACCTCACCGACGTCCGAGGAGACGGGAAACTCGACGTCAAGCGACCGTGGAATGTAAACTTACTACGGAAATTCTACTCCTAGAATTCCATACATGTACTCTCCACCTGCTATGAAATAAAACAAATTGGTTACCGCAAATTGCGTGTACTCTCCGTGCCATGTGACACTCGCACTCGTAATAACAGCGTCAAGCTAACCGCAGAAGTCAACCTCTGGTACAACGACCAACACGGCCAAGTAGTGCGTTCCGAGTGCACTAGGTTACCCCAGGACTCGTTACGTCCACGAAAAACGCCAACCCGGAGCACCATTGGAGTCGCCTAGCTCGATTGGCTCAACGAGCCAAGACAACTTCCTTTGTTCCTCACAACGACCAAGGTCCTCCGCACCCTCGGCACCGCGACTCGAATGGCCAAGTACCATGCTCGGGGACTGACGACCAGTCGAGTACGAGCGACTAGGGAAAAACGCTAAGTATGAGAGCACGCCCAGGACTCGCCATGCGACTGACCCTACGGGTCAGGCAGGAGTGACAAACTTCCTCTAACGCGCTCAGTCCTCACCCACCCTGGAGCTGCGACTAGAACCACCAAGTACCACACTCGGGGACTCGGCCACCCGACCTCGTTCGCGCAAGGGAAAACGGTCAAATAAAGAGCACTCACGGGAGTCGCCCTGCGACTGGCTCTCCGAGCTCGGGCGAGTCGACCTCAATAACAAAACAACTGACAAAACATTCAAAACCACAAACAAATAACAAACAAGGTAAACCCCATAAAAAGGGCGGACGCGCTCGGGGACTCGTCTAATAAGCAATCAAAATTACGAAACAATTCACAAAATAATACGAAGTTTCATTACAACAGAACAACGTCGTTCCAAAATACAAGTTAAGTCCAATGGCCAATCGCTACTAACGCCCCAGGGCACAGTGTTTCTACTCCGCATGTTTCGACGGCGACTCGCCGCCACCCCTACGGTTGCGAATGAAGGGCGTGTACGGGTTCGACGGATACGTCGTCAACTCACCCACCATCGCCGCACGGAAGGGCTGCTCGACCTTGAAGTCCCGATGCGGCGGCTCAGGATCATTGGGGGCGACAGTCGTCTCCTGATAGGGGAGGAGGTCGCCCATCGCCCAGACGCGGTCGGAGTACACCGCGGCCCGGTCCGTCAGCTTCAGCACCTCGGCGATCTCCACCGAGCCCGTCGACGAGGGGTAGCCACTCGTCACGTCGTCAAGATCGAAGTCCTCTGGGAAGTGGGCAAGCCCAAGGCTGAGCGTCGTCGCCGCCCCGCGCCGAAACGTTGACCGCGTCATGAACTCGACAACTGACGGCGCCTTCTCCAGATACCGCCATACTTCGACGAGGTCGCTGGGAATCACTTCCGTAGGCGATATCTCCTGAAGATACGCCCGGATGCAAGTCACGGACAACGTGGCCGAGTCGACCAGAGTGGTCACACACTACCGCGCGTCGTACGACTGTGCCTCCTCCGAGCTATCGATAATCCGACCTATAGACAGAGGGCGGCAGTGAGTACAACAAAGATTACATAATGCAGTTACTATAGGAAGAGGCAGAAAACTTACCAATTAAAGGACGGCAGAGGCCCGTGATGAAGCTTTGAAGCGAGGAGAAGTCGTTCTGCAGCCCAATAACGAGGGCGTCAGAGACCTTTCGCTCTTCAGCGGCAGCTGTAACAGCAGCTTTTGCTCGCCCATCCGCTTTCGCTTCCTTGAGCTCGCGCTCCAGATCAGCGATCCGTTTCTCAGCCGTACTCAACGCAGACTGAGCCGCCGTTAGCTCACTCACCGAGACAAGGCCCTGGCGGACCTCCTCGGCTTTGGCGGCGATCGCTCGGAGTCCCTTGTTCGTTTCTTGGATGGCAACAAGTTCCTTCTCCGCGCGGCACTTCGCATCAAGCCGGTCGACTGATTCACGCTGCAAGCCCTGCGCACAAATCAAACAGTCAACAACAATGAAATCCTAAGTGCCCAACCGCTGAAATTCAGCGACTAGGCACTCGGGGACTGGAGATCAAAAATCCTAAGTGCCCACCCGCTGAAATTCAGCGACTAGGCACTCGGGGACTGGGTGCTACAAATAAAAACAAACACTATAAGAATCTGACCACTGAAATTCAGTGGCCCGATCCTCGGGGACTGGACATACCTGGATGGCTGCGCCCAGCATGCCGTGGAGCTGCAGCGCGTCCACCGATGCGAGAAGAGCTGGGGTGTGTTCGCGACGCTGCTCGACCTCCGTTTCGGCGACCCCAGGCGTGCGGCTCGATGGCGCTATACCACTCGCTGTAGCCGCTTTGGCCATAAAGCGGAGGAAGGTCGCGGCGGACGCTCCAGCACCAAGAGGAGCCGGCTCGGCCATCCCAGGCAAGGAAACATCCTCCTTGGTCTTCAAGGCCGCCTCTGTCGCAGTCGGAGGATCACTCGGAGCAACCGTCGTGTCGTCAGAGACCGTGACGACATCGTCGCCCTTGGCCTTCTTAGCACTGTCTGCGGGGGCAGCGACCTCATCAGCTTTCCTCTTCCGTGAGGGGTCCTCCTCGGCGACGACTGGCGGCACCTTGGCCACGGAAGGGTGGACGACCTTCTTAACTCCAGTCCTGCGAAACAACGATATGAGCAAACTTGTCCGAAGTACAACGGAAGGCAAGCAGATGAACGAAACTTACTTGGCGACTGGTATGAACCGCAGTCCCATGCGAATACTAGACGACTTCTCCAGCTCGGGACCCAGCTTACGACTGAGGCCCATCTCGAGCACGTCGTGTGCCAAGACACGGAGGGCCTCTTCGAAGACGAGGCCGCGGCAGGAGCCTCCGTGACGATGTCTGTGGGAACTCTCCTGGGAGGCGAAGTCGTTGCGGATGGAATAGCCCCCAACCCAGAGATCGGGGCGAACGGGGGTGGAAGCGAGGCCAGAGGTACCTCATCAAGGAGGGCAGCGGCTTCCGGTGTTGCCGTCGGGTGCGCCTCTTCACCCTTAGCCGAGCTGCTGGCATCAGAACTAGTCGCAGAGCGAGGCGGAGACACCTGCTTCGCCGGCTTCGTCTTCCTCCTTGGCGGAGCCTTCACTTCCTTCTTCTTCTTCTTCTTCTTCTTCGACGGCGTAGCTTCACGACGCGAGGTGTGCTCGGGGAGCTCATCATCATCGTCGTCGTGACGTTCGAGGCTCTTACTCGCCTCGAGCTCGCGCTGATGCTGTCCACGAGTTTTGCGAACCATCGGAGCGGCGTCCTCCACGGGTTCATCTTTGTCATCATCGTCGTCATCACCCGTGTCGCTCCCAGCATCTGCGGGTGGGAGCCATCCTTCCACCACTTGGAACAACTACAACAAAAATGAAACAACGTCAGCATAACCGCGACTGCATCATCTGCGACTGCGAATGACGACAAAATAGCGACTTACCGTCGGAGCTGGGCGCCTTGCGGTATAGGGGGCGACCCCGGCCTTCGCGTCCCGTGCACGCTGGGTGATCTTCTTCAGAGCCAGGATATAGTCCTCGAGCTTCCACTCGACGAGGCAGGATTTTGTTGGATCGTCCCTACCCGTGTACTCGTACATATAATGGTCGCGGTGGGCCAAAGGCACGAGCCGCCGCCCGAGCTAGCAGTTGTAAAGATTGATGGTTTGGAGGCCCTTCTTCTTCAGGCCGCGGATGGTTTGCAACATTTCATCGACAACCATCCGCTGGTTCAGCGGGAGCTTGCTGGCTTGGAGCCGGCGCGGTTCAGGTCGGTTGGCGGAGTACCTTGGAAGCGCCACCTCGCCATCTGGAGTCGCCTCGGTGACATAGAACCAGGATTTCTTCCACTCGCTTGCCGCCTTGGCCGGCAAGATCGGTCGAAGGACGCCGACTTCGGTTGAAATGTCGTGCCACCACGCCGGCATTGGGCGCTGACTCTTCGCGGCTAATCCCCTCCCATGGAATAGATCTTGCCACAGGGGGAAGTAGGGCCTGCAGCCCAGATAGCACTCGCAGAACGCCACGAAAATAGCGAGCTGCTCGATGCTATGCGGGCCCAGGTCCGACGGCTGGATCCTGTAGAAGGCGCAGAACCGCCGGAAGAATAGAGAAGTGGGAAACCCCAGCCCCCGTTCTAGGTGGCTGGGGAAGCAAACGAATTCTCCCTCGCGCGGGTCCGGAGTCACCTCTCCGGCCGCGGGGATGCGCCACCTGCCGGCGCACAGGATCCCAACCTCTTCGAACGACGCCAATAGCGCCCTGGTGCACTTGGATCAGCCCCATGGTTCGGTGGAGGGGGCCATTGGTTGGAAGATTTGCGGAGGTCGGGGCTCTCTAGATCGGTTGGATCGCGATGCGGAGCGGAAACGGAGATGGGCGAGGTCGGAGGAAAGATGAAGGAATGTCTCCCCGCTTGCCCGTCATTCCCCTTATATAGCGGTTGTTACCCGCCAATTTCAGGAGCCGTTACTCCGCGGTGATTACGCCAAAGGTTACCGTTGGATTACCCCAACGGCTAGTTTTGACCCTACTTGACGGTCCAACTTCATCCACTCGACTCGTCGCTCTGCGTGACTTGCTAATTCGCCGACCCGATCGCTACAACAGTGACTGAATATTCGCCGACCCGTTCGCCGAGCTGCGACTAAATCAGTCGCCGTTAGTGCGACTAGAATAACTGGTTTTTCCTTTATTCAGGAGTCCGCCGCCGATTCGACTGGGCGCCCGCATTGGAGCCGTATACACCGACTGCCAGCGACCACCTGCGACCAATCAACGACGGCCTCGGGGACTACTGATGGGGGTATGCCTACCGGGGTATACCCAGTAGGACGATTCCGACTGGCCCATGCACCTACGAGTGGGACTGCAATAACGGCGACTGGATCACGACCTGGCGTGGGCTCAAGCGACTGGAAGCTAAAGGCCCAGAAGTGTAGATAGGCCCAGTCGGATTAGGTTAAACGATTGCTGAAACCTTAACTGATTCGGTTGAGATCTGTAAACCCTAAGGGGGGTGAGTCTATATAAGCCTCCCTAAAAGGCGAGTAGAGGATACGTTCCATCATCCGCCCAAGCGACTCGCCGCCTAGCCGCCGAGCTCGCCCATTGTATTTCCACCATAATACAATCTAGCAGGAGTAGGTCTTTACCCTCCGGGGGCCGAACCTGGGTAAATCCTTGTGTCTCCGCCCTCATCTCGCACCGCAGATGGCTGGCCGCCCTTGCCCTATGTTCTACTACTCGCTGCCGATTGCAGCATCTGCCGTGGTCATTCCCACGACAAATACCATGTTAACACATGCATTACATGTGTTTACTGAAGATAAAAACATGTTAAGAAACGAGTTATATCTAACAGCTTTCTCCAACAATTAATGTTTATCTTCCCCTAAAATGATGACATGATTGAAAATAAAAATAAAAATTATGTGACTAAGAGCAAATATCTATTGTAGCGGGGATAAAAACTTCTTGTCTTTCGTACAAAGAGATCATTTGTCAGCTAAGGAAAGACAAACCCTTTCACAATTCTATCTCCTCCAACTCAACAATTGCCATACATGGCATTGCTAGGATAACACAATTCTACGTGCCCTAAGGCAATTAATGTTTATTTAATTGAACAACGATCAATCTTATTGATACACACATACATCACAAGAAATCAATGTATTCGAAAAGAGAGTTTGGTTGTCTTGCCATGCACAACATGTGGCATCTCGTTACACTTCATCTGGTGTAACTAAAGCAAATAACATTTTGCTATCCACTACATGTATAACCACAAGAATGAGTGCAACATTTATGCTCTATAGCTGCAATGAGATTAGTATTTAAAAAATCAAAAATAGTGGCTCTGAAAAGGTAAAATAACTCTGTTTTAGTTCTTACATTTTTATTTTTTGTGCAAACCACATATAAAAAGATATTTCGATGCAGATTTAGTTGTACATCCTACACATGTATATGTACATGCATATTTTTTTAAAAAAAATGGAGACACAAAATGAAGTTTTTGATTTTTTTTTTCAAAACCAGCTCATTGGAATCGCGAGAGCTAAAAAAACTTTTCACAGAAGAATCAAGTAAACAATGCAGTTGTCAGAGATGCACTTGGTACCAAAGTAAGGACAAAATAAGTTGTGAGAGATAAAAACAGAAGGATGATGATTGAACAGAACAGTGGCATAGGATCTCTCGGAGTCCAAGTGGATCATCGATATAAAGGAACCTATTTCCATCCAAACTTTAATGCAGGCCCTGGGAATATGGGAAGACACATGAGCCATCAATCTCAATCCGAGAGACGTGGACTCTTGGATATGGACGTGGGAGGAAAGCGATTCTTTCTCTTCCAAGCCATTCTATGATGCACATTTCACCCCGAGCATGAGAAGTGTTGTTGTTGAATCAACTTGAAAGTTTTGGGCACCTATAAAACACAAATTCTTTGTTTGGTTACTTAACATGAGAAGAATATGTACCGCTGATAGACTACAAAAAAGCAACATCCTGCACAATACTAAATGTGTTTTTGCCATGATGAAAGCGTAATCGTCAATATTATATGGTGCTTGATGCTAGAATGGGACGGAATCCCCAAGATGAAACCAAGGATCACTACATCTCTGAACCTATGGTGGTTATCTACAAGAAAATATTGCAAGGGAGCTTAAGGAAGATATTCTATTCTCTATACATGATGGTAATTCTCTATACATTATAGGGTGACTGTGAGCATGGGTTATCTCGGTCTTCCTACTTAATCAGGTGCTTGTCTAGTTTTGGTTCTCTAGTGATAGGGTTTTTCTATTTTGTTATGGTGATCTCTCTCCTCTTGTGTGTTTTATAGGTCGTTTTGGTTTTGTTTATTGTGTTTGTTTTGTATTTATATGGTGGTAATCCGTACTTTGGCCCTCTCGGACCTTTCTATTGTATCACATCATTCGGCCTGCATGGTTCGAGAAAGACGATGTTGCGCTTGACATGTACAAAAATGTTGTTGATGATGCTGCCAACTACATGTGGTGTCTCAGTTGCATCGTCTCAACTACACTATGCCCCAACCATATCGTATCGACTCCATACGTATCTCAATCTTATCGTGTATATCAAGCGCATCATCTTAACAACATCGGGTTCACTCTTAGATATGTTTACCTATTAACAAACTGATAAACGTCTAATCCGAAGTCACGTCTACCAAGTAATGGCGTGTGACTAAGACTCTCACGTGATGGAGCAGTGGGTGCGCTTAACCCCTATAAATGCACATGCCATTAGCCAATATACTTGCATACATCGCATGCTACCTACCTGTCCATGGTTGTCATGGTTTGTTTCTTAGGATCAAAAGAATCAAGCAGAGTAGTGGGCACGGTGATAAGCTATTAAACTCCTAAAAGCGGAGGGTTGGTTAAACGTAAGTATTTGCTGGATCCCAAAGTAAGCCTGGATCTTTGCTCGCTTTATATCGTCTTAGGAGTGCTGATTAGTGAGTAGATGTGGTCTAATTGAGCCGATGATGGAGAGTGCGTGCGTGCATGCATGGTGGATTGGTGGCTTTGGTTTGCAACTTGGCTGCTAGAACTTTTGTGTAGAGAATGGAACTTGGTTTGTACCATGAGGCATCCGTGCGTGGGGCTCGGATTATTCCTTGGTGCTGCTAGCTGCTCCACTGGTCTCCAAGTTGGCTTCACATGGACTATGTTAAGAGAATCCCCTCCCAAATGTATTTTTCCGCATTTACACTGTTCATGTCCCAATCGGTGTCAGCGGGACCGCGGATAGCGTGGCCCGAAAACAAACTCCGAAAGGGCTGCAGACGGTCTGCAGCTATTAACCTTTATCGTGAGCGGCAACCAGAAGGGCCATTAACCATTATCGTGAGCGGCATCCGAAACCAATAGCGAGAGCGAGGCTTCCTTAATAGCACCGAGCATGAAACGTGCCAGTACCACGAGTTAACGCCGCAAACGCCATTAGGCAGGCATATTCGTAGCCCAAATTTGGGATGTGTTTGCACCCGCGCGTGTTTGCACGAACAGCGCGAGCGCCCTCTCTCCGTTCACCCGGACCCACATCTGCGTTGATAATTAATGGCGCGCTGAAATGTTAACAGCGCGAGCGCCCTCTCTCCGTTCACCCGGACCCACATCTGCGTTGATAATTAATGGCGCGCTGAAATGTTGCACCGACCGGCCACTTGCCCTGCTTCCTCGCTGACCACGTTGTGCGCTGCCGCCGCTTTCTCCCTGGCCATGATGCAGGCTACGGCTGCTCCCGCTCCCCCGCCGACTGCGCCGAGATTTTTGCATACTTGCCACATTTTTTCTCTGAAATTTACATATTTGTTAGGTCACATGTCAGTGATACACTAAATAACAAATATGTAATTTGCAAAATAAAGTACGCGTCTCCGTATATGCCCACCTTGCCACACCTGCAATGGACGTGGCCACAGCCGATGTGGATCGACCTGGCGGAGGACGACGACGATGAGTGGGCCACAGTGGCCTATACTTAGTTTAAATTTGCTGTTTTTTAAGTTTTTTTTCTGTCTTTTTCAGCTATATGTATATTATGTTAATTTCAATAAAATTTAGGGGAAAAATGCTCTGCCCCGTTGGGCGCGGGTGGACAGGGCTGTACCACGCGAGGAAATAGTTTTGGTACCGGCCGGCCATGCGCTGCAGACGGATTGCATAATGCATGGTCAGAGCCTCAGGTCACTCTTTTTTCTCCAAGGAGGAGACTCATCGTGGCCGACACGATTGGGCTATATTCACATTTCTAGGTAGGCTTCAAAGATGAGAGGCTAGTCTTGACAAGTCCTGATCAAGGGTCAAGGCGTTTGCGTACGTGTACTCCTAATCGGTTGACATGACATGACGAACAGAGATGGTATATGCTCCTCGGTCTAAAGATGATACCGGCTAAGGACTTCTTTTACTTACAAGAACACTGAAATCGTGTGAATGGTGACAATTGAAATAAAAAAATTGTACTCCCTCCGTCCTAAAATAGATGTCTCAAGTTTCTCAAAAAAAAAATTTGAAAGGTAAAAGTTTCTCAAAATTTGAATAAATCTATATGCTAAATAGTGTCTTGATTTTTTCAAATTTTGACAAATCTGAGACATCTAGCTATTATGGAACGGAGGGAGTACTCTACATGCTTTTTGGGTATATGGAGTACAAAACATTACAGTAACTAAATCCGACCTTATTTCTTGCCCCGTGCCTCCTTGCGCTGAACTTGGCTAGATCAACACACAAAAAAGCTTGGCGATTGCAGACGACAAGCTATGATTCTGGGGTCAATTTCATGGACTCTGGCACTGTGAGCTGGGATGCCTGATCTCTGAGGACGGAAGCCGACACATTTCCCACCTTCAGCGATTGGGTGCCATTCAAATCAACCCTGGTTTCTTAGCAGTGACTCTTTGTTAATTTTCCAAAAAAGCTTTGAGAAAGGGTCATCTTTGTTATTACTAACTAAAGAACCATTCAGAAGGGGGGCCATTTATCTTCGTTAGTTTTCAAAAAAGCACTATTGAATCCTTATAGATGAAGTCATGCATGGTACTAAAACTCCTAATAATAAAGAATATCAAGAAGTCACCGTTGTTCCACCGAAAGAGGCTTTTCTACCCTAAAGTTTGTGAACCCAAAACTCCTAGCAAGCAATGTCTAGTCAGAGACGATAGTCTTGACACATCTGAAGAGGGAGACACGATCGATCAAGCAAGTCCGTCAAAGGACATCTCTCATGCCTATCCAAGGGGAGCCAAACTTTTGACTTCACACTGTTGCAACTTGCATATATATATATGTTGATTATATCAATCACTACGTCTAGAGTTTCCGGTAAGCTGAACTCCTGGAACAAGCATGCATGTGTGCATATATCCGTTAGGTGTGCTGATTGTAAACTAGTATGGCCAGTATATATGATCAGGGGTAGCTACCTCGAGGGCCAACAATTATTGGGTATATCTTCAAGTGTTCAACAGACAGTGGATTCCTGGCAAGCTAACGTTGGCAATTAATCTAACATTACCATCATTTTTATCTAAAGGTGGACCAAACATCTTATTACACAACTTAATTACTTGATGTCAATACATGTACATCACACTGTTTTATCTGAATAATTCACTGTTCTTTACTTGGGACCAATTTTAAGAAAATGGTATAGCTTTCTTTACCACACCGACATATGCGTCGATGGATGCATCTGGACAAATTGTATTACAACAAGTGTCTTGGGACCAATACAAATGGAACTATAACCTTTTCCAAAAATAAGAGAGATGATATCACGAAATGGAGGTTCCATTGGTCCAACAAATCGGTGGGTGGGGGCAGCCTTTCTCCAAATACATACCCTGCCTTTGACCCACCAAGGACAATAATTTGCACAATGTGTGTCCAGCAAACGGAGCATGTCCTCACATTTTTTTTCTTTATTTGGACAGGCACAAGGCAAAAGGCTGGTAGGCTCCCCTTGACCCTTTGTTGTGCTCACTAGCAGGGGCGCAAGAACCTCACCTCGTGGAGGAGAAGAACACTATGTGCGTCACCAAGGCTGGCTGGCCTCCGCTTGCTCGTGCGCCTTTAAGCTCACTATTGCTCTGGCTAATGACCAGTGCAGCTCTCATGAGTAGATTCCTTGTGCTTTTGACTAGGCATATGCATTATATTCGGCACCTTGTACATTTAGGGATTGGACTTGGTGCTATATGTAGGTCAATTTTAGCTTGACCTGGCTTCAAGTTGCAGATATTTTCCCCGCAAAAATGGTTAGAGATATTTTCCTTTTTTTAGTTGGACATTGTTTCTACCTAAAGCATGGTAATCCTCTCGAGTAATTTTCAAAGGAAATACCCGCTTATTTATGTTGACAATTGAGAGACCAAAAATGAGTACATGAATGCTACTTCTGGTTAAGAAAATAACGACGACGACGAATGCGCTTAGTAACTTATTTATCTTCCTCCTTTTCAATTGTTTACCTTGCAAAGACTTCTTCATGGATGTTATAAGTGACACGAGAAAATAGACCATGAATGATGTGAACCGATCAAGAGTTGCATTGTCCATCAGATAAATTCAGGGGGGATGTATTTGCAACTAACTTAGCATGATGTCAACTTCTTGTTTAGGTATTGTGATGTGGTCCAACCGAGCTTTATTAGTATAAAGAGGATCAAAAGTGTAAGATGAAAATACCAAAGAAGAAAACATATGTTGATGTGCAAAATACCAATAAAAATAGATAATTGTATTTTTTCCTTTAAAACGAGTCTATCAAGGACTAGATACTAATGGCATCAAGAACACCATAAAAGGTGAAGAGAGATCGGGCAGATGATGAAGGTATTCCTTTCAAATAGGGTTGTAATTTTTTCGCTAGCCCAATATAGGCCGATTTTGAGCTTTGTTTCCTAAAGGAGCCGAGCTTGAGTCAAAAGCAAGATTTCACGGATATCTTGAGCTCAAGTAGTTCAATAAGACTCGTTAGGATAAGTATCTATGTAACTTTGTCGAGCCTACACAAGTATTACCAAATTTACTCTATTTTTCATGCATGTGAACATTATTTGTCATACAATGCACACTCAATTGGTTGTGTTGCGATTACACCTAGAAGAGCTTTCTCGACTTACAATATTTCTATATTCACATTCTTCAATTATCGAGTATTTCGAGCCATGGATCTTAAGCCTTCATGAGGTTGTTTCAAGCCAAGCTCAAGCCCAACAACAAGTTAACTAAGTGCCTCCATAGAAGCTCAAGCCTTCACGATGTTGTTTCAAGCTAAGCCCGAGCCCAATGACAAGTTTAAATACTAAGTTGATTGGTTGAAGATCACATCTTTTGACCTTTTCTAAGCCAAACACGATATAAACAACTCAAGCCAAGCCGAACAAAACTAGATCGAGCTTATCTCGTGGACAACCCTACTTCCCATGACATCCCGGTAGCGGCTAGACAACCCGTATTATAACTTTTCAGTATACTTCCAACTTTGTTGATTAATTAATTAGAGTACGACATATTTTTAGCATACTTCCAACTTTGTTGATTAATTAATTAGAGTACGACATATTTTTAGCATACTTCCAACTTTGTTGATTAATTAATTAGAGTACAACATATCGAATAAATTGAAAACACATTAATTACATAGGTTGTGATAAAACTAGAAGTTACGTTGAGGATCAAAGTTGATGTCCGATCCACCTTTTTTATCGTAATCCACTGCTTTATTAAATGGGACGACGGTTACACTCGGACTGAATTACATCAGCCAGAAATCCAGTTATTACATCAAAGCGATTATAACTAACTACGCCTAAAGCTTCCTTGGCACACAAATACGCCGCTTTATTTGCATCTCTGCCTATATGAAGAAGCTCGACCTCCTGGAAAGATTTGATTGAATCCTTCATCTCCATCACTATGTGAGCCTCCATGTTCCTCCAAACACCATTGAAAAATTACATATGATCGAGCCTACCTTATCCTCAAAGGTTTAAATAACGCGTGAGTCGCCCACTCTTGTAGGTGAGAACTAAACTAACTATGGCCAATTAAGCTTTGGCTTGGTCTCTTGTACTCAAACTCTCTCAAGGTCACTCATGGTTGCGCTGCAGCCGCCACTAATCTTGGAGGGATCCTATACATCGTCTTAAGCGGCACGTACATGAGGCTGCACACCCCCATGGCGCTTAGTTGGGCCAGGACCCAAGTATTTTTGCTATTTCATTTGTTTTTTTATTTTAATTTTTTGTTGTTTCTTTTGTCTTTCTTCTTTGCGTTTTGAAAATCTGAATACTTATAAATGTAAGCATTTAAAAAAATATTAATTCAAAATCTTAATCTTTTTAAATTGTGAACTTTTTTCAGATCTAAACATTTCTCAAAATCTACATATTCTTAAAATCTGAATATTTTATATATAAACACTTCAAAATATGTTGATACTCCCTCTATCCCAAAATAACGAACTTTGATTTGTCTAAATTCACATGTAACTGCATAGTAAAACATGTCTATACATATACTAATATAGAAAAATCTAAATTACTTATTTCCGGATAGAGAAAGTAGATAATAAAAAATAAAGTCAAAAAAAAAACCAAAATAAAACTAAAATCAGAAGAGAAAACTCAAAAGCAAATGGACTGGCCCATTGCAGGCACACTCGCCGCATCGTGCGGCATATAGTAATTTGCGCTAATCCTGTTCTTGATGAGCCAGATTGCTTGTTTTCTGTGAGTGGATCAAGCTAGATGGCCCAGAGTAGAACAGACGTTGTAGGCTATATACTCTAGCTTTCTTACAGGGCTATATACTCTAGTTTTTCGTACTACAGCCCAGAGATTCTCATGGGCTGCTCTCCGCCGCCGCCGCCAATCCTGATCTGCCACGATATTTATTAGCTCGTCCCCAATCCTCCCTCTATTCTCTCCCGTGTCAGCGTATCCGGAAATCCCAATCTCCACCTCTCCCCGCACCTGCGCCTAAAACCCTAGCTCGCTTCCCCACCCCCCATGGCGCCGAAGAAGCGAAAGGCAGATCCGGCCCACTCCGCCGCCGCCGCCGCCGAGCCCGCCGCCACCAACCACCAGCAGGAGCTCCCTTCCTCCGAGCTCAAGCCCCGCGGCACCATCTACTACCCAATCGCCGATGACCCCTTGGAGCCCACCGCCGAGGCCGCCGCCGCCGCCGAGGAGGAGGACGACGCCGACGGCGATGTCGAGGAGGACGTCACCAAGCTGCTCGAGCCGCTCTCGAGGGAGCAGCTCATGGCGCTGCTCCGCGCGGCCGCCGAGGCGAGCCCCGCGACCATGGCGGCCGTGCGGCGCGCGGCGGAGTCCGACCCCGCCAGCAGGAAGCTCTTCGTGCACGGCCTCGGCTGGGGCGCGGGCGTCGACGACCTCCGCGCCGTCTTCTCCCGCTTCGGCGAGCTCGAGGACTGCCGCGTCATCACAGATAAGATATCTGGCAAATCTAAGGGCTACGGCTTCGTCCTCTTCCGGTCCCGCGGCGGAGCGCTCCGCGCCCTCCGCCGCCCCCAGCTCCAAATCGGCGGCCGTCTTGCCTATTGCCATCTCGCCGCCTCTGGCCCGGCCCCTCCATCCTCCCAGTCCCAGAACACCAGCTCAAACGCCAACGTCAACACCAGCTCCGTTACCCCCAACCACGCTCCTGCTCCCTCCTCGTCCTCACAACAAGACAACATGCAGCGCAAAATCTTTGTTGGCAATGTGCATGCTGATGTTGATGTTGACCGCCTCTATGAGTACTTCTCCAGTTTTGGTGAGATTGAGGAGGGGCCATTGGGTTTTGACAAGAACACTGGCAAGCCTAAGGGGTTTGCTCTGTTTGTTTACAAGTCTGCTGAGAGTGCCCGGCGTGCACTGGAGGAGCCTACCAAGAATTTTGATGGCAAGGTGCTCAATGTGCAGAAGGCTATAGATGGGAGGACAAAGAGCACACCTGGATCCAACTCGAATGCTAATTCAAGTGCAACTGCTGCTTCCGCGCAAATGACAGCGCCTTCTATTGCCGCCATTAATCCGTATGATCCATCAACATATGGTGCTACTGCTGTCCATGACATGGGCTTTGCCCAGCAAGCTGCCATGCTGGGGATGGGTGCACAGCAGCAAGCATTTGCGCAGCCCAATACCGCAATGCTGGCCATGATGGCAGCCGCGATGCAGAACCCAGCCATGCTGGCAGCACTAAATCCGGCTTTTGCTGCAATGGGTGCTGCGGGGCAACATGCTGGCATTCCTGGTTTTGGAGCTCAAGGTTTTGGAACACAAGGGTTCGGAGCTGGCGGCGTCAGTTTTCCAACTGCAGCTGGTCTTCAGGGAGCTGCAGCATATCAAGGCGGCCCTCCTGGTTTTCAGGGCACACCTGGGTTCCCTACTTCTGCTGGGTTTCAGGTTGGCCAAGCAGCTTCCCAAACGGGTACTACACCAGCGGCTGCTGCTGGTGCTGCCGGTTTTCAGGCCGGGGCTGCTGGGCAGGGTCAGGCCCCCAGTTCTCAGACTGGCTTTCAAGGTGGCTATTGACATCACTAGGTATAACGCGCGACTTCCATGCTAATGCCCCATTAACTGCTATTGATTCGAGTTCTTCAATTCTCTATGCATTATTTGTTATTTGGTTATTTTGCTCTATAGCTTTCTGATTACTTCTCCCTGTCTTTTAGTTTGGCATCTGCTGGTCGTGGTTCGTTCGTGTGGTTTTGCATTCGGATGGATTTTGAACCTATGTTGGTGCCGAAGTATTGCGGAAGGGTTCCTGCTGTTGACTTTTACTGTGGGATGCTTTTGAATCAGATACCTTTGTGGCAGTATTTGCAGAAGGAACTTTTGTTGAAGTATTTATGTTTCTATTGCCAACTATGTAGTTTTGCCCTTGCAACTTCATCATGTACTTTATGGTTCTGTAGTCAGTTTCATGTACTGAAGTATCTGTACTTGACCACTTGGGTTGTTATCTGGTCTTATTGATAATGTGAAATGTTTTCCGGGCAATTGATCTCATTTTAGTTGCAGTTGCAGTGGGGTTTGGAGGAATGGGATATTTATATATCTTTTGCATTCATCCTGGAAATTTCTGGCTTCAGGTTGAATTTAACAGATGTGGCCTTTAAAATCCGTAAGGATAGGGAGCTTTATTCTCCTTGGAACTTGCTTCTTGAAGTGTTCAGTGTTCTATTTGAGCCATGGAAAATAGGTTTGAAGCGTGCCTCAAGTTGTGTACTATCTTGAAATAGTTGTCTGTATTTAAGGTTGGTGATCTACTGATCATAGTTCGTTAAAAGAGTGAAACACTAGACCAGCGGGGCACCACATGGCTTTGTTAAGAGAACCCCATGAGGCACCCCCTGTGGAGCACAGAGTTCGAACACTGGTGGCGGGGTGGACGCACGGCGCACCCTTGCGCATGCCTCTAGCCAACTGGTTGATGCCCAGCTTTTTAAATCAGTTACAATTCATAGGCAACATGTCTCTTCAAGGAATGTTTTTGGCAAATTAAGAATCTTGAACATTACTATATGAACAAAGCGTAGCAGCCAGAACTATTCCAGTTTTGTTCGGTCTCTGCAAAATCAGTCATGACTTGACTTCTCATAAAAAATCTAACCACACTACTTGAATCATTTTTTTACCATGACTTCAATAAAATTTTCGATGAGGGGATTTGCTTAGATTTGATTGAAAAATTTAATCATGCGCTCTGGCTATTGTAATTGGTGTCGAAGTTCAATGTATGCGCTTAGAGGGGCGAGTTAGGAAGTCGGCAGCATAGTTTTAAAAACCGGACCGGACCGGCGGTTGTACCGAAAAAACTGGAACCAGCGCCTCTGCCGGTCCATTAAGCGCACTGGACCGGACAGGGAAGCGAACCAGAAAATTGCCGGTTGAACCGCTGGTTTTCAGCTGAACCGGAGGAAACCGGTGGCAGGTCCGACCGGTCTGGGGTAATACACAAACTTGGGGGTGCTAAAAATTGAGTGGCGGCACTGAGAATCGATCCCACGCCCTGGGAGTTGGCTGCATGCAATGTTCCTGTACTAGGAAACCAACTATTCCGTACTTTGTCTGTGATTACAACATGGAAGTTATACTATTTGACACGGTATTCCTCTATTATACAACTTAAAATATTTATTATTTATTGATTACCGGTCCGGCTATTGAACCGAGTGAACTGGCGGTTGGACCAGTGAACCATGAACCGACAGCCTGACCGGTTCGATCTTCGGTCCGGTTTTTTAAACTATGGTCGGCAGTGAGCTACTATTACTCCCTTCATTAGTTTATGCTTGTTCTTTTCTATGAATGGTGATTCCTTTTCTGTTCCCTTGACCGTCTGCCAAGTTTGCTTGTGCTTTCAGCCGTCGAAAGTGTGTCTGTTTACTTGTGGCAAGTATCTCATGAATACTTCTACTGTCCTACCAACATATGAATGTTTGAATGTTCTGCTAGTACTTGAATATAAATTTGTTAATAGTAGTTATTACTCCCTCCGTTTCAAAATATAAGACATTTTAGGTTTGTGAAGGAAATGTATCTAGACTTCTTTTAGTGTGTAGGTTCACTGAGATTTGAAATGAATCTACACACTAAAAGAAGTCTAGATTCTCTTCACAAACCTAAAATATCTTATATTTTGAAACGGAGGGAGTACACATGAAACGCAAGCCCACCTATCAAGTTAGCAATGTTATTCACAAGATCAGTATGCACGCAATGGTTTGAATTGTATCCCTCCACTCATGAATAGATTACTCTTGATCTACTTTCCATACATAGCTTAAATTTACAGTCAGTATTGATTTAAATTAAGTTGCATCCACTAGGCTTTCATCGTTTGTGATACGTGTTTTTAAGTTACAACACTGAACTAGTAATTAATGAATACTTGTATTGAAAGATTGACATGTTTGGCAGATTAGGCGTCTAGAAAATGACAAATCTCAAGCAACAAAGCTTATTCTGCAAGATTTAACACATTTCTTCTTGCCCATCCCAAATTTTGCTGACATGGACTATTCTGTTTACCAGTTATCCTTGATTCTTAGTTGTATTGCTTAACTTGCCATTTTCAAGAATAGATGGTCGTTATGGTGCTTCAAATCTACCAGCCTACCAAAATGTCTTATATTTTTTAATTTTGTAACAGAGGTAGTACCAGTTATTGTCATGGTTATGCTTTTGGTCTTTCGGTCAGGTTTGTTAACTATTGTTGTTAACTGTGAACAGCTTATCAGTGGCACCAATTCTGCTGTATTCGTATCTTCTGTTTTCTGCTTACCATATCATCTTGTTGTTTGATAAGCTTCTGTCATATGGTAATTTTGGAAACAATATCTTCCTATTTTGGAAACTTTTATTTGACCCTTCTATTCACAATTTTTTACATCTTGAGCAAATTAACATTTATGTGGAAATTCAGTGGTTGCGCTTTTAAGGGGCCAGTTAGGGAGTCAGCTGTGAGCTACTATTACCTTCATTAGTTAATTTTCTTCTTTTCTATGGAGGGATGATTCCTTTAATGTTCTCTTGGTCGTTGCCAATGCTTATCCTTTGAGCCCTTGATACTGTGTATCTGTTTACTTCTGGCAAGTACCTCTCGAATACTTCCTACTGTTCTACCAACAGATGAATGTCTGAATGTTTTGCTATTTCTTGAATATAAATTTGCGAATGGTAGTTATTGCACGTGAAAAGCAAGCCATTCTATCAAATTAGCAATGCTATTCACAAAATGTGGATCCATGCAATTGCTTTGAAATGTGGTCCTTCTAATCATGAAAGAATTACTCTTGATCTGTTTTCCGTATATAGCTTAAATTTACAGTATGTATGATCTATATTACGATGCATCCGCTGGGCTTTCATTGTTTGTGATGCGAGTTTTAAGTTTCAATGCTGAGCTAGTGATTATCGCCATGATGGGCAGCTAAGTTCTTGAAAATGGAAAGTCCCAAGCAACAAAGCTATTTCTAATGCATTTCTTCTTGCCCATCCCAAATTTTGCCGACATGGACCATTCTTGTTACCAGTTTTCCTTGATTCTTAGTTGTACTGTTGAGCAGCTGCCATTTTCAAGTATATATGGTCATTATGGTGCTTGAATTCTATACCTGTTATTGTCATGGTTATGCTTTTGAGTCTTTTCGGTCAGGTTTGTTGACTATTGTTGTCAAGTGTGAACAGCTTATCGGTTGCACCAATTATACTGCATTGGTATCTTTTTGTTTTCTGTTTACCGTATGGTTCCATCCTTGCTTTTTGTTTGATAAGCTCCTGTCATATTGGTAATGTTGGAAAAGATGTCTTCTTAAATTCGGATCTCCTGTCCATAATTGTTTACACACCTGGTGCAAGCCAAGATTATCATACGAGGCAACTCAAGTATGCATACAGCTTCTTTGGGCAGGATGTTGCTTGGGATACTTTGTTTATCCTCTCCTTCTATAGCAAAGCTTAATTGGTGTCCTGTTTGTTGTCCATTTTTTCTGAGAAGCTCCAGTTTGATGTCAAAATGTAACTAGTAACTCAAATGGTGAAGCCAATACCGTGGCTGTGTTACTTAGAAACCACTATGAAAACCTAATGTGGTGCCACCAAATCCTACTACTATTGGAGACGCACATTATGGTCTCAAGCTGAAAGGCAAGTTTTGGTAATAGGTGCAGAACTGACAAATTGGGTGGTTGGATGGTGTTGATCCGGACTTGAACGTTTATCAACTGATATGGAAAGTTGTCTAGTTTGCAGAAGAACAAAAGAATCCTATTCCTGACTTCATGTCACGCCAACTGATTGATTTGTGGGCGCTTTCTTAGCAAGCATCCAAGCCTGCAAGTGGCCTTTTGTACTAAAGAAGCTTTCCTGAGGATGCTAATGTTCACTTGTACTATTTTTCTTATCTACTGCTAATGGCGTGTGCACCTTGTTCTGTCAGCGGTTAGAGGCGCCAATTTCTATCGTTTTATCAGAGATAAATCTCTTTTTGTTAGGGATGCAGAAGTGGGATAATTGGGACAAGTGGGATATCATTTTTAGACTACTAGACTAACTCAAAACTAAGTGGGATAAGCTAGATTTGACATATCCCGCTTATCCCACTTAAATTAGAGTTAGTCTAGTAGTCTAAAAGTAATATTCCAATTGGGACAATTGTTCCACTTCTGCATCCCTACTTTTCGTTCAGTCGGGGCCACTGGATGGCTGATGCTACGTTGGTATTTTTCCCCAAAAAAAATCTCTGAGGGGTGGCTGCTAAAACAACGGTAGTGTCAGCGCGGCGGCTCAGCTACTCGCGCCGCTAGTATTCAATTCTGCGGCGATTTATTTATTTTCTCCATCCATGGTAGGAGAAAGGAGGACACGGAAGGTACACGTCACGTGTAAGCCGCGGATGACGTTCTCCCTCCGAGTATGGCTCCACCGGTTCACCCTAGGCTCCAGGCAGACCTGCGATGTGGGCCCGCCCCGCAGGTGTAGCCGCTCCCATCGGCTCATGCACCGTGTAGATGTGGACTGGGTCTCTCTGAACACACCAGTGTGCAAAATTTCTGTTTGGTCCTCGGAGGTATCCAACAATTTACGTACCTGCCCTCCACCCGTCACTGGCCACGCCAATCCCGCGCCCACCACCTGCCCCTCCTGCCCGTGCTGCCCGCCCGGCTCTCAACTCTCTCTCTCTCCTCTTCTCCTTCTGCTCTCTCCCGTTCCTCCCATGGAGTCTGCCTAGTTCTGCCCCGTCCAGAGCGCTGCTGATATATCCTCCAAACCTCCAGATCTGTGGCCTCTCACTCGCTGCTTCCTCAAAAACAAGGTAATCTTCTGCCTGCCTCTATCGGTGCTGTTTTTCTCATGCGTCTCCGTTAGTACCTTTTTCTACCTTCTGGTAAAGCATAATCATGTCTAAGAGAAGGTTTTTTGGCACTAGTTCTAGGGTTCTTGCTTACCATCTCATCTCAAAAAAAAAAAATTAAAAATTGGCACAGTACTACAACACAGCAGTTGCAAGGTCTGAACATTCAAGCCTCAGCAGTACTACTACTAGAGAGTTCACCCATTTCAGAATCTCCCACCGAGGAAAATATCTTCCTCCGAGAGCACCCTTTTTTCTCTCTCTCTTAGTTTGTCTGACAGTTCTGTTAGTAGTTAGCTTCTGCGCAGAAAAAAAAATAAGGAGAGAGATAGAGGTGGGTTTTCCCCTTCTAGTATGACTTAGCGGTAGCATGGATTTTTGCTAAAATTAGGTGCAACCACATCTCGCCCAACAAACAAACACCTTTTTCGGTCTGACCTTGGGAAAAGAAATATGCATGTTGAGCGGAGATTTTAAGGTTTCCTGATGCTTTGTGTGTGCCTGCCTCTAACGGTAAAAAACTTCTGACGTGTTGATTTCTCTTTGCCTGCCACGTGTTCCCCTGCAGCCGTCCAGATGGACTCCGCCGGAACGGAGACGGAGCTGCTCGCCGACGGCGGCCTCACGGAGCTGCAACCCACCGCCACCGGCACCGCCGACGAGGTAATTAACCGCACCTTCTGCTCCTCCAAAAATCACACCGAGTCCCACACATGCATCTCTTCCTTGTCTCGTGGATTAACTATGTTAGTTTGGGCTAGTAGTACTTTTACGGTTATTATTATTTTCAACCTGGAGTATTAGCATGCCTATGCTTTTTTACGACATAATAAAAAAAATCACGGTGGTTCCATGCTGCTGCTTTTGTGTACCGTTGAGTGAGATATGGTTTGGACTTTTGGGATGCGGAACTGTGTGGCGGTTTATGCTGCGGTTCTCAGCTCCGGATTTGAGTTCCGTGGGGGTGGGTCCCCCCTGGTGGCACAGCATAGAAAGCGTCCTGTCGTTGCTTCTGTATTACAGCTCCTTGCCCCTCCCTCCTTAGCCCGAATATTCGCTGCCCACAGCCCATGCGAATATTCCTTCTTAGATGCCTTCTCTTGTTGGAAAAATAATCTGTGGTGACTGACTGTCTTTCAGTTGCTTAGCCTGTAAGCAGCGGGATTAGCAATGCGCTTCGGTTAGTCTAATTTGCTATTAGCTTTAAGTGGTTCCTTCATGTAAATACTTTTGCCTACTGTGCAGCTCTTTTTTTATCTTTTCTCTACATAAATTTTATTATAAAGAAAATGCAAAAATACACGTAACAGGAAGACCTACTGTACAGCCTCAAAAACAAATTGCTATGAGTAATCACTTTGCAAATTGTGAAAAGAAATTTGTTGAACTGGACAAGTAAGTTGTCGCCATGGTCCCACATGTCTGTCTCTACTCTCGGTCGCTGTTCGCGACTGTGACGCCAGGGATTTTTTTCCATAATTATTTGCAGTTGGGATCCATTGACTAGAGATATTTGTACCAGGTCGCTTTCTTCTATCACTGTCCAAAGATTGTCTCTGATTGAGTCGTACAGAGAAGGGCTCCGCTGCAATTGATATTCCTGTATTACCACTTGAGTTGGTTTGGCTCTGTGCCATACTGCCATGCTTCACTTCTGTACTTGAAACAATGCATGCTCATATTATTATGGGGGCTGTCGGTCATCTTTGATCTTTCTGGTACTCAGAAGTAGATTCACAAGGTAACGTAAGGTGGAGGTAAAGTGAGCTATTGGTAACGGAAATGTTGTTGAGCCTGTCTATAGATGAGGAAGTTAGGAGTGAGATCAGGTTATACAAGCCTCTGGCCTCTGCTAGTCTGCTGCTTTCCGCCAACAAAAATGCACAGCAGCCGATTCTAGGATAGCAGTACAAGGCTGTTGTTCAGCTAGCTATTATTCTTGCTCATTAAGAGGAGAAAACAAATGATCTGGTAACGTGCGCCTTCTGTTGTAACTGGCAAGCTGTTGGCTACAAATATAACATTTAAACCCTTTGTTGTTGTGTGTGCTTGGGACTTTTTTTTAGTACTCTTATTAAGTTTCCGAAGATGTTTGTATTCTGACTAACCATATTTGCTTATCATTGTACAGCGTCTGACTGATTTCATGATGGGTGGAACAAAGAGAGATGAAACTGCTCCTACTGATGCCGGCGATGAAGATGGCGATGAGGATGATGATGATGGGGATGAGGATGGCGACTTTGGTGAGGGTGAAGAGGAGATCTCTGAAGGAGAGGAGTATGACAATCCGAAGTCCAATGATACCAAGAAGAAACAAGTAGGTGAGGGTGAGGAGAATGGTGAGGAGGAGGACGAGGAAGTACCCGAAGAGCAGGAGGGTGGAGGAGGTGATGATGATGACGATGACGACGACAATGACAATGAGGATGATGACGATGAGGAAGATGTTGCTGAAGACGATGAAGACGGAGTAGAAGAAGAAGACGATGATGACCAGGATGATGAGGAGGAAGATGATGACGAGGACTCGCTCCAGCCCCCGAAGAAGAGGAAGAAGTGAAGCTCTCTTCGACGCGGCTGTAGTTTCTCCATGCGATGAGATCTGTGCCTCCGGTTTCCGCCATGTTATCGGAATCGAACTTTCCTTTATTAGAGTTAAAAACACACCACACCATCACAACGTGTGGAGCTTGTAGGAGCTTTATGATTTGAAGCGGTTAGGGGAACTTTGTGTCATTGTTGCTTCTGTGGCATTGATCGAACCGGTGTTTAGCTAACATAATTCTACCCGAGTGGCGAAAGCCTTTGAGATTGAATATGTCAAACTCTTTTAATCCGCATCATTCTGTGAAATCTTGTTTACAAAGCTTATTCTGAACATCATCATATATGATAAAGGCAAATCGCATTGTTGATAGCTGCTGAATTAAGGCCAAATCACACAGTTGGTAGCTGCTGAATTAAGACAAAATCACATGTTGGTACCTCATGTACTTATCCTGAGTAACGTCGGCCTCTGCACAATCCAGGTGTTGATGGTGACCAATGAGCCCACAATCCAGGTATTGATGGTGACCAATGAGCCTGGTAAAGTAAGTCAAAAAGGCAGCACGTGGGCCATTAGCGGAGTATAATTGGCCAGAGAACCGCGCCGTGTTTCAAATAACCACCACATTACAGACTAGGCTTTTAAAAAGCAATCACTTTACGTTAAGGTTTCAAAAAGCCACCGGTTCAGAGTTCGTTCGTTTCAGAAAACACTGATACCGGTTTGACACTGGTCTAATGACAAAACTGACAGGACGGCCCCACCTGTAAGGATGATGTGGCTCACGCGGACGGCTGCGGGCAGACGGCCGTTAACGGCGCTGTCAGAACCCTAACCTCCCGTTCCGACACGAGTCAAACCAGACCACGCTCGCACACTTCCTCTCCCGCGCGCGTACTAAAGCCATGGCGGCGGCGATTTCTCCTGGCTCTAGATCTCCGGCCGGCGGGGGCGATGGAGGCGTACCTGGCGGAGAAGATGGCGGTGGAGACGGCGGCGGTGGGCACGAAGTCGAGGTGTCGGTCTTCCTTTCGGCGGATTGGTGCGGTAGCTCTAACCCGCCGACGGCGAAGTTTGCATCGCCGGAGAAGCTGGCCGCCGCTTCCTTGGCAAATCGTTTGAAGGAGGACCTTACCCAGAGCAGCCGTTGGACCAGTGCATTCGGAGGCGGCATTGAGTAAGTCATTCACATCCATCTAATCTACCATCTCCCTTTTCTTATCCATTTTGGCTAGGGATTTGTACTGAAAAATAAACAATTAAATTCTCTTATTCTGAATATATGCAGTTTGGATGATGATATATGGGATATAAGGATCAATTTAGATGGCAAGGACAATTTAGAGCGCACTTTGTCTGAATCAGATGTAACATTCCTCAATTTGCTAGCTCTAATAGAGACAGAGGGCTATGGGATTAGTGACAACATATATTATGTGAAAGAGAAGGGTATAGGGATAGCTGGGATGGACTTACTAGATGGACATAGTAAGGTGCAGCAGATGGTTAAACTTTATGAGGATAAGAGATCTGTCAGCTTGATTGTAATTAAAAGAGGAAGCACACTTCCATCAAACATCAACACTACTGCAGTTGAAGAGCAAATCCCAATTTCAGAAATTGGAAACCCCATTGTTTACACAATTGATGATGATGGAATTGTTTTACCAAGTCAAGAATGTACACAATTAACTGAAGATCCTGAGTGCATGTACTTAGCGACAACTGTGAGCAACAATGTTGAGAATGATCATGAGAATGACATGCAAATCTTAGAAGTGGGTGATGGTGATGGAGGATACTTATTCAATCAACAGGGAACAGAGCACATTGTTGATGAAGAACAAGAAGATATGGAAGAGGATGAACAAGAAGATATGGAAGAGGATGAAGATTCAGAAATGGAAGATGATGAAAATTACACTCCAGAGGATATAAATGAAACTGAATCAGATGAGGATGAGCCAAATCATGATTTGAATAAGAGAAAGAGGGGTGCCTTAGAGCATGAGTCATATTTTGCAGAAGAGCCTGAAGATTTATTTAATGCATCTGATTGCTCAGATGTTGACAAGGATGAGCCAGTTACTATGAATAAGAAGAAAGAACCAGTAAGGAAGGGGCCTACTAGCAGATCACATTGCAGTCAGCAGAGTACAACAACACCATACTGGCTTCCTTCTGATGATGAAGGGCCAGATGGTGATTTGGATCCAGAGGATGATGATGGATTTGAGAAATTGTCATGGACTCTGCCAAAAGGAAGGAAAAGCAGGGCCAAAAAGAAACAGCCAAGGGTGTGGTATGATGAGAGCAGACTACAACCTGAAGAAGGACTGTGTCTTAGGATGTGCTTCCTAGATGTGTACCAGTTCAGGAGAGCAGTGCAAACACTTCATATTGCACAACTTAGGAACTTCAGGTACCATACAAATTGCAAGGACAGAGTGATAGTAAAGTGTGCTCAAGAGAAGTCTTCTTTTTTTATGGTTGGTTCTCAGATAAAGAATGAGAAATCATTCTGCCTAAGAAAGGTGCACTTTGAGCACACTTGTGGCACGGTAGGTGAGCACTGCAAGGTCACAGGCAAATGGGTTGCAAAGATTTGTGAGCCCAACATTAGAATTGATCCAAGGACAGGCATTGAGGCTGTGATGGAGACAACCAAGGAGAAATTTGGTGTAGATGTTCCTAAAATGATGACATACAGGGCAAAGAGGAAATCTTTACAGGTTGTGCTTGGTGATTAGGTGGAGAAATACAAGAGGCTAAGGGATTACTTGCAGACAGTGCTTGACACAAATCCAGGCTCAAGATGCATTGTGACCACAAAAATTCTGGTAGAGCATCCAAGTACCAACCCTAGATTTCATGGATTGTTCTACTGTCTAGGTGCATCTGTACAAGGATTCCTTAATGGTTGCAGACCATTTATAGGTAATTGACATGATATATTTTCCCTTTGCTAATTAATGAGACATATACACATTATGACATGGCATACATCTATTTATTTGTAGGTCTAGATGGCTACTTCATTAAGCTGACCACAGGCCAGCAGATTCTCTGTGCCACTGGAAGGGATGGGAACAACAATATCTTCCCTATTGCTTTTGGCCTGGTTGACAAGGAGGAGACAGCTACATGGTCTTGGTTTCTCACCCAACTAAAGTATGCTATTGGTGGTGAGGCAGGCAAGTTTGGGTACTATACCATAATTTCAGACAGGCAGAAGGTAATTGCATAGTTATTTACATAGTATACATTTCCTCTGTGTCATATGAAGTTGCATTGTGAGATGTTCAGTTATTTACATAGTTGGTAATCTTTGTGTAGGGTCTACTTAATGCAATCAACCAAATATTCCCCAACTGCTCACAAAGATACTGCTTAAGACACATTTATGCAAACTTTCAAACTGCTAGGTTTAGAGGTGAGGATCTCAAGAAATACATGGATGCAGCCTCCTATTCTTACACAAAGCATGGTTTTGATGTTGCCATGGCTAACATGAAGGAGGAGAGTGTGGAAGCTTGGGAGTGGTTAATGAAAATACCAGTTGCAGCATGGGCCAGATATGCCATGGACTATAACTGCAAAACAGACTTAGTGGTGAACAATTTAAGTGAGGTTTTCAATAGGTGGATTCTTGACATTAGAGGGAAACCAGTGAGAACAATGTTTGATAGCATAAGGAAAAAATGATGGTTAGGAATGAATGTAAGAGAACAGGAGCTAGCAAGGCAAGATGGGAAATCACACCTACTTATGTAGAAATGCTAGAAGAAAATAAGAAGTGGTCAAGAATGTATAGATCAAGAAAGGCTGCTGAAGGTTTGTGGGAAGTTAGCCATGGGGAAAAATGTTATGCCGTTAACTTGACAACTAGGACATGTGGATGTAACAAATGGGACATGACTGGTATCCCTTGCAATCATGCTATATCGGCCATCTACAAGTCATTCCAACACCCTGAAGATTTTGTTTCTGATTTCTTCAAGAAGCCTTTGTATGTTGAGGCATACAAGCCTATGATTTACCCTGTGCCAGGTGAAGATAGCTGGACAAGGACTAATACACCTGATATTGATCCACCAGTCTTCAAGGTCTCATTGGGCAGGAATCAGACCAAGAGGAGAAAAGGAAAGTATGAAGTTCCAGAACCAAAGCAATCATCAAGGATGGCCACTATAACCTGCAGCAATTGTGGAACTCTTGGGCATAGATACACTAGTTGTGGTGCCCCTCTAAATCCATCTCTGGTGATGAGGAAAAACAAACATAAGGTTTTTTTTCTGTTTTAACCATTCTCTGCAATTTCTATGTTTTAACCATTCTATGCATTTTTTGTGTAATAAACAATGTCTTGCTTGGATGCAGGAGAATAGGGCAGAGCACTCTGAGTCTTCTACGGCAGCAGCTGCCACTAGGAGGACAAAACCTGGTGCTACTTCAGGTCAAACAGCACCTGCTACAAGGAGGACAACACCAGCTCAAACAACACCTGCTGCTAGGAGGACAACACCAGCTAAAACAGCACCTGCTGCTAGGAGGACAACACTAGCTCAAACAGCACCTGCTGCTAGGAGGACAACACCAGCACCTTTCAAAGCTCCAAGGCCAGGTCCTGCACAAAATGAAGCAAGTGGTACTTCCAGTAGGCCTGTAAGAGCAAGAAAGCAATCATCAAGGATGTCAAGTTACCTCACAGCAAGCAATATTGACAACCTTACCTTGAGTGATATTAAGAAAGGGCTGTTATGAACAATGCTACTTGTGGTTGTGAACTATGTTGGTACTATGTGTGGTTGTGAACTATGTTACTTGTGGTTGTAAACTATGTTGGTACTATGTGTGGTTGTGAACTATGTTGGTACTATGTGTGGTTGTGAACAACGCTATGAAATGCTTGTGTAGATGTTGTCATGCTAGTATATTAAATTATTGATCATGGTAGATGTTGTCGAGACCACTCGAGGGGCCTCGACAACCCTAGTATATTAAATTATTGATGATAGTAGATGTTGTCGAGACCACTCGAGGGGCCTCGACAACCCTAGTATATTAAATTATTGATGATAGTAGATGTTGTTGAGACCACTCGAGGGCCACGACAACCCTAGTATATTAAATTATTGATGATAGTAGATGTTGTCGAGACCACTCGAGGGGCCTCGACAACCCGAGTATATTAAATTATTAAACATTATAATATAACATTGTATCTAGTACCAAAAAGCATATTCACACAAACTGAATGGTTCAACACATGGAGGGTTCAACTAAACAAAGGGTTCAACACATGGATAGTTCAACTCAACAAATACAGGGTTTAACACATGGATAGTTCAACTCAACAAATACAGGGTTCAACTCAACAGACTCATACATCTACCTAAACATAAATATGCCGACTGAACACACCATTACACAAATATGCCAACTAAACAGACCATCACTCCTCCTCCTCACAAATTGCCTTGATTCTCTTGACCTTGTCCTTGTTAACAACATTGGCCTTGAAAAGGTCATGCATGGAGTACTCTAACTTTTTCTTTTCATCCTTCAGATTAGCTCTTTCCTCATCCCACTTCTGCTGTTTCACCTTGAATACGTGTGCCTGTGATTTGAGCACATTTTTCAGTTCCTCCTTGGCATTCTTCAGCACCTCTACTTCATTCTTCAATGCAGCTATGTGCTTCTCCATCTGCTCAGCATCATATTGCTCACTCATTATCTTAGCATAGTTTTCTGCTATGACTTTTTTCTCAGTCTGAGCTATCCACTTCCTCTCAGTCTGATCTATCCACCTATTACCTTCCTCTAATAGGATTGCATGCTTCTTCTCCAATTTCTCCTTCTCTTCAGATAGAGTCTTCATCATCTTACTACTCTCATACCTCTTTTCAATTCTTGAGCTGTGGCTGTCATTGTACATTCCCCACAACTTAGACAATGCATGCTGCAAACTATCATCCCACTCTGAATCTATCCACCTTTGAAAGCCACAATTCATGACCTGCTGCACATGTATATGTTTAGAATATAATCAATACTCACAATATATCTAAATGATCCAGGATCTACCTAAAACACCATTAGGTTCAGTACATCATTGTTCTAACAGGTTCAATGCACATGATTTAATATAGAGAGATTGCACATGATCCAGCAACATATACGTTGAGAACAAGTAATCATTATTTATCTAAATAAAGAGAGATAAATACAGAGAGATTCAATGCACATGATTTAATATATAGAGAGCACTTGATTCACGAACATATATGTTGACAACAACTACTCATTATTTTTCTAAGTACAAGAGAGATTCAGTGCACATGATTTAAAACAAGTACTCATGATTTATCTAAATGTATGAATCAAGAACAAGTACTCATTATTCAAACATATCAGTTAATCTACTGAGCCATGATAAAAGTACTATGGGAAAGCAAGGACCTGAGTACTCACATTTTTCACTGAGCATAGATAGAACCTCCTCCCTGTATCTTTTCCCTCAAATGCAACACATCGACGCGGTTTCGGATTGTGACCGAAGCAAACGAGTGGGGCATCATCATCAATGACATAATATCCCTCGTCAAAAGATGATTCGGTGCGTAGTCTAGCGGACAGATCTACAAATCGAACGAATCATCCACAAATCAGAGCTCAAATCAAACGATTTCAAAAAAAATCCCAAATCAGTAACCCTAACCCAAAGTAACCAGAGGAGAAAATTACTCACATCACCGAGGAGAGATTCACCGGATGTTTCGCTCTCGTTCCAGCTCGGCATGGTCTCTGACGGCCGACGGCGCGGCAGTGACCAATGCGGCGAAGCGAGCTGATAGGGAGAAGAAGCAGAGGACTGAGGCGCGCGATAGAGAAAGGAAAGAGCCAACCGTTTTGTCTAGACAACGTCGTTAACGGCCGTCTGCCCGCAGCCGTCCGCGTGAGCCACGTCATCCTTACAGGTGGGGCCGTCCTGTCAGTTTTGTCATTAGACCAACGTCAAACCGGTATCAGTCCTTTCTGAAACGAACGAACTCTGAACCGGTGGCTTTTTAAAACCCTAACGTAAAGTGGTTATTTTTTAAAACCCTAGCCTGTAATGTGGTGGTTATTTGTAATTTTCTCCTTCTGAGTTTAGAGTAAACAACGTCATTTTTCTTTTTTCTTTTCAAAATCCACTGATCTGTTACGCTTGGTTCGGATGTTTATATTGGCCAAGGTATTGGATATTCGGGAGGCTCCAGTCCCGAATAAGACGATATAATATGTTCGGATGGTACGGGAATTGCAGCTCGGTATTCGGCCTTGATATCTAGCGCATCTCCGAGCGACAAAAAAGAGGAGGTTGAATCTCCGGGGGTTGGCATAGACATCGCTGTGTATTCGCTCCGACACCGCTTCAATGTGAGTCACAGACACGCAGGCTCTATATATCCACGCTGTACAAGTAATTTTTTCTCCTTCCATCGGTAAACAAATATTGCATGCATGCAGCTGATCGATGTGGTGCTCAACAAATTAGCTAGCTAGCTCATTTACAGCGTACTTTCAGATCTTCTGGAATATCAGAATTTTGATCTGTTTGCACCGTTAGGCTATAGATGATGAACTCTATAAAGAGAATCCAATATCGAATACGTCCTTGGTCCTAAAATAAATGACTTAAATTTGTTTAAATTTGCATGTATCTATACTAAAACGTGTCTACGTAAATACGAATCTAGACAAATTCAAATCATTTATTTTGGAACGGAGCGAGTATAATTTTTTCGTAAATATTTGGCTTCTCGTGGGACCCACGCCATAGAAACAAGATGTGTTAATATATACTTATATCATAAATTTTTGTACAAAAATTCATCAAATAATTCATATCACATTTCCTTGCAATTTAGGAAGCAACGGCTGCTGATGTTGGTTTGATTCATATCGTATTTCTTGTTTAGGAACTATTTTGAGGATATTATTGTTCGTATGTGATTTTATTATTTGCTTGTTGTCATGAGTACTAAAATATTGTGGTTCCTGAGTACAATTTTTACACGTACATATTACAATATAATGACCCAAGTCTTATAGAACAATAATTCATCAATTTGGCCATCCAAACAACATTTGGCATTCAATCTCAATATCTACTTCTCTTTGGAATATCAAACACATCCAAACAAAAATATTGATATTCGAATTTAATATCAATATACTGGATATTAATATGTTCGAAATAATATTCGAAATAATATCAATATACTGGATATCAATATACTCAGGAGAATAGGGAGAGCCTTTTGTGGCGTTGGTGAGTTGCATGTTTCCGCATCCGGGGTGAGGCCTTGTATGGCCTTGGGTGAGCATCGAGCCACCACACCTCGAAGTGAGCCATTTGTGGCGTTCGGAGAGCATTGCCATCGCACCTCTCCAACGGAGACATAACTTTTTTGGAAGTGAACTTCGGGAAACAAATCTTCGTCTCCGCGTCCATCGATTATCTCTTAACCGAGCCCTTTAATTATGCACTTTACTTTGTGATAGCCATCGTGCTTGAATTATTTATATCTTGCTATCACCTTGTTGCTTATATTGCTTAGCATAGGTTGTTGGTGCACTTAGATGGACTTAGTGGTTAGGTTTTGTTCTCAATAAATTAAATGTTAGTTTTATTCCGCATTTACTTAAGCCTAAACCATAATATTTTTAAAAGCCTATTCACCCCCCTCTAGGCGACGTCCATTGCACCATTAAGCCAGAATTTCACCCGCAACTACCGGCGGCATTTATGCCCGAGCGGTACTTCCAGTCCCTGACCGGAACTTCTGGCGGGGGCGATATTACCTCTGAAACTTCCGATCCAAATTCCGCTAAATAAAACACACCCCATACAGTGAGTTTATTGAACACATCCCTGGGTCATCGGACCATTGGCCGGAACTTCCACCGGAACTACGGGCGGCAAATGCCCTAACGGTACTACCAGTGACGGGTCAGAACTTCCGTCCAGGGAAGTTTCAGAAACCAAAACTGCAATAACTCTCGCATCAAAACTCCAAACGAGATGAAACCAATTTTGTTGGAAAGATAACGACGAGTAGAATCCAACCAAGGTGAGAAAATACCATGATTAGTTATTTTTCTTGTGAAGTAGGATATTCACTAAACATGTAACATGTAGGTGATGATTACAAAGCTGGAATAGAAAAGAAGATCTTTACAGTCAATAAACAATGGTTGGAGGATTGGTAAGTGTTTCTCTGATTTTGCTCCATGCCTCTTAGTTATCGTCTCTATTTATAATTTTTACTTTACAATCTTTGTTGCAGTGTAAAAGAATGGGAGATCTTATCCATTGATAATTATGTCACATGGTAAGTTCTTTTGCTGATTTTTTCTGCTTTTGGTCTACCCATTACAATCATACAATCTCTTGTTAAATATTCTTACTATAATGCTATCAGGCATACGAAGCAAACCTCAAGAAAAAAAATACAGAACACATGTGAAGGACAAGGACAATGTTGAAATAAGCATCCGGAGGTAACTTTGGATTGCTGCCTATATAATGACCTCCAATCTCGAAAAACAAACTCTACCTATACGTTAGGGTCCCGGGCTTATCCTGGGCCATCAAATCATGGTTGGCCGTGCATCCCCTTCTGCACTTTGTAGAAAACACCATGTGATATATTGATTTTGTGTCTGTGAGCCCCTATCCTTTTGCTACCATAACCCTTGAGTCTCTACGTTTAACAGAAATGCATCTATTCTGCAATCCGGAACAAATTGGGTCAAGATTCTGTGAGTAGGAAGGATGAGCTCGGATCAAGAACAAAACAAGAGAAATATTTCAGAACAAAAAAAAAGAAAATCGAAAAAAATCAAGTAGGATGCGGTGGAGTTGTAGGCTCAGGGTCTAGGGCGTCGGGGCAGGTACCATGTGAGGGAAATAAATCACGAGGCGCTTCACTTCCTTGATGAGCACCATGGCTGCCTTCCGTCAGGGAGGGGGCAAGACAACCTCGCTCTCATCCTCTGTCAGGGGCAGGAGAACGGATCCGCGGCCCGAGATCTTAGATCAAAGGAGAGGGATAGGAGAGAGTTGGTCGGCAGCGACGAGGCTCGTGGATGTTGGCTCGGTCTATCTGTCCATGGCGGCAGCGATTTTCTTGATGGCGACAGGATGAATGTGGCATGTGGTGAGAGGAGAACCGGTAAGAGATAAGATTGACATGTCCAGTTTAGTTCCTATAGGGTGCGATTCTAGCAAAATGCAAATTGTACAGGCACGAATCGTAGAACGCTAACAACCGTTGGATAAGACCAGGAACCCCACAACATGGTAGAATCGCTGCGATTCCCTCCAATCTTCAGATCTGTATGGCTCCATGTTAGATGTTTGTGACTGTCCAGAAATACAATTGAATATGTGAATTCTTGGCAAAAGGGGTAATAATCTAAAGAAGCTAGTAGCTTTAGGAGTAAGACGTGCTACTAAGTTTATTAAATACTTTTGACCCTTAAATACTGAAAGGTGCACAACTAGCATACATAATTTTTTGCTTGTGAATTCAATTGAATATGCGAATTTTGCTTGCTCGGAATTTGGCATAACTTTTTGCCAAATAATGTGAATTCAAGAAATGCATTTACTCTAGAGAGCATCAGGGTTTCGCCAAATTCCGAGCAAGCAAAAATTCGAGGGCGCTCAGTTGGTGGAATACGACGTTGAGCTTGCTAAGTCGAACAAGGAGAGCTTTGTTTCACTGGTGCAGATGCTATTCAATAACCAAGGCTGCTCAGTTCCTGAAGAAATCATTTGCTGGTTATCCTGCATAACTGATAGGCTACAAGACAGATTGGTGACTCTCGTCATATCAACATGCTTGAAGAAAATGACGTCTTTGCAAAGTTTGTCTCAATGTTCTATCTCATTCGCAGACTGAAAAAGAACAAGGATCAGACAAAATACTTTCAGGTGGTGAGTTCACTTGGAAGCTAGTTGAACTGGAAGAACAACAAGTTCGCCTGGCCAGTATTGACCACCAGCCTCACTTACGTAAACCCAAATCAGCTAGAGGTGCACCGTCTGAGGAGCAGGGTGCATAACTCTGGAGGGGCAGGGCTGACCGGCTGTACGCCGAAGCCACCACAGCCGAAAGTGAGAGATCCGGATGTATTTGGGCTCTTGGAGCTGCTACGGGACTGTTTCTTTCATCCCGCCATGGACCATCAAGAACTGTTACTGCCCATCCTTTTTAACTCAGTACCCAGAGCTTCTTTCTGACGTGCAAAAGACGCTGTTTGCCTTGGGTTACCTAAAATGATGGTGTATTTACTGGTAGCATTTTGTTCTGATGGTGTGATGTGCAAGATGTTAGTGAAGAACTAAAATTTGTGTTTGTGAATTGCCTAGAACCTATTTTGTTTGCGAGACCAAGACGGACAAATTTAGTTACTCATAGGCAATGTCCAGCATGAATTACATAACCACCCTGTGAACATAAAGATTGGAGAGTAGAAGTAGTTGGACAGGGTTTGGTTCCTAGAAGAACTAGTGCAGCTGTAAACAGAGATTTCTGATCGCCTGGTGAGCACAATCAGATAGCTGCTACTCCATCTATGTCCCTACTCCCTCCCTACACAGCAGGGCGTGGATGGCGAGTAATTCTGTTGAATTCTGCAACCTGTGATCTGATCTCTCAAGGGAACTGAGGCCTGTCAAGAGAGGAAGCAGCGGCTACTCTTTGCAAGAGTAATGTTGTCTGTCAGGAAAGTGACCTGCTCGATCTTAAGTAGAGCAGACGGTGACACTGCAAGTGATGCTTGAATGAATATCTTGGCTTGAAGCTGACAGAAGACACCAGCAGATAGCAGTTCAAACTAGGAGATAGCAGCAATTAGTCAGTATACAGTAGCAGCAAACACGGTAATACTGAACAATGACTATTTCTCACAAGCAGAACACGGTAGGTGAACTGAGTTCAGTCATTTCTCTCCTCCTACTGTTCACAAAAAAAAAAATCTCTCCTACTAGGAAGAAATACAGATTCCATGCATCATTTATTTTAGTAAGGTGGCACAACATTACAGTCAGTCCAACTACTCCGGACATTCTGTAGTTTGTGTCCATGAAACCTCAGACAACACGAAACGATTAACTAGTGCAACTTCAGTAGACAACTAGTGCATCCTAAATGATTAAACCCTCACAACAATCCTAGGATATGACTGTGCCTCATCTCTCTCAAAAAAAGTGCATCACTGTACACCAGTATCATGACTCCCCCTCTCTCCTACAGAAACAGCAGAATCGCCACTTGCCTTTTAACTGATGCAGCACAAATTCCATCCATCAGGCTTTGGAAACATGACTGAAACCTTGCTTCACTCATCACCACACACCTGTATTCTGCAATGCAAATAACACAGATCAATGAAAATTTCGCATGCTATCTTTTCATGAAATATGACTAAGTGGTCTTATAATCTTGACACTCATGGTTCACGTCCTAACTAAGAGAGAGAGAGAGAAACAGAGAGCAAGTACACATTAGAAGGAAAATATCAACATTGAATAAAACAGTTATTACTGCTCTAACAGCTCAGATCAAGATAGGAAAATGGGTCCCATGAGGTACAGATATATAACTTAGTTAAACTGAAACCAAACTCCAGCGCCTCTAATTTTGCACATCCCAGTACCTGTCAAATAGACTGCAAGACAGAATTGCAGCAGTGCATTCCATTTCAGAAACCATCACGACCTACATTCCCTGCAAATTTCTAGAGCAAAGATACATTTTCTGCTCAAAAGAAAAACGATAATACATCTATGCACACAGTAAGAATACAACCCAAGGAACAGAGGCCGCAAATTCACACACAGAAAAGCAAAAAGTGCCTGTACCATCCACCATTCTACTGTAGGAAGCAAAGCTTGGAACGGCTAGAAAAACATGACAACATCCATGACAATAACAAGCAGACCTTTACATGAAGTGCCAAGAAAAGGGCGCTGCTGAATTACACATTCAGGTTGATGAACTCGCAAGGGGCTCGAAAAAAGTCTGAAAACTGCATCCATGTGAAACAGGGACTACATCACCCAGATAATAGTTCATTCACCTAACGAGCTAATGATAACGAATACATATAATATTCCTCCAGCGCCAAAGATTAACAGCTAGATGAACATGCGACGCCTTTGCAAGTGCAAAGCTAACAATAAACATATTTTCAGAAGATAAACTGTGAAAAAGCGCGCTTTTTATCCCCAACTACCTGACATGCACCTTACTCGCGATCGATCTGAATGGTCACATGACTGATGTTGTACTCTGCCTTGATGTACCCAATGACCTTGGCAGGCATTTGATCAGCATCCGCATCCTGCGTGATCATCACATGGCATGCCAAGAGCACCTTCCCCACTATGCAGCTCATGGACAGCAATCACACCTTCCATCTCACGGAGACCACTCTCAAGTCTGGTGGCATCCATCAGTACACACTAGGCACCAACTTGAAGCATACCAGAAACAGTAGTAGAGCAATAGTTAAGTGAGATGTTTTATGTATTCTTCCCCTGCAAATGATCTACATTTTCCATGATAAAGCTGTATCAGGACTAAAGGTGCGGCCTGCTTTAGGCGATATTACAAATGTATAAGTCCGCCGTCTGATTCGACACAAGGTAGAGGCGACACCATTCTATTCAAACAGCTTTCCTATCCATATGCTTAGAACTGTATGTTTAATATTATCTTTGCAAACATTCACCGCTACAGAGATTCCAAGCATCCGTGTTGTTGAAAATCAGCCTACACCGTCTAACTGTGATCAAGGTCTTATGAGTGTTTTTATTTCTCATTTATATTGTCATTCCAATATATTGTAAATTAAAGCTTTCTTCCCTTTCTCTCCAAATGAAGGCCTACCATCTTTAGCTTCCCCAACTGCCATTCAATCATGTAAGTCAGACCTTGAAGAGCAATCGAAGAAGCGTGCCAGAGAGCGATACGCAAATATGAGCGCTCAAGAAAGAGGCCTATCTGAAAAGAAGGCATGACAACTATCACAAACGAAAGGCTATTATGGGGTCATCTGCTACTGAATCTAATTTAGCTAGTATTGTGAAAACAGTGCCACAAGGTCACGTCAGATTACAAATGTCTATACCCAATCGGCTCAGCCTCCTATGGATGTGTCAAATATGAGCGCCCAAGAAAGAGGCCTATCTGAAAAGGAGGCATGACAACTATCACAAAGGAAAGGGTATTATGGGGTCATCTTCTACTGAATCTAATTTAGCTAGTATTGTGAAAACAGTGCCACAAGGTCACGTCAGATTACAAATGTCTGTACCCAATCGGCTCAGCCTCCTATGGATGTGTCTCAAATAGCCAGTACTCGATTGTTTCAGTCTCCTACGGTTGTGTCTTAAAAAGGCAGTAACCAACTTTTTCAGTCTCCTATGGATGTTTCTCAAAAAGCCGGTAAACAATTGTTTCAGTCTCCTATGGAAGCATCTCCGATTTCTTATTATGGATGGAATTTGCGTACGAGTTTCCAGAATGTAATGGGTAACTCTGGTAAACATTTTTCCATTAAATATTCAATCCATAATATGTACCAAGCCGAACAAGGAGGTAGATAAATCCGGGAAAGTACCAAGAACATTGTCTATATTGTTGTACCTATATAGCTACTTTTGATGCTAACAATATTTGTTTTATGATTGCAGGTCTTAATCATGATAACCTATGGACATTGAAGGACATTGAAGAGGCATGGCGTCTAGGTGAGCTTTTTGGAACCTTATTATATTATATACTATTATATATCAAAGGTTTGGAACACAGACTACAAAAATCTGTAGCACCGAGTAATTCTCAAGATACTTATTGTTATATTACCTTTTTCCTGGAACTGACTAGCAATATACATATAATTGTATTCCTTATATTATCTTTGCATCATTATATTATATAGAAATATCCCGAACTTTATTTCTCATTTCCAGTTTGCGCAGATGGGATTTCATTATGCAGCGGATGTTGCAGATGGACATCATCATCGCTCAATTAAGGTACTTCTGGTTCGAATAAAAACAAATCCTTACAACAATCATCTAGGGAATTAGAAGAGCCGACCAGGCTACTGATGTTGTTTACACCTCTATATTGGTTTAAGAAAATCCTAATTTACTTAGTACTCTTACAGGGAAGGAACGAGTCAAGTCTTTGCCCCAGCCCAACAAATAGCTTGTGACTGCTACTACCGGGCATGAACTCTACACTGAATTCCAGTTAGGCATCTACAGGGTCCAGGAGCTGGTCAAGAAGCGATGCCTAAGCCACCAGAAGAAATAGCACTAGCAGTATCGCATGTTGAAGATAGCATCTGATAGAATGTCCTTATGCCCATGTATGAAAATGTCTGTTGTAGCTAATGTGAGCTTGAGTATTATGAACTGTATTTTCTGGTCATCTGTAGTAATTTCTGTTATAGGAGGATGGAACTAATCCTGTAAAATTTTGTAATCTGATGCTATAACTTGATTCATTTATGCTGTGTAAAATTATCCACACGGCAAGAAAGTGTGTCAAAATAAAATGCTACTATGTGTTATATTACCTTCTCAACAGATAGAGTATCGGTGCACATATTGCTTATAAGCTGGGAGTTGACCTGTGAACAATATAAGTTTAGGGAACCACAAGAAAGCACGAAATAAATAAATACCAGAAAAAAACATTGTAATACATTGAAATTTGCAAGCTGGGAAAAAAGTACATAGCTCAAAAGGTGAATCCACAGATGCAGCTAGCCACAAGATACCAGGTGATGCACAACATAGATAATAACTAGAAATAATAGAACCATCACATATGAAGTCCCAATTGAATTCAGCACCCTCTACCTTGCAAGAAATACCAGACAACAATATTTCTTGAAAAAGCACATATATATGGATAAATAAAATTACATCAGGTGTAAATGTCAAGCAACTGACCATAGCATGGCAAGATAATTGCCCAAGTTCCATCTATTGTTATGTAGTCATTCCCCAATATTGTCATAGCTGTCCCCTTGCCAACAGCTGAATTGTTAGGGCATAAGTTTATTGGGAATTCCACATGTGTGTTCACCAAGGTATCCACTCGGATGAGCCCCATCAGGATTGAAGTAGAATAATCTTCTATTCAGCATCTGTACGGTAGATGCCACAACAAATATCTTCAACAACAAGCTGCAATAATTTGTTAAAAATTCAGTCAGTTTATAGAGATCTAATGAGCCTACAAGATTCAGACATAAAAATAAAAAATGAAATGCCTCAGACCTTGGTTTTGCCATATGGATTGTTTGGGGTCAGAGGAAACTCTTCTGTGGGTGGTCCATAAATTGCAGCTGATGATGTACACCATGTCCGCGCCAAAGTAAATACCGCTGACACCAAAGTATCAGGTATTGGAATTTGGAATCATGGCATACATATACAGTAGCGAGCGTTACTATATTTAACAAGCATACATACAGTAGCGAGTCCTACTGCTACTTCAGAGCGATGCTTCTCCACATACTTGATTGATAGTAGGATTGAGCAGGTGAAGAGGGGCACACGATACTGAGACCGGCAATTGCTCCCATTCATCGGCTTCTACTGCTGGAAGATGAGACCGGCGCCCTTCTGGGTCGCCCGTGAGCATGCCGAGGGTCAGTGCCTCCTCGGGCTATTCGGCGACAGGAATCGACGAGGATGGCCGGAGAAAAGCAGGGGCATGTGAGTCCTCGCGCCGGCGGTGGGTAGGCAGGGGAGGGGCAGCTTGACGAAATCGAGAGAGGGAGCCGGGGACAGGGGAGGGGGCGCAGCACCTCGCGAGGGCGGTGGCCGGTGGGGGGAGCCAGAGGTTCGAGATAATGTCGGAGTCCGGGTTATTTTCGCGGTGGCCGGCGGTTTCCTCCTCTGCCGTATCGCCCCGCCGCCTCTCCCTTTCCGCCCCGCCTCCCCAGCTGCCTCCGCCGGTGCCACCCGGTAGTTCCTCGAGCCCACCCCCTCTGGTCCGTTCTCCGCCGCCGCCTGTCTCCTTCCCGGAACCAACACCGACTCCGAAACATACTCGTCCGCGCGCCCCGTCTGTCTCCTCTCCGTCCACGATTTGGTTTCAAGGTATGAGTTCTATATATCCAGATCCGCCCCGACGCCCACAAGCTCAGATCGATTGCACAGATCTAACAAAAAAATCCCATCTTTTGTCTCCGGTTTGTAGCATGTCGAAGCGGCGACGGCAGGGCGAGGAGGGTCAGCAGGCCAACTGCCGCGACTGCATCATCAACAAGCACAAGAGCCTCTATCTGGTTCTGGATGACTGGGACACGGGCTTCACCATCCGCAAGCTTGATGCTGACAGCCCTGACCTGAGCGCCCCCCCTGTCCTCCGGCTACAGTCACCTATGCGTCACCATTCCATGGACTTTGCCGCCCTGGGCAGCAAAATCATAGCCATGAGCAACCAATTTGCCGCAACCTTGGTCTTTGACACAGAAACCGCCTCGCTGGCCATAGGCAATCCCCTCCCTGAATCACTTCACAATGCCCTCAACTTCTTTGTCACCGCCAGCGACGATGTGCTAATCGCGTTTGCGTACTACCTCATGTTGCGGCCTGTCTCCTTTGAAGTCATGACCACCACCAAGGACGACTTCCGCTCTCTGTGCCCAAGCACAGATTGGTCATGGAAAAGCATGCCCACACCCCCCTTCACCAAGCGTGAAACGATCAAATCCTACGCCCTTCACCCGGACGGACACACCTTATTTGTGTCTGCGTCCAGCAGTAGGGTCAGCGGCACATTCTCCTTGGACACCAACAGCCGTGAGTGGAGCCACCTTGGGGAATGGATGCTCCCTTTCCAACTCCAAGGTTACTTCGACGCCGAGCTAGATGCTTGGGTTGGGCTACACGCAGATGGCTTCATCTGCTCCTGCCAAGTTCCCTCCCTCAGCAGCAGCAACATTCAACAGCCCAACTGGAAGATGGCCAAGGAGCACAAGATGTGGAGCCCACGACATCAGGTGGCTAAAGCGCAAGGGGCTACTCTCACATACATGGGCAACTCCAGGTTTTTCCTTGTTGATTGCGAGATAGCCGACGGATTAGAGCTCCAGGATGCTTTTGATGGTGACTCGGATGGCTGCGTGCTCCACATGACCACGTTTCGTCTCAAGTATAATCACGAGGGCAAGCTGCGAATCATCGACAGAAACACCAGCTCTTCTCCTGCCTCTAGGCAACTCCCGTCCTTTTCTCCTGTAGCGTTCTGGATGTAGCTACCAAGGAAATCACACCTGCTGTTTTTATTTATTTAGCTGTATGTCATGCATACTAGCTATGTTCGTTGTCCTATCTGTAAATTACTCCCTCGATTTTTCTAGATGCAAAGCCACTTTGGAAATTGGGTTCAACTTTGACCATCGATTTGAGCAACAAAGTAAGACTGTTATATGCCACAAAAATTAGAAACTTCGAATCCATTGTATGCTTTCTGTGGCATATAACATATATATTTTGTTGCTCAAATTGATGATCAAAGTTAGACCCAAATTATGAGATGGCCTTGTATAGCAAAAGAGAGGGAGTATGATTTGAATTAATAAAAAGAAAACTGGTTATTATGTGGAATCTTTTGGAGCTCTTAATTGTTAATTCTGAAAATGCAGAAATCGATCTATGGATGTCAATAACTATGACTTTCAGCAACTTATGATAATTTTTTGTAATGATTGAGTATAGTTGTGGGTTTGAATGTATTTTCTTGATGAATATAGCTGACATATTCTGATCTTATCTGTCTCCACATAAAAGAAATAATGTCTATGCAGTTCTCTCTTGCTTTTATTTTTGAAGGAAAAGCCCCCTCAGGGGTCTCTCTTCTCCCATTGTAACTTCAAGTAAATTTGAACAAAGCATACAGTAAGTTTTTCACGATTCACAAGCATTTACAAATTTATTATGGACTGGAGAATGTAGATTCGTGGTTGCTTCCTTTCGTTGACATGGTAATATGTACATTCTCCTGTCCATATGTCCAAGAATAGGTTTAATTTAGAACTTTTTTAGGCTTCACATTTGTGTTTCATAAGTGCACAATCAGGTTTTGGAATCGCTTTATGGAGAAGCTAGCCATTGATCTGACATGTAAGCTCATTAGGATGCTCAGGTGAAGAATGCCAAAAAAAAACTATATTTTACATGACATGGTTAATGCCGCGTCTACTTAATTATAATTTACATTCTGTTAAACTGCAAAGAATTTTTTCTTGGCAACTAAATTCTTCCCTGTTTAGTTGTTTTTATGCATTACTGATCTACAATACAGCCTTCACTAATTGTTATGCTGGTGCAAACCATGATTTAGCAGCTACCTTTTACACTACATATTTTGTGATAGGGTACTTATTCCGCTGTTGTTCCATGTTTGTTAATTGTGCATCACATGTTCACCAAAGTGGCTAGTCTATAGATAGATGGGTCATTTTATTGCCAGTATGTTTTCAAGCGTGCTGACAAATGTTGATCAACAGTTGAGATTGAATTGTTCATCACATGTACAGTGGTTCGGAAGTTGCCCTAACCTTTAACAATTTTCCTATATCTGTTTTTTATCTATGCAGTATGCTTGGATTATAGGATGCGTTGTAAGGTAGATACATTCAGTGGAAGGGTACTGCAGTAATTAAGATAGATACCAACACGGTTGCCTTTCTTGCATTGCTACATTATATTCTAGGATGTGAATTTGTTGGCCAATCATCTAAAAAAAAGTAATTGGCAAATACTGATGCATCAAATACCTGACATTTTTTCATGTTTGGGCCTTTTTAATTACAAATACCTAGTTTATTTATAGGGATTTTTTAATAAATTACAGAGTAACATAAATCTAGAAGTAGATACCTGAAGGTAGAAAATATAATCACAGCCTATAGAAACACTATATTGTATTTTGATACCAAATCCATCTGGTGACTTTATTCAGTAATATGCCATGAGAAAATTTTAAAAGATGAGAAAAAAATGCACTTCAGAGGTACTCATGTTGGTATCTCTGTAAAAGATTTGTGTGCCTTTGTTGTTGATAAGCAGGAGGATATGGAACTGAAAAGCATGAATCACTTATTACTTAATTTAGAAACATGTATTTGTGAGCAATTTTATTTCTAGGTAAATACACATTGTCTGACACACAAGCCGTGTCATTTATAAACTAAACCTCGAACCTGATCATTTTTTTCCTATGCTACTACATTGTAAAAAAAATCATGAATTGTACTTGGCAATGTGGATCATCAGTGCCTTATCACCACAAGTAGAGGCCGATGCACAATGTGAACAGAAACCAAACATAGTTAAGGAAATTATTTTAGGTTCAATTTGCTTTGAACTTGAGAATCTAGCAAACTGAAATATGGAAAGTTGGTTCTGAAAATAGCACTAGCTCTGTACTGATTCCAGGTGATGGTTACTAATCACAACAGTTGACACGTACACATATTTTGTTGCAGGATGTGCTATTAAAGTCTCCTCTCCCGCAGTGCCACCACAGACGAGGATCCCCGCCGTCGGCCATGCTCGTGCGCGTGTTGGTCGCCGCCCGAGCCCTGGAGCTCCAGGGGTTGGTCGGGCGCGCGACTGTGCCTCTCCCCGACGGCCGCCGTCAGGAATCGCGGCGGAGGTGCACAACTCAGACCCCCTGCTGCATCCCCAACCTGCTAGCAGTGGTAAGTTAAATCAGGATTTTGAAAAAGATTTTACAAACGAGTAGTGATTTTACAAATGACTCTGTCCAGATCAGTTCAAATCAGTTCAAGTCAGTTCAAATCAGTACAAATGACTCTGTCAGGATGGTGTTCAGTACAAATGAATCTATTCGTTGTACTAGTAGATCTATGATTAGAATGGTGTTGATGGATAAATATCCTGGTTTTAAGTGATGTTGATCTATAAATCTAGTATGAGTGTTGTAGTTGCTTGTCTCTTTTGTATCTCTGTCCAGATACAATTGTAAGCATGTATACTGTCGACCAATAGTTAGATATTTGATGTTTGATCTCCCCTTTCCGCTGGAGGAGCATGTTGCAGTGGCAGGCAGTATCATAGCATAATGAAATGACGTTTTGTCTCCCCTTTCCTCTGTATATTTAGCTACAAGAAAATAATTTTCCTATATGTATTTTCAGTTACAAGGACAGACTCAAGAAGCTATGCAAAACTAATGATAATATGGCAAACAAGAAATCAGGAGATCCCTTATCACTTGCCGTGGCAACAAGTAATCTTATTTCATTAAAAGGTACAGTACAAAGGATGCTGCTGATGGCTTGAGGAAGCCCTTTATTCTGCTCGTGTTCTTTTACTTCTCCATGCAAATAAAATTGACCAGGTATGCCTTGACGAGTAGCATGATTAATTGCAATGATTCTAGCACCGTGTTGTTTCCCTTATTGACGAATTACAGAAATTCCAGTGGTACAGTATGTATATGGTTTCCCACCTAAAACGATGTAGTCCAAATATGGCATTGAGCAATTTGAATATGAAGAATAAGGACTAATTGTATACATACTGCTGATCGTATCATATTGGTTTGCCCCTTCCCATTTATTTCCAGATCTTTAGTTTTACAGAACAACCATGTACTGCTAATCACCGGCGGATCTTCTTGAGGGCCAACCGGCGGATCTTTAGTTGGTCGTTAACGCTTCTGGATGCCTTCCTCATTTGCTTCCAAATTGAGACTTGCTTGTTTTCGCCTGAATATTATGTTTCTGTTGTTAAACCCTTTGGTTGATGTTCAGAACCTGAAACACACATTAAAAACCAAGTTTTCTTCGTTGCTGAAGTATTAGCGTTAGGAAAAGCTACAAAACCATCAAATCCAGACAAAAACCATCAATAAAGACCATAAAAAATGTGTCGAATCTCACAGCTATCAATGATCCGTCCCCAAACTTCTCCAACGGTCAGTTTTGGCAGGGGGTATTTAATCCCCATCACCCCTCCTATCAGAACTCTTAATTCATTTAGAAAAAGACCAGACCTGTTCTTCAAGCTCCAATAAGATATATCCACCTTCATCCACCCAAAGGTTTCGATCTTTGGGGAATCGAAGGAGGAGGCCTCGATCTTCACCAACAGCAATCAAGTGTTCACTTCCCCTCCATTCACTTGGAGGATTCTTGATCTAGTATTTCTTGCAAATATCTAGATCCTTGTTTTGATTATTTGATAATCCTTGTTCTTGTGGCAGATTGTTGTTATCACTGGAGCCTCTAATTCAGTTGTGGATGTGTGTCCCGCTAGCGTTGTAAAGGCACTGGTTCCCGCCTCGAAGGGTACCAATAGTGGAAAGGTGGATCAGGCCTTTGGTGGCGAGATCCATCGGAGAATAATGTGAGGCCTATTGTGGAGTGGAGGTCTTAGAACCGTCCACCCCTTCAACGCAGACGTACTTCCCTTAACAAGGAAGAAACTACGGTCAAACAAATCCCTGTGTCTCCGCGTGCTCCACTATGGTTTCCTCGCTCCTCTTTACACATTTAGTAGTTAGGTTTGTATATAGGGAAATTCTCGTAATTGCATATCTAGAGAATTTACTTTGTGTCAAGCCTAAAATTAAAAAAAAAGAACTAAAATTTAAAGTGGCACCTATTCACCCCTCCCCTCTAGGTGCCCTTACGATCCATTTCAATTGGTATCAGAGCCCTGGATCTTTATTCAGGATTAATCGCCTAAGAGAAGTATGAGTACCAAGGGAGATGAGAGTGATGCTGCAGAAATAGTCACCATGAACGATCTCAAGATGTTGGAAACAACCTTGATTAGTTCTATGGAGACTAAGATGGAAGAGATGCGTCAAATGATAATGCGTCTTTCAACACCCATAGCACCACCTACATCTTCCTCTGAGGCCGCCACTCCACATTCTAAGGAAAAGGGTAACACCGATTCCAAAGAAGACGGTGTGGTTGGTGATCGCACTAGTAAGAGCTCCTCCTCAAAAAAGGATAGTGGTAAGGAGGGATATAATGAGGTTACTCATGTGTATTCACCTGATCCACCTATCCCACACCCTCATATAAACAATAGGGGTGATCCACTCAAGCTTTCTGCATCTACTTTTAATCAATGGCAAAAAAAATATGAAGGCTCATGTGTGCAGCTCGACCATTGAGTTATGGAAAATCATAGAGAATGACTTTCGTGTTGGAGATCCAAACAACCTAACAAGAAGAGAGGTTGTGGACAACCAACTCAATGCAATGGCTCTACACATGATTCAGCTTGGTGTGGGTCCCAAGGACATGCCCCGCATTGAACATCTCAACACAGCGAAGGAAGCTTGGGATGCTCTCACCGAGCTCTTCATTGGAAATGAAAGCATGAGAAGGAATATGTATGATGCTTTGAGTAATCAAGATGAAGGTTTTTATATGATGGATGGCGAGTGAAAGGGCATGTATGCCCCCATGTGTGGTTTTGGTAATTAATGACAATCTCTATGGACTAATGTGTAAATTGAGTTTCACTTGTAGGTTTGTCCATTGGCATCGCTTGGGCCATGTGTTGGTCTCAAGGTTGGAAGATGAAGAAATGTCCAAGGGCTTTGTGCCCATTGGAATCATGAAGGAGCTTGAAGGTCGATCCAGACATGTGTAAAGAGTTGCATCAAGATGGATCAACCTCAAGTAGGGATGAAGAAGGGCGAGCTCAAGATGCGCCATCTCTAGAAGATCTCATGCTTGAAGCTTGCCATCCTCGTTCTCATGGAATGATGAAGACAAGTTCAAAGAAGAGGTTTCCCCATGGAGTATGGGGGAGCAATTTGCAAGTCTTCATCTTCATCAAGCAAGAGCATCCAAGAAAGGTGTTCCCACTATAGAAGAACAAGACGGTCTACATCAAGTTCAAGTGGGTTACTCAAGGCAAAGGTATGTTCTTGATAGGGCTTCTCTTTTGCCGGTCTCGTGTTGTTAGTTGGGAGACCGGGTTTAGGATAGATAGTCGTACTATCAAGAGGGGCTCTCAAGCGGGTGTCTCGTTTGCATCGTTCGGAGAGAGCTCAAACCTTTGCATTCATAGCATCATCTTTCTTGGTTATTATTTGGTTCTTGTCCATGAGAGGATCTAGAGCTTGTGGTCATCATCATAACAAGCTCTAGTTCATCATCTAAGGATTTCACTTGCATATCTTATTGCGGTTTTTGATCTTGCAAGTTTTCCGGCTCCAGACCTTGGGGGATACTTCACATATATATTCATAGTATTTTCTCCCAAGGTGATACCCAATATTTCAACTTTTTGTTGGATTATATTCGTCGTTATCTTTCCAACAAAATTGGTTTCATCCCGTTTGGAGTTCAGATGCAAAAGTTATTGCGTTTCTGGTTTTCTGGTTTCTGGAATTTCCCTGACCGAAAGTTTCGGCTTGCCATCGGGAGTTCCGCTAGGGCATTTTTGCTGCCGAAAGTTCCGGTGGAAGTTCCGGGTCTTCTTCCGCTCACACTCAGTAACCTTCTGTTTTGGATGTGCTATTTGATGGAACTTCAGTTGGAATTTCCACCGGAAGTTTCGCTCTCACCGGAAGTTCCGGCCAGTGACCCGAAGTTCCGCCTAGGCCAAAAGTTCCGGTTGAATTTCCGGCTCTTGTTCCGCTCATGTTCTGTTGGAGCCTTCTGTGTCTCACCGGAAGTTCCGGCCTAAGGCCGGAAGTTCCGCTCAGACTTTTTCTGCGGGCTATTCTACACTTTGTTCCGACGCTAGTTCCGCCCCAAGTTCCCATGGTGAATCAGTAACCTTCTGTATGAAGTGTTCTATTTGCCGGAACTTGGGCCGGAACTTGCATCGGACCTTGTCCTGCCAAAAGTTCCTGAGCGGAACTTCTGCCCAGACACCGGAACTTCTGGCCAGATTCGGTTCGCGACCCAGAAGTTCCGCCCCTTGTTCTGCTCCAAGTTCCGGTGGTGGCTCAGTAACCTTCTGTGTTGAAGCATTCTATTTGCCGGAACTTGGTCGGAACTTGCATCAGAAGTTCACCGGAACTTCCGGTTGCGCCTCTGGAGCAGGCGTCAACGGTCTGATGACCGTTGGAGCCAGGCTGGCCGAAACTTCCGGCCTCTCACCGGAACTTCCGATGAGGTCACGGGGCTGTAACGGTTCAGCGCGAGGGGGCCTATTTAAGGCACCCCTCTTCTTCCTTCCACTTCCTCTTGAATTTTTCTCTCTCCTCCATTGTCAACCTTGAAGAAGCTTTCCCTCTCCCTTTCCCCTCCTATGATTCTTGCATCTTTTTGAGGGATTTGAGAGAGGAGATCTAGATCTACAATCCCCCCAAGTCAAATCCCTTCTTTGTGAAGGAATCATTGGGATCTAGATCTTGGAGAGTTTTGTGTTCTCCTCTTGTGTTCTTCCTCCCTTATTCCCCCAATAGCTTTTGTAGCTTTGTTGGAATTTGGGAGAGAAGGACTTGCCCTTGCATTTGGTGCATAGGTTTGAGTTCTCCTCGGAGATTCGACGAGTTCAAGCTTGTGAGCTTGTTTCTCTTGGGTTCCTTGGAACCCTAGACGGTTGTGTGGTTGTATTGTTGACCTTTTGTGGTCTTGTTGACATTTTGTGGTCTTGTAGCCTTTTGTGGCATTGTTGGCCTTTTGTGGCTTTGTTGTTGGGAGCCTCCAATTGAGTTGTGGAGTTAGCCCCAATCTTGTACGGGTTCGGTGACCGCCCTCAAGCGTCCCATAGTGGAGCAAGTGCCCGCCTTTTGTGGTGCGCACTTGGGAGAATAGGGTGAGCCTTTTGTGGCATCGGTGAGTTGCGTGCTTCCGCATCCGGGGTGAGGCCTTGTGTGGCGTTGGGTGAGCATCGAGCCACCACACCTCGAGGTGAGCCATTTGTGGCGTTCGGAGAGCATTGCACCATCGCACCTCTCCAACAGAGACGTAGCTTCTTTGGAAGTGAACTTCGGGAAACAAATCTTCGTCTCCGCGTCCATCGGTTATCTCTCAACCGAACCCTTTACTTATGCACTTTACATTGTGATAGCCATCGTGCTTGAAGTATTTATACCTTGCTATCACCTTGTTGCTTGTATTGCTTAGCATAGGTTGTTGGTGCACCTAGGTGAACTTAGTGGCTACGTTTTGTGCTCAATAAATTAAACGTTAGTTTTATTCCGCATTTACTTGAGCCTAAACCGTAATAATTTTAAAAGCCTATTCACCCCCCCTCTAGGTGACTTCCTTTGTACTTTCAGCGAGGATCACGAGGATATGTATAGACGGCTCAAGTCAATAACCACTACATTCAGAAATCATGGGGCTTACCACGTTGATGATGCGTGGATCAAGAGAAAGTATGTTAGTGCTCTTATGCCATTTGAGCCTACAGATTTGAAGAGCCTCCAAGGTAGACATAATTACCACCTAATGACATCCAATGAGGTAATGCAAGCAATGGCAGCTTTCAAAGCTGCTGCCAAGAATGTCGAAGATGCTCGTGCTCGAGCTATTAGAATGCAGAAGGGGGTTAATGTAGCCTTAAAGGCAAGTGTAGCTGAACAAGACGAGGATGATTTTGAAACTTTGGACTGTCCCGAGGATGTCGAGAGGGCTCATGGTGAGTACATGGACTTCTATGCCAGAAACTTTTGGAAGGACCCCGCAAAAGCAAAACCTGAACTTGAACGCAAGAGTGGTCAAATGGAAGAAGGGAAATGGTCCTGAATTGAGAACATGCTTTAATTGTGGAGACCGGATGCACTTTGTAGCTGAATGTCCATATCAAAGTAGAGAAGATAATGGAGGAAGACTCATCCTAAAAGAAAAGTCAAAGTCCCCACGGAAGAAGCCATTTGTGAAGAAGAGTATTCCATACAAGAAGCAACCAAAGATTGTCTTGGTAGCTCAAGAGGAGTATTCATCCACAAGTGAAGATGAAGAAGATGATGACAGCTCACGAGAAGTGGAAGCCATAGCTATGTCAATACCGGTATCACTATTTGATGCACCTAATGAGAACATCATCAACAAGAACGCCACTTGCCTCATGGCAAGAGGTACCGAGGTATCATCTTCCACTACTTCCTTTCCTAAGACTATGATTAACATGGATGATTCTACTAGTCTTAAGGTTAAGGAAGAAATTATTGCTTTGGATTATTTTATCACTAACTTTCAAGGTGAGCACAAGATATATTTTGAGGCCCTTATGAACCAACTTGCTCAAAATGAAGTGCTCCTTGAAGAGAAGGGCAAACTTGAAAGGGAGGACGCAATAGAGATTGCATCTCTAAAAAATGCTCTAGAAGAAGAAGAGTCTCGAGTCTCTCTTGAAGAGAGACTTGAGTCAATCGAGGAGTCACATGAAGAAGTTGTGACCAAGCTTGTAAGGGAACGTGACAATGCAGTAGCCAAAACCAAGAAACTAAAGAAAGAAAAAGTTGACTTTGGGGTTGCTCATGCTAGACTCTCCGAGGAATTAGAGAAACTTGACATTGCTCACAAGGCTTTGGAAAGTGAATTCTCTATTCCCAATGAGTCTCATGATTAGCTCCAAATTCGACTGACCAAATATGATATCCCTAGCACATCTAAATCAACATGTGCTCATGAATAAAATGCTAGGGTGGAAGATGAGCTTGCCAGAGCATCTACTTCCAAAGGTAAGGGAGTCCTTGATGATATTCTTGGCAAGCAAATGTCAAACCTTGGAAAAGAGGGACTTGGTTATGTCTCCAAGTCCAAGAAGAAGAAGAACAAGAAAAATAAGACCAATAATGCTCAAGCAAAGACAAGCACCATTGATAAGAACATCACAAATAAAAAAACTAATTATATTGGTTTTGCAGGGTCTAACAATCCTAATTATGAGCTATTTTGTGATAATTATGGTGATATCTATGCTAACTATATTGGTCCCTTTGATGAGTATATTGCTTGGTCTATTTGGGCTCCAAACACCCTTGTTACTAACATGAGAGGACCCATTGAAAAATGGGTATCTAAAACCAAGAAGTAACTTTCCTGCAGGGCTATGCTTCTGGTGGGTCTAAATGGGTGCTGGACAGTGGGTGCACTACTGATGACCCACAAGTATAGGGGGTGTATCGCAGTACTTTTGATAAATAGGAGTGTCGATACCAACGAGGAGCAGAAGGTGCTGAGCAGTGGTATGGAGTAGGAAATCCCTGTAAATACTTAGCAAACGGATTTTTAGTGGTTTTTTGATAAGACAACAAAACAAGGAGCAAGTAATAAAGACAACAAACAAACGGAGCAAGTGGCCCAATCCTTTCTTAGCAAAGGAAAAGCCGGTGGAAATACTTATAAGGACCAAACGTTCTCGAGGACACATGGGAATTCTGTCAAGTGCTTTCGCTTCAAATAGCTGAGTACTCTTCTCTGGTGTTTGTAAGTGTTGTGTGGGTGAACCTGTGCTAATGTACCGACCTTACTTGGACTAATACATACTTGTGATTAAACCCCCTGCAAACATCCACAAGTACAAGAAAGTAATTAAGATATAAATCTCACCATAGCCTTAAACTCTGAGATCCTACGCTCCCTTGTGCAAAGGTGTCCTAACGGGGGTTCAGGTTTCTGTCACTCCGACAACCCCACAATTAGTAGCCAAATACACAATGCATTCCCTTAGGCCCATAAATGGTGAAGTATCATGTAGTCGACGTTCAGATGACACCACTAGAAGAATAACACCACAACTTAAATACTAAACCACTGAATAATAACTCACCACAGATTCACTACTAACAATATGACTTCTCCCATGTCCTCAAGAACACAACAAACTACTCACGAGACATCATATGGATCAAGATCAAAGATGATATGGTAATGGATAACAATCTAAACATAAACAATAATCCAATGGTTCCACTCACAAGCATCAACTACAATAGTAATCAACACCGGGAAAGTTTCCCCTAAGAACTAAAGCAATATCCAACACAATTGTTACAACATGATGGAGTGGTGATGATGGTGCTGGTGGAGATGATGGTGTGGATGATGATGATGATCCCGATGAAGCCTAGCTTGATGATTGATAGGGATGTACCTACCGGGGTATACCCAGCAGGACGTTTCCGACTGGCCCAAGAACTGGCGAGTGGGCCTGCAAGACGACGACTGGATCAAAGCCCGGCGTGGATCCAAGCGACTGGAAGCTGAAGGCCCAGGCGAGTAGATAGGCCCAGTCGGATTAGGTTAAACAAGAACCAAAGCCTTAACTGATTCGGTTGAGATATGTAAACCCTAGGGGAGGTGAGCCTATATAAACCTCCCTGCGGGGCGTGTAGAGATACGTTCCATCATATACCCAAGCGACTCGCCGCCTAGCCGCCGAGCTCGCCCATTGTACCACCTTCATAATACAATCTAGCAGGAGTAGGTCTTTACCCTCCGGGGGGCCGAACCTGGGTAAAACCCTGTGTCTCCGCCCTCATCTCGCACCGCAGATGGCTGGCCGCCCTTGCCCCTCGTTCTACTACTCGCTGCCGATTGCAGCATCTGCCGTGACCATTCCCACGACAGTGGCGCCCACCGTGGGGCCTGGCCGGTCTGGCCGGTGTTCTGCGGCGAGATCCAATCTACCCATCAATGAGTCGGTCGCCACCGGCCGCATGATAGCGATTGGAGAGATGCTCCAGATCTTGCCAAGCAGCTACGTCCCGGCGGCGCGACCCATCACGCACAGCATGATCCTGCCAGTAGGCACGATCAGCCTCTTCGTCGGCCTCACCGACATCATCGTCTCGGAGGACTCGGCTCGCATCCGCGAGTCGCCGCCTGTGATCGGCTCTCGAGAGTCAGGTCCGCACCATCCATCGCCCGCCTCGAGTATAACTCGGCTCACAGCGACGTGGCGGAAACTCACGCCCGCGGAAAGGCGACCCTCAACGACGACGCCGACTTCGGCGACCCGGCATCACTGCGGATCCATCACCGGCTTCACCCGCGGGCTCCATCACCAGGTCTCCAACGTAGGAGACTTCGAGGATCCCTCCATCCTTGGAATCTTGACTTGACTCGGGTGGAAAACTCCGCCCGATCTCGCGGCAGGACGGTCGTCACGCGCAACCTATATGGCGGCCGCACCGATCCGCCGGAGGACCCGTTCTCCACCGATCCCTCCTAACGCCACGGCAATGGAGGTCGAGAACTCCGCTGGCTGGCGGAGGCGTCGCAAGGAGCGGCGGCGAAAATTCGCCTCTAGCGGTGTGTGCGCGAGCTGTCGTGTTACCACCAGCGCAATCAGGACGCGCTGAACCCATCGTTCAGGCGCCCTGAACTTTGACGGCAACGACCCGGCCCTTGGCGGCCACGATCTGCGAGAATGCGCCACCAGGAGAAGCGCCCGGCCCTCCAGGTCGGCGGTGATGGGTGCCCCACCTCCACCCAACCGCACACCCCGAGGACCAGCGGATAGTAGTCTCCTCACGGGAGAGGCGAAGCGGCCTCCCACCGTTCTCCACCCGATGGACAACCTCGTGGCAGGGCGAGCAGCAGCCGACAACATCACGGCCACCGGCGACGCGCCTACTGATCCGGATGTCAGGCCCTGCTGCCAAAGGCCGTCGAGCAGCAAAACACGGCGCCGACTCGCGGTCGAATATACTCGCGTTCTTGGGAAGCGAGCGGCCTCAGCGGCCGCCCAATGGTGCAAACACCCTCAAGTGCCGCCACGAGCCACTGCAGCTCAACACCGACCATTTAACGCGGCACTCTCCTGCGACCCGGGCCAGCGACCAACCGTGCCGCCAGCGGTCAACCCATCGGCCGCACCCACATCATCAACAACCAAAGCTGGCGCGCCGCCAGCCCGACGACCGCGACACACCTAACCAATCGCGAGACGGCGAGCCCATGGTCGCTCGATGACTCGGCCCCAAGTGCCGGACCAATGATCGGCGAAGTACCGCCAAACTTCAAAGCGCCAAGGAGATAGAAAAGTACGACCCTCGTCGACCCGCCGTCTGGCTCGATACATACCTCATGGCAATGGGGATCGCAGCCACACGACCTGCTAGCCGCCCGCTTCATCCCCCGATGATGGAGGGGCGTGCGGCGATGGATCAACACCTCCCTAGGATAGCATCGACTCACAGGAGGAGATGCGCGACGTCGAGCACTTGAGTGCTCCTACACCGCCACCACCATCGAGGACACGGGCGTCGTCCGGGGACCCAGCAGTCGACCAAGCGGGTCCAGCGGTGGCGGGAACTCGTACAACGCGGTCGGCATCCACCGGACACCGCGATCCATTGCTTCAAGACCTCATGCCGCTCTGAGCCGCTGGTGCCAAGCTCAGCGACACTCGCACACTCGACAACATCTGGGACCTCCTCGAGATCGCCAAGCAGTACGGAGGAAGATCCAAACCAGGAAACCGGCGGCGAGTCGGGGTCAACGCGCCTGGCAGCAGCGACAGCGGACGACAGTCCGACCTACGCTACAGAAACACTCGCCTCACCGGCAAGCACCGCAGTGACGGCGAGTCGACTTTGTCGCCAACGCCGGGCACGCACAACGCGAGCCCAAAAGCTTTCGCCGCGACGGAGGACAACGCCGCGACAGCGGCAACTACAAGGCCAAGCCAAGGTTTGATCCTGTGGCCCTTCTTAACCAACCTTGCGCGTTTCATAGCAGGGAAGGGAAGCCCGCAACGCACACAACCGCCGACTGCCACACCCTCAGGGAGATCGAGAAGGCACGGCGAGCAAGGGAGGACCCGACAACAACCGCCAAACGGCGGAAAGTTCGCAACGTGGCGGCTCGCTCCATACCTTCACGGCTTCAACACGAAGCGAGAAGAAGGTCATTACCAGCGCGTCGCCGTCAACGCGGTGGCCAGTGGGCGTTCCCGGTTCCTCAAGCTGGTCGAACAGCCCATCACAGGCCGCCAGACCACTCGCCCGCGCCAGTATCCGGGCGAGTCGCCTTGGTGGTCAAGCCAAAGGTGGGCGACTCGGCTCCCCAAGACATTGATGGACGGCGGCGGCTCCATCAACATCCTGCACAGACACCTTGATGATTGCGGCTCCCGATCGATGATCGAGACAACCCACACCATGTTCCGCAGCGCCGTCCCGGTCGGAAAGCGTACCCGATCGGCAAGGTCATGCTGCCGGTCACCTTGGCACACCGGCAAACTTCCGCACCGGCGGATCATCTTGAGCTGGTGCCCTTCGACAGCCCCTCCCACTGCGTCCTGGGGCGCCAGGCGTTCGCCAAGTTCATGGCAGCGCCACACTACGCGTACAACGCAATGAAGCTCCCTGGGCCGTGCGGCGTCATCACCATCAACGGCGACCCCGACATGGCCGCCGAGTGCGAGGCCAAAGGAGCCGAACTCGCCGACGCCGTCATCGCGGCAGAGGCTAACTGACGCCGACGAGCTCGCCAATGCGGCGGGGTGAACAAGGACGACCCACCATACTCAAGAAGCCCAACTCGGGCGCAAACACCTCAGCCTTGAGGCAACGGCGCACTCGCACCGTCGAGCTGGTCCCAGCGACTCGGCCAGACGGTGGCGATCGGAATAGGATGAGCCCAGCCTAGGAAGGCGCTCATCGAGTTCCTCCGTGAGAACAGGGATATCTTTGCATGGAAGCCCTCTGACATGCCTGGTGTCCCTAGGGAGCTCGCTGAGCACAAACTAAACGCCGACCCCAAAGTGCGACCCGTCAAGCAGTCGCTGCGGCCCTTCAATGAAGAGCGCCGCCGAGCCATTGCCGAGGAAGTGCAGCGTCTACTCGCTGCAGGCTTCATCCGGCCAATCAAGTACTCCAAGTGGCTGGAGAACCCAGTCCTGGTCGAGAAGAAGAACGGCACCTGGAGGATGTGTATCGACTACACAAACTTGAACGGCGCTTTGGCCAAAGGCGATTCGTCCTCCGGATCGACCAAATAATCGACTCCACCGCGGGCTCGGTCGCTATGTTTCCTCGGCCTACTCGGATATAACCAGATCAAGATGGCTGTCGAGGATGAGGAAAACGGCGTTCATCACGCCATTGAATATTCGCTACACCGCCATGACCTTCGGCCTCAAGAACGCCGGGGCGACCTATCAGCGGTGCATGCAGGAGTGCCTAGCGAGCCAAATTGGCTGCAACATCCACGTCTATATCGACGACGTGGTCGTAAAGTCCGCTCGCCCGGATGATTTACTCGCCGACCTGGCGGAAACATTCGCCAACTTGCGAAAATACAAGATAAAGCTTAACCCAGGCAAATGCACCTTCGGTGTACCAGCAAGGCAACTACTGGGTTACGTCGTCTCCGAGCGTGGAATCGAGGCGAACCCCCACCAAGATCGACACGATCGCCCGACTCGGAAAACCCGAGTGCCTGCGCGACGTCTAGAAGCTGGTCGGGCGAGTAGCGGCTCTCAGTCACTTCATCCCCCGCCTAGGCGAAAAGGCGATGCCCCTATACCGCCTGATGCGCAAGAACCCCACATTCCAGTGGGACAAGGAGGCGGATGACGCGCTTCGCGACCTCAAGAAGGTGGTACTCGCCGCACCACTACTCGCCGCCCCCGCCGACAAAGAACCCATGTTGGTTTACGTCGCGGCTTCCGAGCGCGTCGTCAGCGCCGTCATGGTCGTCGAGCGACCGGAGGAAGGAAAGGAGCGCCCAGTACAACGACCGGTGTACTACATCAGTGAGGTCCTCACCGAGTCGCGCCAGCGATACCCGATACCGAAGCTGGTATCGCGGTCTTGAGCTCCGGCGCTGCGCACTACTTCCAGAGCACCCGATCATGGTCGTCTCCTCGGCACCATTGCAGGACATCATCCGCAAGCCAGGCGACTGGCGGAGTCGCCAAAATGGGCCGTCGAGATCGGCGTCCACAACATCAAATACGAGCCACGAGAAGGCGATCAAGTCACAAGCCCTAGCGGACTTCGCCGCCCGATCGGAAGAGCCCGGCAGCGAAGAAGCTGCCATACCTCCATTCTGGAGCTCGCACTTCGCGGCTCCAGAACGCGGACGCGAGCGCGAGGATCGTGCTAACTTCACCGAAGGCGACAAGCTCGCTCGTCCTCTGCCTCGACTTCACACCTGCACCAACAACATGGCGGTCGAGGCCTTACTCCTGACATGCGAGCTCCCAGAAGATGAAGCGTCAACCGCCCTATGCTGCTACGGAGACTCCGACCTCGTGGCGGGCAAGTCGCCCGGCACTGCGACGCAGTCTCCCCACCATGGCGGCGTCATCGCCAAGCGGTGGACAAGCGGGCGGACACTTCGCGAGCTACTCGTCGAGTGGATCGATGGCGGAAGAACGAGGAGGCCGCACTCTCTCGCATCGGGTCGGCGCGACTCGCACCACCGCCGGTGTCTTCCTCAACACGATCACTAAGCCATCGGTCTCTCCCAGGGAGATCGACATCGAGTCCCGTTACAACGGAGGCAGCCCTGGTCGCTTTTCGTCAGCGAGCGAACGACCGACCAAGCCCTCGTCGCCTACACAGAACCGGCACCTGCTTGGCGGGCAGACAGACGCCGGATGATCGCACACCGATGCAAGTCCTACGCCATCATCAGCGGCGAGCTCCACAAGCGGCTTCACGGCGTATTCAACGCTGCGTCCAACCGCCGAAGGCGCAAGATCCTCCATGACATCCACTTCGCGATACGGCCTGCCACCAGCGCCCGCTCTCTGATCGCCAAGGCTATGCGGCATGGGTTCTACTAGCCTACCGCACACCGATGCGTCGACATTGTCCAGCGATGCGCCGGGTGCGAAACGCCAACCAGACGCGCGTCTTGAGCTCAGCGCTCAAAACAATCCCCATCACTGGCCATTCGCCGTATGGGGCATGGACATGGTAGGCCCCTTCAAGAAGGCTCCCTCGGCTACACCCACCTCCTGGTCGCGGTTGACAAATTCACAAAGTGGGTAGAGGCCAAGCCAGTCGGAAGTGCGGCGGGAAGACCGCCACCAAATTCCTCGCGAGCTCATATATCGCTACGGGTTCCCAAACAGCATCATCACGGACAACGACACCAACCGCCAAATGTGCCATGGCGAATTGCGAAGAGCACCACATCCGCTCGACCTGCGCCGGTCGCCCACCGAATCAACGACCGGCGGGCGTGCCAATCAAAGCATCCTCCACGGCTGAAGCCGCGACTCCAAGTACCACTCGGCGCACCGCCGGGTGTTGGGTCGAGGCTGCCCTCCGTCATCTGGGGATCCGCACCTCGGTCAACGAGATTCACCCCTTCTTCATGGTGTATGCGCCCGGCGATCATGCCCACCGACCTTGAGCATGACTCGCCACGGGTCGTCCACTACACGGAGGCTGCAAGCGAACTTCGCCGCCGGGAGTCGATCAACTTCGGCGAGGCACGTGACCTCGCTCGGTCGCACCGCCATCTACCACCGACTCCGCCCGCTACCATAGCGGTGGTGGCTTCGCACCTTCAAGAAGCGACCTGGTGTTGCGCCTCATCCAGACAAGAAGGGCATGCACAAGCTCCCCTCCGTGGGAGGAACCATTACGCCATCGGGCGAGTACTGCAAAGACGCCTACCTCATCGGCGTCGCGGGGCAGCGAACTCGACGTCAAGCGACCATGGAATGTAAACCTCCTACGGAAGTTCTACTCCTAGAACCCCACATATGTACTCTCCAGTCGCTATGAAATAAAAAGAATTGGTTACCGCAAATTGCGCCTACTCTCCGTATCTTGTGCCACTGCTTTTCGTAGCAACAGCGTCAAGCTAACCGCGAAGTCAACGTTTGGTACAGCGACCGGCACGGCTAAGTAGTGCGGTGCAAAACCTTGAGTCACCTCAGGTCTTGCACCGTCCACGTAAAACGCCTACCGAGCCCCATTGAGTCGCCCAGCCGGTAGCTCTCTGAGCCAAGACAAGCGCCGCTTCTTACAACGACCATGATCCTCCGCATCCTCGACATAGCGACTCGAACGGCCAAGTACCACGCTCGGGGACTAACGACCAGTTCAGCACAAGCGGCTCAAGAAAACGCTAAGTATGAGAGCATGTCCAGGACTCGCCACGCGACTGACCCAACGGGCCAGGCTGGAGTGACGCGCCAGAACCAACACGCTAAGTCCTCACCCACCCTCGAGTCGCGCCTAGAACAACCAAGTACCACGCTCGGGGACTCGGCCACCCGACCCCGTTCGCGCAAGGGAAAACGGTGAAGTACAGAGCATTCAAGGGAGTCGCCCTGCGATTGGCTCTTCGAGTCCGGGCGAGTAGACCATAATAATAAAACATTCAAAAACCACAAACAAATCATAAACGAGGTAAACCCCACAAAAGGGCAGACGCGCTCGGGGACTCGTTCAAACCTCAATCACAAAACACATGTCAAATCCCAAAACAGACACGACGTCTCATTCATTAGCATGCAGCATTGTCTCAAATTACAAAATATGCCTAAATGGCAGACCTGCTACTAATGCCCCAGGGCAAACTATCCTATTCTGCAGGCTTCGACGACGACTCGCCAGCACCCCGGCGATTGCGGATGAATGGCGTGTACGGGTTTGATGGGTACGTCGTCAGTTCACCCGCCATCGCAGCGCGGAAGGGTTGCTCGACCTTGAAGTCCCGATGCTGCGGCTCGGGGTCGTTGGGCGCGTCGACCGTCTCCTGGTACGGAAGGAGGTCGCCCATTGCCTAGACACGCTCGGAGTACATCGCGGCGCGGTCCGTCAACTTGAGCACCTCGGACAGCTCCACTGCGCCAGTCGACGACGGGTAGCCACTCGTCACGTCGTCGATGTCGAAATCCTCCGGAAAGTGAGCAAGACCATGGCTAAGCGCCGTTGCTGCTCCGTGCCGAAACGCCGATCGCGTCATGAACTCAACGACCGAGGGCGCCTTCTCCAAGTACTTCCACACCTCGACGAGGTCGCTCGGGATTACTTCCGTGGGAGATATCTCCTGGAGGTAGGCTCGCATGCACGTCGCCGACAACGTCGCCGAGTCAACGAGCATGGACACACACTGCGGCACGTCGAACGAGCTCGCCTCTTCCGCGCTATCAAGGATGCGACCTGCGAATGGAAGATAACAATGAGTACATAGGGCACCACAACAGAACTCATGTTATTGGCAGAGGAAGATACACTCACCAATCAAGGGGCGGGAGAGATCCGTGATGAAGCATTGAAGCGAAGTGTAGTCGTCCTGAAGCCCAGCAACAAGGGCGTCGGACACTTTACGATCCTCTGCGGCGGCGGTAATAGCGGCCTTGGCTCGCCCATCCGCCGAGTTCGCTTCCTCCTTCGCCTCCCTAAGCTCGCGCTCGAGTTCGGCGATCCGCTTCTCAGTCGAGCTCAGTGCTGATTGAGCCACCGCTAACTCACCCGCTGGGACAAGCCCCTGGCGAGCTTCCTCCGCCTTCGCGGCAACCGCCTGGAGCCCCTTGTTCGCCTCCTGGACGGTGGCCAGTTCCTTCTCCGCGCGGCGCACGCCAACCGTCGGTGATTCAAGTTGACCACGCACATCATTCAAAAAGTTAATCAAAGCACATCCTAAGTGCCCACCGCTGAAATTCAGCGAGTGCGCACTTTCGGGACCAACAATCAAAAACTCCTAAGTGCCCACCGCTGAAATTCAGCGAGTGCGCTCGAGGTAACCATCAAAAAACTCCTAAGTGCCCACCTGCTGAAATTCAGCGAGTGCGCACTCGGGGACTGGCAATCAAAAAACTATTAAGTGCCCACCCGCTAAAATTCAGCGAGTGCGCACTCGAGGACTGGACGCGAAAAATAACAACTATACACTAAAAGAATCAGACCGCTGCAACACACCGACCTGATCCTGGGGGATACATACGGATGGCTGCGCCAAGCATGCCATGAAGTTGTATCGCGTCCACGGACGCAAGGAGAGCTGGCGTGTGCCCACGATGCTGCTTGACTTCCGCATCGGCGACCCCAGGTGCACGGCTCGAGGGCGAAGTCCCACTCGCTGTGGCCGCTTTGGCCATGAAGCGCGGGAATGTCGCGATGGAGGCACCCGCACCAAAGGAGGTCGGCTCGGCCGCTCGAACAAGGCGCCCTCGCCGTGGATGCGGCCGCCTCTGATGCGGGTTCGGTCAGCGCGACCGCCGTGTTGTCGGAGATCGTGACGACATCGTCGCCCTTGGCCTTCTTGCCACCATCCGCAGGGACGACGACCTCGTCCGCCTTCCTCTTACGGGAAGGATCCTCCTCGCTGACGACGGGTGGCACCTTAGCCACGGTTGGGTGGCCCATCTTCTTCACTCCGGTCCTGTAAATCAATCACGTAAGCAAGATAATTCAAATTGCTATGGAAGACAAAGGAAGGTGAGCAAACTCACTTGGCGACTGGAATGAAGCGCAGCCCCGTGCGGAGGCCAGCCGGCTTCTCGATTCGAGGCCCGGTCGGTGAGAGCCCCATCTCCAGGGAGTCGCGTGCCCAAGACACGGACGGCTTCTTCGTCATCGAGGCCGCAACGGGAGCCTCTGGGACATCTTCGGTAGGAGCTTCCTGCGGCCGCCGCGCAGAGAACATCCCCAGCCCGGGGCAAATGGCGGAACGCCGAAGCCAGTGGCACCTCGACGGTGGCCATGTCCAGCGCGGCTGCCGTCGGTGGCGCCTCGTCCTTGGCCGGGCTGGGGGCGTCGGAGCTGCTTGCCGAGTGCGGTGGCGAGGCCGGCCTCATCGGCTTCGTCTTCTTCTTCGGAGGGGCCCTCGCCTCCTTCTCTTTCTTCTTCTTCTTCT